>JASAOG010000115.1:0-678333 GCA_030265305.1 Biomphalaria pfeifferi
ATTTTTTTATTGCAATTTTTTTGTTGTTGCTTATTTGTTGTTTTTTGACCTGTTTGTTACTGCTGATTCATCACTTCTACCAAAGTTTTTCTACAAGAGTTGAGTCAGTTCCTGACATCATTATTATTTAAGAAATAAATTCATGAAATTATTTCCTTCCCTTCCTCCCTTTTTCTCTTAGTCTATTTGAACCTGAGGCCACCTTCCCTACACTACTGAAACATACAGGAATCTTTAGTTTTATATCATTTGTAATCATATACTAACATTCTTTCCCTTGCACTGTCAAGATCAAGATTTGTTAGAGGGGCATTAAAATTCTTTGTTGTCCTTCCTAGCAGTGTCCACTGAGAAATGTTCATGATTTGTCAGGTCTTCAGCAGTGATTACTATAATATTCTTAGGGCTAGGGTTATGTATGGTGTTGAAGATGTCTCTGAGGTCTGTTCCATTGCTCACTTAATTCTTTTAGTATCAAATAGAGTCCAATATTCTGATATCAAATTTCCTTATTACTCATTTTATTTAATGAATCTGATGTTGAAAAGTAATATGTTGGTCATCCTTTTGAATATAATGGCTTTTGCTTGGAACCTGCATAAAGAGAACCTACCAAATCACATTAAATATTATAATTGTTTAGGTCAGAGGTTTTTGACTTGGAAACCCCCCTTACAGTCAAAACTTGCTCATGGATCCCCTAAGTAAAAAGGCTACATAAATGCTTATTATATAAGAAACAAATGTGAAAAAAAAAAAAATTTTGTTGAAGGAGTTTTTATTGAAATTATAACTTTTGTTTACAATAAAAATTTATAAAAAATTAATGGCTTGGATGAGGTTGAGATTTTTTTTAGTGTATTCATGCCCAGCTCAACAAGCATAAATTTCAGGTTGGTTTCTTTTCATAAATTTCAGGTTGGTTTCTTTTATTTGTGATGAGGTTCATTACAGCAATTGAATTCTATGTTGTACCCATAAGAAGTCAACCACAAAATCACAAATCTTAAAAATGATAATAATTTACCCATAATGCATGATATAAATTTGGAATATAGTTTATAACTAGAACATTTGGTATCCTAGTTTAAACTTGGTTTAAGTTTCTTGTTTGTGATATTTCAGTCAGCTTTTCTTGTGTTAGCATTGATTCATCTGTGATTAGAATCTGAGTTTGTCCATGCGCAAAATAGTTTGCCCAGTCGGAAATATCCAAGTGAAGAATGTTTTCAAATTTTTCGTTTAGGTCGTCATAGAATAAGTAATAGATATATTAAACAGCATTGAGGACAAGTTGATTAGTATTCAACTTATTTGATCAGATAAATTGGCTTTTAGCAATGTTATTTAAATTGTATAGACCTACAATTTTCATCTTTCTGTGAACCTTAAGTCGTTTTAGGCATCCGCGGACCACAGTTTGAGAACCACTGGTTTAGATTGTTGTGTATGTATATTATTTCTCACTATCAAATATCTTTCTGTACATGTCAATGATTTTTTTTATATCATCTTCATAGAAGATAAGAAACAAAGGTACAAGTCAATAAAAAAAGATAATTGTATTATATCTTGTGAAATTATTCATTTAGTTAAGGGAAATAATCAATGTTTCAATGAGATGATCTCATATTTTTCTTTGAATTGTTTGCTGTAATGTAATGTTCTATAGAACAGAAAAGTGATTTGTTTTTTGTATGAACTGTTTACTGTAATGCACATTGTAGAGTAGATCAAATGATATGTTATGGTGTAACTTTGGCATTTATACACATATATGTTTTTGGTCATTCCAATAATGTTTTTGAAATACATTGAACAGAAATTTATAGTTTTTTTTAATGAAAAATTGTTTTTCCTTGTAGTATTTTAAAAGAAATATTTCTGTGCTGTTAAAATATCACATGACTATAATGTATGTGGTGATTGGATAATTCTGGCATGAAGGTATTTTTATCAAATGATGCATAAATAGAACTCTCAACATATTCATTGTTATTGGTGAAAATTATTGTGATATAAAAAGTCTATGCTTGTTACTGTTTTTTAAATTCGTTTGTTTATTGATTTTAAAAAATCTGTGTTCTTCTGGGTTTCTTTCTTTTGCTCAAATATAAGTGTTTTTTTTAACCCTGTACAAAATAAGAAGACCTGTCCAAAATTAATTCGCTTGCTTTTAAAAGTAATTGCTTTTTTTTTGTATTTTGTTTAATTTCAGAAATATGCAAATCATGCACTGTAAACACATAAAACAAAAATGTTTTGTTTTTTTGTCCAGCTAAATAATTATTGCTTTCTTTGTTGTTTTATTATATATTATAATTGTTTTGCTCTCCTTTGTATGTACCTTTGTCTACACCAATTTTCAAAGCATCATATCAAATAAAAAGTTATCTTTCTTTAAACTACTCAACCTATCATAGCACTGACATTGATTTTTGAGCCATCTACAACAGTTCATAGGGATGTTTTAAAAATGTTTTTAATTACACTTCTGCTGAAGTCAATTTTTGTAATTTGCTTTTAAATTATTGATATTTTTTTTTATTTTAATTTCTCTGTTGTGATACCTTCTTTGTCACATTTGTACTACAATGAGGAAATTAATGCTGTGTTAAAAAAACTATTCAAAATAAATTTTGGAGAATTTTAATTTATTCAAATAGTCAAAAGCATTTTTTCACAAAATTTTTTTTCCCTCTGAGTGAGTTGTGTACAGAGAGCTTGATCTCAATTCAATGTCATTCTTTTCTTGCTTTCTCATTTCATGCAAGAGCACACCCTTCTGACTTGTGCTCATGTAGACAATGAAGTCATTTTGTGATTTATTTATTTAGTGTTGTTTTTTTTTAATATAGGCCAGATACCGATTTTTTTTTTTTTTTTGTTAATTTTATAGCTTACATTTCTAAGTGAGAAACTGAGAAACCTATTGACAAAGTCATTGTGTATCGTATAACTCCCCTGATGTAGATGTCTTATTTTTTGGTCACTCCAGTCCCTCAATATGGAGTGTGGTAAAGCACATGGCTTCCATACTGAGGGGGTCTCAAGTTTGAATCCCAGTGAAGGATGACACCCCAGAGTCCACACATATATTGGGGAAAAAGGGGGATTGTTGTGCTGGCCACATGATACCTTCTTTTACTGTCCCCCCCCCCCCCCCCCCCCCCCCCCCCCCCCCCCCGATTAGAATATCTAAAAGGGCTACCTTGATCTACTTTTTTACCTAGTTATTTTAAAATTGCATGCTCAGTGATGGGCAAAAAAAGGTAAAAGTTTTGTTATGTGCTAACATATTTTCTTTGTTATCAAAACATCACACTTTTATTGTTGCTTCTCTTAGTTTGATCTCAAAACTACATTTACATTACAGAAGGACTTGGTGGCTGAGTTGTTATAAGTCCAGACAATTATATGCTACAGCCTTTTTAGAGACTGGAATTTTTGTTTGGCATGAGAGGGTCCATCCTATTGGTGGGAATAAAATATTTTTATGCTGGCCAGATACTCTTTTATGGTTTGCAACTATTTCAATCTTGAAGTAATAATGTGCATCACTGTGCAGAATGTTTTTTTTAATACATCCATTTTTGTTATTTACTTAGCATGTCTATAGTTAGTTTCTAAGCTTTAGTCCTAACTTTGTCTCAACTTCCTGTTTTGAATGGAAAGTCTCTAGTCTGCACACACTCCTACTTTAGGAATCATTTCAAACTGTTGAGCAGAATCAAAGTGACCATTACACAACTAAAATATTTATTTCAGTTCAGTTTCAGGTTTTAAACCTTCCTTTATTTAGTTCTGTTTTGCCTTTGTGATAAAGATCTGCACATAACCATACACATCACTGCATTAGAAAGTTCTGCTTTAATAAGTGCCTTCTTTTCATTCGTTTTTTTTGTTTGTTTGAATTGGTTATTATATTGAATTTCTTGAAATCTCAATAAATTTCCTCCATGTCAGTACAGTATACTTTCTTTTTAGGTTTATGCAGATGAATATGATTTCAGAATTTGTATAAAGCAATGTTATTAAAACAAGGGTTTCCTATAGTGTCCACTCAAACTCTAAAGTCTTGATAAAAAATATATATTTATTAGCGGCCCCCGAAAGGGGAAAAGACGCTATTAGTTTTGTGCGAAATGTCTGTCCGTCCGTCCCGTTTAGATCTCGTAAACTAGAAAAGATATTGAAAATCTGACATCACAATATTTAAGACCATTCAAAGTTCTGATGCAACGGCTACTTTTTTTTTTCTGAAAGCGAAAAATCTAATTTTTTAAATCAGTTATGCAAGCAGTTTTTTAAAGAGAAAAACTAATTAGTATGCATTATTAGTTAGACCTAATTTAAAACATAGTAATCTTTTAAACTTCATTTTCCTGAACTCTTTTTGTTATTGCGAAATTACAAAAGAAAATTTTTTTGAGGATTTGAATAAGAGATTCAAAAAAAAAAAAAAGAAAAGAGATTAAGCCTTTTCAAAACAATTAGATCAAAACTATAAGACATCAGTTGGGCTAGGGGAGGTGCCGTGGCTGAGCGGTAAAGCGCTTGGCTTCCAAACTGGGGGTCCCGGGTTCAATCCTGGTGAAGACTGGGATTTTCAACTTTGGAATCTTTGGGTGCCTCTGAGTCCACTCAGCTCTAATGGGTACCTGACATTAGTTGGGGAAAAGCAAAGGCGGTTGGTCGTTGTGCTGGCTACATGACACCCTCGTTAACCGTAGGCAGATGAACAGATATGAACTTTACATCATCTGGTCTATAGACCACAAGGTCTAATGGGGAACTAGTTAGGCCAGGTTCACATCTAACTTTACACCATGGGGCGCAGCCAGGATTTTTTTTTGGGGGGGGGGGGATAAGCCCCACCCCGGTTGCTAGCAAGGGGTCTGAACCCCCCCCCCCCCCTGGCTACGCCCATGCTTTACATTCACTTTCACCTATCCTTTGATCTGCTGGACCGTTGGGGCACTACACAAGATCTGTTAACTTTCTTTCTCAATTCTTATCTCTCATTTGTCTTTCATATAATTTCATTCGGATGTTCTTTCTGAAAATATTGAAGCCTGCTTGGGTGGACCACTTCGGGGGCCGATTTTGAGTTTTGTTTCCACACAAACTGTCTTTGGTAACCTTGTTTATAAATATTTCATTGCTGTTGCATCTCTGCATCCATTAAATCCATTTAAGTGTTAATTTTGAATTAATAATAGATCCACAAGCTTTCAACTTTTAATAAGAATTTGTCCCTCAAAAACTGTTTGTCAATAATTGGTCTTTTTATAAGCATATTTAAATTTTTATTGTAAAATTATTTTTTTTTCAAAAATAATTTTCTTTATGCTATCATAAATTTTTTTACCAGCTCTCCCTATTTTGTCCTTGTACTATGTCATCTAGTCAAATAAATAGTTTCTTGATTATTCTCAAGACATGATTTATAATTGCACAAAATGATGTATATAACTGTAAGTGCTTAAACTAATGTGATTTTTGAAAAAATATATGTGTATGAACTATATGTTTTTATATAAGTGTTTGTGATTGAACTATATGATTTTATATAAATGTTTGTGATTGAACTATATGATTTTATATAAATGTTTGTGATTTTTTTAAAGGGATTATATAACAGTTTGAGTTATTGTTTTGATGCAGGCTCTATGAGAGTTTCTTGAAATTTGTATTTGTACTGCTTTTAGCTAAGTTTGTGTTTATCATTGTCAGTAAAGTTCCTTGTTTTCTTCTTTGCTAGTTCTTATGATCATTTAACTGTCAAGACATGTTCTCATTAAATACTGCTTAGAAATAATTGCTTTTATATTTCTCTTATTGAAGTTATTGGTAGTGCAAACTCATTATACTGTTGTTCAATCAGCAGATAGTTTTTCTACTAATACTCATGGTATTAAATTTCACAATGGATTGTAGGTATGCACACTCCATCATTGAATTTTATATTCACATAACTTCCACCTTGTATGTGCTGTGAAGTCAGCAAGTGTGATTGACTATGTCAAACCTGGATACAATTTAAGAAAAGACTGTTGAATGCATCAATGTTGGCTTTATCAAAAGTTATCCTAGTATCCCTGTTCATTTTTGTGCTGATTAATTTGATCCGAGCAAATCAATTATTTTGAATCTCTTGTTTAACAAACAAATTTTCCTTGAAAAAAAAATGTACTGATACCTTTAAATTAGAAAGTTATATTGAGATGTTTTATACATTAAGGCATTATAGAAGTTTGATCCTTTTCAACTCTCAAGATTATTAATTTGTCACTTTTTTTATCTTGTCATATTATTATTGTATATCATAAACCATTATTGTTACCAAATGACAGCTGTTATTCTTAGAATGTTTGTCATCTATTTGGCCATGGCATAAATAAAATGTGGAAAAAAAATTGAAACAAATATTTTCCTTTCTTTGATGGGGAAAACTATGCATTAATAAATAAATTTTTGTTAGAAGTTGTTTTTCTAAAACCAAGATCTGAATATAACTGGCTGCACCAAAGATACTCCAGGTCAGAACACTGTATTGAGATGTTCATTTGTGAACTAATTATGTAAGGTGGATTTCGCTTAATCTTTCACAAAAGTAATTGTAAACTGTAATGTTTGTTAAGTTTCTGCAGGCAACACATCGATTGCATTGCTTAAAATTTTTCAAGCAGGGATGCAAGGTTTTCAAAATCAATCTTTTCCAGTTTCAGATTTGTTGTGTTGCTGGAAGTGGATCTTTGAAGAGAATGATTTTAACCTTTGAATGAAAACCCACACATTTTTGCTATGAAAGTATCAATAAAGAACAGCAGAATTAAAATCATTCTTGCAATGGGGAAAGCCGTGTTTAGAAGCTGATCCTTCCTACTTTCCGAAAGTTACCAAGAAAGTATAGTCTGCAAACATATGGAAAATCAATTTTTCCTTTCTTTGTATCATGATGTCACACTAAATCACCAACCCCTGTGACCACCAGAGATGTTTCAGCTTTCATTTCTTCATCATAGAAAATTTCAATCTCAAAAAATCTCATTTTAGAAACTTTCCTTAGCTTAAATACTGGAGTTCACTGTAAACAACATTTTTACATTCTGATTCAATCAGAAGTATTTTGTAAAGCTTTGAGGTTTAACACCTAGGATTTGATAAATCACAGTTTTCCTCCCATAGTCCAGACTCTGGTCTCCACCTCAGAGACTTTGAAGAATAATGCTATGAAGGTGCAAGGGTTTGGTTAAATTGTACCAATATTAATTTTTCTAATTACATATTTTAGGTTCATCATAGCATCCAATAATACTTCTGGAAATATAAGTATCAATTGGCCCTAGGCACAACAAAATGCTTTATTATGCCAAAATGCCTTTGTTAGTAATGGTCTTATGCATGCTTCTCATCAGGGTCCCTAAAATATCTATACTTTAAAAATCCTAGATTGTACTGCGAATACAGGCTTAAGCAGCATCATATACAATTTTAGACTCATCTATAATAGAAAATAGAGAAGGGAAATCTAAATGCTTAACCTGAAAACAGTTGTCTAAGAAAAATACAAAACTATTATATGCTATATATAGCCCACTATTTCATTCTTGATAAATTTTAGGGGTTTTTTAATCATTTTTTCAAGCAGTTTTAGTATATTATTTTTGAATAATTAAGCTGTATGAAGACATGATGGACTTGACACAAACAAATAAACAGTGTTTCAGACATATGTTACATGAAGAAATAATACTAACAGAATATGGTATGAAGTAAAGAGACATTTTATTCAACCTTATTTAGCAAGTGATTATGTAGGCATTGTCTATGTACACACACACACAAATACAGATCAAATAATGTGGTCCATAAACTCAGAAGTGTAGATTCTTCTTGTACCCAGTCTGCATGTATGTTTAGAATTATATACAAAAGTTGTTATTTATAGTTGTGTTAAAGTATGTTAAGGTGTAGCAATTGATTAATATCAAACTTATGGGACACTCACAAGAGAGATAACCATAAATAAAATTAATAAACAATAGTTAGCTCCCATTCTGAAAAAAAAAGTTTGAAAACTATTTTAAATTTTGTTGCATTGATAAATATACTTCAAAAGATTAACCAGTGATCAATAAAAAAAAACATGTACATAAAAAATATGTACATTAAATATTTGAGTTGAAAAGTATGATGATCCATTTCTGGATTGTTTAATGTATGTTTAAATGTTTCAAAGAAATACAGGAGGATTTTTTTTAAAAATGCACCAAAACCACTGTGTGCTATATTTCAAAAATAAAGTAAAAAAAAACAACAAAAAATGATACTAGCTGTAAGTGCTTTATGATGCCCACTGTGTTGAGTGCAGCTGTTATTCAATCTTTCAAGTCATTGATATTTACCAGCAATGGTGGTACAAAAACCTTGTCTTTAACTTACTCTACAAGAAAAGGTGGCCCACAGAGGTCAGAGGACCTGGCATGCCAACTGCAGAGAGCATGATCTATAGCACCTCTTTTACCAATCCACTGCCTTTGGTAGGAATTTTCATATCTGCTTGATGTCGTCAGTGCCACTGGTGGTGGTCACATTGAGCACTTGAAGAGCATGAAATAAAAACAAACTTACTTATACACAACACTTTATCCAGCTAGGCATCTTTTGTTTTTATATTTTTGTAATGCAATGGTTTCTGCACATTCTGCAATCCCCATGTAAATACCATTTATATATTGGTGGTACAATAGTTGAAAGAGTATTTGCTCTAGAAAATTTAAAAGTTTGCTAGAACAGTTAATACATTGACAGTTGAATACAAAACTTAAACACAAACATACTAAGCAATGTTTGTACTATTGAGCTACATTATCTTGCTACTGTTGCTGCTTTAAGTCATCCCAAGGGAAAAATCACCACAAAATACAAATCTTTCTTTATTTGGTTATCTCTTGCTTTATCTACTATGCTAACAAAACCTAACAGGTAATCAAAACTTGTTAATGCACTTATTAAGACATTGTATCATTATTTCTGATATTTTGAAGAAGCATTTAGCCAAAACCTTGGAGTTAATATTTTGTGTGTTTCACAGTTCCAATAAAATGTGAATAAAATTGAAGTGTAGAATAATACTAGCAATAACACAACCATGTCATATAGAGAATTTATACACACAATTAAAATTACATTTACAAAACTAACAATAAAAACAAATATACAAAATATGATGAAACAAACTAGCATTATTGAAATATACAGGAATTATTGCCATTAGAAATCAGTCCAAGTCAAATTGGAAATAACTTGTAAGTGATACCTTAGCAGCTCCTTGATTTTGTTTTTTAATTCTTAATGTAATTCCTTTTTTTTTTTCAATTGCTTTTGCTAACACTCCTTGAAACATTTTGAGTGATAGGCGAAAATCAGACCTGCAAATTGTAAACAAATAAAGCTTAACTTAATAGATACCTAATAACAGTGATGGGAACTGACTTTGCAAAAATTTTAGGAAATTGTGTGAGCCCCCCCCCCTGTCGCGGTGACTTTAAAAAAGATGTTGCTGAATTTTTTTTAACTATGTAGAATCATTTTATTTAATATTTTCTTTAACTAATGTTGTATTACATAACATTTACACTGCATTGAGCATTACTGCACACAAAATGCACTGCATTGAGCATTACTGCACACAAAATGCATTCATGGCACTATTGTTTGTATATATCTAGATGGGAGGAGAAAGCTATTTGCAGTCTGAGCATTCTATAATAGATAACTGCTTTACAGATATTGTAACAACTTCTTTCTCAAACAACTATAAGGATTAAATGTGTTTGAAAGACATGCTTGAGTTTTGGAAATACTTCAAAAGTATGAGCTACACTTCTGTTTGTTTCACTAATTATTAAATTTTGTACAGGAGAAACTGTTTACTAGGCTTTGCACATGAAGTCCACCAAAAATGCTTTGAAAAGCAATTGAGAGAAAGCTGCTGAATCTCAGCTGAGTTCTTAAGCAAGATGAGCAAGAACAACCAGATGAGGAGCAATGCTTAGAGGAAGAGAATGTTTATCAATAAAACTGCATATTGAGGCTTCCTTGTGTGACTCTTTTTCATGCTGATAAAAGTTGTTTATAAGAAGTGGATCTCTACCACACTGGGCTTTTATAGCATTAGTAATGATAAGTTATTAGTTAGAGAAAATTGTTAAACTTTTTTATTAAAATATATATATATATATCCCTCACTATAGATAGATCTATATCTAGAATCTAGAGCTACTTATATCTAATAACTTTACTCTAGATCCAATATATTATTATTAGATATCTACATTCTATCAGGCTTATACTCAGTAACTCACTATAGTCATGTAAAGAAGTTTAAGAAGGCCTACTACTATATAAAAAAAGTATATTCTATATATATCCAGATGGCCGGTAGGTCTATCACTCTATTAGATGAGTAGATCTAGATCTTATTATTATTATGATAGATCTATTTCTAGATGTCTAAATCTAATCCCATTTGAACTCATGGAAGTCGGCAGGCAGGGTTCAAATTAGAAAAATCTAGGGGCCATCGTAACAACAGTGAAAAAATAATAGATTTAGAATTGTAGTAATAGCGGCGATTAGCACTACATTAACATAGTGACCGGGCATCATTCATGATACTCTTAAGACTTAAGTTTAAGTCTAATACTTTTCAAAAGCTGGCAAGCAGCCATTGAAGTCTAGATGCTCTAGATCTAGATCAAAAGTATTCAAATTAAAGAATCTAGATATCTTATCTAGAATATATCTATCTAGATCTAGACTGATTCAAACCACTCTAGTCTGGACCGAGATCTAGACTTATAAGACAATACGGTAACACAAGATTTTTAAAAAAAAATAGAACTTTAACTGTGTCAAAAGACCGGATGTGCGCATGTTCAAAACAAATAAAAAATCTTATTTCACATTCTTCCGAAAATGGAAAAATAATAAAATCAAATTTTTTTTTCATAAAAAAAAATTGAAAAAAAAAAAAAAAATCGGATTTTTTAAAAAAATGTCTGGAAAACTTCGGATTTTTTTGATAGAAAATCGGATCAGAAGAAATTATTGGAATTCCGACAATTGTCGGAAAATTCCCATCACTGTAATAAGTAAAATACACATTTTCTCTGATACAACATCAAGTAATGAAAATATTCCAGAGATCCTAAAAAAAAAAGCTTTGATTTGTAACCAATAAAATTGAATTTCATGAATCCGATGAGAAAAAGAAGATACTATTGATTGAATCAACTGAATGTTGTTTGCTTGTTTTGTACACAAATACCTCTTATGTCTTGAATATAAGTTTTGTTTGATTTGAAATTAAATACCCAGCAAATATAAAAATATCAATAATAAGATAAAGACTGGCCATCAAGATACATGCAGTACAAAAAATGTAGCTTAAAAGAATAATGTCTTTATTTGTTGATAAAATTATTTTAGTTTCAAGGCATGGAAGTAGGGAAACAAAAAGGAAAATACATTATATCTGGGTTTTTTGGGGGGTTTTTTGTTCACATAAAATATCACAGTCTGTAATGCTTTCTGACAAAGTTCAAGGTCATGAGCATAATGGGAAAAATTGAATTACTGTACAGTTTCAAATATATAACAAGAATGTACATTTCACTAACCAAGATTGAAATACAATGAATTATATGTTTTAGAAACAATTCTCTAATTCTTTATCAGCTCAGTCCTGCTGAGACTTTCTCAAAGAAAGAGTGGATTTAGGAGAGTTTGCTTGAAAGGAGATTCTCTGATTTGCACACCCACAAACAAATCTTTTCAATGGCCATCATTGCACAAATATATGTTAAACAAACATGTTTGAAAGGACATTTTTTTTTCCCCTTTGGTACAAATTAAGAAAGATAAAAGGAATATATTTTATTACAAAATAATGTTTTGTAATATACTCTTCAACTAATTGTAATATACTCTTCAACTAATTGTAATGTACTCTTCAAGTAATTGTAATGTACTCTTCACTAACTTTTTACAAATAAAACATGAAACCTTAATAGTTTTCCATCTTTACTATTCAAAAAAAAATTCTCTATATTCTTAAACAAATTAAGATAATCCAAGGATTTAATTTTGATTTCAATATTGAAGTACTTCATTTTACAACTAGTCAATACATCAAGCATCAAATGAAAAAGTATTTTAAATGGGCACAGTTCAAGGCCAGACACATAAAGTGTCCTATGTACATCAACAGGAGGACGGCAGCTTCATGAGCATTGATCAAATCAAACACACCATTGGAATGCTCTTGGATTGAATAGTATTGTTCCATATGACAGTTTTCTGTCAGTTACAACAAAAATTAAGAATATTTAAAAAAAAAAAAAAAAAACATTACTATCATAAAGTCAGGTATCTGGTATATTTTATCCAATCTCAATAGTTGGACAATACTCTCTTTGTTGGTGAATAAAGGTTTTTTGATGTTGGTAGAAGATTAACCAATCTTCAAATAACAATAATCTTGTATCAAAGTCAAGAAAGGAATTAAGTTGAATGAGCTTTCATCTTTCTTATCTACACATTATTTCTTGTCGTTCACATCACCCAAATCAGCTAATGCTAATAAAACATTTTATCTGAAGTATTTGTTTTCTTTTGACTAGACAGTTGGTATGGATATAGGAGGGGAAGAATAGATGGGGTAGCCTAGGGGTGGGTCAGCAGCCTGAACAGTCAAGTTCCTCAACATGGCTGGCTGAGCCTGGATAGAATAGCGCTCTTCATCATCATTGGTCATGTACAGAAGCTCCAGATTCAGGTTGGACCATTGGCCTGTCACACTCTCACGGTTAACCCGGCCCATGTGAACCATGACCTCCTGAAGTGACAATGTACGACTGGTGTAGATACCCTGAAACAAGTAACATAAAAAAAAGTTTTTACTATTCTTCCTTTAGGAAGCTGATGACTTCTTGTAAGAGCTATTACTTAGCTCTTAATAACTAATGAATGATGAATGTTAACAATTGACATGGTAACATTAAAAGAAAGACAGTTGCCTACATTAGAATGGTGACACTGGTAACATTAAAAGAAAGACAGATGCCTACATTAGAATACTGGATCTAGAGATATGGTATAGATGATTCTCATTTGGTGACATAGATCCAGACTTAGAAGCATAAAAAGATCAAGATCAAGAGTTATGGTATCAAAAACTTTAGCTTGGTGATAGGCCTATAGGTCCAGACTTAAAAACAAAAAAAATACAGTAGTCTAGACAGATAAGACAGTGGGCAAAAAGGTTCCAGAACGGCTATTTATTTATTTAACTCTTTAATGAATAGACTTGGGAATACTGACATAGTGTGTTTAAGATGTAGATTGTCTAGACTTCCAGGACAAATTTAATTTCAAATTATTTTTTTTTTTTAAATAATGTCAAACCAGAGTTTTCTCAGTGTGGCCAATTAGTAGTAATTCTTTTCCCAAAGAAATACATAAACTGTCAAAGTTCTAGGAAAATCATGATTCTTTTTTAAGAGATGTCCACCCAGATTTTTATTTTTGTTTGACCCCATGTAGAATTTGCATCCTGATAAAAGGAATTGTACAAATATTATTTATTTATTGAACTGTTTGTAGCCCTAATGACTATACTCATGTCCTCACACAGTAAAATCTATCATTCGTACTTCCACTTCACCCTTTAATGCCATTGGAGCATGGAGCGGTTTGCCTGAATCAGCCAGGAAAACTAATGACTTAACAGAATATTAGTTTCTAATTAAGTCTGTAATTTACAAGATAAGATACTTTTATCTAACAATAACAATTTTCTGCAATTCTTAAATGTTAATGTAGTTTTTATTTATTTACCATTGGCAAAATTTAGATTTGGTTCTTACCTGACCAGCATTATGACCCAATGAAAACAAATTGCCTTTGTTGTCTATAACAGAGCTGCTCCACTCTGGGTCCGTGTCCTTGCCTATATACCAATCTTCATCATAACTTTGCAGGTAAGACTCTAACTCTTCATCCTCAGTGATATCTCCAAGCAGAATCTGGTCAAGCATCAACTTAAACCCATACCTGCAAAGGACATTGTCTACCAGTATTTAAAGCAGTATTTTTAATGCAAAAGCTGAGAGTAATTGAATTTAAATTTCCAATGTTTAATTTTTTTAAAATTGTGCATGGGTTTCAAACCAGTTCTGACAATCATCTCCAGCACTTTGCCTGTTCAAGTGGTTCAGGCACTGTTCTGGTGAATAAACTTACAGTGGTGAATCCTGCTTCTATATCCAGTAGTTTTGGGCAGATCGAGAGCAAAAAACTTGTAATGCAATGCATCTAGGAAAGGGTTATTCTTAATTTTAAATCTCTGTTGCCTCAAGGTGCTAAGTGAACTTTGAGGAAATCTAAAGAGTGGATGACCTTAAGCATTGGAATGACCAGCTTTGACATGGTTTTTCAATCTTTGACTTGTGGTGAACTGCCAGACAAAGGATGGTATGTCCATGCACCCTCTTATGCAACTATAAGAGTCTGGAAAGGGCTGTAAGCAAATTCTTACATTTTGAGATGTAAGAAATGCATTTTCTTGGTGACCTTAATACACCCTTTATCACAATAAAAGGAATGCAAGTCAGATAACCATGGAGACAATACTAAATGGCATTTAAAGATGAGCAGATACTTCAGTCTGAGAAACATTTGAGCTGGACAGATTAGGTCATGCAAAAAGACATCAACTAAAGAATGGTAAAGAGCTCGCTGAATGCAAGTCAAAATTATGCGCCCTGGAGAGGAAACTGATGCTGCTGCAAAGCAGTTAAAATAACATAGGTCATATAGTTACCATGGATACTGATTAACACCAGTGAATCATCTGATTACAGATGAAGTCAATCAAGTAGATACAATGGGTTTTTTTTTTTCACATTTTTTTTTACAGTTAAATCTCAAAATGTCATGCAAAAAATCTCTAATACTATGCAATCAGCTAAAAAGTTTCAAGCAAGTTTCGAGAAAATAGTTTTCATCTTATATAATACAGACGTTACTTCAAAAAAGAAGATGATTACGTCCTACGCATCACTGGTTTTCCTGGCTTGCTCAGGCAACCCATTCCATACTCTAATAGCGCTAGGGAAGAAGGAGCATTTGTACAAATTTGTCCTACCATATGGAATGAGGAATGTGCCTTTATCTTTGTGTCTTTCTGTGTGTTTTATTAGATTTTGTTTTTGTAATTGGAGATTATGGTTCAGTGCTTTATGTATAATTGCTACTTCTATCCTGAAGGCTTTCTAAATTTAGTTATTTTACTAAAGGTAAATGCTAGTCATTTAATGCTAATCACTAATTAATGTACAAAAACAAAATTTCTAAGAAAGAACAAATTGAAAACAAAAAATATGATGTGTACCTAAAACTTTTTATAACCAACTTATGAAGTTCTCTATCTTCAGCCACCCAGTCCATCATGGCATTCCAGGGAACATCTCCATTGTAACACTTATATAAGTAGTTAGCTCCTCCTGGTCGACCTAAGCAAATGATTGAGTTTGAATTATTAAATTAATGATTGCAATGATTAAACCTTATAAGAAAACAAAATAATTTAACATTACAACAGCTCCATAAGAAAAAGTACCTGGCGTATCAAAGGCTGAATAGCAGGCCATGACAAGCTGACTGTAACAGTTAGTCAGGGCATCATCTGAGGCTACCTCACTAGCTACCTTTTGACCAGACTGTTCAGTAACTGACCAATCCAGTGTATTTAACACATGCTTATACCATGATGTGGGAAATGAAGCAATGTATCTAGCCAACTGGGATGGTTCAATGGGGAGTTCTCTCCATTTCACAGGCACACTAATAATGAAAAAAAAGTCCTGATAATAAGCTTTGTTATCCTAAGAGAATTTCATTTATAAAAGCTTTTTTATGCATGACAAACATTTAATTCAAACGCATTTATATAAATTACAAAGTTCATAATATGCTGGTCTAGAATAGGAATGACATTTTTATATAAAAGAATTCAACTTTTTGAAGAACCCATGCAGATGATCATTGTCAGTTATTTTATTTAAATTCTGTAGAGTTAATGCTGCCTAATAATTCACAGTTTATTCAATCCCGCTTCTGTCACATGAGATGAACTCCATTTGGTAGCAAGGCTGGAAAAATTAGTCCTCCCATAGAGCCTTGGCTGTTAGGCGTAGTGCAGACAAACTATCCCGCAGCTCTCTGACACTCTCTGACAGCTGCGGACACTCTTGTAAGATATGCGCCACTGTTTCCACGGACAGATGTAATATTTTATTAATTTTTAATGTATGGATAAGATTAATAATTATTATTTAAAAAATTTAAGTGTAAGCTAAATGAAGGCGCAGTGGCTGAGCGGTAAAGTGCTTGGCTTCTGAACCGGGATCCCAGGTCAAATCCTGGGATTTTTAATTTCAATCCTCGGGAAAAGTAAAGGCGGTTGGTTGTTGTGCTGGCCACATGACACCCTCGTTAACCGTAGGCCACAGAAATGGATGACCTTTACATCATCTGCTCTATAGACCACTAGGTCTGAAAGGGGAACATTACAGAAAAAGAGTTGAATGGGAATCTAATGAGCAAGGCATCTATAAGAAGGTACTCACCTAATATGAGTAGAATACTGACACTTGAAGTCTGGTGATCCAGCTAAATTCATCAAAGGCTTGTAAATATGGTTCCCATTAGAAACCATAAACTTGGAGTTTGACTTTGATGGATACAAAAACTTTCCCCCAGTTGAAGTAGTGTCTAATGTCCAGGTTTTGTCATCAAAGTCTATGTTGGGCCTAGTCCTAGCAATATTCACATCAACAGCTGGTAACCCAAAGTTAAGGTCCTCCATGAAATCACTCTCTGCAACATGGGCAGTCTTTTTACTGACCTGTGGCAGCATTGTTAATACTGGGTGCGGAGATGGAGGCTTGTTAATGGCACTGTTGGTTATAGACACTACAGTGGAGACTTTATTCAGCTGCTTTGTTGAAGCTGATTTCTTCTTAGTTTTGTCCAAGTCAAAGTCATCTGACCAAATGCTGTCAGTAAAACTATGAAGAGATGAAGAGAGTGAGATTCTTCGTGATGAATTTGAGCCCCCAGAGACTGGCCGAGATATGCTTTGATTTGCTTTTGATTTTGAGTAAGGTGGCAGGGCAAAGCTATCACCACCTCCTTTATGGTGCAAGACAAGGTCTTGCTTTTGATTGGCTGTTGCAATGACATTGTGGTTCAATTCTTTTGGGGCTGTGTTGTTATTGACAACACTTACTTTGTCTTTTCTTTTGTTTGTGGCAGAGGTCTCTCTGTAGGGGCCACTGTTATGGAGCTCTCCACTGTTCTTTTTGTTTGCTCTCTCCATTATCTCTATCTCCTTCTCTTTCAGTTTCTTTGCCATCTCCTCTTTATGCTTCAGTTTGTTGATGTGATGCAGGAGCACCCAGACCAAGCTCTTAGCAAAAAAGGACAAAGAAATACCCACACTATCAGGGGAGTCAATCACTCCTGTCAGAACATTACGTGCATCAGAGTAGGCTTTGATGATAGCTGTGTCTACGGGGGTCATGCAGTGCATTGGGTACTTATTGAAGGAGCAAATACCAAATCCACCATTCTTCCCAACAAAGGCCTCTGTGAACTGGTCATCCACTCTGGCAGCTTCAGCTGTGTGACAAGATGTTTCCTGCAGTTCCAGCCCTTTGATGTTGACAGTACAAAAGCCTGATCCTCTCTCTAAGATCATGGCCCAGATCAATCTATCTTGAAATCTCATCAAGTAGTGATTGCCTACATCTGGCTCACCTGAAGAGAAAAACACAAAATGATTTTCTTTTTATTAAAAATAAAAAAATTGTCTATATAACACTGTTAAAAACTCAAGCGATCAGGCTTATGAAACAGTCACTTAAAATGTTTGGACAATAGTTCTGTAATTGCAGTAAATGATATAAAATTTAATTTTTCAAATAACAAAAGATTTGTGAACAAAGAAATTTTTACCTAAACTTCCATTAGCAAAAGCAGAGCTTAAAGCTTTGGCCAACTCCACTGTTATTTGTCGATAGTAAACTGAATCAGGGCATGTACTCGCTGAAGATCCAACAGGTTCAGGCCAGAATTTATTAGGTCGAGGGAATCCAATGAAAAACAGTGGAAGTGTGAATAAACACAGGAGTGGCGCTGACAGAACCGAGGCAGCAAGAACAACAACCAGCACCACGGGGAAGAAGAAAAAATTCAGCATCATGATGCATGCTGTTGATCTGCGTCGTTGTTTCTTGTTGTTCCAAGAGCTGACAATCAGAGCCAGGACATAAAACAACTTGTTGCTTATCTGTGTCAGTCGATCTCTCACTGCGCAGGTAATTAACAAAAGTATAGGAGCTCTCAGTGTCTGAACAATGGAGTTATCTGGCAGAGTTACCAGAATGATATGAATGACCGAGACCTCAAGAAGTGCATGAGTAGTCTTCTGCCAGATCTTAAGTTGATTGGAGAAAAAGTAAAACTAATTAAATTTCAAACAAAAGAATGACCAAATAAATGAAAAGTAAATGCTATACATTTTAACTAAAGAACAAACAGCATTTTTATTCAGGACCTTTGAACATACCCATCTGAATGTTCTAATTGTACTAAATACAAATAGGACTCCAATTGATGTTGACATTCCATAAATAATCGATTTATCCATGACATCAGAATTTTTTATTTGCAGAGACATGTAGATGACCATTAGAATTGGAGAAACTGTTGAGGATACAATATGTCATAAATGTTCTCACTAAAAGAGAATTTATGCTAAGGAAAAAATATTAAAATTCTCCCTACAAAAGAATTTAAGAACAGGATATAGGTACAAGTCATGTGATTAAAAAATGCTAATATACCACAGTAAAAAGATATAGTTACCCCAAGTGACAATCGAACGATGCATTATTCCAAAGACTAGCAAGCGCTTCTTCACAATTTTAAATCTGTTAGCATGTTCTGAATTGTGTGGGAATAATGTGTTTCTCCATAAACCAAAAACTGGAAATACACACTGGACATCCCTGAGGACTTTCTCAGCCACACACAGACCAATGATAGCATAGCCAATAATATCAATCACATCTGGAGATATTTCAGAGACATGATAATTTGTAAGACCAGCAGCTATAGCCACAATACACAGCATCAGAAGATGATATAATGCAGTGCACCATGACCAAGTCCACAAAAAACCATTCAAGTTCAAAGGGGATGACACGGCAGAGCTCAGCGTTGCTTTCCCAGTTGATGAAACTCGATTATTGTTGCTTTTTGTGCATGCCGTCAAAATCTATATAAATTAGATAAACAAATAAAAACTCAAAAAGTTTTAATAAAAATAAATCAATTAAAACCAAAATAAATGTAGCAAAAATATACATTGAAAAAATAAAATACTATATTTAAATTAAACCTTTATTGTAGCAATACTAATTTACTGAACATAAGTCAGGAGATTAACCAATAAAATATTGCCACAATGACAATACTAAATTATTTAAAGTCTTTGGTGTACATTATTTAAACTCAAAAGACTGCTTAGCCAAGCACTTTTGTGAGAGAATAATGGCCAACCATTTTTATCTTTTTTAACCTAACTAGACATTACAAATATAAAGTAACAAAACATTTAATATCAGACCAAGAATTTCTAAACTAATGTTTTAATTTTAATTTTCTATTCATAGATAGTTTGTAAGACAACTAACCTGTGTTCCAAGTAAACCTAAACTACAACTCAATAAATAGCCAGTAAGTGCTGCAAACACTACAGAGCTAAAACAAGAGCTCATGAAATAACACCCCAGTAGGGAGCCAATGGAGAGAGCCACCATCATGATCAGCCTATGAACAATAGAATATAAATAATCATTATTTTAAATATAGTATAAAACAATAAACCCATTCCTTCCAATAGCAGCTATATATTCTATCTCAGTATGACTGAAGCAGCCGCATAACTCTTGGTCTACAAATGGCCATACATCAACGTATCATTAGCCAATCAAATTAAGATCTCATTAGATGACTATGAGAGGGCAAGGAACTGTCAAATTTATTTTTGAAACTCAAAAGTGGGAAATTAAAATATCTTCAGTTTTTACATGCTCTTTCAATTTCAGCGAAATCTCAAGGAACATCAATTTTAGATAAGGAGAATCCTACATTTTAAAAAAATACATAAAATTTGAGACTATAATATAAAGTAATTAGTTCTGGTTGCACAGAAGTTGATTTTATCAAATTATCTTTACATATTGTTTTTTATTGATCTATTTTGAATACCCATTTATATTTTTGTTGCACAGCTGGAACTATTTTCATGCACAGCTGAAACTTATCTTCCTTTGACTGGGAATTAGGAAGGTAAAATTTATGAGAGTGTAGTTAAGAATGTATCAAGCAGATACAAGTGATTTTTATTTTGGGTTCAATATTTGATGTTTTGGCCATATTCTGGAGCATTATATATAAATTTGAAGGACTGATAGCTGTCCTTGACATTCCCCAAGTCAGAAAGATATAAACAGATGCTGCAATCTTAGGGTTCCTTTTCCAGCTATGAGCTTAATATTATTCTGTCCCAAAATCAAAAATTCTTAGCAACATTTAATTGATTTAAATTAGTAAGACCAAAATCTTTAGCTCTTTTTTTTTTTTGCTTTACAAACTGTATCACCAAATCAGTCTTTTTATTTTACTTCAATAAAAGAATTGGAGGACTTCAGTTTCTGTTCTCTGAATGTTGTTTTATTTTTCAGTTGTTACTGAACATTGTACATCAACAAGAAATGGAAAGTAAAATCAGGTGGAGTTCAGCTTTTATTTTCTTTTTTCAATATCCTTACATACTCAGTGATACTGGATGTACAGAAATATCCTTCCTGTACAAGGATTTAAACCCTCAGCTTTTAGGTGGGTAGTTGTCTACCTTAACTAATGAGAACAACATTCCATTTGGAATCTATAATTCTATAAATCCCCTTGACTAATATACAAAGCAAGTGTGACCACTAACCTAGTAGTGGAGGCAGATGGTGAGCCACCCAACATGAAGACATGAAACTGCTCCAGCAGCCACAGGATCAGTACTTCAACAGGTGGAAGAAGTCCAGAGAACCAAATGAGAGGCAGCAGGACAAAGACTACATGTAGAACTTGGTTAGCAACTACCAGCTCTTCATAATACCTGAAACAATTGGACAGGAAATTTGTCTTCTTAAAAGTTGAACAATAAAATTTTGAAATTATTTATTCAGCAGCAAGTGCAAGTAAAAATGATGTTAACATCTTAGTACAAAACAGTACAGCAGTCTACATAGAATATTTTTAATCAAAAAGACATACAAAAAGGGATCTAATGAGCTACTTATTGAAATAATATACAGAATATTTTTTAAAAACTTTTTAAAAACTTTTTAAGAAATTAATGTTAGACGCTTCTATGCAGACATTTAAAAAGGTACCAAAAAATAACCTCTACATTTGATTTTTTCTAAGAAACTTAAGCCAAGATGTTGCATATTCTAAAAAGGCAAAAACAAAATATTTAGATCTTAGAATTTTTTTTAAGGTTTGTTTCCAACTATTATAAATTATTAAAATATGTCTAGCTATTCCAGATGTTAACCATCACTATCTGGGACATCATGACTAAGAGTATAAAACAAAAATGAGTTTAAACAAACCAATTAGCTATGTGAATGCTGTAACAGATCAAAGCATAGATCGGTCTAGTCAGAGGCAACATCTCATAAGTGTCCATTGTTCTGTATACTGCAGGCTCTGGTGGGGCAGATGTAGTCAAAGAATACTGTGTGATACTGACGGTTAACCAACCAAAAATAAATATGGTAGCTGTCGCTCCATAATTATAATAATACAAATGGTTGATGGTGGTAGGGAGAAGAAACCAAAATCCAAGGCCACAAACTGCACCTGAAAATGAAATATGTATAACTACAAATTTTAAAATATGAATTAACTAGCTTTTTTATTATTTATTGTGATGTTTAATTCTGGTTTTAAACTAGCTGACAAAATCCTAAGCCAAATGTGACTTTTCATTTTGAATTTTAACATATTTCTGATTTTTTTTATTTATTATTACAAAATCCTAAACCAAAAGTGACTTTTCATTTTGAATTTTAACATATTTCTGATTTTTTTTATTTATTTTTTTTTTTTTTTTTGCAAAGAACAATGAACACTGTTAGAAAACGTAAACTCAAACTCTATGGCAAGGTCCTCAGGGCTTGCAGAGACCTTCCTTCAAGGAATAGTATCAGGAAGAAGAAGAAGAGGAAGTCAAAGAAAACAATGGGAAGACAACATCAAAGAATGGACAGGCGGACAGGCCTGTCAGTGAATGAAATTCTATCCAAGACAAGGACAGAGAGGAATGGCGTAAGAGCGTTGACAGCTCTTGTGTGGTACCCCAATAGTTCAACTGACTAGGAGATAAGTGAAGGTCAATAAACACATAAAGTATTAAAAATGTCTGGTATTTTCAATAACTTTAGTACACAACATAGACCTATCCAGTAAATTTTATAACTCACTTATACACTGTAATGAGGACCTGAATTATTTGAAAATCGCTAACTAAAAAGAACAATAGCAGCTATATACACCAGTTTTCACAACAAAAAATTGCAAAGATCAGTAAATATTTGTTGCTTTATAAAGACCAGAGCTTTAGTTTATTTTAAAAAAACTTTAACTACTTCCAACAACATAGAGTTAAGTGCAAATGCTGTCTAAAGAACTAACAGTTGAGAAAACTTTTTGAAAAGACTTTAAACCCTTAATTTCTATATACAAATACAAATTTATAAAAGAGTAAATCTACAGGTTACAAAATTTAATGCAAGTCAGTAACAAAGTTATATTAAGCATATGTTAACTCATATTAAACATAAAATCAACACAGCCCTGAGATTCTGATATATTATTGGAAAGACTAAATATAGCATTTAAAATACAATGTTTATTCTCACCTGACAGCAAAGCATGAAGTGCAATATTCACCTTGAACTTTTTGGGTGGTATAATAAAGGCCAGCGTCTCTGCACCGCAGCATGATTGGAACTCTATTTCATCCTCGTCTGCCAAAATATTTTTATGCAGTTTCAGGGCATGTGTGTTTTCTTTTTCCTTCATGTCCACAACTGTTGTGATGGTCTGCACTACAACCACAAAGATGATGATACAGGCTCCATACAAACAGCTGTACAGCAACAAAAAGTCTTGCAGTTCATCATCACTGTACGCCAGTTCTAAGACCAATGTGAAAATCCAGCCCAGGAGTAAAGGAACTAACCACAATGCAATCTTTAAAAAAAAAAAAGAAACAAGTTAGTTGATTAATTTGAGAGCTGTATGTATGGATTGTATACATAATATTTTTTTTAGATTCCTATTACTGCTATGTGTCCATGCCACACAATAGAACAATTTTTAGCAGAAGTAAAAAATGGTAGCAAAAATTTTAATATTCATACAAAATAACAATTTCTTCAAACAAAAAAATTTGTGTGAAATAGTTTCTAAGTAAAGCAATGAATAATGATTTATAAAATTTAAAAAATATATACATACATAAAAATCCAATAACTTGCCTGATTAGTGTAAACAAAGTGAGGTGCATCATAGCCAACTTTAACTTTCAAACCTCCAAGGAGAGTTTGTGGTATCCTCTTATATAGGAAACTCCGTTTGTATTCATTTAAAAGAGGAACACCCATTCCCATTTCTTCAATGTGCAGGCCTCCCTTTCTTTCAGTTTCTTTGGTCAAGCTGGATACCTTGCATTCTATTTACACCTATTCTATATTAAGAAAATTTACAATGAATGTTATATTATATGAAAGTATTGCCTTTATCTAATTATAATATTTAAAAAAATAATTAATTTTATTAAAGTCTAGATCTAGACTCTAGTTCTTGTAGGTAGATAGTAGATGGAATCTAGATCTATCTAGATTTCTATATCTAGATGACAATGTAGACATTCTGACACTGTCATTGTAGATCTAGTCTAGAGTGACTAAGAGTCTAGAACTACTTATCTAGATCATCTAGAATTCTAGATCTATAGTCATTTCCATCTAACAAACACACCCTATTTTCTGATATTAGCAAACACCCCACAATATTTGTTAAAATTAGTATTTATTTTGATGATGAAACTAGTCTATTGTTTTTGTACATGCTCCATTTCTTTATAGTTCAGACACATTTGGTTTCATTTACTCAGAAAAAAAATTTTACATGGGTTCTTAGAGTACTGGTATGACGATCCCACTTTTTCCTCTAGGACAGAAGAAGGGTAGGTCCGGGGTTAGGGAGATTTTTTTTTAGAAAATTTAAGTATCAGCTAAACATGACCCATCTAAAATGCTTGTAAATAGGCCTAAAAACACATAGCCTTTATGTAAATAGGGGGTGTTCACTAACATTCGTTTATTATTATCAATGACATTAAGGAACACTATTTTAATGAGGTAGTTCCGAATTCCCCCCGAGTCACATGGTTGTATGTATACAACGCGCACCCTGCTTAGTTTTAGTTAGTTTGTAGTGGATATCTGAAGCGTTTTAAGTCAATATTTAGTGGTTTCAATTTACTCATTAGCGCTAAACTATAATTTGTTAATAAAAGGATAATCTAGAGATACTTTTTTTTAATAGTTTCAATTAAAACAAATAGTTAAACCTTTGATAGAAGGTACCGAAGCATTGGCCTATAATCTACCATACTGAGATCAAGATTTCTTGATGTACAATGAATGACTACACTTACAGTTCTTAGCATTCGGGTAACCAGTCCTAGAAAAACAGCAGACCAGTGTGTATTGGTCAGATAGCTCAAGGGCTAGTGTGTAGTCGATATGTCGACTAGTTGTTATAAAATATAAAAAGACTGCTATGTGTTTTCCTTGTGCGTAATAGGCTTGAGTTGTTTAGCGAACAAATAACACATCTGATAGTCAAGGATAAATCTAGATCTACTCTTACAGTTACACAGGCCAAATGTGTCTTACCCCACCCTTTCATTGTTAAATTTGGTTTCTAAGTAATAAAATGGATCTAGATCTGTTTCATCGACGCATTTTTGAAACTTAAATGTAACATTTTGAGAATTTCTTAAAAATAATAGAACTTTTAATAACATAATAATACATCATGTATCCAACACAAAAAATAATTGTAAATGTTATTGATGTGCATAATGTATTAACAATTAGCGGAATATGAAATACATAACGTTAAAAAATAGCTGAAGTTTATGAAAATAACAATTTTCAACTAATATGCATATTATCCCATATATAGGCCTATAAATATAAATAAATATATATATATGTGTGTGTGTGTTTTGTGTAGTTTATATCAAGCCTTTTTTAATCTTACAAGAACGTTTGTAAAAACATCTTCTTCTGTATGTGAATGTATCATCGGCAATGTGTTGACGCTTGTTGTGGACTGTAAAGGAAATATCATTGATAATTTAAACTCACCCTTAAACAGTTCTTGGCCCTTTATGAAAACATTCGCATAATTATTTGAACATTCAGGGAGTTCGTTGATGTACTCTGTATATTTTAAAATGTTTGTGAAAGTAAAATTTCGTAAAACTAGAGGAGCAGCAGCAATGGAAATATAGAAAAATAAGGCCATTCTCCTCTTTGTTGTCCTACAATCACATGACTTTGGTTAAAGTAGGTCAGAAATACGGAACTACCTCATTACCATTGACTTTGAGCTGTTAGACTTGTAAGGCCACGCTACATTTTTTTAACACTATTTTATTATTATTTTGACACATATCACTGATGCTCTACCAATATAAAAAAAGACAAAGGCAATCTAAAATGATAGGCTGCTAAAGCAAAAAATATGCTAAAACAATTAACAAGAGTGTTCGCTAAGTTACAAAGTGGAGAATGGTGTTCGTTAATGTTAGCCCTGGACCTCACTGACCTGACCCTCTTCAACATTATATTTTATTATAACTATGTGTAGCCAAACAAAACAGTATAGGCTGAGTATATTTTTATTAACAAATGGACAGAGCTAACAAAATTCAAACATAAAAGTTGCGGGGGCGGGGCTTAACCTATTCGTTAGATGGAAATTACTTTAGATCAGGTCTTAATGATTTTAGACTTAATTAATGTGGATGAACTATTATATTAGTAATTAATATATATCATGTAATATAATATATATAATATTATTAAACTACTTTTCTAGATCTAGATTCTATTATCTAAATAATTATAATAATATAGCAGTGTTTCCCAAACTTTAGACCTATGCTTCTAGAATTTTCGTCACGCTGAGCACCCCTCATCCCATCCCCCCCACTCCCCCAAGTATTTATTTTAATAGCAATATAAAAATGTTTTTTATTTTTGTTATAGATTTAGACCTACATACACAAAATAACAATTACTCTACCACAATTGAGTATTTAATTAGTGAATTTATCTTTTGCAGGCTTCAGAGACACATCAAATACATACTTGCTAAAAAAAAATGGAAACACAGTTTTTACATAGAAAAAGTGGGCATGTCGACAAAAGTTGTAACATTCCTATCCACCTCCTGATCTTTGTAGAACTTAGTCTTAAACAGTAAAATAGCATCAAATCTCAAGTTTGTAAAAACTTAAAATAAATAGCAAAAAGAATTTAAAATTTAGTGAATAGTGTAACTGTAATAGAGTATAGTCTGTAATAGAACTAGATATATCTAGATTAGATCTAGACTTGGTACTAGATTCTAATATTAATAATTCTGTCTCTAGAGGTAGAGTCTAGAATCTAGGTCTTTACTATACCATAACTAGATTCTATAGTGACTATAGACTAGATCTATAGTCATATAGTTAATGAGGTTCTTCCTGATTTCTGACCTACTTGAACTAAGTCAAATGGTGGTTGAACAACAAAGAGGAGAATGACCATGTCTTCCTATATTTATTGCCTTTGCTGTTGCTCCTCTATTTTTAAAAGATTTTACATTCACAAATGTTTTAAAATATATAGAGTACATCAACGAAGTTCATGAATGTTCAAATAACTATACAAATGTTTTAATAAAGGGCCAAGAACTGTTTGAGAATGGTTTTATAGTTCATGACAAGCGTCAACACATTGCTGATGATTAATTCACAAGTATTCAGTAGATGTTTTTACAAACGTTCTTGCAAGATTAAAAAAAAAGGCTTGGTGTAAACTACACAAGCACACACACACACATATATATAATATATTAAATATATCATTATATATGGGATAATATGCATATTAGTGGAAACATTGTTATATGCCTAAAACGGTTATATTCTATAGCTTTAGCTATTTTTTTTAAGGTGTTTATTTCATATACCAGTAGTTCCTGATACATTTACGCACATCAATGACATTAAGAATTATTAAAATTAAAATGTGTGTTGGATACATGATGTATTATTACATTCTTAATGAATAAATTAAAAACACTAAATATTGACTTAAAACGCTTCAGATTCCCACTATAAACTTAGTAAACTAGCTGAAGCTAAGCACAGCTCGAGATATAATACTACATGATAGTAAATGTAAACGTTTAACGTCACAACCACCACCTGACACGGAAGAAATCCGGAACAACCCCATTATCATTAAGTATTAATACTAGATCTATTAATTATGTACCTATAGCATAGATAGATCTAGAATCAAAATATGTTACTTTTCAGATTTTTGTAACTTTGGTTTACCTGTCAATAGTGACAATAGTGTCAAGTATTAAGACTTTAAGTAAAGACTCAAGGCCGACAAGGCAAGTGTACTTTTTACTAATTTGTGGTAAAACTTTAGGTCTTAGTTAGACATCTAGATTCTAGATAGATCTTCTAGAACTAGCTTTGAGAATACACGTTAAATAACAAGTCATTGTAAATTATTGTAATTTTGGATCTAGATCTGTAATAGTTTAACTGTTAGTTGTTTTTTTGTTTGTTTTGTTGTTGATTTTTTTTGTTTATCGACTGGCCTTAGATCTAGTTTTAGAATCTCTTATATCTTTACTCATTATTTTCGAATATAGACAAGTAACCAAAGGCCCTTTGAGTTGGACCCAGGATTAGATCTAATTACAAAACCTAGTCTTTTAAATATTAGGACTTGGATTTTTAGATCTAGATTCCAGATTTACATTACTTAAAGTCAGAAATTGATCTAGACTAGATCTAGATTTAGAACTAAAGTCTAGATCTCGAGAATATTAGTGAAATGTTCGAAACCAAAATATTGAGAGTACAAAATGTCTATTGGAAAAGCAGCGTTTGCATTCAGAGACAAAAATTATGAATACGCCTTGACCAAGACCACTAAAGGCGTCTTTTTCAGGTCGGATCAGTCAAATTTCAAATCTCCATAGAGTCGCACCAACCTTTTTTTGAGTGACCAAACGCAGGCCTGCTGCAAATGACATGTTGCTTAGCACAAAGACAATCTTAAAATTGTCAAGCACAATACTGTTATAACCTTGCCATGCACACCGCCATCCCAGATAGTGCAGAAGGTGCGCACCATTAGAGACTAGACTGAGAAGGATGTTGACATTAGAAAGAAGATAACGAAGTTCCGCCCAAGTCTATAGCTAATGAAGATGCTGTGCTCAAGACAGATGTTATGTTTTATGTATATGTGATGTCCCCATGTAAACAAACATGTATATCGTTTAGAACTAAAGTCTAGATCCCTTCCCTACAATACATATATAGCTTACATTTCTCACTCTTCAATATCAGCCTTTCCCGCTGCTTTCTTATTTGATCAGCGCTCTTTTGATTGTGATAAAGCGTGCACTATTGACGCCAGTGGAATGCATTTCAACATCTCACGATGCAGGAAATCCTTTGACGCGGAGGCTCCACACGCATCTTTCAGGGCTCCCATAAACTACATTGTTGGCTCCGGGGGACACGGAATAATATTTTTTTCATTTAGAAAGTGGAAAATTGAGAAACAGTTCTTTTAAGGTGGACAGGGCATGTTCTTTAAGTCCAAGAAAAAAATCTATATATTTAGCATAGTTAACAAGCATAATGTAGACTCGAGGCGCTATTAGAAAATAACAATAATAAACACGTAAACACGACAGTTAACTATTTTGGACCCTCGGTTACCTACCCTTATGCTCTGAGGAATAGGGACTTAAAGGTAGGTAACCGAGGGTCCAAGTCCAAAGTGTGGCGATCTAAATTGTAGTCGAGTCTTGTTTTGCGTAGAACTATAGCCTACGTGCAGAGCTGTTCTGAATTCGCTGCAATTTATAGCGACTCTGTCAACGCGGGAGAGAATGAATGCCAATAGCAAGCTTTTTTTTTTAACAATGTTGCCAAATATGGTCGGATCTGGCCTAAAAACACCATAGCTATTCTAGTGCTACTCTCAGCTGACCCCCCCCCCCCCCCGAAAAAAAAATTCAGAAGGAATAAAGGGATGACCTAAATTATAACTAAGAATGCAAGATGCTAGAAATACATCTTATCTTAAAGGCTATACATTACAGACGTTACTTAAAAAAAAAAAAAGAAGATAATTACGTCCTACACATTTCATGTATGAATCTAATCATGCATGTTAATCAAAGACTTAAACTCTGCCAAGTCTTTAGTTTTCCTGTTTGATTCATGGACTACATATGCAAATGCATTGATGTTTTTGGGAGAATATTAATGAAAGGTTTGCTTCAGACAGAGAATTTATCATATTATGATATAGATCTGGTATCGGTTCTACTATTCCCAGCTCACCCGACTTCTGAACTATCTCGCAAGCACCATTCACACTGTATACCTCTGGCACCCACTTTATCAAAGTAGGCAGCCCGCTGCAGTTGTTTGTTTTTTTTAATCTGGTCATTTAATTTTTATGTAGGCCTAAAAAATGTGTAGCGTGCATGCCTATTTCTCTTGGAGTATGAATTTGCACAATGTTCATTTTCGTTTCTGTTGTTAAGTTTTTTATCTGCGGAACTCGTTTCTTCTCTGTAATTTATAAGACAACAAACTTGACACACTGACGATGTTTATAGACGTCTCTGTCGATACATAGCAAATGATGTCAATGTTGCTATACTAACTTCAGTAAACTTCTTCAAAAAGTATCTGATAGTTGCACTATCGTTATAATTTTCTTACTTTTGAGGACCCCTCTGTTTGAATTCAGTCTAGGGTTAATGAGACAACATATGTTCCGGAAGCTAAAAAAGTCTAGACTAGCGAAAATTGCCCTTGTGGAGCATCACCAGAGAATGCTGATCGTATCCTTCAAAGATGCATACTCTATTATACGGAGAACATCCTGATCTGGAAACCAATGCACGGTTCATCTCAAGATATAGAATTACTGATCTGAACCCTCCGACATAGAAAAATGAGAACCAAGAAGTATAGGGTTCAGTTTTATGAATGAGTGTTGTATGAGTGTGGAATCTCAAAGTTGGTCAGTGCGCTTTGGAGTGTGGCTCCATGTTGGATGGCAGCAAGGTGTAGAGCACCAAACTGATTTGTTGTGTTAACCAAAGTGTCACAAAGCAAATACAGCAAACGAAAGAGGCGTGGCCTATGGCAATTTATTTACCTGAGAAGTTTTAACTAGATAGAATATGACGTCATTACTTGTTTAAAATTGCTCTTACTAGAAGGGTTAAAAATAGCTAAGGAATCTCCGGAGCACAGTAATAAAAAAAAATAAAATAGATTCATTAAAAAGTTTTCTTTCTTTCCCTTTCTTTTACTTCTGAATCTTCCAAAACTAAAAATAGATATAACATGTATTGGTCTCTAGCTTGACTTCCTATAGGACTACACGTTTAGTAGTCATTTGTGTCTTTGAAAGTTAAAGTACTTGATACTGTACAAAAAAAATGTACATTTAGTCTGCAATATTCAGTAAGAAATGAGACAAAAAAATCTATATGAACTGTGATAATTTACTATTTTCTAACCTGCATTATTCATATCACAAACTACATTTTCTAGATCATTCTCAAGAGTTAATTAAGGTATGTGCATTGTCTAGCTCTAGGTAAATATAACTCAAATAATAATGTAATAAATTATATTGTAAAAGGAATGTATGAGATCCTATCACAATTCATGAATCAAACTAATGTAAAATAAAATCATCATGAGTAAAATGTTCATATCTATTCTAAAATAACAGAAGAATGGTGAGCATTTAAGATTTTAAGGGCAATAGCCCAATTATGTTTTTATGGATATTTATGTTTTTTTCAGCAATCTTATATGAAAAAAAAATTATTAATTTTGCAGAAAAAAAAACTTATTCTCTAAGACAATTACTCTTTAAGCTATTTCTTATAAACCCAGGAGAAAAAACAACAACCTTTGAACTGTATAAAGGTATGCTAAGAAGAAAACTGTCTAAAAGGCTATCACATAGATTTTCAGACAATCCTGACATACTTGACAGTTTACCGCTGAATCTGGTTCAATAGATTCTTACAGTGCCAAGCAAGATCATGGTCTTAAACAAAATCAAGATACATTAATTTGAACTGCAGACATGGTTCACACTAAGGTTTTGTCTCATATGTATTACTGAATATATTTTAAACATTCTATACATTTGTACTGAATAACAATAAGACCAAATCAGTACTACTGAAGTTATGTCTTAAAAATGTTACACACATTTTGTAAAGGAAAATAATGTAAGCAATTCAGTGAATAAACAGGATGTTAAGTCTAAAAGAAATTAGAACAGGATTGTGTATCAATAATCATCTTCAGGAAATCTTATAAAAGAATTGTAAGCTAAAGCATTCCATTGAAGCTATGCAATGGAGAAAAAAAAGAGGTTAAAAATTAAAACTAATAAATGAAAGTGAACTAAACAAAATTTTGAAAAGACCATTGAATTTTAAAAAAACAACAAAAACACATTTGTGACTGTGTTAGCTTCAGGCTGTTGAGGTAGGACGTAATAAACTTCATTTGTAATACAAAGTAAAGAATGACAAAGAAGTAGACTTACATCCATTTAATGTACAAAGGGTGGATTAAATATACATATAGCTCCTCCTTGGTGGTAGAAGATAAGCACATTTCTCACTTTCTATGAACTTGAAGATGACTATTAAGTCCAATCCTCCCTCCCAAAAGCCAGCCACACACATGGCATGGGTAAGATAAGCCTGATTCTTGTCTCAGCCTTTTGTTCATTCTGTGTTCTTTCAGGCTAGCCACTCTCCTACCCTTGTGTTTTGAGACTTCGACACTCACTGCTTCACGCCATGAGGAGCAATTGAGAACTAGTTCCCAGTGTATTATGCCTTCTATTGTGATCATTATTTGTATTGTATTATATAAATATAATAAAAACTAGCCAAATCTTGCAACCCTTGCAGTGGAAGTGAGTTGTTTATTTTCTTTGTGCGTCAAGCATGTTAGAAGATCAAGCCCATTGTTTGTTCATTGTACTTGAGACATCAGTCATGTGAGAGGGGTGCGCCTTTGTTTTTACTGTTGAGAAGAATCTTGTTGAAAAAAAAAACAAGAAATTGGTAGTTCTATTGGTGTTCATAGAATAAATAATGATGATAATTGATACCATGGACTTAAATAGAAAAATACTTATATTCAACAGTTGTGCTGGGTAAGGCAGCTATACTGCATGGTAGAAGATCTTATGCTAATAAAAATATTTCTCATCAAGATTAAAGGATGACTGTATAACAATTACACTCTCCAGAGAAATGGAAAAAACCAGCTGAGTTGAAAAAAGTACACACAATACACATTTCAGATCCAATGGAAAATTAAGGTCAGAAACAGAGAAAATAAAAAGAGAACATAACTCCCAGAAAATAACTGCTTTGTTTTATCAGACTGAACCAAAAATATGTAGATAATATCTGGGCTTGCAGAGTCACACAAAATACTGCACTTTTATTAAATGTTCAACTGCAAAATAATGTCTTATTGTACTTATTATAGTCATACATACAATTGAAAAAAAAACACAATCAAAATGAATAAGGGTGGTGTTTATAATGTTTATATGTTTTGTTGGATTTCAATGAATTTATAATTAGTAAAACAAAATGAATGAAAATGTAAAAGAAATTATAAAATATTCTAGCTTAGGAATAGACAGAATTTTAAAATACCCTTACCAAATACTAGAGAATCACAAGTTAGTAGGAATATTAGCCAGGACAATGTGGGGCATTTTGTGTGTACATTGGTACTATAGAATTTCTATCAAAATGCAGCTTGCCATTGCAGGACAGCCCTTATAGCACTTGACACTTAGTTTTAATGTAGCCCCTTTAGGACAAGTTTGATACTTCCAAAATAATGAATTGCATGGCCCCTCCTGACTTGAGGAGAAACAGGGCAGTGCTGGAAGCAAACAAGATAAAAGGAGTGATTTATTACTATGGCTTTGAATTTCTATCAATAAGTGGAAAAGCTAATTAAATTAAAATCCTTCATGCACAAAATGCTCTATTGGAGTTTTAAAGCTGGTCTTTCCATTAAATGGAGGATGATGCTTTCAGTGACCTACACTTAGACAGTCAGGACAAAGCTACCCAAGGCAAACACCACTAGACATTTTATAAGTAATGACTTCCACCATTACAAATGCTAACATCCCAAGCTATATGGCAAGAAGGGCAACATGATGGTGACAACATTTGCAAAAGAACTCTTCAATCAAAGGAGAGAATAAAATTCTTGGCTGAATGTGAGCAGCCATCAGGTCATAACAATCCACTTAATATATGCCGGATTAGTTAAATATGGAAAAGCTTTCAGCGCAATTATTTAAATAATAATGTCTACATCTAAATCAACATTCATGTAGACTATCAAGAATTACTGATATAACTGTGTGCAATTCTAATGTGTGTAGGAAAGACACAAAGTGGGTAGAGTAATGACAAAATATTACTTGAACTACGGCCTTCAGTAAAGACACACACAAAAAGTTTAAGAGTATAAATGCTAAACATAACACGTCACAATGCACTTTCACAAAAAACATTTTAAAAATTCTAGTGAAAATATCTCAAAATCCAAGTAAAAAAAAAAAAGTAAATACTGGTATATGCTAAATGCCTTTAGGTTTAGCTTAGTTACTTATCTCTGTAAAACTGTTGTAGTTCTAGTAAGGATGTCAACATTTGCAGCTTTCACTGTATCTCTTAGGTTCTTAGCATTGTAATCTGAGTGATTAGACTTCTTGTGTGTGTGTGTGTGTCAAGCAAGTTTAAAAATATTTTATTCCATGAAAAATAAAAAAAAAAAAAAACAAAAGATTCTTATGAAGAAAAAATTTTAAGTTTAAATATATCAGAGATATGAGAATTGGCACTTTTGGCAAATTATTACCCAGACAAATTGTTATTTATACCATGCTCAGATAGTATACAAAACATCAACAACTCATTTGAAGAAGTAAAATAAAATGTGAAAAGGGAGTTAGATTCTAAATGCTACCTATATTGATCTTCATCCAAAATAGAAGAAATATCAGTCTTAAAAAAATACTGAAAATGGGCAATTCTTTAAAAGCATCTATTATAATTTATCAGAAAACATTTAATGATCTAAAAATTAACAACGAACAGGAAAGTTTTAAATTAAAACTTTTCCATTAAATACAATTATAAAGTATGTAAAAGAATATATACATATTTTTTTTGCACAGCAAAAAATACAGCCAATAGTCTCTTACAAACCAGATCTTTTTATAATAAAAAATTATACATATATAAAAAAAAACACAAATAAAAATATTACAAACTGCGTCATAAACTTCTAAGTAGCAAAAATGTTGAGCTAAGTGATTTCAAACTAATGACACGCTTCTTGCGAGAGTTGCCGCATATATATTTTAGTCCTATAATCACTATCACTACAGCCAACAACAATAGTAACAGCATGTACATCAGTAGGTCTTCATGTAAGGCACCAGTTTTCTGAAAAACAAATTCAATTATGAACTGTTTTTTTTTATATACATGCAAGATAAACATAGAACAGTAACATTTGTAGGGTATAATAATAAACCTTTTACTTGAGCCTTCAGCCAGTATTTTAATTGTAATGTCTATGAGGAATACAAGAAACCAATGGCAGATACAAATGATATGTAAGATGGAATATTGAACAAATTGGAAAATAATAATGATCCCAAGATATTTGTGTTCAGCATGCTATTTGAAAGAGGACTAAGCCAAAGTAAGATAGTAATTTTTTTTTAATAAGTAGGAAATAATATTGGTCAGTTGAAAGCTTACATGCAGCTCATCATAGCAATATATGCACTTTAGGTGATACCTTTACCTTAGAAGGACTTTCTGTCAGATCTTCAAAAGGTTGTTCCCCTTGTTCCAAGTCAACAATACTTCTTCTTAGTTTAGCATCAGAGGTTTCCTCCTTTTCAAGATGATAATGGCACCAAAAAAAAAAAAAAAAGATTTTTTATATTAAATATATTTGTCTATTGGCCCTAGAGCGTTCTTAATACAGAATTGAAGATATTCAGATAAGAAAGATTACCAAATTTAATATGTCCTTCTTCCATCTGTCAAGGTATGTTAAAAATTCAACATAAAGTGGGTGCACTAAAACTAGTTCCTCCTGGGAAAATCGAATGTAAAAGAAATGATACAATTTTTTGTTATTAAACATTACCATACATATACATTAATAGTATATATTTTTCACTTAACAGAATAAACTCCACACACCCACTCCTGAACAGAGACACTGCACCCACCTCTAGGAAACTGTCATTCATACCCTCTTTGAATGTCCCAATTTATTTCCCCTTAGACAGACCCTACTACCACAACAACCCAGCAAAAAACTCAGTATGGCATAATAGAACAGCTGAAATAAATAGCACATCTGTTTTCTTGGCACAAACCACATAATAGCTTTAGGCTCAGCAGCAAAACATTGACTAGAAGAAGAAATATACATATATTACTTTATCAGTCTGCTTCACAGTGAAAGTGTCCCAAAGATACCCGCATGTGTTGATGCTGGTAGCAATTTATTATTGTAAAGTTTGTTTAAATTTGAAGCCAAAAAAAAATTTTTTTATTAAATATGAGCATTTAATTTATATTACAAATGAGATGCTGACTACAAAAGTAGACTTTGGATTAAATTTAAATCTGAATGAATGTTAGAGGCAGAAAAAAATCAACAAATATGTTGGAAATTTGGCCTCCAAGATCATTTCTTTTTTCTTTTGTATTTTAGAGACATTCTTAAACAAATGTTAAGTCTAATTTACATTTCTTTTAACTTTGAATGTCTCACTCAAATGGCAAATGGAAGATTAGAAATTAATTTGTACATTACATAAATTTGATTTTATCTTCATGTCTCCATGAAAGTAACATATCGGGATTCTCAATGTGGCATGTAATGGAATCTCTGATTTGGCAAATATAAATAGAAGCTTCTTTTTCGTTAATAATTGTGATACAACTAATGTAAATTGACTGCACATGATTCAATACTTTGCTTTGTTTTTTTTTTAAATGAAAATTTAGATACATCAGGAGGCAACTGCTCTGTGGGCAACATTACTCTGACCATTGCTAATGCCCAAACATTCATCTCATTTCTCAGACTGAAAGTGAATAGAGGTTCCCCTGATTTATATTTCAAAGAATCAGTACCAACAAATTCATTGATTGTTTCTGAATATTTAAATGCCTCCCTCGAAATCATGGTGGGAATTAGCAGAGACCTTTTTTTTTTAAGTCTCTCTAAATGTAATCCTTATTTAATTAATAAAATCATTACTGTAGTTTATTTAGCAAATTTAAACATAATGTAAAAACACAGAAAGTCTTATTGTTATTTTAGAAAATTATTTTTTTCTACATCCATCTTCAAATGCATAGTATTACTATATTTCACTATTCTATTGTATTCAATGTGGGAACAAGCCACAAAAAAAAAAAAAAAAATCACCTCAAGCTTTTCACTCTCAGGATTGAACTCATCAAAGCAACTATTGCCCACGTGGTTATCATGACCCCACATCTCAATAGCCAAAGAGAAGGGAACCTGGAGTTTAAAAAAATTGTTTTATGTTTAATGCACTATATCATGAGACAGGACAAAGGTATACATAGAGACAGAGGTATACAGTGAGACAGAAGCCAGAGAATAGAAAGCAAACACTCTTTTAAACTTGCATTGAGCCGTATTCCACAGAACAGACCAACGACACACTTCCCGGTGTCGCTCCAGATCTCCCAAAGCTGAACTAAGTCGTACTCAAGTCCACCGAATCAGAGCCGCACACGTCTTACATCGACTGTATTGACCGTAATGGCTCAAGTCCACTGTAGTTCGCTGTATAGACTTTAACGACAGTAGCCCACTCCAGTTAACTCTACCCTAGTTAACTTGCATCGAGTCGTACAAATTTCTTTTCCACTAAAGCCGCACACATCTTACATCACTGTATCGACTGTAATGGCTCACTCATGACTGACTTTCACATTAACTCTCTGGCTTATATAGAGTCCCTAATCGATCCTCCAAAGTTGCACAAACACTGCTAGTATCTTCTGGAATAACACGTAAGGACACGTCACATCCTGTCTTTGTTTATACATGTACATTCCAGAGAACACTCGCTGCTGCATCATCTTGCCGGGGTCATACGTTGACCTCTACCTATCACTGTTCATTTGTAACAATACCATGGCATGTTTAGTAAACTAAGTGACCTTTATTTATATGTCTACATTCAATAATAATTCAATAAAAGCCTAGAATGAAGATGATGCTACTATAATTAAATACCATATGTAATAATGTTCAAGACAACTCATATTAAAAATGATAACAACTGTATGTAAAACCTGTGTAAGAATTTTGTGTGTGATTTTGAGCTAAGTGAACACCTTTCATGAAAAATATTAATTTAAGTTCATGTATTGAAATAATTTACACTACCCGGTATAAACTTTTGTTTAAATTAATATGGGTGTAAATGTAAATTCTCTTTAATATTTTATTTATTTGGCCTTGTTTTTTAAAAAAGAATTCTTCACATGTTGTGTAACTTTTGAATTTTTTAAAACAGCCATAACAACATTTTCTACAACTATGTGCCCAATGAAATTCAAATTTCTTGAAAGAGGCAAAATATATAGACAAATTAACAATGTCAATAAAGTAGTCTGCCATTTCAGTCCTATGAAATTCTAAGGTCCACAATAAACTGTTTATGTTGGGGGAACAAAGGCTAATTAAAAAATGCAGTCACCAAATGATTAATGCCAGTGTATAAAAAAAGGCTTACCTTGGCAACACCAGCCATGTAATCAAAAGATGTTCCGTCTGCATTGTAACCATTTAGCTTATGAGCGAGTCCAAATTGAAACAGACGTAAAGGTGAAGCTCTAGCCATTTGTCTGGAAAGTTCTATTATTCTGTTTTTGTTATGAGGTACTCTGTGATTACGTTTAGACTTTGAGTCTAGAAAAAAAAAAGGTTTGTGCAAATTAATTGTCCAAATTGAAACAGACGTAAAGCAGAAGCTCTAGCCATTTGTCTGGAAAGTTCCATAATTCTGTTTTTGTTATGAAGTACTCTGTGATTACGTTTAGACTTTGAGTCTAGAAAAAAAAAAAAGGTTTGTGCAAATTAATTAAAACTATTGTAAAAAAAAAAGTGTTCAGTACTTATGAATCAATATAATGTTTGATATTTAGAATTTGTGTAATAACTTTGTTGATTACATAAATGTGTTTAAGTTTAAATGTTCAGACAGTTTCCAAGTCAGAGTTAAAATAAAGACTAAGTAACCTCAAAAAGATAAATGCAAAATATGTATATTTTTCTTCATAGAGTTTACCTGCAAAAGGAATGTAGATGTGTCGTATTCCAGAATGAAAGGAAAAGAATCCATCAAAATTCACTAGTCTTGAAAGCTCTCTAAATACTTCTGTCTCAGGCTCTACATAATAGGATTGTTAACTTACAGTATTATACAGCATAAAATTAAATTGAATAGCAGCCGTAGAAACAAATTAGAATAAACGATCATTCAAACCCTAAATAAAATAATTGTCAATTATCATCACAGGCTAATCTTATCAATTCAAAATTTAAAAAAATATCCATGTTACCAGAGAAAGCACTTGGCCCCCTGTATTCACCATCATTAGGATCTTTCGAGCTTCCAATATCTCCGAAATTCCAATCAAAGTTGCGGTTGATGTCTATTCCTTTAGCATTTCCACGCCAGCAGTAATTTTTAGATTTCTCAATGTAATCTTTTCCATCAGGGTTAGTTAAAGCAATAATATAAATATCAAAACGATTCAACACCCATTTGGAAAAAGATTCGTTGAGACAGTTTATTGTTTTCTCCAAGCCCTGTGTCAAATTATTGAGAAAGTAAAACATACTCTCAATAGGGAAAAATTCTCTCGCATGTTCACCGTAGGCCATTAAAATCTTGACATTATTTTCTAAAAATGGATTTGAAAAATTGGTGATTCTGATCACTAGCTGTGATAATCCAGATCCAGATTTATACTTGTCTAGAGTCTGTATGTAATCAGGGTATTTCTGAGCCAAACTCATGACATCAGCAAAAGCTTGGGTGTAATTATGATAAATTAAATAATCTGGCTCATATTTTTCCACTTGGCTTTTTACATTCATTCCTTGATTACATGAAATAAACATCAAAGTTAAGAAAGTCAAATAATGCACCATATTTTTTTTACAAAAAGTATGTAACATTTATTTATCTTGGTCTGAATACAAGTAGTGACATCATTTTTTCATTGTTAATTGCAATGAATAGAGTGTCATTACTGTCTTCTTTTATTCAGCATTCAGTTGTAAGCCCTGCGGAATAAGATCAAAAATATCATCATACAAAAATTAGCTGTGTAAAAAAAAGTAGATTGACAACAATTTTAAAGGCTTTAGATTAGGATATTACATAAATTAATAAAATAAAAGATTAGGTTTTAGGAAGGTAAATTTGATATTATTTATTATTGTAAACCTCTTAGCAAGCTCTACATAACTAGATAGTTTCTGTTGTTATATAAACAAACTTTAACTTACTTTAAGCATAAATCTAGGAATCTAGGTCTACTCAGTGTCATCTAGTCTCTAGTAGACTAGTCTAGACAGTGTAGTATTATACTGATTGAAGTGATTGATGAACTTAATTTAGAATATTAATTATGTCTAGAATTTAGAATCTAGATCTCAAATGACAGACAAGTCACAAATGTTTCATGAATTGTATCTTTTATAGATATAAACTCTACTCTAGCTAGACTAGTAGACCTAGACTAGTCTGTCTAATCCCTAATCTTGATCTTTCAGGCTTCACTTAACCAGGGCAGAGTACCAAAGGACTGGAAAGAAGCTAATGTCACCCCCCTATTTAAAAAAAAATCTGACCCAGGAAACTACATACCAGTATCACTTACCAACATCACATGTAAAATCCTAGAACACATAATATGTAGCAACATCATAAACCACTTAGACAAACAAAATGTCCTCACACCATACCAACATGGCTTTAGGAAATATAGATCATGTGAAACACAACTAATAGGACTATTGATGATTTTTCAAAAGGTTTAGATAATAGTGAACAAATGGATGCTATCTTACTAGATTTTTCTAAGGCTTTTGACAAAGTTCACCACCATAGTTTGCTTAAAAAATTAAAATATTTTGGCATTAATTGTCCACTGCATCAGTGGATTAAAGATTTTCTGATAGGGAGAGAACAAACTGTAATAATAAATGGCTCTAAATCAACACCAATAACAGTAAACTCAGGTGTACCTCAAGGAACAGTCTTGGGTCCACTACTATTTTTAATTTACATAAATGATTTTCCAAATTGCATTACTTCAGGAACAAAAGTCAGATTATTTGCAGACAATTGCATAATATATAGAACAATAAAAACAACACAAGACACAGATATTTTACAAAGAGAATTAGATGAATTACAGAAATGGGAATCAAATTGGAGCATGTCTTTCTACCCAGAAAAATGTCAGTTGTTAAGAATTACAAAAAAACTAAAACAAATTAATTCCACTTATCTTATTCATGGCAAACCAGTAACACAGACTAAAAACGCAAAATACCTAGGTGTTATAATAAATGAAAAACTGTCATGGAATCCACATATTGATGAAACTATAAAAAAATCAAACAAAGCATTAGGATTTATTAAAAGAAATTTCTATAAATCAAATAAGAACATAAAACTAAAATGTTACTTAACCGTGGTTAGGCCAATAATAGAATATGCATCCTCCTTTTGGGACCCCTCAACTCAAGAAAACATTAAGAAACTGGAAAAGACACAAAATAGAGCAGTGAGATTCATAACAAATGAATATTCACATTTGACTAGAGTAACACCTATAGTAAAATCACTAAATTTAGAAAGCCTTCAGGACAGAAGACTCAAAAGTAAAGTAGCAATTATACATAAAACACTGAACCATAATCTTCAAATACAAAATTTAATAAAATACTCTGAAAGACACAAAGATAAAGGCACATTCCTCGTCCCATATGCTAGGACAAATTTGTACAAATACTCCTTCTTTCCTAGTGCTATAGTATTAGAGCATGGAATGGGTTGCCTGAGCTAGCCAGGAAAACCAGTGACTTGGCAGAATTTAAGTCATTAGTTAATATGCATGACTAAATGCATGACGCGTAGGACGTAATCATCTTCTTTTTCGAAGTAACGTCTGTATTATATAAGATAAAGATAAGATAAGAGACTAGACTCTAAATATTTACATAAATTTAATAAAAGGGGAAAATTAAACAGAGTGACCTCCCTTTAATGATCAAAAAAGAAAGGGAAAAAAAAAAAAATAAAAAAAAAAAAAAAAATATATATATATATATATATATATATATATATATATATATATATATATATATATATATATATATATATATATATATATATATATATATAAAATAAATGCACTTATTCGGTCACGGACTTATTTTCACTAGAAATGGCTATTCTGAGAAAGACTCAGATCCAAGATCTAGATTAAATTATAAAATATTTTTGAAATTAAACACAAATACTTTTATTAAGATTATTATTTTAATCTAATCTTATAGTATTAGATCTAGATTTTTTCCCCAACCCGGTTGTGCTAAGATAAAACAATTAAAACTATTAGGTCTATGATAAAGAATCTTATATATAATACAGACGTTACTTCAAAAAAGAGGATGAATGCTGTTGATCTTTTTATGTTAGGGCCTATAAATATTTTAAATACATATCCCTGGTTAAGAAGACTTTAAAAATATGGTTTTATCGGTGTTTAAAGTGTTCTTTGCTTAACATTAGGTTGTTTAACAAATGAATTTAATTAAATTTATTATATTCTATCAAAAATAATCATAGCCAAATCATATCTTAATTTAGCATTAATTATTATTATAGGTAACTTTGCACATTAGCGAGTCAGTGTGTCTTCTTAATGCACAAAAACTTTATTGTCAAAAGTCTATGTCAGTCTACGATAATATGCGCTTATTGAGAGAAAAAAAAAGGGTCCCAGATAGAGAAAGAGAGGGGAGAGAGAGAAAAAAAAACAGAGCATGCAGTTTCATTTCATTATAATACACAGCTAAAAAGTATGTTATGGGAATCTTTAAAATGTAGGATGTAAGCATTGTAAAGTAAACTGCTAAAATTATATATTACATCTTTGGATAACGTAAATAAGTTTGTTTTGCTTTACATGTTTCTGGTAGAGATGGGAAACAAATCGAACCCGAACTCGAACCTCACTTATGACCGAACCGAACCGAACCCGAACTTTGAAACTGCTTGGTACGAACCTGTGGACGAGCCACAGACTTTTGAGCAGGCGCTTGCGATTGTGGACGAATGGGCAAGAAATAAATGGAGCAAAAGCTGGGAAAACGGTAATGCGGGCAGGGAAGTCTGGCAAAACTTGAAAGGGCCCTCAAAATCGGACGAATGGTGGCAGCTAAGTAGGGAAGAACAGGTGGCAATCGTTAGATACAGAACGGGACACTGTCCAATTGGTGCCTACTTTGAAAAATTTAAACCAAACTTTGCTCCTCGCTGCAGGCATTGTCGGGATGACGTCGAAACAGTTAATCACATCCTATACGAGTGCGCAACACTACACCCTAAACATGGCCATATGAGTGAAGCTAAACCGGTTTGCACGAAGAACTGGCTCTGTACGGAGACAGAGAGGTCCTGAGACGAACTGCCGCTTTCCTTGTCCGTGTTATCAGAGAATAGAGTTCTCAACACGGTGCCCTAGTGCGATGAGACTCACACGGTACGAACCGAACCGAACGAACCCTCCTTTTCTTAACCGAACTAATTTTGCAATTTGTACATCCTTTTTTTATATTTTTGATTTTAAAAAATATAAAAAAATTACTTAAATATTTTATTTAAATCCTAATGATTCCATTATACTTTGAAAACTTGGGAAAGGGGGGGGGGGTATTTTGAAAACTTTAAAAAGAAAAAAAAAGCGGCGCACTAAGATTCCCATGGGCTTTTCCGTACGTGCCGACTCCCCCTGGCCTTGAATTTTTGCGGGCTGTTTGCAATATTGGTTTTGAGTCGAATAGGCGCCCTCTAATAAGATCTAGATCTAGACTCTATTACCTAGTAAGTACAAAGTCAACATTAAAATATTGTCACTTTTATCTGAGATGGCTGTTAGTTGAGAGTAGAATATTTGTGGCCGATTAGAGAGTGAAGATATAAATCTACAATAAGTTCATTTGTGTTCTAGTTTAAAATAACTTTAATTATCTTCTATTAAGTGATTTATTTTTACAAAATTGTGAAGTATTCCATATATTGGAATATTATCAGTGGCGTAGCAAGGGTGGGGGAGGAGGGGGAGAAATGTAAAATCCCCACGGGCCCCCGCTTGAAGGGGGCCCCAAATGAGTATTTTTTATAATAAATATTCAATATTACGCAAAATGCAGGGGCCCCCAAAGAGGTCCAGCCCCCAAATGATAAAAAATTCCTAGCTACGCCCCTGAATATTTTACTATTATTCTGTTTTGCATTATTGATCATCAGTATTTTTAATGCAGCGTTTCTCAAACTTTGGGTCCTCCCCCGTGGGTGGGGATGGCGAGTACCTTGAATTGGGGGATGGGGAGACGCAACATGACAAAAAGGGATGTCATAGAGTGAGTGTGTGTGTTTCCTGGTGGCGGTAAGAAGAGGTTAAGCGATTGATTTGTGTTTATGCATTGAGGATGATGAAATTAGCGTAATGCAAATGTGAAACGGCAGACAATCTTGAGATATGAAAGAGAAAAGACGTTGTTTTGTGGTGACCTAGATTTTGTTTAAATATCTGTATATTTCATTAATATTACATCTCTATCTCAAGTTAAGTATGTGAATATTGTAATAACAGTTAGGCTATATTGAGTTGTTCACAATAATAATAATATTAAGTTTATATATTATTATAAGGCTTGTCTTCGAGTCCGAAGATTAGTGAGGAATGCAGTTTTTCCCATGGCTGCGCAGTCCCAGCTGTGACCTACATATTTTGCCACATCCAGGGCAAGCATAACCACTGTCCGCAGGTGGTTGATTTAGTTTTTCTTTTCGCGTCTGCGTTTGTCCTCTTTTGATCTCAAATGTGTATCCCGCGGCCTTCAGGTGTGAACTCCAACTGACTCGTTCTGAGGCCGCATGTAACCAGGTGCTCTCTTCTATGTCAGCTAAGCAAAGTTGACGCCTAAGCTGGTCTTTGAAGAGTTTTCGTGGGGTGCCTCTGTTACGTCGACCACCTTTTAGCTCACCCAAAAAAAAAAAAGACTGCCTTTGGCATACGTTCGTCTCCCATACGGGATACGTGCCCTGCCCAGCGTAACTGTCGGACCATAAGAAGTCCCTCTATACTATCCTTACCGGTAAAAATATAAAACGCCTTTATTGGTTCAATTGTACTAGCTGTTTGTAAGCGACAAACCAACGACCAACTAACAAGGAGAGGGGGCGTGGAAAAAAATGTTTTATTTTCAGTGTAACTTATCTGAATATTAGTATAATTACATGTTTAAAAATTAAAATATATTAAGTAGGAGATGTCATTTTATCTTCTTATAAGACCTTGTCAACTGTAGACTGTAGGTTACAATACGCTTAGCGCCTAGTTACGCCCAGAAGTAAACCACTTGCCGACTTGAGCGAAAACCTGCCGCATCTTCATTTCTATCTCCATTGAGAAATTTTTACAACTCTTAAAATATATGTAGGCAACATTCATTTGGAAAAAGTATTGCCCATAGGAATATTATATGTTGCAAAGTATTTGTTTTATGTAAAAAATAAAATGAAAGTGTCTTAACTGATAAATTGTATTAAACCTTATAACTTAATTTTGCTATTACATAATTTCATAACATCGAACCGAGCCGAACCCTAGACCTGACCGAACCGAATCGAACTATACTCGTCATCGAACCGAACCGAACTCGAACTTAAATTTGACCGAACCGAATTTAAAAGTTGGGTTCGATTCCCATCTCTAGTTTCTGCTGTTCTATCTTAATCCAAACCTGCCTCAGGATGCAGGAGATGGCCATCGAGACAACTTTTTTGAGTGTTTACCACACATAATTTATTAATTTATTCTGTTTGGTAATCTCAAAATTAGCTACTTTTACAATAACATAATACAATTGATGTAACAATTATAAATTAATATTTAAAAACTTACACTTAGATCTATATTTATAGGCCTATGAAATAGATCTAGATATAAAACCGATCTAGAAATAATTGAAAATTAATGCAAGAATTTAGAATTTTGACCACTAACAATTTAAGTAGCATTGGCACCCAAGTTCGAATAGTCACTTTGTTGACCCAGATAAACATTTTCAAGGCCTTGCCTTATTCGTTTTCTTTCTCCAAACTCAACTTTTAAAGTGAAAGTTAATAAATGTGTCATTCTTAAAAACAATGCCAGCACTCAATCCTGTGGTATACAATCTAGAAAAATGGATTGAAGAAAACAAAGAATATTTTCTCCCCCCAGTATGCAATAAAATGATGTAAGCTTTTTAATTTAAATTTGTATCTAGATTTAGTATTAATAAGTATAACTTATACTATACTAGTAGTAGTAATTTGTTATGTATAGACAGTCTATTAATATTATAGATATTAATTATACTATTAGATCTATATATAGACTATAGAGAATAATATTGAGTCGGGACTAGACTTAGACATAAATAGTACATACTAGACTTACTAAACCTAGATCTATAACCTTTATCAACTATATGATAAAGTATAATATAGACATAGAACTAGACTATGGCTTGGTAGTTGGTGTGCTGGGTGAGAGTAGTCACAGTAGTGAGACACCTACTTTTTCAGTACTTGTGTCATCATTATCTTATATGATACAGATTTTACTTCAAAAAGATGATTAGTCCTATATATGTGTCATGCATATTAACCAATGACCTAAATTCTGCCAAGTCACTGGTCTTCCTGGCTAGCTTAGGCAACCCATTCCATGCTCAAATTGTGCTAGGGAAGAAAGAGCATATTTTTTGTCTTAGCATGCCTGATATGGCAATGACTATAACTCTGTCTTGTAGATAGATCTATTATACTTATCTTATCTTATATAATACAGACGTTACTTCAAAAAAGAAGATGATTACGTCCTACGAGTCATACTTTAGACTATATATTATTATAATTTATATATACATAATACTATATATTATAATATGAGAGATCTACATTTAGACTTAGTCTAAGACTAGCTAGAATATTTTCCAGATCCAGTAAAGATGGGAAGTCCATGTTCTCTAGAGTCTAGTGTACTCGTGTACTCTAGTAGTAGATCATGTGTCACATCTTATAATATAATAATATCAGTATTATCTTATTGCTATGCTGTTCCTTCTTTAAAAAATGGACTGCAAAGGGTTAAAGGCTGTCTTTATTCATGGCATGACAAATAACCATAGTATGGAAGAACTAAAATACATTTAGCAAGAAATAGTGACAGGCAGCTTCTTTTTTTTCTAATTAAAATCACATTTTTCAAATACATTTTTATACCACACAACTCATTACAATTATAAACAATTCAAGTTCAGTCAATCATCATGTCAACAAGGTATAGCTTACTAAAAGTCAGTCAGTAAACAATCAATAACCCAACTGATCACTTTTTCAACCATTCATTGCCTGAAAAAAAAAGAACAATAAAACTATTTGACTATATAAATAACACTTTGCTCTGGACTCTAATTATAGAAATAAATGAGTGTTAACGCTTTTATAAACTCTATTTAGGGTTCAAAGTTAGTAAAGGTTTAGTCTAAAGTATATGTATTTTAAACATTATAACTTGCTCATTCAGCCTAAGCTTTCTAAGTTTGTTGCACTGAAGAATTCAAAAAAGTTTTTTTTTTTCAAGACTGAGCTTTTGTAAACCATTCATTTGACATTGTATCATTTTTTATAAATACCATATTTTGTTGTCATGCACTTTAATTACATTATTATAATGTTTATTCTCTGTGTATCATTTCTTACTTGAAATTTTGCTTTCATATAAAAATTGTAGGATTATGTAAATTGTCCAGTAACTAATTAAAATGCTAGGTTTAGAATCCATCCGTGTTTTAACTCTAGTTAATTGCTATCAAATATACCTGTTTTTTTTTTTTTTAAATAAGTAAATCAGTTGAAGTGAAAAATAATATTCTCTTTTATCAATGTTAAACTTGCAGGCATGAAGATGGTCAGATGAAAGTCTTTTGTGTAGGTGGTCCTAACCAACGTAAAGATTATCACATAGAATGTGGAGAGGAGGTACATTCAGTGGCTTTCTTCATAGAGTTGGAAGACAATTTAGCAAAGAAATGTAGAGGAGGTTCTTATATTTTGAACACCCCATCGAATTCTCCTTTCTGAACGGGTCGCTTTTTTTTGTTTGTAATTTATTTGTTTTTATGTTTGGAGCTAAAAACGACGTTACGGGACTGCGCATGTCCAATTTTAGATAAGTTCCGGTAATTTTGTTCCGTTTTTCCAAAGCAGATGACAGATTTAGATTATCGGTAACTATGTATATATAGGTGTTGTTTTAACCTCCCCCAGCAATTCATACCCATATAAGGGATGAAGGCTATATTATGAGCCTGTTTGATCGTAGGCTGATGCGCATATCAAAATAAACTTCCAAACATCTTTAGAAAGACATTCCAATCACATTTAAACCGTTAGCTGTTAAATAAAATTTAAAAAGGGGGTGTCCAAACAAATAATAATGAATTCAGCTCATTCTCCTTTTTGAACACAGCAAAATCGTATTAAGAAATATTATTGGGATTAATAAATCTATGATTTTTTTAATGAATAAACATGACCTAGATCGAGATATCTAGAATATATAACTTATGAATGAAAGAAAAAGCGTGGGCTCTGCTAATTTGAAGCCAGAGACAATGCCCACTGCATGTGATCACGCAAGATAAGCTGGCGGTGAGGAGAGGTATACACTCAGGGTGTAGTGTCACAAACTATCCAACAGGCAGTGGAGGGAAGGGGGAGAGAGTCATGAAAAGAATTATAAGCATCTATGGGAGGGAGGGGATGTTAAGGTTTCACAAAACAAACATCCAAATTATGAAAACAAGAAGAGGGTCCCTGGATGGGAGTTAAAAGAAAGACAGAGAGAAAATACAAGTAGCCTAGTAGAAAATATCATGTTTATTAAATTAAAATAATTAATTTATAGCTCTATAATCTATATATAAATTTATTTCTGTCTGTTTCTACACATAGATTATATAGGTATTAAAATAAATAAACTATATATATATATATATAAAGAGAGAGAGAGTATATGAACAAATAGACTTTAAATACATATTGCAAAAGTGAATCTACTTCTTTTACTACAATCTAAATAATTTTTAAGTAACACAGATATAATTTATTAGCAATTACATAGTGGTGTTCAACACCGGTGCTCACAGTTCAACTAAAGGAGAAAGCCCAAAAACTGTTCAAAATAGGAGCATGAAGTGACCCAATTTATTTTAAAATAAAATCTTGACTATGGATGGTAATACAAAGGAACACAGCTATTTTTATAGTCCTTTAGTTGCAGAATAAGAATCTGCTTTCAGTTTTTTTGTAAGTTAAACCTTCACTAAATAAAAAAAATAAAATAAAAAATTGACCTAGTTCCCGAAAGTCGGTGTTCAGTTATAAGAATCTACCATATATCTGTATTTTTTTGTTTGTTAGCTTGTTTTTATTTAAAATGCCAAAAAACAAATTTATAATGATACATTGATTTAAAGTTTTATACAATACAATTTTTATTGCTAATATTTAGTCATGTTCATCTATATAGTCTACATGTCTTGTTATTCTATTAAGTGTATATGTAAGTTTAAAATACAGTAAAATCAGCTTTGAATTAATGAGTTTTACTTTAACAAGGGATATAACTGAGTAAGGTTAATAATCTACAAAGTTAATTCCTTTGTTAATAAATCAATATATGAGAGGCTATTTCATAGTTTACACTTTATAATTATTTATTAACAAGGGAATAAATCTTTTTTTTCTGCAATAGCGTTCTAGGGAAGTGGTTTTTTTTTTATTATTCATTTGTGATAAGGAATTTGTATTTTCTATTCAAAGGATTTGGAATTTAAGAAATTGATAATGCCACTTTGCAACTTTGAAAATATATTTATATAGCAAGTTATTATTAATACAACACTTTCTATATTTTCTATTGTTTGTATGACTGTGGTAGAGAGGGATTTCAAACAAAATAATATTTTTCAAAAAAGGAGAAATAGGGAAAAGAAACCAACAATGGGGTGAATTAAAATTAATCGGAATTGCAATTAATGCGAGTTCAAAGTATCTGGATTCCAATGTACTTTAATTCTGTAAATGATAAATTTATAATTTGATTAATTCAAGTTGAAACCTTAACTGGAATGAAGTAAAGAAACATTTTTTCATGTAAATAAGAAATAAAACAAGCTAATAATTTTTTTTTAATACATAACAAAGGTTTGGAACTTGCTCCCCATTGATACATCACTAAGAAGAATATTAAGACCCACCATTTTAAAACTTAATTAGATAAGATTACCTTTTTAGTTCTATTTTGGGTAATGGTGAAGCTGAAAGTGCCTAGTTAACAGAACACCAAAACTTAGCACACACAAAAATATGTAGGATAGGCTGTACAAAAAAAATGAACCTTTGTATATTAGTCATCTTCACTAAATTATGTCAGTGACTTCAATACGACCTGTTTGCTGCTTTTTTTTGTGTGGTTGTCTGTCATTTATAAATGTGTTACCAACTTGAAGTATTAGATTTTGTAAGTGTTTACTTGGCACGATTATTAATAACAACTGCAAACATAGGTTTAAGCTAACGACGTAAGCTATATAATGACAACAAACAATGCTGATAAAAATAGAAGTTCTGAGCTTCATGATTACCCTATTTTGTGCCTGTCATGTTTTTAAAGCGCCCTCAGCCTACATTTATTAATTGCAATATACAAAGTAAATGTTATTTCATTGACAGCTGTTCTACATGATAAAAGGAGATATGTGCTTAAAAGTTGTTGAACATGGCAAACACAGAGATGTAGTTATCAAAGAAGGGGAGGCAAGTAAATAATCTAACACAGACAATAACTTTTCAACAATATAAGCTTTATTCACTTATCTAGTATTGATCTAATAGTAAGTAGTACTGCTGTATAAATTATAAAGTATTTTAAAATGATAGCCCAAAATGCGATACTCTGATGTATGTTTTTTTATTATTATTATTGAGAAGTATATTTTATCATTTTTGATTAGAAGAAAACATTTCATAGAATTTTAAGGTTATACATTAAAAAAAAGATGATAGTTAGAATATAATTGATATGAAATAGTCTTTAATTTTAATCTGGACTAAATGTTTTTTTCTTAAACTAAGATCTTTCTTCTGCCTGGAAAAGTAGCACATTCTCCACAACGACAAGCTGATACAGTTGGTCTTGTAATAGAAAGAGAGCGTGATGAGAGTGAATTAGATGGACTTAGGTATTTATGTTTTAATGTCCTCATAATAGAATACTATAAAGTGTTAGGTAGTTGTGTTTTAATGCCCTTATAGTATAGTATTATAAGGGGTGTAAAATAAAAAGTTTTAATGATGAAATTTTGATTTTTATGATACTAATTAAATTTCAGATATTTTCAAGAGTCAAATGGTGTCCTAAAGATGGATTCCTTGTTCGAAGAGTGGTTCCACTGTACTGATCTTGGCACACAGTTAGGCCCAATGATCCAAAAGTAATCTAATAGGTTTTTAAAAGTTTATTGTCAATTCGATTTCTTCTTCTTTTTCTTCTTATTTGAAACATAAAAAGCTATTTTACAAGACGTGATTATAAACAAGCTCTATAACACAAACAAGCACCATCAAATATTAATTTCTTTACAGACTCACAATTGCTCTTCAGTATTAACTAGCAACATCTCATCTAGCCAAAGCGAGTTGACAATTCTAATCATGAAAATCCATCAAATTGTCTACATTTAATGAAACAGCCACTTTACAATAGATCCTTGGGCACATAGGCATCATGGGAAATGAAAAGACTGAGAAACTATCAAAGACAGGGTCATCCAAGGAACAACTTAACAGACCAGTAAACTACCTTAATCTCAAGTCAGTATTACACAGCAATCACAGAAAGGAGTTGCTCAACCAATGGGCATCACAAAGCACAGGCAGAGCCATGTACAAATAAATGATCATGCCAAACAAACTGGATAGTGGACACTGGATAGTGTCTATTTTCTCATCCCCAAAGAGTAATCTTTAATTTTCCAACTATAAACAGGAAACACACCTTTAAAAAGCTTGCTAGAAGAAGGAGAAGAGTCATACTTACTAATGAAAGCTTTTGATTGTTTAGAATCATATTTTTTGTGGTATTGTTAATATATTTCAGACTTTATTATAAATTTATTTTTTTTTTTAATTATCAGGTTTTTCAACTCTGTACAGTTTAAAACTGGAAAACCTTTACCAGGTAAAACTTTAACATTTTTATATTCTTAAATAATACCATAAATGAAAAATACAAGTTTAATAGTAATATATAAAAAGTACAACATAAATAAAAAATAAATAAATATTGATATTATTCAACTTTTTAGGAACAATTCCAGAGAATCCTCCAGTAATATTGGATAGTAAAGTAAGCTTACAAAATCCTTTTCATCTTCAATCATGGATTGAAGAAAACAGACAAAAACTTGACACTGATGGACATATTCAGCTTTTTGGAGATAACTACCAGTTTAATGTAAGCTAATACAACACATACAATAGTTAAGCTACAGAACAACAGCATCCATGTACTTGAGGGGCTACAAATCATTCTAGGAATCTATTCTTTAGGTCACTTTTTCTCCAAAATACACTTAATTATAAATTTTACCTGGACTAGCATCATCTTTAGGTTACGATAATGTCAAGAATTTCTTGCTCCTTACTGACAGGACATTTGTTTACCAATATGATACATTTTATAGAAAACAATTTTTTTTTCTTTCAATGACAATTAAAATTGTACACTTATATCTTGGTGTAAAGTTGTAGGTCAGTAAAAATCAATTGAAAGAACACAGGATCAAACAAAATTTAAATTTTAGGCTATTCATTACAATGTGAAGGGCTTTAGTTTTGTTAAGAAAAGTAAAGGCTACATACTTGCATTGCTCTCAAGAGCATTGCTTTTCAACTTTTGAACAAAAAATAACAAGTTGGAGACTGTACTTCACATTAACAGCCAGAGGATCATATTATTTAGTTTAAGCAAAACAAAATAGAAAACAAAAGCAAGGTTAGAGGCATGTTGAGTAATAAGCCATTTAAATTGCATGCAGTTACTTATTAACCACCTTGTGATGTACAAGTTCAACAAAGCATGTACAGTACATAATATACATTGTTTTCAAATATGTCACTTTTACTTTTTAGGAAGTATCAGCTGCCTTCTATGACTTAAACTCATTGGATTATCAAAATTAATCCATCACTTATCATAGCTCTTGTTCTTCTGATGTAAAAATTAATGGATATTCACTTTAACATAAGAGGAATATTAAAGAGTTGGTGGGGGTAAGAAAATGATGACTCCCAACTTACATATTAGATAGATTGATGTAGATAAGGCAGTATGTAGATTTAGCTAGAAATAGATTATGGCTGTTTGGTTTGCACAATAATTCACACAATAAAGATTTCTGCCACTAATTTAAGACTGTTAGTTTTTCCCAATATTTTTTTAAAATAACTAATAAGAAACACATTTTTCAAAAATATGTTTTGCTAGGTAACCATCTATGGGACAGGTGAAAACACAGACTGCTGTGCTAATGCTGAAACTTGGATTTGGCAGTTGGTAAGTCGTGATTCATTAGTACAGTTTTCTTGTTACCACTTACCTATAAGCATACTATGAAGATAAAAGGGAACCTCATCAATATGTTCAATCACTATCTCAGCCTTTAAAGCAAACTCCTAAATATTGCCAGACTGAGGGCCAAAACTAAAATCAGAGCCACCCTCGTAAGAGATATGTTATTCGCGGATGACACAGCGCTAGTGGCACACACACAAGAGGTACTTCAGTCACTAATGTCCCGCTTCTCTTAGGCCTGTAAAAAATATGGCTTAACTATTAGCTTGAAGAAACCAAATGTTATGGGACCACCTGCTACAGCACCACCCTCCCTCCTCATAGATGATAACAAGCTGGACGCCGTAAATGAATTCTGCCATCTAGGATCCACAAGTTTAGATGACCTGTCTCTAGAAGAGGAGACAACAAAACGCATAGGGAAGGCTGCCTCGACCTTCGCTAGACTCAGGCCAAGAGTTTGGGAAAACCAGAAGCTCACTACAGTGACCAAAATGGAAGTCTACAAGGCATGCGATATGAGTACACTACTGTATGGCAGTGAATCATGGACCACCTAAGCAAAGCAAGAGAGAAAACTAAACTCATTCCAAATGTGATGGATCTTGAAAATCACATGGAAAGAAAAAGTGTGCAATACTGAGATCCTTGCATAAACAGGTATTCCCAGCATCTTTACAACTCTCAGACAACGCCACTTACGCCGGCTTGGACATGTTCGCCGGATGGAGGACAATCGCATCCTAAAAGTCATCCTCTATGGACAACTTTCGACCGGCGCAAGAAAAACTGGTCGCCCCTACCTCCGTTACATAGATGTGATACAACAGGACCTCAAATCAGTGAACATCAATACTGACCATTGGGAAGACATAGCTCTAGACCGCACCAGATGGAGAGAGACAGTGACCAAGACAGCTATGGACAGTGAAAGAACGTGGGTCTCAGCTCATGAAGAAAAACATACAATACGAAAAATGGCCAGCTCCGCTATCACTGAAGCAGACACCACCGTAACCTGCGATATTTGTGGACGGGAGTGTCTTTCCAAAAATAGGGCTCCACAGCCGCATGAGGAAGTGCGCAAGATGAACCATAGTCGTTCTACGACTGAAGGAGGCCAACAAAAGCTGTTTTCATTTAGGCTTGCTATATAACATACTTACCCAGTATCTTTTGAACTTGGATTGATGGGTGGCATTGCAATCAAGTTTCTTGAATAGTTAACATCAATAAAAGAAACATATCAATGTTAATTTTTTTCATATATTTCAGGAAGGGGAATCTAAGATCATCATAGAAGATAATGAATACAAAATTGAAACGAATGATTCAATTCTAGTCAGACAAGGCCAAAGGTCAGCATATCATATTTAACACATTTTTTCTTCAGCTTTTTTTATTTATGACATTTATGGAAATGTATATGGTGGTAAAGTGATTAAGAATTTAGCCTCTGAATAAAAGAATATTGAATCCTAATGAGTGTTGATCAGTGAAAACCCACTTTGGACATTAGCATTATACCAGGGAATACAAAAGAAAACAAATCTTCAGGAGTGCTAAGAAAGTTTATTTTCAACAGCATAAAATATGTAAACTATGCATAAAAGGAGATTTTGCAAAAAAAAAAAAATTATTTTTTTTCTTTCTAAGAATGAGCGAGTTTATGTGGTTAAACCAGAAGATATAAATTGCTAAATAGCTGGATATTTGCACAATTAGACTAATACTAATATGGATGACCTAACCCCAAAAAGGAGGATATGTCCTACTTTTACCGGACGTATGGTAACCCTAAATTTATATCTTCTTATCTTATTTAATACAGACTTTATTTCAAAAAAGAAGATGATCACATCCTTTATGTCATGTATCTAATTATGCATGTTAACCAGTGACTTAAATTCTGTCAATTCACTTGTTTTCTTGGCTTACTCAGGCAACCCATTCCATGCTCTAATAGCATTAGGGAAGAAGGAGAATTTGTACAAATTTGTCCTAACATATGGAACGAGGAATGTGCCTTTCTGAGTATTTTATCATATGTATATGTATATTTTAAAGGTTAAGAAAACTTAAATAGACCATTGACAGACAAAGGCTTTGTATGCAAAAGATGTTGAAAAATATGCAGGTCGCAACTGGGTTTGCGTAGTCATGTGAAACATTCACTCATCCTTAATCTTCAGAATTGAAGACCTTGGCATTATTATTGATTCATTTTAGTTAAAATTATGTCAATTATCAATTATTACAGATACACAGGTGTTCGTCCAGAAGGAAGTATTGCTCTCATTTGCTATCAAGACCCTACAAGAATAAAGTTACAATATTCATAATTTCTTCTAAGAAAATGTTGTTTTTTAAATTATATTCAAGTATTATACTAAATGAAAAGTATTATTCACAAAAAATATATTTTTACATTATATTTACAATTATTCAATGATTTATTGCCACATTATGTGTGCGGTAATTATTATCATTATTTATATATATAATTTTATATAATGTAATTTTGGCATTAAATAAAATTGGGATCGCTATAAGCTTACTTCTATACAATTTTACAAATGAATTAACAACCAAAAAATATTCAAAAAATATATTAGTTGTTTTTATTTAATGTTGGTGTTTTTTCAGTCAGATTTTTCTAATAAAATGACATGACTTATCTCATGTTACATTGAATGACTTTTGACCTAATTGGTTGTATCTCAGTTTTGTTTTAACAAATAAAATTTGTTAATTATTTACTTTTTAAATAAATATTGGTACTATGCATTTGTTTTCAATATTATCCAGGGTTTACTGTGCCTTATAAACATATATTTGTGTTGGTTGCAATAGTAACATTTTAAATAACTATTATATGTTGAGTTTAGTATTTACTTATATATTAATACAAAAGCTTACTTTATTTATATTTGATATCAAAATACTAGTGCTTGTAATTAAACCATTCTGTATAATTGACATATTTAATTAAAGAAATTTATTTTAAGATTTACAGATTTTTATTTTGATGCTGCAAAGTATTTTAGGACATAATGATATCTGTTGATTAGTTTTAAAAAAAAAAAGATATCAACATAAAACGTTTTTATGACTTTGACTGTTTTCCAGTGCCTATGTTGCAGTATGTTTTAACCTTGACAAAGGGCTTAACATGTCAAATATGTAATGAATATCAATCCCTTCACAGTTGTTTTTTTTTTTTTTTTTTTACTCTTGCTTTCTAAGTACTTGTCTAAAACATCTGATTAGGTCACGTTCTTATTTTAAATTATTCTGTCACTTACTTAATGGACTCTTTTATTTCAGTGGCATTTATTTTCTATCATGAGAAGTGTGTATGGTAGTATTTGAATTTCACAAACATACTTGAGGGCTGCAGTGTTTTTACTTAATATGAAAATGTTTCTGTCAAATTTCCTACAGCTATCTATTGCTGTAGGTATACCAACAGAACTTGTTAAAAAAAATGGTATTCTCTTTAATGTTATATGTGAATCTGCCTCAAATTTGTTAGTCCATTAGTGAATTTGTTCTTTTTTTTTTTTTTTCTTAAGTAGAATGTACCCTAATAAAAATGAAAATAGTTCCAACATTTGATTTGTTTATGTAACATTTATTGTTTTTATATATATTAAATGAAAAATGTATTATACATTTAGAATATTTTTTATTGTAAAGACTAGGAAGTGGCAAATTAAATGTGGGCTGATAGTAGTTGATTATACTTTCATTACATTCAGCTCATTCAGTGTGGAAAAGAAACACATTAGAAAGTTATTTAGCATTTATTTGCATTTAATTTATTTTCATGAGTTATTTGAGAATGTTGATTTCCTAGACATTCCATCCTTTACTCTATTTACAATAAATAAAAATAAATGAAGCTTGCATAGCAATAAATTTTGATGGTGCACATATTAGACATTCTTGATTTCTTAAACCTTGTAACCTAGACTAAGTCGCTGTCTACCATAAAAAAGCATATTAAGTCAATTTTTTTTAACTGTTGTATTAGGTGTATGTCATGTGTGTGTATATGTGTGTATGCCTAAAGATATTTTTGTAATTCAAAATACATTATATTTCTAGTCTATTGATGGTTAGAATATAGTGATTTTAAAAATTTTGTTTCATTTTGCACATAATTTAGCCTACATTAAATTGTTTAAGCGGCTCAATATTGTGTATCTTTATAATTTTTAAATTACCTTTTTTAAAAGGATTGTTATTGGATTATTGAAAAATAAATTTTTTGAGTCTTTTTGATAGTAATTTCACTGAAGTATTTACAATCACCTTATATTCAAATCTCTTAGTTTTAAAAATATTTTTTTAAACCTGTACATTCCACATTGTTTCATTAAAATTTGTTGGTTATTAGTAGTGTTCATCAATAAAAGAGTATATTTTCAATCAGGCAATAATGTTTGGCTTATTTTTTTTGTTGTTAATATAGATAGCATCATTTCAGCTAATGCTAGGCATGTTTAAAGTAAACCTTGACGTTTATTTGCTCTGATCTCGAAATCCTCCATGAAAGTTATATGAGGACGTCCTGTTTGCGCTTTCCTCGTATTAACCTTCAGGTCAGTGCAACTCTTCTGTCGAAGGACATCCCGTAAACCTCATTAAGTGGTCGAGTCCCACTTTGGCATAGGATTTCTTTGTTTGAGATCCTATCTTTGTAACTGACTTCTAAAATCGGTCTTAGCTATTTTTATTGAGCCACATGTAGTCTTTTTCTCAATTTTGGCAGATGACACTTCTGTTAAGTAGGTGTATTTATCTCTAGCTGAACAGTTTGTAGGTTTAGCCAAACAAAAAATCCCAACATAGGTGAAGATAATACTTTTCCATGGTAAGACCTTAGCAGGTCGTCCTGCGGGAGGTTTGGACTAGGAAGTAAACTATCTTCAACTCTGAAAGAACATCCGAAACATGTCAAACATTTTACAAACTAACATTTACAAAGACTATAATTTTTCTCTGCCACAAAAATGGCAAATTTCTCAATTTGGTAGACTACCGCATGTCTGTAATTTATAAGAAAAGATAAGTGAGATGTCTGGGCAATGTAGTATCCAATGAGTGGCTATGAAGCATTACTGCCGAAAGAAATAGATAACCGACTAGAAATGCATTTAGCCGCCTCCACAAAAAAAAAAAAAATGGAAAGGAATTGATAATAATTGAATTAATATATTGGCACTGGCAAACTAGGCAGCCGCCTTGGGCCTCTTATAATTGGTAACGGTCTCGCACAGAACGAAAAAAAAATTAGAGAAATAATTGTGAAACTAGAATCTCAGATTTCAAACATAGTAGAGCATTATATCAGTCCATGTTTAAAATTTACTAGTCTCTGTCTCTAAATTTCAGTTATTTGTCCGTTTATATTATAGACAGGTAGGTTTTTAATTTTTCTTGTCAAACTTGAAATTTGTGGAGTAATTAAGAATCAATGACATCGATAATTCGGTAAAACTACGTTGATTTTTAAATTCTTCTCTGCATCTTTATTTTTTTCTTCTTCTCAGTAACTATATAGCTGAAGGCTTATCACATTACCTTTAACATTAACTTTTCGCAATCGTGTAAGACAAAAAACTGGATGAACACCGCAAGATCGAGCTACTGAAGCAGCCTTATTTTTTCACTCTCAAAGTCATTTCTTGTTCATTCTAGATTTTCTCCATTCTTTTATGTTATCCAGCCAGCTTTTCGTTGGACAATATGACCAAACCAGCTTAGCTTTCGTTTCTTCACAATATTTAGGAGTTATTCCTTTTTTGCCAAAGTGTTGGCGATTGAAAACCATGCCGGATCGGCCGAGGCTAGGTTTAACAACGATGTATCTATAGGCATATATACATTTTATTTAGAAAACGGACCTAACGATTTTCATTAAAAGGTAGGCCTATGTGCTGTAGAAAAAAAGTCTCAACTCATAGACCGCATCGCGGAAACTCGAGGTCGACCATTTTATTGGTTTGAAACTGTTTCAATAACGAAAAATTAATTTAGGCTAGAATGTTTTATGAATGAAAATTTTCCAAATGAGGTCAAAGGAATAAAGACGCTTATAAGTCACTACAGCAATAAAGGGAAAAACTTGACACCACTTACGTCAGTGGCTTACTGCAGTACACTAAAACATTTCTTTGCAAACATGAAACAAGTTTTAATGAATCACTACAGGCATAATTAAACATTTGCGCACCATCTTATTGGGGTAGACTCTACAGTATCAGCCTTGTCACCAAAGTAAAAGCTACCTATACGGCTCTCCGTAATTGAAGTGTAAACAATTTATAAAGCACTTAAAACACAATAACTAATCGGCAAATTTAATTAAATTTTTTTCTTCCATAATAAATGAATCTACATACGTGTTTGTATATTATTAAAGTACAAAATAAAAAGATATATTTATGAAATTCATTGTAATAGGCTACTTTTAATACTTTAATAGTGACTACTCTTTTTATAGTGTAACGGTACTGTCATTCTTATAGCCTTCAGTAAGCTCTCATGGTCCAATCTTTTCGGTGGGGAAAGGGGTACCTTTTGCCGTTTAGTATTTTCCTTAGAAGAAAGTATAATGTGGACGTCTGAAAGTGCGTTAATTAGAGACGTAAACAAACCTAGTCAACTCAGGCTAGTCTTTAGTTAATATTTAAGTTTAGAGAGAATAGAGGATATCAACAAAGTAGCTAAATAAATGAACGTTTACATTTCAAATAGAATAGTCTGAGTTTGTGCAGTTTTTACTGAGAAAGTTTAAATTGTCCTTTGTTTGATGCCCCTTGTCACTTGATGCCCTGTGCGGCCCGCACCACCCACACATAGCTAGCTACGCCACTGGGCTTCAGACATTGCCAGTGACAGATTTTTGTGGAAACAGCTTGCCGCCCAAAGAGCCGAACGGCGCGGAAGGATCTAAGTCAGCAAGAATAGCACAGTTTTTGAAATAAAACTTTTTTAATAGCAGAATAATGCATTGTAAAGACCTCAGAATATGCATTTTTTTAGGCTTTCAATACCCTTAATAGTGCTTGGCTGCGGGGCTTCGCCCCGCGCTTGGAGAGCTCACAGCTCCCCAGACAGTGGCTAAGTACGCATCTTAAGTAAAAAAAATAAAAAAAATAGTAATAACAAGGAGTTAATTGACTGTCACAAATTATTAAGAATATTGTTATCCAATCAAGACACTTAACTGCAGGAGTAATATTCAAGTTAACACGTTAGAAAAATTATTAAACCGTAATATTTATTGACAGTGTAATATCATTTGTTAGCACTTGTTTTTTTTTTCATTCTGGCTTAAAAAATGGTCAATGTCTATCAGTAAATTGGGTATCAAGGACCAAAGAAATAAAATAAAGAGTAGGGGGGTGTTTAGCTCTCCATTTAAAGATAGCCAGGGTCGTGTCTTCTACAAAATAATTAGTTACTGGCTTACTGGGCTATATAATCTCGCGGTTTGTGTTCTGTGTAGCTAAAGGTCACTCGTTTAGGTGCGTGTGATCTTTAGTCCAGCTTACTAATTGAAATTTATGTTCAAGTAACTCGGCACACTTGAAAAGGTGTATCTCTAGCCCAACCACATGATTAAGATTTTTCTCCAAATAAGCAAACTCTTTGTCCGGATACCTGTGTAGATGTTTGGCTTGAAATCCAGTCCAACCCCCCAATTAAGATTAACTACTAAGTAAACAAACATAGTTCCCTCGTGTGACCTCTAGAGAGTGCTCACGTCCATCGTATCTGACTTGGGGTCACCTGTCAATCAATGAACTCAATGTGATGAACTAAACAAATAAAAGGGGGAGGGAGTTGCTCATCTGGAAATATACCTAGTTACCTCAGAGGTGTAGCTCTTGTAGTCCCCCCCCCCCCTTAATAAAGATTAACTACTAAATAAACAAACTCAGTTCCCTCGAAAAGTGTGACCTCTAGAGAGTGTCAATACGCTGACATGAAACCTACGTCCATCGTATTTATCTTGTGGTCACCTGCCTATAAAAAAACTCAATGTGATGGACTAAACAAATAAAAGGGGTGGGAGTTGTTCATCTCTACCTCTGGAGATATACCCGCACAGTTAGACAGACGTCTGGTCAGCATGACGTAGTGTCGTAGTCAACTAACCTACTCAAAGGTCAAGACAAATTGAAAAAAGTGTCAGCCATTGCTGCTTTGTATTTAAAGCGCATGTATGATGTAAAGTTTCATTTCTATTTATATTAAGTTATTAACACGCCTTGTCTTTATAATCAACGATGTTTGGTGCATATTCATAATGGCTCTATATTTAAGCAGATTATTTTGTTTTAATATTAACATTGATACATTCTACAACAGACATTAATGGAACGAGGTCCACTTTATGCATATAAAATAGGTGTATTTTTTACTATCCGGTAGTGATATCCAACCGGAGCCGAATAGCACTGATAGTGAAAAATGCCGGATATTCTGCAGAAATCGGAGCGACTATCCGGTGCACCCCTACTATAAAGTAGAATGTTTGGCGTATGTATGTATGTATGTCCCCGTATAGAAATAGTTTGACCAATCTTGGCAGAAATGTTCCTTGGGTACCAACTTAGACCATAGTGTATATATTGTGGCCCTAAAACAAACTTAAGACCCTCAAAAATAAAAAAGACCAACTCTATTACAGCTATAGTATTTTATGGATCTAGGCCATGTTTACAATGTTGACATGAAAAAAGATCGAAAGAATTTAGATCTAGATCTAATTTTAAGAACAAAACATTGCACTCATAGTTTTTTTGACACATGAAAATATAAAATATAGTCTATTGATTTCATTATTTAATAAAATTAACCTTCAAATTTGTGTTTCAAAAGCATTTTTACATTAATTCGTTATTTATATCTGCAAATTTAGATATCCTGATGCACATTCTTTCATTAGACATTACCAAATGGTTACACATTAACACATCTCTCTACTGAGTCTATTTCTAGGTCTAAAACTCTTATTGAACTCTAAGATGATAAAACTTCTTTTCGCAAAGATAGTTTTATGCTTTAACACATGAATATACAAATTATAGTCCATTCATTTCATATTTTAATCAAATTAACATTCAAATTTGTTTTTCTAAAGCATTTTAATACATTCGTTCGCTGTTCACTAAAGCTGTTGAGATAGGCCTATATTCATTCATGAAAAAAGGTCACGCATGCACAGAGCAAGGCCTTCGCGCAGCACAGAATGAACTCTATAAAAGCCGATTTTTAACTCTAGATTAATCTAGATCTATGTCTACCTCAAGATCTACTTTATACTTTAACACATGAACATACAAAATTAAGTCTATTCATTTCAAATTTAATCAAATATATGTAGGCCTACAAGCAAATGTTTTAATTTGAAAAATGGATTTAAGTAGATTAGCTATTTAATATTTTGATTTGATGGCTTCATTCATACTATTTTTATATTTACACACTCGCTTTATTTATTACATTATTATTTCGAATATTTAAAAAAAAAAACTCTCAGTGACTCTATTGACAGTAATACGCAAACTCCTATATAACACCTACAGAGGCTACAGCTATCTGTTGTTCACACACATTGTGACAAAGCCGTCTCAGACTTCTGTGCTACTGTGAACTGCATTTATTTTAGTTTAAAGAGTGGTATTGGTCTGTGCGAGACAATCATCACTTTAAAAATACTCTGCGCAGGCTGTAGGCAGTACAGTAATTGTTGATTATTATGAACGAATAATAACAAGACTCTGGATATAACTTATAAGACATGAAATCAGATGTTTAATCTAACGCCATATTGATTGACAACAACAGTTACAAGGGAAGTTACTCCCAAACACCGATTGGTGCAACCTATATAAAACACACATCAAAAGTAATTAGCCCACAAATATATTTGCGGGGGATGGAGGGGGGGGGGGGGGGAGAGAAAAAATCCCACCATTCCCCTTCCCTCCCCCTCTCCCGAAAAAAAATCCTGTCTACGACCATGCTATAAACTGTAACTGTAAGCAGGTTAACCTATAGGCATAACCCTGATCGAGTCGGGATTAAGTAAATCTATCCTAGCGACTCATTTCGCCTTTAGAAAAATATATCCAAAATGAGTTCGGGCTTAAATCTAGACCTCTATACCCTTCCTTAACAAATTATTCAACCGAGCGAGCCTATGCCTACTAGGTAAATGTCTATGCGAAGAAGTTATTTTTTTACTCGTAGATATACATATATAGGTCTGTGAGTTCTACTTTATCAGGGAAAGACAAATCACCCAAACATTTGAAACGAAACTAACCGAATAAACTGAAGAAGTCTATAGATCTAGATCTAGACCTATGTCTATGCTAGATTCTAAATTCTAGAGATTAGATCTAATCTAGAGTAAGAGTAGATAGATTTAGTAGAGATGAACGAAGAGCAGCTGAGAAATGAATTGCAAAATAAAGAGAAAGAAATTCAAAGATTGAAAAAACTACTTGGTGAAGTAATTAATCTTTAATTATTATTAATTTTACTTTTAAAGTTTTAGTTTTAGTACTTTACCACTTTACGTACTTTACTAATACTAGATTCTACTTATAAACTTTTACTTAGACTTAGAGATTCTTTCTTATTCAACTCAAATTAAACTACTAATTAAGACTAAAAAAACTAAGAGTTAAGGGACTAACTTAAGTAAAAAAAAAAAGAGAATGAGTAAAATTAAAACTAAGAATGAGTAAGAGTTTAAATTTAAAGGGAAACTCCGTTGCCGTTGGTCTTGACAATTTTGACATAATTCTTTTAATAACATAATTATCATTAATATGCGTTTTGATTTACAGAAAATGAATATATTATTCTTTTTATTTTATTTTCAATGATAACTTAGTATTTGATGTTTTTCTGATGTGCAATCTAAAATTCAAAATGATCAGATTTTCACTGAGTTTTTATGTGACGTCACACAAACCTATTAAGCTATTCTATTGACTTAACTAATAATAATATTACTATATAAATGAAAACCAAACAGTAAGGTTATTAATCTCGTAAAAGAAATACTGAAATAGATCTAGGTCTGTGCAATTAGATGTAGATCTAGATCTTGTCAGCAAAGAAAAAAATATGTGTTAAGAGTAAATCTACATGCTAGACTAACCATAGAAGTACAGTGTATATTTTCTTGCCTGACCACTCAACACACAACAAATATATCGCTTGGTTGTCTTGTCATGGCTAATTACACATAGCCTAGGCTAGCCTTACACTGACCAGCTTGTTAGAATCAGTTAGACACATGACCTATTTACTTTTTGGGACAAAAATCAATATCTGGATATCCCTTTGTTTTGTTATATCAAATGAAAATGTGTATGCCAACTATGCTTGTTACAAAAAAAAATAAAAAATACAGATGGTAAATAGATAAAAGTCCAAATTTCCTATGTTCCTAGGCAACCCCTGACAAATGGTCATTTGATCCCCACAGGGGTCATGATCCACAGGTAGAGAACCCCTGGTCTAGACTCTAGTACTCAGATCTAAATCTAGGCAGAGTTAATAATTTAGTAGTAGTAGTAGTACTATCACATGGTTACAGTCACGGGGGCGCAGTGACTGAGTAGTTACGTGGTTAAGCACTTGGGGTTTGAATCTTGTGGGAGACTGAGATTTTGAATTTCAGGATTTTAGGGTGTCCTAGAGTCCACCCAACTCTAATGGGTATCTGACTTTAGTTGGTGAAAGTAAAGGCGATTTGTCATTGTGCTAGCCACATGACACCTTGCTCATTAACCATTGGCCAAAGAAACAGATGACTTTAACATTATCTGCCCTATAGATTGCAAGGTCTAAAAGAGGAAGGTTTATTATACTATTACATCTAGATCTACAAGCCTACTGGCTTACTGTCTATAATCAAGACCAATGGTTTTAGAAGGTCTGAACACTGACATGCGATGTCGCAATCTGTGGGCAGTCTAGACCTATAGCTCGTTGCCACATCACAGGATGTGATATCATTTAAATCAGCTTAATGATCAGCGAAATGTATTAAAAGACATCTTAAAAACTTTGAAAATTCGAACTAAATATTCATCAAAGAAAGTAAATAAATGCTGGTTGTGACAAGTCAAAAGCTTGCTGTCAGAGTCACTCAATTTTACTCGGGTCAGCGCGCCTCAAAGGTGCGACTCTTGTCGGACTTCACCCATGTGAGTTAGCCAATCCCATTTCCTGTTTCCGTCCATATCTCGCCGCCTTTATAAGGTAGATTAAATCAAGCCAGACCCTCTCATTTTCTCATTCTAGCTGAACAGTCGAGTCTGGACTATTTCATTTATTCTTACTCTTAGAGGAATACCTGGTGGTAAGCTGAACTTAATCACAAGTTTCATCTTAATTACTTTGTGTATATTTCTCACTGGATATTATCATGTGTAATTTATTATTTCATTTATATTTAATTAGTGCATTTTGTATTTCTCACTGTCGTAAGTAGAAAACATAAACATGGCATATGTATATATTTATGTATTGCATTAATCTATTAATGCTACGTTACTCAATTGATCATTGAGGCAACCATGTATATATTTATACATCTTATTTTATTTCCTTTATCTTGGCTGACCACCTTGATAATTTAACTAGCACACTAACACTGCACTTAAAGAAGAGATATGAATTATCTCCCCTGTAGTCATGCTACTTTGATGAGAGTCGCACCCCTTGAACAGATGCTCTCCCCATTCAAGCACTCCATTGTTCTCGGCCGACGGTCGTGTGTAAACAAACCGTCATGGTCGCTGACCATTGCCCATTCCCCCCCCCCCCCTTTTTTTTCTCTTCCAACTTGTGTTGTTTATTTAAGATTATTATTTCCCCCTTTTATGTACATTTTTATATTGCTGCTATCAGCCCTCTATTTTCCAAATCCTGTTTGCCATCATCTCCTCATTGTACTCAAAAGCAATTTTACCAATCTGACGAATGCACCTCAGTCAAGGGCATCAATAAGATGCATGAGAGACATGTCCTAACTTGTCTTTATTTATCCGCAGCTTCCCTCAGGTGTCTGCCTATTGCCTATTTATCGGGTCACTCACCTACCTATTTATTTGGCATTGTCTGCCTAGTCAACTGCCTACTGCCTATTTGCTATTGCCTTTGTACTTAGTGCTATTCAGCACTGCACACTGGCCTATTTGCTGTTGAGTATCTTCTACTGTCTACGTGCATCTACTCAACTCTACTACTAGGCGCTATTGGCTCTACTTGCCTGCCTAATTGACAGCCCACCTGTCAACTTATTAGGTACGACGTCCCTATAGACACAGAGTCTGTGCGAGACGTCATAGCTACGCCAAACCTTCCGCAACTCACTGGACTTATCCTGCTCACTACGCTGCCCATGGCATATCCGCTCTGCCCGCAGCAACCTTGTGCCCACGGTAGCCGCCCCCCCCTTATGTGCCCAATACAGATAATAGAACTTTGGATTGAGACTTCACAAGAACTGTATCACTGGCATCCCTCTATCCGCTAGAGCGCCACCTCCAGCTGCAGAACCTCAAGCCAGCACACAGCCAGCTGCGACCCAAGCAGGACAACCATTAAGTTCAGAAGACAAAGTGACATACTCTCTTATTAAGTGCAAGAGTGATGATTAAATATAGTATTGATTAGAGATAGATGCAAGCCCCCCCCCCCCCCCCTTCCTTTTTATTCTTCTATGTAAATATTTATGTAAATAAATGTTCTTCAATTTTTAACTTTATATCTATCTTTCATCGCTTGTTTCGTTGCGTGCCTGCTTCCGATTTATATGCTGGCGGGTTGGTGTGTGATAATTTCAAAAATAATCATCCCCTAGACATTAAACATGCCAAACACACGTCACACTCCCTAACCTGTCACACTGGCTTATTTAAAAATTAAAGAAACTTTGCAAACAGAAAGAAAACCTATTCTAAGACATTTGAAGAAACTATGTCAGAAAGAGACCATAAAGAGTATCTTAAAAAAGCTTTAACATGTAACCCAAAAAATCAGCAGACAGCTGCAGAGCCATTACATGAAAAAGAAATCTCAAAGATTAACTAACAAATGTTTGGTCCTACATTAAATCTAATAAAATAAAAACAATAGAAACAAAAACTTTGTCTTGAACATACCCTCACAGGAAACATTTGCCCTTAGTGAAGTCGAGGGACATGGCAGTCCAAGTGTAGAGAGCAAGGTCTTTTATAGTTGCTATACATAGCTTTTAATTTGTTCTAGCACACTGGCCTTTATTTAATACTTACATTTTATCTATCTAGGATGAACATTTCAAGCTTCTAACTGTACCAGAAAAGGATTTAGAGAAACAGAAAGAAAAATCAGAAACCCTTTCAAAGGAGGATATTTCTCGATACAGCAGGCAGTTAATTTTAGATGACTTTGGTGTGAAAGGTAAAAAAAAAAGTAGTTTTAAAGTAGCATTAAATTAAAGCTTAAAAAAAAAGAAAAAAAAAAAGAACTACTGATTATTATTTTAGCAACAAGACTATTTAAATGTGCTTTAAAATTGAAACCATACCAAAAAATAAATAAAAATGGAAAGCCCACACTTGAAAATGGTGGAACGAGTATTTTTTTTTCTTCTTTTTTTTTACTTTGCTGTTATTTTAAATGTAGGTCAAATTGCTGTCAAGAACACTAATGTATTAATTGTTGGTGCTGGAGGTCTTGGCTGTCCTGCTGCCATATATTTAGCTGCTGCTGGGATAGGTAATGAATACAAATTTCATGCTTCTGAATAATTTTAATTGAAAACTATTAGATCTAGATATACTTTTTGGTTCAACTATAACATGAGTATTGTAATGTAATGAAAGAATGCCAAAGTGTTGTTTTTTTTAAAAGATTTATGCTAAATGCTTATAGGTGCAAATGTCATTAAAAAAATGAGTTTGTCATAGCCTATGGACAAGAAAATTGCTTTTATTGTTTTGTCTAAGTACTTTTAACATTTAAATAATATCAATATCATTTAACTCTTTCTCTCCCTAATTATTTTCCTCATTCTGATAGCATTATTCATGTTGCTCATTTGTATTTCACTATTCTGTTATAATCATACTACAATAATTTTTGTTTTTGAAATCAGAAAATGTTATATTTAGCATCAAATTATAGAGAAAATAATTCGCTTTTTTATACAACACAAATTAAAGTTTATAAATCCAAAAATCAATTTAGTTTAATGGGGTTAAATCAATGTTGGCATCGTCAATTAGGAGAGATTCAGAAATTATGTCATCTACATTTGGCCAGGTGTGTTTATTAAGCCAAAGGTGATGTTTTGTTTTGTTGTTTGTATGAATAAGTGAATAAGGTGCTCATAATTTAGGAAGTTATACTTTCATCTATTGTTGTCTTGCAATCAATGTTATCAAGATTTCCATAGGAGTACACATAGAAGTACAATTTGATAGAAACTGAATGTCCTAAATTGATTATGTAAATACGGAACTTAATGCTGGAATTATTTTACTTAAATGTGTCTCATTTGTTAGATTATTTCCCTTTTGAATGTGTAAGGCTACTTCTCCTTCTAATGCGTTAGCCTATTTCCCTTTTGCAACCAATAGTTGAATAATTAATTATTAATTAATCATTCCATACGGTTGCCAAGGCTTCTGTAACAAATTCAGTTTTTTAAAAATCTTCCTATTGGTTTAATGGCTATTCTAATAAAAAAAAATTAACAACAAATAAAAACAATATTTACACTTCCATTTTAATTTGGTTTAGACACTAAATTGTTTGTGCTCATTGTTTTAAATGGCTAGTTAGTATATTTTCCTTTAAAAAGATATGATTTCAACAACAAAATATCAACTGATAAGAAAGTAAACTTCATAACAATTTAAATTTGCATTACTATATTGAATAATTCAATTAGACATGGCTATGTGAAGAAGGTGTTTTGGAGCCCGAAATGTGACTAAGACACAAATTTAAAATATTAAAATATTACCCCCCCCCCCCCCCCCCCCCCCCCCCATTTTCTAAAATTATACCAGCGACTTTAATATCCTTTTGTCTCATTAGGTCTTTTTTTTTTTTTTAGCCTAAAAGAACTAGTTGTTGCATGTTAAAGCTTGACACTCTGATGAGACTGTAGAACTAGTTGTTGCATGTTAAAGCTTGACACTCTGATGAGACTGTAGAACTAGTTGCTGCATGTTAAAGCTTGACACTCTGATGAGACTGTAGAACTAGTTGCTGCATGTTAAAGCTTGACACTCTGATGAGACTGTAGAACTAGTTGTTGCATGTTAAAGCTTGACACTCTGATGAGACTGTAGAACTAGTTGTTGCATGTTAAAGCTTGACACTCTGATGAGACTGTGATTTTTCATATTGTAGGAACATGCAAGAATTTGTAAATATTTGATAAAATAAATCCAAATGCAAATTTTTAGTCCAATGCTTTCTTTCTCTCTACTTCTCTAGGCAGATTAGGTGTGATAGACTATGATGAGGTGGAACTTAGTAATCTACATCGCCAGATACTGCACACAGTTGATAGAGTTGGTTTATCCAAGTCTCTCTCTGTTGTACAATCCTGCTGCAGGTGTGTGACATATTGTGTGACTAATGTCTGATGATTATGTTTTATGCGTATTCCTAAGTCTGCAGAAAGAGCTATAATGGAGAGTGCTGCCTTTAAATAAAATTAACAAAAAGCATAAACAAATGCAGGTCTATTTTAGACACAAAATATACCAGCACACAAAATGCAACAACATCATAAAATCATCTAGATTCATTAATGATTAAAGCCACTTTAAGGTTGCTTTAGATATTGTAAGAGAAAAGGTGTCATTCCCTTTAAGACTTGATGATTTTCACCACTTTGTATTTTATTTATACAAAGTTTAAAGACTTTAGCATTTCTGGTCATCTATGGATTCGGTATTTCCAAATAGTTGGAGAACAAATTTTAATTAGAAAGGTTTTATATCAACCACTACAAATGTTAATTCTGGTGATCCACGAAGGAACAATCTTAGGACAACTGCTGTTTCTCATTGACATCATTGATGTAAAAATAGTATTTGTCCTGGAACAATAATAAATCAAGGGAATGAATTCTCATTTCAAACTAATGGGTATTGAATTAGAGCCTATCCTTCCATCTAGAAAAATTCTGATGAAAGCCTGAATTAAGTGATTAAAGAATAAAAGAAAAAAATAACTCATTATATTAATGGTAAGCCTGTAACTCAAGTGAAAAAATGCAAGATACTTTGGTGTAATTATGAATGAAAATGAAAATTAACTATTACACCTATTTTGAGCATGGTATATGTAATGGGAAAATTGGAATCTCAATAGTGCTTATAGCTTTTTTCTGTAAATTTTATCTGATAAATAACACAAAAATTATAGCAGCTTTTTTTTTTCTGCAAGTGCTGCTAAAAACATGACATAGTATTTTCTTGACCTTTGTTGAATTCTTGCTAATGGATATTTTATCAGCTATAAAATTTAAGTAAATCCCCATACCTTTTCCTGTAGAGTCATGAATAATGAATTCTTGAAGTGGCAACTTGAAAAAGTATACACTGATAATATTGTTATAACCCTATGCGCGACGCAAAAGGGTTAACTGTTTGTGATTAGCTGACATATGTGACACAGGCCAGTAATACAGTTTAGCGTGCTATATTGAAAGGCAAGGGACATTACTGGCATGAACTTTGCATGTGAATAGCGCCCGTGTTATAATCATCTGATCATAAGCCTGTGCAGACAAGAGACACAGTGTGTAAGAAAGCGGCAGTTCAAGACCGGAGAGCGTTGAGACCGGGACTGTTAGTCAGCTATGAAGTCGGTCCTGGTGCAGTCCTCAAGTGAAATGTACAAGTCCAGGAAGAGACAGTAGAGTTATGAGTTTAATACAGTGATATACGGTCTAACGTTGTAGCAGTTGATTGTGTTGCCAATCAACTCGTATTGGCTGTTTGATTTGACCATTATTAAAGTACAAGATTATTTGGAGCTCTTGTTGTCAGGTTCTAGATGTGTTGTTGTGTTGTGTTTAGCAGTGTTTACAGAAGGCCGGAGCAGGAGAGAATTGTAACAATATTATATATTTTATATATATATATTTTTACATTTATTCAATTATTTGTTCAGGTTAAATCCATCAACTGAATATGTTCCTTACCATTTACAGCTTGATAGCAGTAATGCTTTAAGGATTATTGAAAGGTAAGTCAGGAAATAATCATTCTTTTTTTTTCATCTAAACCTTGAGAATGTACTGTTTTTAACTACTTTTTTTCCATTAGCCATTGAATCCTGCCATCCCTACCATTTAAGAATAAAAAAGACACACAATTTTATAGCCTTATTTAGTAATAGGCAACGTTAAGAGTTGCAAAAAAATTGTGATGTTATATTCTGAACTAGCCTGGCATTACCCACGGCCTGCGGGTCTAAGTTTGTGTTTACTAATGTAGTGGATTGAATTTAGATGTATGTTAAACTTAGCTAATGATTCTTTCACGTTATTTCTCTTTCGCTACGAAAATAAAATTAGTTTTGCGAAAATGGGTTTACCCGAAGTCGATACATTCTTATCTATTAAAAACGAAAAGAGTTATAGCTTTGTTAAATGAATGGGATTATAAAGTGAACAATTAAACGAAATAATTTTTAGTATGCGATTCATGAATGAATATAGATCTAGGCCTATCTCAACTCGGCTTCGCAGCTTTCATAAACGAATGTAGTCTCTTAAAAATGCTTTAGAAAACCAAATTTGAATGTTTATTTGATGAAAATATGAAATGAATGGACTTTAATTAGTATGTTTATGTGTTAAAGTATAAAACTATCTGTGCGAAGAGAAGTTTTATCATCTTAGAGTTGAATTAGAATTTTAGATCTAGGGATGGGATTATAATGTAAACAATTAAATGAATTAATTTTTAGTACGCAATTCATTACGGTATTGTCTAATGAAAGAATGTTCGTCAGGAAATCTGTAGTCACAGATATAAGGAACTAATTTATGTAAAAAATGCTTTTGAAACACAAAATTGAAGGTTAATTTTATTATATAATTCAATGGATCTTCTTTTGTATTTTCATGTGTCAAAGTAAAAAACTATCTGCGCAAAGTGTATTTCTTAAAATTAGATCTAGGTCTAAATCTTTTCGATCTTTTCTCATGTCAACATTGTAAACATGGCCTAGATCCATAAAATACTATAGCTGTAATAGAGTCGACAACTTATTTTTTTTTAGGGTCTTAAGTTTGTTTTAGGGCTACAATACATACACTACGGTCTAAGTTGGTACCCAAGAAACATTCCTGCCAAGTTTTATCAAGATTGGTCTAGCGGTTTTGATGTCTATAAGTCACATACATACACCTCACATGCTACTTTATAGTATAGATACATAAGTATTTTTTTTTAAAATCTTATTTTATTACTTTTTTTTTTTGGTTAGATCCATATCCCTAATACTTATTCTCTTTTTTTTCATTGTCAAATAAAAAATGGATGTTTAGTTTACTGTATTACTTGAACATAATGTAGGATTTGATTATAAAAAACAACTTATTTTTAAATTTATCACTCTATATTTGTGTTTCTGTAATGAGATAGGGATACATTAATACAGTGGTTAGGTAAAATTTAGTAAATAAAAAAAAGAGATTTATAATATACTAAGACATGCTTTGAATAGAATACCAGTAAAAGTCTCTTAATAAAACCTTACATATAGATTAATTATTTTTAAGTAATTTCATTTTTATAAAGTCTATCTTGTCTTAGTAAACACAGTTATATACAAGTTCCATCTTTTTTTGAAATGGGATAAATATAACAGGTCGTCAATGTTTTCAGGAAAAATAATTTTCCTCTTTCAGTTACGACATTATTTTGGATGCTACTGACAATGTAGCAACTCGGTATCTCCTAAACGATGCCTGTGTTCTTGCTGGAAAACCCCTAGTGTCAGGAAGTGCACTTAGATTTGAAGGACAAGTAAAGTGGCTTTTTTTTTCTACTTACATATGCATCTCTTACTGGAGCATAGAAAAGTAATGTCTGTAAACTTACATTTCTATCCTTGGCTTCCATTGAAAGTTATGTCTGTGACGAACACACTTGCCGGGGATTATATTCTCAATACTTGACAATTCAATGAAATGAAGAAAGAAACATCTCCTTGTATTTTCTTCAAACTTCTTTAATAACTTCTTCAACTTTCACATCAAATTAACTTCTTAATTCAATAACAACTTGACTTGATACTTCATAAATAAAACTTAAATGATACATAAAACTTCACTTAGTATAACTTCAACTAATAAAACTTTAACTAATGGACCTGCTAATATCAAGAAACTTATTACTAATCGAGGACTGAGCGAGGACCAATGCTCTACAAGAACTACTACTATGTGAGGACCAACGCTCTACAAGAACTACTACTATGCGAGGACCCCGTCTGACTGACTTTCCCTTAATTTATACTTTCTTTGATCGTATGTTCCAGAATCCTGGTACCTTCTCCGATAATTATTTTAGTAACTTTGACCTTCTAGAAGCTGACGTGTGCTATTTTTTTCCCTTAACCTCTTTCTTCGATTGGATATCTAAAATTAACTTGTTTACGCTAGACACTTGCACTGGTTTGAACTCGAGCTTCTAGAAACTGGTCGAAATAGGTCACAGACTCGACTCGTGACATTACCCCCTTGCCTTTTTAGCATTTTGTATGCAATATAAAATGCGTAAAATAACAATATAACATATGCCTACAACATTGATAAAATTGCATATAAAAGCAAGTAGCATAGCATATGTCTAAAACACTGATATAATTGCTCTATTGAATGTACAAAACTCATAACTAAAAATAAAAAAAAAATGTTTCATTACGTTAACATAGTAATAGAAAACAAATTCAAAATGTTGTACTCCTTCAGCATATATAATTAATATATAATATACATCTTAGGTCTATACATTTATTGTTAATTATCGATATATTAATATGAACATTTCCCAACTTGTGTAACTAAAATATGACAAAAACAACTGAATAATACATCATATCTCCTTTGCTACTTGTGTTGATAGAGTATCTGAATATTGAAATGTCTTTAAACACATGGAATAAAAAATGAATAAATTTTGTGTTTCCGACTTAAAACAAAATGTACTTAAACAATAAACAATATATTGTATAGTATCTAAATACATCTAGACAAAGTATCAGCAAAAACATTCAATTTTCCTGGAACAGTCTTTACATCAAACTGATAGTCCATTAATTGCAAACTCCATCGTGTCAGATGAATATTTGACATTTTTTTAGAGTTGAGAAAGGCCAGTGGTGCATGATCTGTCTGTAAAGTAAAGGGTGCTCCTAACAGGTACTTGCTAAATTTTGAAATAGCCCAGACAATCGCCAGGCACTCTCGCTCAATGGTCGAGTATCTGGTCTCTGCTGAAGATAGTTTTCTGTTTATAAAAAATACAGGATGTAGAATGCCTTCATATTCTTGCATCAGACATGCTCCAATTGCTGACGAGGAAGCATCTGTAGCAAGATAAAACCGCTTCTTCTTGTCTGGTAATTTCAAAATGGATTCTTGTGCAAAAGCATACTTAATGTTCTTTATGGTCTCTTCTAATTCTGATGACCATGGAATTGTGTTAGATTGTCCTTTCTTCGTAAGGTTAGTAAGAAGTGTTGTAAGTGATGCGTAATTTGGAATAAAGCATCTGTAAAAATTACAAAGTCCTAATATACTTCTAACCTGCTTTTTTGTTTGTGGTATTTTAATGTCCAAAATTCGTTTTATAATATTGTCCTGTGTTTTCAGTGAATTGTGTCCAACTTTATAACCTAAAAATGGAACTTCTGATTTTGCTAATTCAATTTTGCTTGGTTTTACAGTAAATCCATTGTCTTTCAACTGTTGGAAGATTTCTTTGAGTCCTTTAATATGATCGTCCCATGTATTATGAAACACACATATGTCATCAATATAGGACACTGTCTTTTCTTTGTCCGAACATTCTATGAATCGCTCGGTTAAAAGTACGGCTAGCATTTACTAAACCGAATGGCATGTAATTATATTGAAAAAGGCCAAAGGCTGTAGTAAAAGCAGTGTATTGTTTTGAATCCTGTGTCATAGGTATTTGATAATATCCTCTTGTCAAATCGAGTCTCGTAAAATACTTAGCTCTAGAAAACTGTGACATTAAATCCTCTGGATTAGGCATTGGATAAGAATCAATGCATGTTATTTTATTCAACTGTCGAAAGTCTACACACATTCTTGGCGATGATGACTGTGGACGTTTTACCAGCACTATTGGAGCAGCGTAAGGTGAATTCGAGTGTTCAATTATGCCTTGTTCTAAAAGATCATTGATTTCTTTCTGAAGGAAATCTCTATAGTGAATAGGTAGTGAATATGGACGTGACTTGGTAGGTTTATCACTTGTCAATTTGATTTCATGATTTATAATGGTTGTTTTACCTGGAACATCTGTAAATATATCAGCATATTCTTGGAGTAGATTCGTTAAATCCTTTTTTCTCTGTGATGATAAATTGTCCAGTTTGACATCCTTTTTTCTCTGTGATGATAAATTGTCCAGTTTGACATCTTGCCAGGTTTCAGTCTGTCTAGAAGTTGTAGTTTGTATTACTAATTCATCCATATCCTCCTCATTTTCTTCTGGAATAATCGCTAAGCATGAAATATATTTTTCAAGTTCTTCGTCTTCTTCTTCTGTATCAGTAGCTTCATTGTATTTTTGTAGCATGTTGATATGAAACACTTTGTTTCTGTTATTGATATAGATTTAATAATCTACATCTGTGACTTTTCTTAAAATAGTAAATGGACCCTGCCATTTAATAAAGAACTTATTTTTCTTATCAGGTAATAATAATTTAACTTTGTCTCCTGGTTCAAAGTACCTAAGTTTTCTATTTACATTTATTCTTCTTTCAATTTCAATGTTGTCTTTAGCTTCTTGAGTTTTTTCACATGGCTGTATGACTGTAATATTTGTATCAAAACCATGTTGAAATGTTTTCTTTTCTGATTCATCTTGATTTGACTTTGACATTGATTCATTTGAAACAAATATGTTCGCATCCGTATTTGGTTGACTTTCTATGTAAGTACTTATATTACTTTGTTGCTGAGTCATAACACAGTTTTTGCATAAATTGTCCATAATTGTCAGACGACCTTCTGTCTTAGAGTTAAATGTAGAATAGTTTAATTCATCAACATTGGAGTCATTTTGGTCTGGTATCATATTTGTAACTGGTTCGTAACGTTGTTCAACGTTCATGCGTTGCTTTTGAACCTTTGTCTTATTATTGTTCATTTGACAAACTTGACATTTACTAACATGTTTCTTAACATCTTTAGTAATACCTGGCCAGTAAAAATCTTGAAGTATTCTTTTCTTGGTCTTGGTAACTCCCATATGTCCAGCAAACGGTACATCGTGGCTTGTATTAATAATGGTCTTTCTGTATACTTTTGGAACTACAATTTGCTCAACAGTTTTATTTTTGTATTGACTTTTCTTCATAAGTATTCCTTCTTTGAAATAAGGATCATTATTTTCTTGCTGATTGATGTTCGATTGAGCCTTTTTGAACATTTTAAATAATGTTTCATCATTTTTCTGGTCAACTTTAAATTCTTCACTATGAAATTTTTCAAGTTCATTTGTCTTTAGATGCAAATGGTTTGCCTGCTTATCATTTTCATTTTCTTGAACAACTATATCAGAATTCTTGTGTTCAATATGTCTAGTTTCAAGTCTTTCCTTTTCTTTTTGCATTGACCTTGTGACTACTACATTGCATTCTTGACTCATTTTTATTGTATTGTTCCATTCAATAAGATCTTGTGTAGTACAGTCACGCACTCCCTGTATATTACCAACTATGAGATCAACAGGTAGATTTTGAGCTACTAATGCTTCTACATGTCCACTGAAAAATGGAGTCGTAATATTTTTCAAAGCTTCTGATAGTTTACTTACAGTACCGTTGAAAGCAGTGTATTGATTTGATCTCACAAAATTTGCACGTATAACAACTGAAGTGCTACCTGTGTCTCGTAACACCTGTACTCTTTGAGAACCGACTAATCCAGGATAAAACTGAAGTCCTTGTGATTTGGTGATAACAGTCATTGTTGAGTGATGTGCCTTCGAGTTTTTTGTAAAAACCTGTTTCTTAATTCCATATGTTGAATTCTTAACATTTAATGATCTGTTTTGCAAATATGCCTGGTCACTAGATCTGTCACTGATACTATTATGTTTCTTTCTGCAATCCTTTGCTAAATGTCCTTTCATGTGACAAAAACTGCACTCTATGACCTTCACTCTACACTGTGAGGCGAAATGACCTCTAGTATTGCATTTATAACATATTAAAGTTTTGTCGGTCTGAAAAGATGGCAATGCTCTGTTGTCTCTTGAAAAGCAAATAAAGTTGTCATCAGTTGCTGATCTGATTTGCTTACTTGGATAAGCATTTTAATATTGACGTATTATTGTTGTCAGGGTCTGTAGATCTTTAGAATTTCTCTCGATTATGAAGGATCGAATATCTTCTGCATATGCGTGAGTAATGGTATCAATTAATATGTGGTCTCTTAATGCTTCATATGTTCTATCAATATTAGCTAAAGATATCCACCTATCAAACCACATTACCATATCAGAGACAAACAACTGTGGATCATCTTCCTGCCCTGGTCTTTCGAAAAAAAATTTCTTGCGATAAGCATTTTGCGTAGCTCCAAACTGTCTTAGTAAAGCTTCTTTTATTTCTTCATAAGTACGTTGTTCATGAGATGGTATTTGTGCACATACATCTAATGCTTTACCCTGTAATAAAATCAAGAGATGGTGTGCATATTGTTCTTCTGGTAAACCTGATGCTTTCGCTAACTCCTCAAACCGCATCAAATACGAATCTATATTATCTTTATTTTCTTGAAAAGGTAATATTTTAGATAAAGGTTTATACTTGTCAAAAGCATTGCTAGTAAGTAAAGTCGGTTGAACCTCTGTTTTTTCTTTTTTAAATTTTAACTCCTCTTCCTGAAGTTGAAGTCTAAATTTTTCCACTTCTAATCTTTTTTCTTCTGCCTCTCTGTCCTCTTTACGTTTCCTTTCTTCTGCCTCTCTGTCCTCTCTATGTTTCCTTTCTTCTGCCTCTCTGTCCTCTTTACGTTTCCTTTCTTCTGCCTCTCTGTCCTCTTTACGTTTCCTTTCTTCTGCCTCTCTGTCCTCTTTACGTTTCCTTTCTTCTGCCTCTCTGTCCTCTTTATGTTTCCTTTCTTCTGCCTCTCTGTCCTCTTTACGTTTCCTTTCTTCTGCCTCTCTGTCCTCTTTACGTTTCCTTTCTTCTGCCTCTCTGTCCTCTTTATGTTTCCTTTCTTCTGCCTCTCTTTCTTCTTTACGTTTTCTTTCTTCTTCCTCTCTTTCTTCTCTACATTTCTTCTCTTCTTCCTCTCTTTCTTATTTACGTTTCCTCTATTCTGCCTCACGTTTCTTCTCGTCTTCTTTAATTTGTTTTTCACACCATTCCCACTGATGTTCTTGTGGAATACCAATGTCCTTGGCTAATTTTAAATATAATTTAAATGAGTCTGCTTGAGATGCCATTGTAGGAAATTAAGGATAGCAGAAATGTAGGTGTTTAAATGTTCTGCCGACACTCTCATCAAGCTGAATCTAGCCAGCCAACAGGTAAAAAGTGAAAGAGCGCTGACCTATTTAATTAACGATCGGTGTCTCCTCTTGAGGAATGCAAGTGGTCAGTATTTGTAAACAAACTAGTGTACAACTAGCTTTAGTTACGTTGCCTTCACAGCTTAGTAGATATAGCTTTCACTGCTTAGTAAATGTAGCTTTCACAGCTTAGTACATGTAGCTTTCACAGCTTAGTAAATATAGCTTTCACAACTTAGTATATGTAAAATGTAAGGTACTGACCTTAAAACAGATGATCTTTTCCGTTTCGTTTCAATGATTTCACGTCTTGTTGAAGTTTTCTGACAGAGGCTTTTCTTGTAATGCTTTATTTGAAGCTTTGTCATTACGAGAGGCTATGATTTATTCGTCAGAGGCTTTTCCTTTTAAATTAGTAGAACTTGCTAGAATGTGCCGACTTTATTCTTTGTAAACGCAGTATGTGATGCTGTCTTCGTTGGTGCCTTTATTTATAGATGCCTTTTTTCGTCAGGAGGTGCCAATATATGTGACGAACACACTTGCCGGGGATTATATTCTCAATACTTGACAATTCAATGAAATGAAGAAAGAAACATCTCCCTGTATTTTCTTCAAACTTCTTTAATAACTTCTTCAACTTTCACATCAAATTAACTTCTTAATTCAATAACAACTTGACTTGATACTTCATAAATAAAACTTAAATGATACATAAAACTTCACTTAGTATAACTTCAACTAATAAAACTTTAACTAATGGACCCGCTAATATCAAGAAACTTATTACTAATCGAGGACTGAGCGAGGACCAATGCTCTACAAGAACTACTACTATGCGAGGACCAACGCTCTACAAGAACTACTACTAAGCGAGGACCCCGTCTGACTGACTTTCCCTTAATTTATACTTTCTTTGATCGTATGTTCCAGAATCCTGGTACCTTCTCCGATAATTATTTTAGTAACTTTGACCTTCTAGAAGCTGACGTGTGCTATTTTTTTCCCTTAACCTCTTTCTTCGATTGGATATCTAAAATTAACTTGTTTACGCTAGACACTTGCACTGGTTTGAACTCAAGCTTCTAGAAACTGGTCGAAATAGGTCACAGACTCGACTCATGACAATGTCCTTAACTCTATAGTTCCTTATTTCTTGCTAATAATACACTTGGCTCTCTTTTTATATCAGATGGTATCTATTTCAGAGTATTCCTTTCCCTTTGTGAATTACACAGAAATGTCCTAAAATCATACATTAAATATATCATCCTTCACTGGAATTTGAGCTGTGACGTTTGGTTAAAAAGCTGAGTGTTTAACCGCAATGTCACTTAGTTCCATTCATCTCTAAGGGGTGAGTAGCTGCATTACATGCTCCATAACTGGTGAAATAAACATCAACTGATGGGAATCAAAGGGCATTTTTTTTATCTCCATGATTAATGTTTGTTAAACTGTGTATATATTAAGATAAGATAACCAAGGAGGAAGTGCTACAAAGAGCAGGGTGCCAGGACATCCGCTCTGTTATCAGCAGCAGACGCCTTGGCTGGCTTGGCCACATTTGTAGAATGCCAGTAGGTCGACTTCCATAGGACATCCTGTATGGCGATCTAATAGAAGGCAGGAGAGCCGCTGGTCGCCCACTTTTACGTTATACGGATGTATGCAAACGCGACATGAAGCTCTTCAAAATCGACACTGGCTACTGGGAAGAGGTGGCACTGGACAGATCCTCATGGAGCGAGATCTTACAGCAAGGGTCAAAGATTGCAGATGTCACACACAAAGAAGCAGAAAGAAGGGTGAAAATGCAACAGCGCCTGGTGATTACATATGCCCAACCTGCGATCGCAGCTGTGTATCAAGGATTGGCCTCTTTAGTCACACAAGAAGTTGCAAAGGGAAAAGATCGTCTCTCAAGACGTAAAATGCCACAGATATTAGGGGTGCACCGAATAGTCGCTCCGGCTTCTGCTGAATATTCGGCACTTTTTCACTATCCTGCTCCGGTCAGATATCACTACTGGATAGTAAATCGGATAGTAAAAGCTACACATGTATTTCTATTAATATCGTTAGGCGCCTTCGCGCTAAGTCTTTTCCGGATACGCCAAACGAAGGTAACACTTAAATATCAAAACAACACAAGCGAAAGGCAAATAATATAAAGGTAGCCAACGCTGATAACTGATGTCCAACAAGAAGTTTAAACTAAATCTCCATGTTAATAAAAATATACCAATATTCATAAAGTTGACATGATTCAATAATGTCAGTTCTGAAATACATTAACGTTTTTGTTTCAAATAAAAGCATTTGTTTTTAAAACTATGACTATGCACCAAATATTTTTTAGTACAAAGACAAGGCGCGTTAATCTAAATAGAAATAAAACTTTACATTATAAATTTGCATTACATTTGTAGCAGCGATGTCTGGCACATTTTAAAAGCTTGTCTTGACTTTTGAGTGGTCTAATAAACATGTAATATTCCTTAACTACGTCACGCTGATAATCTGTCTAGATGTGCGGGTATATCTCCAGGTGTAGAGATGAGTAACCCCCACCTCCTTTTATTTGTTTAGTCCATAACATTGAGTTCACAGATAGGCAGCTGACCACATTAAGCCAGATGTCAACGTGTTGACACTTTCTAGAGGTCACATTTTATGAGGGAACTGAGTTTGTTTACTTGGAGAAAAATTTTTATTAGGGTCGGGACTGCAAGTTATATCTCTATAAGGTTAATCTGGTATGAGTTTGTTTAATATGAGATAGGTTGTCAATCAAGGGTCTGGACCACAAGCCACATCTTTTATGCTATTGGCCGGGAAATAAATTTGTTTACTTTGAGTTAAGACTCAATTAGGAGGCTGGACTACAAGCCAAACAGACACTGGCCAGGGGTATCTTTAAAGGGAGGGCTCAAGAGACTCAACACCCCCAACGTCTTATTTGTTTAATCCATGACAATGTATTGATAGACATTGACCATTCTTAAGCCAGAATGGATTAACGCAAATTGTTAAGACATATTGACACTGTACTGTCTAGAGGTCACTAGATGATGACACTAGTTTGTTTACTTGGAGAGAAATGTCAATAAGGGCGCTGAACTACAGGACACACCCCTACATGTATTTTGTTACACAAGCCTTGGGTATAAAACTGGCTTGTAAGGGCCTTTAGTAAATTGAATAGTAATAATAATGGCTGATAAAAAGTCATCACTTATATGGCGTTACTTTAATGTCAAAACAATGGACAACTCTAAAGCAGTTTGCAATGCTTGTTTTATGGGGGAAGGTTAATGCCAGTAGATTTCCTGGATTAGCAAAGGTTGCTCAAATATATCTAGCACCACCTCCAACCAGTGTGCCATCGGAGAGACTGTTCAGCATTGCTGGACGAATTATCAATGACTATTGTACCAAACTTATACCAGACAATGCTGAAAAACTTATTTTTCTGAAATGTAACTCATCATTAATGTAACAAACAACTAATGAATTCTGTTGAAACTTATATCTTGTCATATACATTCATTTTTTTTTTTGCTGTGCTTTAATGCTTTAACTTTTAAAGTACGTGTATATTATTATATTGAATTAGCATTTTATGTATTATTTTGTAAATAAATATCACTGTTGAATTACTTTTTCTAACGTGTTAACTTTAAATCTTACTCTTGTGTTATGTGTGTCTTCATTGAATCACAATATTCTTAATAATAATTTAAGAGTGTCAAGTAACTCCTCGTTATTACTGGTATTACTTAAGATAGATACTTAGCCACTATCTGTATTAGGTACAAACCCAGAAGCGGTTTGTGGCCTTTAAAACACAGGCCTAATGACAAGTTGATGGTGTCAAATACATGAACACAAACATCTACCCACTATACAACTTAGATTGTACTTAAGAGAGATTTACGCTATAAAACCAAGATTGAACTTTACCTTTGAAAGATTTACATTAGTTAAATATAAGTTTATATATTCTACATGAGTTATCCCAAATGCTACTTTAGAATTGGCGGCCTTATACATACACATACAACATCTCATGTTACAAAGAATAGTTTATGATAAACATATCTGTTAAAAAATGCTGTTAATTTTAATTTATCAATCAGTAATAGAGCTTAAAGCAAGAAAGTAAATAAAAAAATAATATGAATATAGGTATGTTATTTAGAAGATTTGCAAAAACTTCAGTAAAACGAGCTGTTTGAGTCATGTAGGTATCCGGGTCCGGCAGAATATCTAATTATACTCTCCGGTCATATCTGGCTCCGGCCGGATATCAAAAAGTACTATCCGGTGCACCTCTAGTATATATTTTCAAAGCCAGACCAGCTCGGGTGCCAGCTTGCTTTAACAGCTGGAAATCCTTACAAAAGCTGCAAGATGTTTATTTGAGACCTAAAGAAATCTTAAATTGAGCACAGGTAGACAATGATTGTCTGCATGGCAAAATATGTAGATCACAGCTGGAACTACATAGCCATGTTAAATACTGTACTCCTTAATCTTCAGACTCAAAGACTAGCCTTAGTATGTTATCAACAGTAACATAGTATATTGTGTCATCTCATCTCTCTTTTGATTTTCCTGTGACGTTTTACATAACCAAATCCCTACACTGTTATCAAGAGATAAGCTGGTCCATTCTTTAGGTTATCCTTTTGTTAGCTTTTCTTTGTTGACCCTTTCTTCATCCTCCCTTCACTGTACCTTGAAGGATAACTTTTGACAAATGATTAATGTCTTACAATATGACTGATACAGCTCAACTTTCATCTCTTCACCAGCCAGAGTGTTGACAAACTTATTTGTCTTCTTTTCCTGGTGATATCAAGCAATTTTCTGTATATATTCTCAAAAGCTTGAATTATTCTTTTCAGTGTTCATTGTCAAACTTTAATAACCATATAGGAGTACACAGACCACTAATGAAGATTAAGTTTTAGTTTTACTCAGAAGCTGATGTTACTCTTTGAGATTTTCCAGTTTGCTCATGAGAGGAGAGGTTACTTATGTCTTTTATTGATCATCCATAATATCTTATCATAGAATCAATTTTTTCTTCGCCACTCTGACAGTGGACCTTGGCTTTTTACTTTATCTTTTGGACCTTATAACAACTATTAGTTAGCACTATGATAGTGAACTTAAACATCACTATGGTGTGTCACTGTTTAATGTAAATTTATCTTAGTATCTTTTGGTTCTCTTACTAGCTGACAGTCTATCACCATGATGGTGGACCTTGCTATAGATGCCTATATCCTCAACCACCACCCAGTGAAGCTGTGACTAACTGTTCAGAGGGAGGTGTCCTAGGAGTAGGTATGCAGTGTTCAAAAATATACATCATCTTATTCTTTAAAGTACTTTTTAGTTCTAGACAATCTGAGGTGTCCTAGGAGTAGGTATGCAGTGTTCAGAAATATACATCATCTTATTCTTTAAAGTACTTTTTAGTTCTAGACAATCTTGTTGCTGCAATCAAGCATGACTATTTTAGTGCAATCCTTAGATGATGCAAGTTCCAATTTTGAATGTGTCAGCAAAAATGTAATTTTTTTCCACCAGATTCAACCATACATTATTTATTTATTTAAAGATACTTCAAGATATTTATACTATTTTTTCACATTATTATTGCTTCTTTTACTATGATTTAAAAAAAAACTTGCATTTTTTAAAAGACTGATCAATGAGTCAATAAGTACAATTTATTTTAGATCAAGACGTGAAATAGAAATGAGGTTTACAAGATTAATTATAGGCTTTCTATCTTTCTATTCAGTTCCAGGTATTATTGGATCATTACAAGCTTTGGAGGCTATAAAAATAGCCACTGGAATTGGCAGTATCCTTTCATTATAAGTTCAACTTTTCAAATCATTTATTTGATCTAATCAGTCCTTTAATTTTTGAAAGTATTAGAATTTTTTTTTAACATGTGACAGCTTCATTTTCACAAAAACTTTTACTGTTTGATGCACTGGATGGAACATTTCGAACTGTCAAACTTAGACCACGATGTAAAAGTTGCTTAGTCTGTGGCGAGAACCCAACAATATCTCAGCTTATTGACTATGAACAATTTTGTGGGGCAAAGGCAACAGACAAGGTATAAAGAATGGCATTGATTTAACACATTATATTTGCTTGTTTAAACAATTACAATGATTGTATTTGTATTTCTTAATAAATGTTTCAAGTGGTATTAAAATTATTGTGCTATTGATTTTCTGCGTCATAGCTAAAATTTAAAAGAGTTATTTCCCATTTACTTCATAGGCATCAACAGCTGGTAGCATAATGATTTTCTACTGATACAGTCTAGCTAAGCTCTATAAATTTTATGCTTCATTGCTTTGATTTTCACTGGATATTTTATTTTATTGATTTGTTTCCCTCAGATAAAATAGTTTTAATTTTCTTCATCTGAAAATGTCATAAATGTTGAAGAAAAAAAAGCTTCTCTAAAGAAGTTATAAAAGGACTGCTACTTTTAACAGGCATTTATATTAATGTTATAGGCCAAAAATTCAGTTGTTATTGAAAATTTTGAAAAAAAAAAAATAGAAATTAGATTCTATTTTTTTGAAGGAAATCCAATACCTAGCTAAAGGTTTTTGTCTTCCCCAGTGTATAAGTAAATCAACCATCTCTGATAATAGCAGTTTGAAAATGTACTAATGTCTTAAGAAATATTTTTAAATATACTGATGAATAAATAGAATACTAATATGCTTTCAGGTAGAATAATACTATGTAAAATCATTTCTATCTGTATTTCTTGCACCAGACCAAACTTTTTTTTTTTTATTTTTTTTTTACTTCCCTCACACAAATGTTATCCTGCAGAAACAGCTTTGTCAATGCTCTCTCTATATTGTTTTTTTTTTTACATGCATATTTTTTGGGCTAATATTTAAATTTCGATGTTTATTTACAGTAGCCTTATTCTCTATGGCACAGCTGTCCTATGCAAACTTTTAAATAACTGAATAGCTTCAGGCTAGTGCTCTGATAAATCTTTAAATCTATGGCCTAAATAAAAAAAAAAAAAAAGAAACTTTTCATTATTATTTATTGGCATTCAAAAGTTGTGTGCTTTCATGTTTTATTATTTTGAGGTTGGCAATTTTTCAAATAATTCTGCATTAAACTTTAAACATCTGTTTCCTTAAGTTATGCCCTCCTGTGGTGTTGGATTCTTTTAATCCCTTTTCAATTTGTATAGGATGTGAACTTGGATTAGTCTATTTCACAGCGCTACATTCTGTAAAGGTGTTTAAATATGGATTTTAGATGTCTGTAAAAAAAAAAAATAAACTTCTCAGCTTGTCCTCATATACTGTGGGAGTTTTAATAAGTTTCGTGATTATTTACAGTTCTTGGCTTCTTAACTTTTTTTGAATTGAACAAGAAAAAAAATTAATATTTGACAGATTTATCTTTTTTTCTCCATTTATATTTATTGTAGAGAAATAGATAACATGAGCTTATGTACTCTTTTTGTTTTGGTGTGTGTGTGAACATATTTAATATCTAGCTATGTTACGAAAAAAAAATTCCTATTATCATAACTTAGAAATATTTTTTTTCTTTTTAAAGTCTCTATGGTGTCTGTTCCGTTAATAAAAAAAATTGTCATTTAATTTTTGCAGTTTGTGAAATATATTAATGTCCCTGAATGCTCATCATTGTGTGTCCCATTTATTAGTTATGCTTTTAGGTGATAGATTCTTGCAATACAATGATCACTTTTGGAAAATTCACTGTAAGGTCACATGACCTCCTGTCTTACAATTTATATTCATACTTGTCTCAATGAGAGGTGCTCCATGCCAATTTTTTTGCGCATAAAACCTGCACATGCTTATACACCACACAAATTACAAAAAGAAGTAAAAACATAATTGTACAACTTGCACCCTTGCATGACTTGTGATAAACTTGTACAATAGATTACAAGTAGATTAAAGATTCTCTGCTGCATTGATGCTATTTTTTTTCCTGAGCTTTATAATGAGATGTTCTTAAAGCTTTCCAATTGTTAATTTCACAACCACACAGGGAACTAGAGGAAGTATAAAGATACTTCTGTATGCCCATAATGAGATGTTCATAAAGATACACCTGTATGTCCATAGTTTTCGTTTTTATGCTATGTTTATGAGCAAAATAAATTTTGTAAACCCTGCACCTTTGTATACATCACACAGCTGCCATCTGTATATACATAGTAATTAACAATTTACTTTTTTTAAAAGTGGATTCTTGAAAACAGTGTTTCCCAAACTTTTTTTCAATTCTTCCAGTAGTTCATGGAACACCTATTCAGGCCTCGTGGAACACTAGGGTACGCAGTTTGGGAAACACTGCATCAAAAATTAAATTGACCATGGTCTGTAACATTTTACTTAATAAAAAAATGACCTGACAGTTTATGTTTCTTCCTATTGTTTGCTCCTATCTTTTATTTATCAGCATATTGTATTGATTTATCAATGTTTGTTCCCAGGATCATAAGCTTCATCTTCTTGAAAGAAGTCAAAGAATCAGTGCCAAGGTAAAATATTACTCTTAAAGCACATTTATATTAGACCTCAAGGTCTTCATCTATAGCAGTTTTGAAGCTCCTACATTGCAATCAAAGATTAGCACTATTTATTTTCTTTATATATGAACTTAAGGGTTGGTATTTTAATTTTGCATTGAGTAGCAAAGATAAATCAACTTGTGTAAGGTCTTGTGCCTGCTTTTCTTATGCACAGAAAAAAATAAGTCAGAGAATTTGATTAACAGTCATGCTGAGCTACTGCAATGAATAATTATCTCATGACAATAATGGTCAAATGTTAAAAACAATGTATACATTTTTCACTCACTAAACCCAAAGAAATATTTTCAAAATATATATATATTGTTTAACAGCACAGGGCTTACCCATAATAGTCATCGCCTTCCCAAGTTTCTACACTTATTGACACTTTAGTTCAAACACTACACATATCTAATATGTTGTGAACACATACTTCTCCACACACACTGTCACTGTCAAATCCTCTTTCAAGGCCACCATGAATGCTGTCTTTGTCATGTTCATCATCATCTTTCCTTTGCGTTCTTCATGGAACATAGGTTTGTTGTTGTTTTTTTATTTCTTCCCAGCTCTTTCTTGTCTTCTCGGCTTTACCACATTTGTTTTGGTCTTTCTCTACTTCTTGTGCCCTGGGGTTCCACTCTAAGGCCTGTCTAGCTCTGTTGTTGGTATCTTTTCTAAGGGTGTGACCTATCCAGCTACACTTTCTCTCTAATATCTGCACTTCTATATTTCTCTGTTCACCCATCTTCCACAGTTTGGGGTTCTCTATTTTGTCATATCAGTGTATTTTTAAGAAATTTTTCAGACATCTATTGATGAAGGTCTGTACTTTTTTGTTGTTGCTTCAGCTGTTCTCCATGTTTCAAAACCAAACAGTAGGACTGCCTTGACATTAGAATTAAAGATTCTTATTTTAGTCTTGCAAGAGATGTGGGAAGATTTCCAGGTTGGTTTCAGCTGTGTGTCTGATCTAGATTTATATAACGTTTGATGTCTTCATCTGTTCCACCTGATACACTGACTACACTCCCAAGTATATAAAACTATCTCCTTGGTCTATGGTCTCAGAATCCAGTTCTATGTCTTTGTACCCTCCTCACATTCCACATTTAATTAACAATGGAAATAAGTTACCATGTGAAAACTGCTGCTCAATTTGAAGCCAAATTTGAAGCAAAAATAATTGTATGTCACTTGGTTAACAAATCTTTTACAAAACAATTTCCTAAAACAAAAAAAAAAAAAAAAAAGTGGTATGGAAAGTGGCAGAAGGAAAACAAAATAGGCTGGGATTTCAACTACAGTTCTAATCAAATCAGTACTCATGTGTTTTTAATAAATATTTTTTTTTTCACATTTAATTACTGCACATGGAGAAGCTTATTGCTTATAATTGTCTTAAATCCTTTAACTACAAAGCCTTACAGACATTGTTAATTTTTAACAGTATAAAGAAAAGTGTCTTATCTTGTGCGCTTTAGGAAGTGCAGGCAGAGTTCTATCAACTTCCTCAAGCTCAGGTTTCAAATTATAATTTTCCAAAAAGATGGAACAACCTTGTCAACTGCTTATTTCTACCTTTTTTAAACTGTCAAACATTTCTATTTTAAATGCCCTAATCATTGAGACCCTATTACTTTAATAATATTCACTAGTATACAAAGTAGTTGAATATTACATGCATTTACATAGTATAGCCGAGGAAGCTGTCCCAATAAGGTTGTCTGACAGCTGGTTCATATGGAAACTGTTCTGTTTTTTTTTTATTTAATTAACAACACATTTTTAATTTTCATAAGATTAATTTAAAATGATATTTTTATGAGTTTTCTCTCTCTCTAGGAATATTCAGAGATGGTAAACAGTAAGAAACCTCATGTCCTTGTTGATGTTAGACCAGCCATAGAACTGGACATATGTCAATTACCTCATCCTGTGATCAGTATCCTTGTCTCAAGTATGTTTACAATGTGCTAGGATTATTAATATTTAAAAAAAATAGTTTTGTTGTTCAAATTTGTTTTTTAATTAATAAATCTTTAACGTCATAATTTAAATATTGTTTTGTGGAAGCTTTAAACACTTAAAAATGCATTTTTATTTTTATCTCTCCTTTCTTATTATTAAGAGCTCTAGACAACAATGTTTTAGCATTTATTCTTGCTTCCTTTTTAGGCTTTACCAGCTACTTTTAATATGGCCGGCCTCATTTTAGGACTTTATTGGTGATGTGATGTTATAGGTTTAAATGCCTCTTAAGGTTTATTCAAATTGATTAATGATGATGATGATTTGTTTAAATTAAAGATGAATTTAGTTTTTTTAATTTTGAATTGCTACTTGTAAATAGATAGTTGTAATAATTTTATTTGTATTCTTTATCAAAGTTTAAAAAAAAAAAAGCAAATACTACAACTCTGATTTGTTTTATATGTTTATATTTTTTCAAGAATCATAAACATTCGTAACTATTTTAGGACTACATGAATCCTGAAGCCTAAGTTTGCAAACTTTAAAGCATCTATCTTGTACATGACTATCACAGGTTGGTGAGCATTAGGGCAAGAAAGGGATAATCTCGTTAGCCTAGTTGGCATAAGTTGTTGACTCATTCCATTATCTACAATAATAGCTTAATCATGAAAGTAAAGTTACATGTTTATTTCTGTTTCTATGCATGTAATTCAATTCAGTTAAAAGCACATCATTAAAACAACCAAAAAAAAAAGGTATATTTTTTATAAGCCCCTAAATCTATATTTGTGGATTTCGCACATATTCAGTATTTTATAGTGAAATTAGTTATCATTTGCAGCTCTTTTAAAGCTTAACTAATGGTAAGGTGAAAGATATCTGTACATGCTTCAAGCTTTTCTTGTTTTATTAATAGCCTTCGCATTTTTTTTGTTTAAAAAAAAATTTCCTATATTGTTTAAGATATTCCATTCACATCATTATCGAGGAATATTACTGAAGTAAAAGATCAGCTGCTGCTTAAATTGAAAGAATTATCTTCTGATGACTTTCATGATTACACAGTGCCAGTAGTTTGTGTTTGTCGCAGGGGAAATGACTCCCAGCTAGCTGTACAACAGTTGATGAAAGTTTTGGCTGATGATAAAGTTAAAGTCATTGATATCAAAGGTGGTCTTCATAGCTGGAGCAAACATATTGATTCTCATTTTCCCATTTATTGATTCTACTATACATGCCTAGTTCATATGTTTTAAAAAAAAAAAAAAGGTTGATAAAATAAATCTGAATATAATTTCTATTTAATGTTTTGTTTTTTGTTTCTGTAGAAGTATAATCATAATTCCTAATTTTGTTCCAGCATTTTTCTTCATATATTTTACTTAAGAAAAATTAACATTTCTTGTTGTTTATACAGTACTCATTCAGTACAAGAGAATGACATCAAAAGATTTAGTAAGTTTGAATTTGACTTACATTGGTAAAGTGCAATAGAAGTCTTCCTCTTTCTTTGCAAATTATTAATATATTTTGGATGGTATTATAGGTTGTGGGATAGTAAAGTTAATTTTTTTTTTTAAGCCAGAAATTTGCTTTTCTCAATTCCTACCCTATGGCAATCAAAATGTGGTACCAATCCTAACTTCAAATAGAAACATCATTACTCTCCTCATGGGTATGTCTGGATTACTTATTAGTTTTGTTTAAAATCAGTGTCTTTATCTTAGAACATTTTTTTTTGCCCATGTCATGTCTCAACATCTTGAAGCTGAGATAATTTGCATAAATCAAGAAGTTAAGTCTTTTATTGGGGCTTTAGAATTCTTCAAATTAATATGATGTACGTTTGGCCTTGTCTGAAATGTTTTAGCTGTTCATAAAAAAACATGTAATCTACTTGTTATATTTACACGTTACACAAATTCAAAATAGTTCGTAACTTAAAAAAATTTATCACCAAAGTATAAAAATTGAGTAAACAATTTATGGAGTAAAATGTCCTTTTAATCAATCTTGCCTAAAGCGGATTGGAGTTTATGGGGGGGGGGGGGGGGGGGGGGGGGGGAATTTCAAAATAAGCTTCCAAGTTTGAACTCGAGTTTTTTTGCTCTGTGCTTTTCCATTCGTTAGCTTAGAGACATTCCTTCAGTAACCTACTTATTTCCAAAAAATAAATATTGACTTACAATGTAGTCAGTCTTTGACCAACATAGTAGGTTGTTGATGCAGGTAACCTATATCAAAGCACTGACAAGCTGTTTAGAAGGGCGCTAAAAAAATTAAAAAAAAATTACAGCTTGCATCAAAGGATTCGGTCGATCATTGAAGAACCAGCTTAGTTACGAAATAAGGGGTAGGTTGAGGGTGATGGTAGGATTGTAGCCTAAGTCTGTATTCCCCCTTTTTTTATTTCCCACTATTCATGGAGGGCGGACGCTGATCTCGAAAACTGCCCTAACGATTTGTCTTTGAACTTAACAGTTAATGTATATCGCTGAGAAAAGCTCGTTGGCCAAAGGTGACAATTTTTCAAAGTAAAAAATAAATGTGAATTTGGCTAGTGACTAGGTCTAGGTCCTACATCGGTTTTGAAAAGGCTATCGCGTTCGGGAATGTAAGGCTTTATTGATTCAAGAGTTTAATAAATTTAAAATATTAAAAGTTGTAGGCCTACTATATCTATACATTAGCTTAACCAATATTCTTTCTCGGGTAAAAGGGGGCAGGGTAAAAAATATATTTTAAAATCTAATTTTCATTAAATTTTAAGAGAAAAACAATCGCTCAATAACTTGCAATAAGGAGGTATTGTCTTTTAAAAAATTTTTTTTTTATGGTTTTCTTGTTTAACTTCATATTGTTGATCATCATTCCACATGCTGTAAGATTTCTATCGCTTATTCATCATCACGGTACGCGATACATTGCCCTCCCAGTAAAAATTGTTTTCATATTTCGATCGTTTGTAAGCAACGTTTAGCAATTTCCCAAGTCAGTTTTTTTTTCTCCTCAAAAAGGTATGAAGCTTTGATCGTGTGTACTGAAGACTCACCGGCTGGTTCCACATCTTACTTCAAAATCTAGGTAATTACCATTCAGCCATTTCAAACAGTAAGAGCCTTTAGCTTGCAAGCTATAATAAACGCATTAAGTTCCCTTTTCACTTTTTAGAAATCTCATCACAAGGTTCACTTGGGGCGTCCTTAAAATGCTTAACTTTACTATTTCAGTATCACAGGGATTCTAACTTAACAACTCCTCGATTCGGAAAAGTGTCGTATCACTCTGCCACCAAGTTTAATGTACCGGTAGGCAGTGAGTGTCATTACGCAGTGTTTTATTTTTGTAGTAGGCCTACCAAAGCAGCGTAGAAAACGAGCATTTTATACAAAGCAAACACCTTGTTATGTCTTAACCGAGTCTCCATCTTAAGTCTCGGGCTAACAAATTTCCACAGGATAAACACGCAAAATTATTCTAAGGTAATGAAATAAGTCCCTGATAGTAATGATTTGGCTATAAGTTAAATGTATATAACGCTATTATAAAGATTATTACTACTGCTATTAACACAAATTCAGTCTGCTATGTTAAGGCGCTTTGAGAACTTATGATATAAAATTGAGCTGAAATAAAAAGCTACCTTTTAAATAGTAAGACTTCAGTGTTCTTCTTGAAAGTAGTGATGCTGGTGTTCTGTCCCCTGGCTCATTGAGATATGAAAACTCCAAACGCTTTTCCTCTGTATTACAAATACCCACAAGTTGTAGATTTTGAAATTCGGCACAACTAGAAGAGAGGAATCCAAGGAGTGCAGGAATCTCCAATTGACACTTAGAGGGATCACTTCACTTATTAAGGTAGGTGCACCAATGAGATGACATATTTCTACTTTCTAATCGATTCTTGTACTCATAGAGTCAATGTAGGAGGACTACGGCAGAATCGTGCTTTTACTTGTGTAGACATCCGATACTTGAGAATGTTACGTTTTAATTTTCAGAAAAAAAATAGTTCTACCCGTATCAATGTGTTAACCAAAGACTTCAAATCGCACGGATGGTTCCAGCAAGCCGTTCATTGCTCTAATGTTACTAGAGAAAAAAAAAGCACTTATACGATTTGTCCTGTCGTATTGAATAAGAAATTCACCTTTAACTTTGTGTCTTTCTGTGTATAGGGCCATATTTTTGTATTAGTAGGCCCTAAGTTATAGTATATTGGTGCTTTAACTATTTACATTTTAGTCTTTTTGGAGTGTGATTTTAGTAATAATGTCACATAGTTACTGCTGTTGTAAATCTATCTATTTATCTACATATATCCAGTAGGCCTAATTTATTTTAAAAAAAAAAAAGAAATAGGTTCCGATACTCAATGATGGATTGCCTAACATTTAACAAATAATAAATTAACAATAAACGTTAAAATACAAGAAAAGTAATAATTTTTTCCCCGCATTGAAAAAGGTGCCGGTACGCCATTTTCCCATCTCTTTCTCCCTTTGAGTGTGTGTAACATGTTACGTAGGCTTACAAGCTGGATGAAATCCAAATGATAAGCTTATAAGCTTATAAGAATATTTAGATCGAGTGTTAAGATATAGTCATAAACCTATTTTATCTATGATAATACAGATGAAATGCAATTCGCAATATAGGCCTATTTGATCGAAGCATATAAACGTAAGCAAATACAAAAAAAAAAAATAAAAAAAAAAAATTAACAAACAAAAACTCTTTGACATTATTACATGAGCACTTGGGAGAGGTCTAGATTTAAACGTGAAACCTTTCTTTTTTTAAATAAATTGAAACAGCTTAATCGGTATTCATTCAAATGTAATCTGAACTTACTGTATAAATTTCATATTTAACTGGTATTCATTTTAACAAAGGCCAATGGCGTACCGGCAAATGTGCAAAGGAGTTCAGTGAACCCGGGTGTATGACCGATAGTGACCCACACGGGCACTTAAATTCAAAACAAAAGTTGTTGTTTGTAAGAATTTGAAACCTACACCAGTGATCTTAGGAATTAGCGCATTCATGTTTCAGAAGGACTGCTTGGGGATACAATAAAAGGACCGCTAAACTAATTATAAACAGCAGCTACAATTTTCAATTAACAAGCTTCATCAGTATCATATAATATGAATATGAAGAAGATTTCGTGGTGCGCTGCCTTCGGTCACTAACTGTGGGCTAAAGGCTGATGGTCTTAGTGGCGCATAATGGTGGGGCTCAACCCAGTAACGGTTTCATAGACTGAGAAAAACTGACATTTAAAAAAATGGTTAAGCAGAAGGCCAGTCTCCTAATTATTATCTTCCTCTTTCAAGATGTCTGCAGTATATAACATTAGAGATGATAATAACAAGCTACAAAATCAATGTGTAAAGTTTTAGAAACAGATCGGCAGATTTAGAGAACTTAATCAGAAATAGATAAGCCATACATCATTGTAGGAACAGAAACATGCTTAAATCGAGACATTTATAACAGACATTTTAAATAGTGATTGTGAAATTTTTAGGAAAGATTGGCCTATTATATAGGCTGAGACATTGAGGAGTTCTATCTGTGGAAAAAAACAACAAGAAAATCATTTTAAAAAATACTTTTAAAAAAAGCTTATACAAAGTGTAATTGTTTGGATCAGTCATGCAATTAAATTTTTAATACATGTAGGCTATAATCAACAACAACAGCAGCAATAAATCTGTGCGATCAAGAATATTGTTATAACTCTGCCATTCGCACTGCCATCTAAGCTAGAAGGTGCGCACTGTGATAAACTAGACTGGAAAGGATGTCAACATTAGAAGAGGAGAACGATTTTCGCCCAAGTAAAAAGCCAAAATGGAGAGATTGTGCCTAAGATAGATGTTTTTTTGTGTACCTGTGATGTCGTGTGAATAAACGCCTATGTCTCGTTGAGTTGCCTCACTTTAGTTATTACAATACGTGTCAGAAGTGGGATTATAGGCAACTCAACGAGAGGAGGTAGGCTTTGATTACAATGACATGTTTGAAGTATTACATCAGCTTTCAATTAAAGAGCTAAGACAAGAGCTTCAGTGCCGAGGTTCAAAACCCGTCGGTAGCAGAGAAACGCTCACGGCTCGTCTCCGGCAGGCCTTGATTGATGAAGAAGAAATTCCGGAACCCTACCAATTTGAAATTGAATCTGGGATTGTTGAGGTCATTGGCGAGTACCAGGACTTTAGGAATGCATTTAATGAACAATTGAACATGAACTGTAATATGATGAGGAGCATGATGTGGAACAAAGTAGATGAAAGTGTGTTGCAAGTAGAAGGCCAAATAGACCAAAGTGATAAAATTGTGTCGCAAGCAAAAGGAGGAATAAACTCGTTAGGGAAGGAGCAGTTACCTGGTCAGGACTTGTGGCTGCACAAACAGTGGTGATGGAGGCGCTGGGGATTGGAGCGCTGTCTGTGACTGTGTTGTGGGAAAGTCTGGCGGGGATGACTTTCACGGCGAGAAACGTAACAACGATTGCTGCGGCGATCTCAATGGGATATGCAGAATTGAAAGAAAAGAAACACATGAAGAAACTAGAGAAGTCAGTTATGAGCCTGAAACTTTAGTTCCTGGTATACCTGATACGAGACGGACAGATCAAGACAACGTTGGGTCTGCGTCCAAGCTGGCTGCTATGGACCTTAAAGACCTCTGTTTATCTGTCAGTACCTTTGATGAGAACTCAAACCATGAAAGCCTCAAGACCGTTTCTGATTCCTTGCCTTGGATGTCGTCGGGTGAAATTGCGAATACGGGCCCCAACAATGGCCGAGGCAGAAACAACGAATTTGACTTTGGCGGCGGCATAAGAAAGAACTCCATACTTAGCAACTGCATCCAGGCGATTGACATGAACTGTATATGCGGCGTCCTACGGGGAAAATGCCCATGCCAAGAAACCCAGCTACAAGACCTGAACTTGACAGAAATGTGTACTTCTGCCCACATCAGTGAGAGTGACTTGAACGGTGGTGAATTAATCCCAGCGAAACCTGATGTAGTGGTGGATGAACATTACAAGGATGCTTCATGGGCATACCTTACAGATGAAGTTGAGAAAGACTATGTGCTTGAAACCATGGCTAGCTGTGGGCCTACAACTGTGTCACGACACGTCCATAGAAAAGGTCCGCTGACTCAGCGTCTTAGAACAACAACCCTAGAATTTACGGTGATCGCCACAACATCCATTTGTGTTACGTGGCTGGCAACCCTGACCTCCACTAACTCTCCATGTGTCAGCTGACTGGCATCAGCGACTATCGTCATGAGGTCGAAGCAGCGACCACGATATCGCATCAAGCGTAGACTGGCTAACTGAAAGAAGAGGAAGCGACGTCCGCGGAATACTGTGCAGATGGCCTTGTGGGCAACAGGCTTCCTGCCGTCTGTGGCTCCCACCGATCGACCTCCACCTGAACCGGCAAACCTCCACAGCACTGTTTCTTTTCGGGACGAAAAGCTCTAAGAAGGGGGCAGTGTTATAACTCTGCCATTTGCACCGCCATCTAAGCTAGAAGGTGCGCACTGTGATAAACTAGACTGGAAAGGATGTCAACATTATAAGAGGAGAACGATTTCCGCCCAAGTAAAGAGCCAATATGGAGAGATTGTGCCTAAGATAGATGTTTTTTTGTGTATCTGTGATGTCGTGCGAATAAACGTCTATGTCTCGTTGCCTCACTTAAGTTATTACAATATGTTTACCTATTGTTTTAGTTTAGCGCTATTTCATACATTTAGCTTTCTCAATACGCTATGATCATGTAGATTAGAGGACTAATTCAGATTCTTTTCAAAGTCTTTTTGTTGAGGCTTAAAATGAGAGATTGGCCCTTAACAAAACAATTATATCAATTAGATAATCAATCATTAACATAACTTAGGCCAGGTTCACATTTTCGCCTTCACAAATCCCTTGGTCTGTTGGACAGTTAGGGCACTACACAAGATCTGTCAACCGTCTTTCTCCATTCTTCTCTTTGATAGAATTTCATTCACTGGCAGGCCTGTCCATTCTTTGATATTGTTTTCCCATCAGAGGCTGCCTTAGCAAAGCGAGGGCCCTGGGAGAGTGTCATATGTGGGACCCTGAGTCTATATATACCGTACCACATCACGCTAACGGGCTTGTCCGCTTCTAACGCTCTAGGCCTTAGTTTTTCTAATAAGCAGGTACGTAGGTATTGTAAAATATGCCATCTTAAACCACTTTATAAAACTTAATACCAACTAAATATTCCTCAAATAAAATAAATAAATGCTGGTTAAATACCAGTTTGAACATCCCTAAAAGAGTAGCATAAAGGTGTGGCCTAACAATCGGCACCCATCTGCCTAATCTTGAAACTGTCGTTCCACGCCAGTAGACTCACTTGTAACCACCACACCAAAATAAATAAATCTTGGTACGTTTGTGGCAATTAAAAGATAACAACAAACAAAGACGTAGGGGTCTGGCTGAGTGATAATTAATTATCTTTCCATATTATATTCCTGATGACATATTCCCAACCTGCGATCGCAGCTGTGTATCAAGGATTGGCCTCTTTAGTCACACAAGAGGTTGCAAAGGGAAAAGATCGTCTCTCGAGACGTAAAATGCCACAAAAATATTCCTCTATAGATTTGTAAGTATGATGTAGTCTGACTGTAGCATTATACAATTTATCTTTTAGTTGTTGTTTTTTAAAATTGCTTCCTTTCAAATACAATTAGTATAAATATCCACCTTCGAACCGGACACATAGGAATAAAGACAAAACATTTTCCTCAAGCTGAAATTTGTCACCACCGAATGCCGAGAATGTCCTACAAAGCTGCATACTCTCTCGAGAAGCCCGACCAAGACGCTGGTCACAAAACAACCCAATATAAGAACAAATCAGGCCTATATGAAGAGCTGCCTGATCTGGAAATCACTGCGCATTTCATGTTTTGCTTTAAGCTTCGGATTTTCTTTCGGAATTGAAAATTATTACACCCTAGCCTATAACTTCCGCAGCACAGCGGGGGATGGCAAACGGGCAGGGTTCGAACCCTGAATCATAAAAACAACAGTCCAGAGCACATACCACATGGCCACACAGTCGTTCTCATCTCAGGTATAGTTGGTGGGGGTTAGGATATTAGGTGATTGTCTATGCTAAATAAAATCAGAGGAAACTGCATCTCTAAAGTTTGGTTATCATGGTTTTTGTTAGTGACCCTGGTAGCAAGACAAACGCTGATGGTTAGGTGATGTCTTTTCTACTGCAGGCTCGCAGCTCCAAACAGATTGACAATCTCTGCTTTAAGTACAGCTCTACTTTGCCACACATTGGTTCAAATTAATTCAGCTGTCTGAATCGATGGTAGGCCAGAATTCTTTCTCAACCAAGCCTTTCGTTATCAGCAATGGTAATGCCATAACGCACATTCTATCTCTTTGTTTCCATATCCTAGCAATCCATTCGACAATCATCTCAGTAGTTTAGGATGTGCCCTTGTTCTTATGAAAAGCTCTGCACAAAGAATGTAATATTGAGTTCGTCCATCAAACATGTAGCCTAGAACTAGATCAAATCAGTTTTCGTTGTCTTACAAAGGACAAGTGACTCGCATTGCTTGAAAACATCTTGGTAGACTAATTTAAGAGTCAAGGCGGAAAGTATTTTAAAGCTCAACCAAAAATTCAACACGATCGAGTTAATGAATCTTTTTTTTTTTTTAATCAGTCAAATCTTGTAGCTTAGTAACTGTTTCAAATAGTTCAAATATAGATCTATAAATACAGTAGGCCTAAAACAATTACAACCCAAAACCATTGATAGCCATAATAACAGAAAATTGGTTAGTACATTGATAACTTATTAACAAAAACGTATGAAGTGTTTCGTCAAACAGTGAAGAGAAGTGAAGTTTAACTGTTTTGTTTTCGTACCCTAACCCTTATACGTGGCAACCCAGATACGTAAAGAGGAAAAAGAGACAACAACAACACAATCCTGCTACGTATTTTCGAATTTTTATTTCAAAAAACTTTAAAAAAAAAATTTAACGCACACATCAACGAGAACAACATTTTAATACATAGCAAGCGTTTCAAATCTCTATTCATGTATCCCTGTTATTGAGGATTAGGACATAATAGATTTTTGTGCTACTAAGTGCTGAAGTAGAGATTAACATGAATCGTTTAACGCTTTCCCGCAGAGATTAGAATTTGAAAGATCGTTAAAATAAAGCAATAACTTTTTATGACTGATGTCATTTATGTTACATGTGCTATAAATAGAATAAAGCTTAATTAAAAGCTTCAGCAATTATCGAGGGAATAAAATATAAGAATATACGTTGAAACTAAACTATGACATGTTATTACAAAGTTTATATCAACTCACTCTGTCTGTCCGGTAAAAATTTTGTACACCTTTTTTTTTGTACCTGACAAAAGAAGAATCAATATTAAAAAAATAACCAATTAGTTAAACTATTGGTAATTAATTATTTTGTTTGATATCGAACAATGGAAAGAAATAGTACATGACAGATGTTATGGTAAAAGTTGAATTAGTTCCTTTGAGCTCTCGATGAACAAGTTTTTTTATGCATTTAAAAAGCAATCACGGTAACATTAACTCTTATTCTCACCCCTCTCATTTTCCGAACTGGTCCAGGCAAGTATGTTTTTTTTTCTTGTCATATTTTAACTAAACACTTCATGTGCAAGATCAAAATCTGTTTTATGTTTGAATGAGAATAATTACATAATATTATTATAATTATAATAAGGAATAATCCAAAATGCCAAGATCAAACCATAAGAAATTAAAAGAGGACTTTCATGGTAATCCACAACACCAAACTATCTGGCAGTAACCTCATTACTGCAATAAACAGCTTGGCCGTCCCAGTGCTCCTTTACTAGTCCTGTGTGATCTAAAGGACTGACACCGACCTACATGACATTTACTAAGCAAATTTTGATGCCTACACCTCAAGTCCTCCAGCATAAGGTTATACCTGCCCAGGAAGGATGGGGGTCGCGGATTATAGAACATATTCAAATTGTGTAAGATGCAAGTTTTAAAAATACGATCAAAACTGCTCGCCTCCAGCAATCAATTAGTTTCCTTTCTACGTAAATATGACTCCGAAGCAACCCCTCTGAACCTACACAATGCTGATGTCAATATCGGTTTGGACGACGTAGGGCATGAGACTCCCCAATGGGAAGAAAAAAACCTCCACGGAAAATTCCCGGCTTTTATACATGGGGACAACATCGACAAGGCTGCTTCCTTAACATGACTCAAAGCAGGCCATCTCTACCCTGAAACATAAGGCTTTGTTACAGAAATACAGGACAGGACAAAAAATTACGAGAAGCATATGAATGAAACTCAATGTTGTCGACAAATGCCGAAAATGTGGAAATGTGGACGAGTCGATTGAACACATTATGGCAGGATGTCAGCCCTATCAGAATCAGCCTACCCAGGTCGCCATAACCAAGTTGCAAAGTTAATACACCAACACTTGGCTTTGACGCACAATTTGATCGGTAAGGACACTCCTCCTTATTATATACACTCGCCACAAGAGCTTCACGAGTTACTGAACATCTGCTGTACTGGGATAGGCCTATTCTGACCAACAAAACGGTAGATTTCAATCGCCCGGTTCTTCTGTTCGTTGATAAAAAAAGAAAAAAAACGCTACCATTATAAGCTTGGAGATTAAGCGTCTATGGAAATTGTCCAAAAATAACAATATACCCCTTTACCCCATTGTTATATCAACCGAGGGGATTATAACAACTGACCTCTCAGACACCTTCAAGGCTCTTAACATTCCTAGGAACATCCTCGTTGCACACTGCTGCAGACCTGCCACATCATCAGAAAATTCCTCAGTGGAAACTGTTAAAGGGACTACGATGAATTTTGTTTCTCTTTAGCGAAACTCGACCCTGGCAGCGCAAGAGAATGACTACTCGTTCGTTTCTAACATAATAATAATAATAATAATAATAATAGTAATAATAATAATAACAAAATTCACGGATGAGTCAAGTGTTTACTGAAGGTAAATCTAATAAAATACTCAGAAAGACACAAAGATAAAGGCACATTTCTCGTTCCATATGCTAGGACAAATGTGTACAATTGCTCCTTCTTCCCTAGTGTCATTAAAGCATGGAATTGGTTGCCTGAGCCAGCCAGGAAAACCAATGACTTCGCAGAATTTAAGTTCTTGGTTAACATGCATGACGCTTAAGACGTAATCAACTTGCTCCTTCTTCCCTAGTGTCATTAAAGCATGGAATTGGTTGCCTGAGCCAGCCAGGAAAACCAATGACTTCGCAGAATTTAAGTTCTTGGTTAACATGCATGACGCTTAAGACGTAATCAACTTCTTTTTTGAAGTAACGATGTATTTTATAAGATAAGATAAGATACTACACAGCTTCATGACCAAACACCAGAGATCATTCTACTACCTAACTCGCACCGCACACATACAATGGAGCGGTGGTAGATTAGTAGGAGCCAAGAGGATCACATGACGAGGCAAAAAGAAATTAGCATCATTAAATCGTTCTATTGAATAAATAAATCTGAGGATAAACCTCTTCCAAGGCTAGAGGCAACATCTCTTCCAGGAATTCAGCTAAATGAAAGTTATCTACTAACTACCCAGTTGTTATATCAACCGAGGGGATAGTGACAACTGAACTTGCAGAAACATTCGAAGCCGTAAAAAATCCCTAAAAAGATTCTCGTTACCTGTCAGAGGGCCTACTGCCATATCACCAGAACATTCTTCAGTGCATACTGTTGAAGGAATTAGTCTGTATTTTGTTTCCATTGAATGAATCTTGGCAGTGCCAGAAAATGAAAATAAATTTATCTCTACAATGATACAAATAATATCTAATGTCAAAAGTACGGAACACTTATTGGCAGGTTCTCCAGCTTTGCCAAGTCAGCCTATCTAGGAACCTGTGAAAGTAATCTATCAGCATCGAACATCGTCACGTGATCTGATTGAGAGGTTCAATAAAAAAAATCCGCATCATCATTTACATTGCAGTACCACTTTCTCAAAAAAAAAATATAAATAAATAAAATCTTCAAACAAACAAAAAAAGTGATTACAAAAATCAAAACGTAAGCTTGGAAATTTAGCGAAAATACAGCTGAAGGGATATTGACAACTGACCTGGCATCCCTAATCTCTAAGAGGATTCTCTGTATAGGGCTATAGATCTAGTGATTAGATGTTTCAGAGTCACTGCAGTAATACAAATATTCCAAACTGTTTTCATGTCAAATGAATTTAGACAATTTTTTTTTTATAAATTGCTAAATGCGTGTTTGTGGTTGAAAAATCAACTTAATTATGGTCTTTCATAATCTGTTGAACTGCCAAGACACCCCACATGATCTGTCAGCTGTCTCCATTCCTCCTGTACTAAAATCTCTCTCGAAGACAGCCCGTCATTTCTTTGGAGTTGTCTTTCCATCGCTTTCTGTCTCTTCTTTTGTCTGGTATTGCCAAAGGTTTTAACGAGTCTTAGTTTACATTTTTGTTGACAGTGGTCAGCATGTAAAAATGCCGCCCGATAGCCATTGTGATCCTGTTTCAGATTTCCTTATTTGTGATTCGATCTTTGCTGGTGATATCTATGATTCTTCTATACTCTATAACATCTCGATTTCATGGCTAAGATCCTCTTCTGCAGCTAGTTCCAAGTTCCAAGATTCAAAGGCATAAAAAAAATGTGGTCATGACGAAGTTAGTAATTCTTCTGCAAATACTTATAGGACCTTCGTAAACTTCAAGAGCATCCTCCATTATCCTTTCAAGGCAGACATTGAAAACTTGGTGGAAGTAGGCACTGTGGGTTTAAACCAGTCTACATTTTATCGTTAAAGTACACTGCACTTGTGGCCTTTTTGTACAGGTTCTTGATTATTTGAATTATGTTTTTAGTTAAGATATATTTTCCTTTGTCGCACAGAGTGCCCCATGTCAGACTATTGACCAAAGCCTTCTTGAAATCAGCAAAGACATGAAAGAAATGATGTTGGTGTTAGAAGTTTGTCTCGCATGGTATCTTGAGGTTTAGGATTTGTTCTGTTGTGTTGCGCCATGTCTAAATCTCTTACATAATTTTGTCAGCTACTGTGTACACATGCAAATAAATATTTTTAAAAACAAATTTTTTAGAAATCAGTTTGTGTCCTTAGTGATTGGATGAAAGTTTTTGTGACGTAATTTGAGAATACAACTGAACCGAAGGGGCCGCCACTAATTTCCTTTTTTTTTAAAGGCGGCAGCCTTACAAAAAAACTCACATTTTCGCTGTGCATACATGTTTGACTAGCGCTGAAAGAACAGAGTTGTAACAAAGCGCAAAGCAATGGCTTCTGGTCTGAAGCCATCCCGTATCATAAAAATAAGAGAGCAGTCAATTCTTGTAAAAATGAACATTTTAAATGTAAACCTTTTTGTGGTGCCATTGTGCCCATTTCATATCCACGTAGAGGTACAGACATATACAACCCCCCCCCCCCCCCTTGCTTAACTCTTGGAGATGTGGCTAACGCTTTTTTCTTTTCTACTTATCCTAAACTCCAAGTCATATAATTATACACGTACAGCTACATATGATGTTATCACAATGAATCGCTTCGTTTTAAGTTTTGTTGTTGTTTTTAGTTTCATTCGTAGTAACGATCATGTGACATTTAGTTATCAAGTTCTATAATAATGTCAATAATACTGTACACGATTTATCTCCTCCTCCACCGCCCAAAAGTTTTGGGCATTGCACAGGAATATACAACAAACCAAGGTGTACAAATTGAATTGATTCCCCACGTCAGCTTCTTTTCCCCCACTGGTCACGAGGCAGATGTAGAATCTAGATGACAAAAACTGAGGAAGAGAAAGAGAGAGAGCAAGAGAGCTAGAATGCATTTATTTGCGAACCGCGATTTTTTTTTTATTTGTTATTAAAGAAGTAAAAATTGCAGGAAAAATTCAATTAACGACGTCACTAGGAACAGGGCGTTAGATAATCCTGTAAATCTGAGCCAAGTCATAGCAAGCCATAATCTCATTCTGATGGACAGCCAGGGTATATAAGGTTGTGGCTCGAACGGCAGTGTCCATCATTCCACGGTGACTTTTCGTCACTGTATCGGTATATTAGGTCTGTAGTTTTTGTATTCTAAAGATAAGAGAATATCTGACATTGGGATCTAAAGGGAGACAACATGAGGGTCGTCTGGTTTCTGTCCTTTCTGGTCGCACTTCATACGACGTCGACTTTAGGTCTTTTCAATTTAGCTGGGAATCCCGTAATAAATTTGGGTAAGTTGCTAAAATCAAATTAAATATGTCCCTTGTTTTCACTTTTGTTCATCATTTCAATTAAATTTATTTAAAATAGATAGAAAATATCAGCAAATATTGTCAGTTCTAACATAAAAGTGTTATCCCCTGTATAAAATAGCATTTGTGTGTGTTTTTACAAAGCTTATATCAAATCACTTTGTCAGTCTGTTTGGTAAAAAAAATTGTAGGCCTACATGTTATTTTTCCAACACACGATCTCGGATCAAGCTGAAACTTTGCACAATTATTTCTTTTACGTGACAACACAAGAATCAATAAAAACAATAACCAAATTGGTAATTAATTATTTTGTTTGGTATCTCGAACAAGGGAAAGAAGATGTATTTGACTGATGGTGGTATAAACTGAATTAGTCCCCTTTATAGGTCGCTGCTTTAAAGTAAGTTAGAAACAAACAATACATAACTTTACAATCTTCTGTAGTCATAAGCAGATTACTAGCAGAGTGGTTAGAATGTAGTTCAGAAAAGTTATAGGATCATAACGTATTGAGAAAGCTAAAAGCATGAAATAGCGTTAAACAAAAACAATAGATAAAAAATATTTCTAATCACACAGATTTATTTTCACTGGTCTAGAATAGATCTATCACAAATTAAATTACATGACTGATCCGAACTAATTTATACAATTATACTTCAATGCTCTAATGACATCAGGGAGAAAGAGTATTTGTACGTATTTGTATTATGAAATAAGAAATGTATCTTTATCTTTGTATCTCTCTGGGTATTTTTAGCGGCCCCCGTAAGGGGAAAAAGCCGCTATTAGGTTTGTGCAAAATGACCGTCTGTCCGTCTGTCAGACTCAGATCTCGAAAACTAGAAGAGATATGAAAAATATTTCACCATTAATTGCGGCTTGAAAAGTTTAGGTGCAACGACTACTTTTGGTTTTCTAAAAGCAAACCGTTTAATTTATAAATTAATTATGCAAGCGATTTTTTTCATAAAAATCACCAGTTCTAAAACAATTACGTAAATGTAAGGGAGGCAATGTTACAATATGCTGACAAGGATGGACAATTTTTGTGTATTTTCAGTATCACTAAGTCAAATATATTAATAAAATGTACAAGAAATGTTTACAACAAATATAAATAATAGTTAAAGGTGTTTTTTCTGGTCAACTAGCTGCTAAAATTAAAAGAAAACATTTCTGTTTGTTTATAAAGGCTAATAATGCACTTTGTATGTAAATATCACGCACATTTTTTTAAATGGACGTTTTAAGCAGCGACTTTCATGCAGTAGCGTAACGTCGCAACATGATCCGATGCTGAACTAATTCCTTAAACTTTTTAAAAAAAATCAGATTTTATTTATTTTTTGTTTAGTGCCCTCATTCGGATAAAAAAGGTTATTTTTGTGCGTTTTGTCTGTTGGTCGGTCTGTCCGTCGTGATTAGAATAACAAATAACACTAAATGCTATTGTAAATCTGATTTAACCTTTAATTTTTCATTCAGGAATATTGCAATAGTTTAAGTATCTATAATAGATTGTTCCGGATGTTTTGTGAAAAACAAATCAATGCCAACGAATATTTGTTTGCTCTTTTAACTTATATTAGATTTCATTTCCATGCTTAAACGTTGCAATAAACACATGATCCTTATTACATTGTTCGTTTTTTTAAAAATGTAAATAGCATATAAATGCTAAATAAGAATATTTATACTGATTTATATTTCATTATAAAGTTTTTCCGGATAATGTTTTATAAAAAATAAATTATGTCAAATAATTGTTTGAAATCGCAAAATTGACTAGTATTAAACTTATATTCTTTGACACTACGTCACTATAGTTTATTTATCAATATCGATTGTTCCGAATTTTTAACTTTAAAAAATGTATGCCAAATGACTTTTTTTTTTTTCAAAAATATCGACAATAGGTTGTTCAGGATTTAAAAAGAAAGAATTTACAAGAAACGATTATTCAAAATCAATTTTTAAAAAGACTTATTTTACAGTTAATTTTTATCGGTATAGAATGTTCCGGATTTTGTTTCGAAAAAGAAATTGACCTACATTACCTTAATTTTCTTACAAATCATCGCGAAAAATGATTCGAATTTAAATGAAAAATCTAATAACGCTAATAATTGTTGAAACCCCTCTTTTAATAAATAAAAAAAATAATTTTCTCGTTTACGAAAATTGGTTGTTTCGGATTTTAAATGAAAAGTATTTTATCTCTATTTATGTAAAATCGCACTTCTCTATTACACTACATTTTACTTTCTAGCTAAAACGTTAGAAAATCTAATTATCGTTAATATTATGTTCCGATTTTTAAGGAAAACAACTTCCTAACACCAAAGTATGGTTTGAAAATCTCTCCATAAGGCTATGGTACATCTAATTTTCATACGAGACCATCCCAAAAATTTAATTAACGATATTTGATTAATCTGGAATTGTTATTTTCTCTCAATATAAATATATAAACATCCGGAACAATCTGTTATAGAAACTTTAAACTAATGCGATGTTTTTGGAGGGAAATTAAATTTTAATCAGATTTTCAATAGCTTTTAGTCTTTTTTTTCTCTAGCTATTAACATGACGGACAGACAGACTGACAGAAAAACAAACAAAAAAAAACGTCTTTAATCCTTTTATATATACATACATATTTAGTCTAACTAGCCCATCAAATGAAATGCTAAAAGAACTCACTCGCTGCACTAATATCTATGAACCCTCGAGAAGCTGCTCGTATAGAAGAGATTTTTAGTGCAACTAGGACGTGTGACGTAATGAAATTTTTTCCTTTGACGTCATATGGAGTTAATTCTTGAAATGAAATGCTTAAAGATCTCACTCGGTGCACCAATGTCTATGAACCCTCGAGAAGCTGCTCGTATAGATGACATTTTTTAGTCTAACTAGGCCGTGTGACGTAGTGGATTTCTTTCATTTGACGTCATATGGAATAAATTCTTTAAATGAAATGCTCGGTATAGTAATGTTTATTAAACCTCGTAATGTGACTCGCATTTTAAAAAGACATAATAGCTAAATTTAGATCTAATCTAGATTTTTTACACTAGATCTAGATTTTCTTTTACACTAGAGCTAGATTTTTTTTTACACTAGATCTAGATTTTTTTTTTACACGAGCTAGATTTTTAAAACTAGATTTAGATTTAAGTTCTAATTAAAATAATTGTATAATCTAGAATTTCTTGGTCTAGTTTAGAATGTTTTACATGTTTTGGATGTTCCTTCAGAGTTGTAGTCCAAACCTCCCGCAGGACGACGGGGGATGGGAGCGGGATGGATTTGAACCTGAGACCATCGATGAATCCAAACGACAGTCCAGCGCGTAAACCGCACTACCAGACAGCCATGATTTAGACTAGATCAAGATCTATAATTTTAATTTCTAGACTTAAAGTGTAGATTTTTATTTCTAAAGTCTAGATTGTCAATGTTGCAATGTTATAAAATACTATACCTAATCTACTATTTTAAAATTTAATATTGCAATTAGTCTATTAATTGATTATCTAATGTTTTTTTTACATAAATCTTATCTAAATTACATCTACATTATCCCAAATATATATTTTATATCTAGTAGATATAGATATTAAGAGTGCTAAATTAGAAGTTTAATTTAGGTAGATCTACATCCTCATTCTAGTTCCATTTAAATGAAAATGTTCAATACCAAAAGATTAACTAAAATCGCTCTTCTGACATATTGTACATATCAGGTAGTTGTCATTCGTAATGTGTAGGTATATTATCAATAATAGGCTATTAGTTTGTAACCAGTTTGATATTAGGTTAAGAGCAATGCCTGGTCGTGCGGTTAGAGCGCAGGACTGATTATCTCTACAATCTCGTTTTCATACTCGATGCCATCCTCCGTCGACCAGCGGGAGATTTTACATTTAAAAAAAAAAATTTACAACGCCAAATGAATCTTTGAAACATTATTACTTTTAACAAAAAAAAAACAAACAACAAAATCATGTCTTGAATATTCGTTGCGAAAATGGGGGCCGCCTCTTTATAATCTTGTTTTAAATTAGGTTTTATTTTTGTATTTGTAAATTATGATTAGTGTTTTATATATTATTGCTACTCTATTCTTTAGTCTTCTTTTCTAATGCGTCTCTAAATTTAATGATATTACTAATGGTGCTTATCACAGGCAGAATCCTATTCTCTAAAGCGAGCCATTCTTGTATGTGTATTTATAAATATTATTGTACCTCAGTACTTTGGTGAATATTGTGAATACAGGGCGTGAAAGTGTAAATGAGTTAGGTCTAAACGGAAGTAAGGTCGTATGACAGATCGAGAATTTAGTTGGTAAAGTACAGTAGTGATAGCAAGACAGTAGGCTTAAGTGGTAGCAAATTATTGTCGCAAGTTTCGTGGTTGAAACAAAGTGGAGTTCATGGGCGTAGCCATTTTTTTTTCGGGGGGAGGGGGAATTTTTCTCCCCCCCCCCCCGGCCAATATATTATATGTGTGTGTGTACTTAATTAATCTTTATTACTGTCACCACTGTATTTTTGACATCATAAATGTCACTGTGGTTATGTTTTGATGCTGTGATATTATTGTCGGTTTATCTATGTAGGCGTGGTGGTGACATTGGGTTCATATTATAATGCACAGAATAAGGAAATGACACTTGATGTAGCAGACACAAATAAGTTTAATTTAAGTAATAACACCACATATTGAATATGATACACAATTCAATTCAGGAATGACCAGTATTAATCCTCTATAGAAATATGGCGAATATAATGACAACTTAGTAACTAATCTATAACCAACTTCTTTAAACAACTAACTCAACTGACTATATTAAGTGACTCTATCAAGTGCTTGCTACCAACTCCCTATATTGACTGACTGCTCTTAACCCTGGTTCACTTAAGGTCAAAAGTGTTCACCTTAGGGCAACATGAGTTGTGAATAACATTCACAATATAGAAATAACATTCACAATATTGAAATAGAGTTTCTACACTATGGAACCAACTTTGAGGTGGTGACATTACCTATCACCCCCCTTTTGAAAAAAAAATTTTTAAGACATTTTTTTTTTTTAGCTTGACGACATAATTGTCATAAGTAGGATCTATTGGAATTCTTGGGGTCTATGAAATGTACAATTGCAGAGTTCAAATAGAACTACAAACATCAAATATATATATAATAGGACAGTGTTACACAAGATATTTGTACCAAAAAAAATTCATACAAGGGCAAATTCTCTAATCCATCATATTCATGTAAGGCAATTCAAATTATTCTCTGAGTCAAATACTTTACATTTCAAATAATTCTTTACATGTAGTTCTAATATATACATCAACGTTCGAAGTTCAATATTTACAAGTCTTTATCATAATAATATATGCAAAGTGTGACAAAAATTTCAATGACAATCTCCTATGTCACAATTGAAAAATTAATACAAGTTTTTATTCACAATATCTATTTATAAAAAAAAAGTCTTTGACACTATAGAAATGTTAGAAGTCTGGTTTTTGACACCAATAGTAAAATATGTACAAATCATGTAGAAAATGTTACAAGTAAGTTTCAATATGTAAGTGATAAGTATGGAATAACTCAAAATATGTGTCAACATTCAAGATTAAATTGCTTAATGAGCATTGTTACAAATTCAACGTATCTATTTACTTCAATATGAGGTTTGACATCTCCATAAAATTGTTGTGCATTAATATTACACAAGTAAATATGTATACTTTAAGTATCAAATATTTGCTCAAAAGTATCAACATCAAATCAAAATAAATATCCTTCATAGTGCTTGTTGCATGCACCTGATGTTACAAATTAAGTATTTCTCCATATGACAGTTCAAATAATTTGTAGCTAGTAATGGCAAAAGTTTAATGTTACATTGTTTATCAAATAATTATTGAGTACAAAGTTCAAAAAAAATCTTTGTCAAAAAACTTCAACTGAGAAAATGTGTCAGTTGTGATACAATCTTTGAGGTTACATTAAATTGTTCAAGCATATATATACAAGCATAACATCCTACTAGTTTAGTTGTATTCATTTTAATCTGTTGTGAAAAAATGTGTAAGTCCGATTTAAAAGAATAATATCAAGTTTTTCTTTCAGTAGTTGAAATATCAAAAAGTATGTTTACAAGAATCTTCTTGTTGACAACAATGATTGTTACAAAAAATATAGTTCATAAGAATAGTTTGACAAAAATGTTTTCAAAAAAATACAAGTGTATGTCAATATTTAATTATTACTAATTGACATTAAATAAATTAGTTACATTATGAATCAATCTCTTGTTTCAATAGTATTGAAAAATGTGACTAAGTTATATAATTGTGATAAATGACATAGTAAAAAAATTCCAATCTTGTTTACAATAGCTGTAGAAAAAAAATTCAAACTTGTTCTCAATACAATGGGAAAAAATAATGTTTACATTGTATGGGAAAAAATTAAGCTAGGTACTGAATAAGTTTGGAAAAAAATTCAATGTTTTTTTACATTGTTGAGTACAAAAATGTTATTCTTGTTGACAAAAGAATGAAAAAATGTTGGTTACAATGAAGTAATCAAATTCCAAAGTTTGTTTACAAATAGAGTTTTAAAAAAAAAATAGTTTCTAGTTCAATGTTTACAAATAGTACTCAATGTTTACAAAATAATGCTCAATGTTTACAACATGACATCATAGTTGGGTGTAAAAATAATTGTGTTTACTTTAAGGTGTGAATCTTAAATCTTTGAAATTTACAATGGTGACTTTAATTCTTTGACCTTAAATAGTGTTTTCATACATCTCAAGCAAAATCTTCTTGTATTCCTCAAAATCTTTGTTCTCTAACCACATAAATAGCCATAATTTGGATGCTCTTCAATACTAATATAGGTAAAATTACTAGATACATTTTGAACACAAAATAAAATATCATCCAATGAACAATTACCAGGCAATTTGTATAGACATAGATTAGTTCTAATTTGTGGCTTTTCCCAAGGTTTGACCAAATTTAGATATGCTCCAATAGTAATTGAACAGATAGTGTTTTCTAGAACAACAACCTTAAATTTCCCATTTATCCATGGTGATGTAATATCTACCATAGCAGTTTTACAGTGTATGATTTTACTGTTGGACAAAGTAACAATAGCTATGTCATTTAAATAGTTCTCTTGCTTCACTAAATATTTATCTACAAAAGTTGTGATAGATTCTTTATCTATTATGCACTTAACATCGCGTTCATTCATTGATGCAGTATAGAGTTCTAGTTGTTTACTATTTTTAAATGTTAAGGCCATTTTCTCATTAGTAGCTATGTATTGAGGTCTGTATTCATCTCTATGAGCATTTGTATAGGAACATACTTCCTGTTTGTATCTCACTAGTTACTTTTAGTGTTGTGTTAGAATCTGTTTGACATTCTACAGCTATTCTATTTGTATTTGTACTTGACTGATTATCTTTTAGTTGCTTCATGTATACTGACATTGTTGTACTCTTGAGAATTTGTAGTTGATGCTAACTCAATGTTGTCTTGATTCACACTATTAGCCCATTTTACTAAGGCTTCCTCTGACAGTTCAACTATGTTTTCTATGTTCCCTATAATTAGTTCTTTAGCTGGGTTGTTCATTACTATGGCTTTGTATTGACCAGTGAACCATGGTGATTCAATGAAAACTAATGCTGTTTCACATACTTCCCATAGATCTTTATTCGCATAAGTCAATGTGACCTTGTCTTCTAGTATCTGTTCAGGTTTTAAAAGTGACTTTTTACAATGATTGAGGTACAGCCGCTGTCACGTAATGCTTATACTTTAATGCCATCAACATAGGCAGGATAAACTTTTAATTTGGCTACTTTTGTTTGTATATATGCTGCTGTTTCATATTGCATTGATCTTTCAGTTGCTACTGCTGCTATATTTTGTCTGGTATGATTGTTATTGTGGTAAGTATGTTGTCTATCTTCAAATTGATCTCTTCTTGACATTCTGTTGTTTTGCCATCTTCTGTTTGTTTGATATGGTCTAGTGTTAGTTGTGCTGTAGCTTTGCCATTTTCTTCTGTTGTTGATAGGATCTATTATAATTTGGACTGAAGCTCTGATAATTTTTGTTATTTCTTCTATATTGTCACGTACAGTGTCTATATTTAGCTCGTCAGCAACCTCGGGTAATTTCTCACGCGGAGATATGTTAATTAGTGCAACTTGGGCTGCATTTATTGGTTGCAATGAGCTGCGTTGGACACGTGACAGTACTGGACCCGGGAAAAGTTCTGGTTTTATTAGGCAGTCATTGTATGGAACTTGGAAGTGAAACATCCACTAAAGCTTTGTATTAGAACTCAATTATATTATTGTGTAGATCTATCATTTTATTCAAGTACGTTGAACCATTGTAATTATTTGTGAATAGCTTTATCAAGTTCTGAATTAAAGTAATTGTTTTAGACGAAGAGAAGTTTCTTCATTGAATACAGTAATATACTTAGATCGACTTAGCGATAGACAACTTCTAGATGATCAACTGGCAACATTTTGAATGATTGTATTATCAACTAGATCTAGCTACTCCTATACGATCATCTTATTAAAAGAAGATTTCAAGATCCTCGGCAATCACGATCATTGTTAGTGTGAAGTAGACTAACATAATCTTCAACGTGACACCTATCATTGCATCTTCATAGACATCTGACATCCACTAATTAATGATTGTGATATATATTTATGGTTTCTATTTGAATAGAAATTGAAATTTGAATTTGAATGTTGTTCTGATGCTATTCTCTTTCTGCATTCTGCTTTGGTGTGACCCAATATGCCACAGAAAAAACATTGTAGGCTCTTGGCATATTTAAATTTATTTGTAGATCTTGGATGGTTTTCTGTCACTGTTGCAGCTACATTGTACAATTCCCTTTTGTCTATGGTGATGTTTGGGTGGGAGTCCTTGTAAGTTGTTAGATTAGATATTAATTCAGCTTCATTTTTTATTTTTCTTTCCTTCAGAAAAGAAAATGCATCTGTAACATTTATTAACACATTCTCAATGAGAAAGAAATCTAAGATCTGTTTAGGGTCTTCTAAGTTACAGTTTGCGAGTTGTAGCCATTTTATCATATTTTGGCGCATATCATGTATTGTTCTTTTTAAATCTGTATTCATGGCTAGTTTTATTTCCCTAAAAAGTTTTCGATAGTGCTCCTCTGTCTTGCCAAAATGTTCAATAAGTCTTTGCTTTACTGTGTTGTAGTCTTTTCTATGTTCCATAGTTAGTGTGTTGATGATGTTTAATGGTTCACCTCTTAGGTTAGCTAGCAGTTGTTGAGCCATTTGTGCACTATTCATATTTGCTGTTTGACAGATGTATTCAAATTGGATAATGAAATTCTCTAATGTGTCTTCTTTTGGGTCAAAGTTCCTAAATTTGCTGTGGTACTGATGATTGTAGGCAGATGAAGTTTGACTTACTGATTTATCTTTATTTTCCTTCGCTAGTTTTGCCATTTTTTCCTCATGTTCCTTTAGTTTTATTTCATGCTGGCGTTCTTTTTCTTTCTCTAAGTTTTCTTGTTCTTTCTCTCTGAGTCTTCTTTCATGTAGCCTTTCTTCACATTGCTTGTCTTTTTCTAATCTAATTCTGTCTATTTCAATTTTGATGAATGCTGCTCTATCACCTTTTTACTTTAGTTTATCTACTATCTCTGTTAGTTTTTCATACTCAGCCATTTTCAAAGATTCAAATTAGTAATATAGTTTATTAATAGATATGTGTGCCTTAGGTAGTTGTTAATGAAATATTGTACAATAAATAATTATTATTGCTCAAATATCAATTACAGATAATAGTAGATATATATTTTGTTTTCAGCAATTGAGTTTATGAGATTTCTTAAATTATAATAGAATATGCATCCACCGTTTGGGACCCCTCAACTCAAGAAAACATTAAGAAACTGGAACAAACACAAAATAGAGCAGTGAGATTCATAACAAACGAATATTCACATTTGACTAGAGTAACACCATTAGTAAAATCACTAAATTTAGAAAGCCTTCAGGACAGAAGACTCAAAAGTAAAGTAGCAATTATACATAAAACACTGAACCATAATCTTCAAATACAAAAACAAAACTTAAAATACTCTGAAAGACACAAAAATAAAGGCACATTCCTTGTCCCCTATGCTAGGACAAATTTGTACAAATACTCCTTCCCTAGTGCTATTAGAGCATTGAATGGGTTGCCTGAGCTAGCCAGAAAAACCAGTGACTTGGCAGAATTTAAGTCATTGGTTAATATGCATGACTAAATGCATGACGCGTAGGACGTGATCATCTTCTTTTTTGAAGTAACGTCTGTATTATATAAGATAAGATATTCTTGGTACTTTGTCTAGTTCATAAATATGCATATTTATTTGTGGGAAGCCAGGTCGAGAGGCTAAGTGCGCTTGAACTTGGCTTGTCTTGGCTTCCTAGAAGGGGGCTCGAGGTTCGACACCCGACTCGGGCAGAGTTGGGTTTACTGAGCGCCTAAAGGCCGCACGGAAAACCAACTCCTAGATACCCCCTCCCCCCCACCGGTCCACAAATGAGATTGGACCAAAGCGCTCTGAGCATGCTATAAGCATGAAAGTAGCACTATATAAAAGCTATAATATGATAATAATAATAATAATAATATGTAATACTTTACTGGTTAATTATGTGTTCACATGTATTTTTAGTATCTCCAATTGCAATATAAAAATTTATTGCAACAAATAATTCACAATTATGTGAGTCTTATTAGTCTGATAAATAGTGATCAATGTAATATGTTAAGTTTCTGCTTTTTCACTAATCAGTATCCATACAAATAGTATCAAAATAGTTGAATGTGCTCAAAGTATATATTATATACAATCAATCTTGTCACAATCTCAAATAAAAGTATATCCCATAGTGTATCAAGTGTGTAGTGTAGTGTTGATAATAAAAAATAGGTTGAAATAAGAAGTAAAAATAAATATATATATTAATAAGTAATTAGACAAACATAAGTACACTATAGATACTAAACAGTCTGCTTTAAAGAGACATTACAAGATAGTAGAAATAGTAGACAAAAGAATTACAATGAGAAATAACTATGACGTAAAAAGAAAATTATCAAATGTCAAGACAATACAAGAGTTTAACACTATGATGGATACATGACGAAATACAAACTTGACTAGTACAGCTATACGATCAAGTATTTACTTTATCTAAAGAGTCCCTACCAATACCTGGATGCTTACTTTAAAAAAAAAAAATGCTTAGACTCAATAGATAATGAAATTTAGTCCTTAAAGGTCAAATTTATATATAAATACAGATGTAAACAATGAAAAAAAATTGTGGTGTAGTTCAAAGAGAACTAATCAATACTCATTAATACTAAAGAGTAATTAAAGTTACTTCCCTTAAACATTCACTTGATGCTTGACTTGTCCAGAAAGTTCCGGTGATGCTCCATGTAAAGTATGTCACAAATACAGTTCATATACGTTTGAACAAAATAGTAATCCACTTGTTAAATCCACAGGACTATGTTGAATGATACGGTATTCAAATCCTTGAACAATAGTAATCCAATAATGTTTGACAGATAATCCATTAAACAATTCATATAGTTGTCAGGTAATCCAATAAATGATTCATTGGCTTGATAGGTAATCCACTGTTTCGTACAGTTGCTGAAACAAATATAAATCACTAAAAATGACCCTTTAGGTAGTGACGGAAAGAGAGGTCTAAGAGTAAGAGCGCTCTCTTATTAAATGTGCAGCTGGTAGACAGCGACAATAGGAGTGTGGCATTATAATTTAAACGAGCACTCGACGTAGATGATCTTGGATATATCAGCTGTCTTCAAACGATGACTTGAATGACTTGTTCTACATTTTCACCCACACCGGTTCTAGTATCACGGTTGTCTAGTTTCACCCACACAGGCTGTAGTATCCAGGTTGTCTCAGCATATCATGTTTGATCTCTTTTGCTTAGGATGTTAAAGTGACTTTGAACAATGCTGTGCTCCTAAAGCTATCTCAACTGGTGTAAAAGTACAACCACATAAATCAGGCTTCCAGATAAATGACACTTAGGACAGTAGTCAACTGGAAAATATGTCAAAGTTGAAATACTGCTAAAAACAGGAACAGTTCAAATCGTTCATTTCATCACAGATGAAAAAAATAGCTTGCTAATGGTAACTGTATCATGGCAGGTCAATATGGCATGTAGTAGTAGATCTAGATACCAAGTGTGTAGTAAAAAATTTTATATTCTCGATTAGTTGCAATTCATGTTAAGTTCAATCTTGAAGTACAAGTTAAAATAGTAGGCACAGTTAACTTTTAGTTTCAGCTGTTTTCTGTTAGACTAGCTGAAAATAATTATAATGTCACTTTTGGATCACGTGAATCTCACTTGAAAAATTGTGTGCTGGTCTCACTAAATGTAGATCTAGGCCATCTCTAAAATGTTGAATGTGTCGCTGCACGACACCAAATGAGAAATAGTAGAGTCAATAATCAGGTCTTTGCTTTCTTGCTAGTTGAGTGGCGCCTTGATTTGTGTAAAAAAAATGATTTACTTTTTCCTGTGTTTACTAAATAGTTCACGTGCCAACTTAAAAAAAAAAAATCCGTATAAATGTTACTGTAGTATTAAAATACTTCTGACAGCAATAGAAAAAAAATTCTTGACTTGTTCCTCTGGTTAAGTTAGCAGTTCTGACACTTCTGACAGTAGAGTTCCTTTAGACACTTTTGATGACATCATAAATGACTGGTACTTCTGACACTATAAATGTCTTTTTCTGACACATCTGACACTATAAATGCTGTTAGCTGGCACTTCTGACACCATAAAATATCACCGCTGTATTTTTGACATCATAAATGTCACTGTGGTTATGTTTTGATGCTGTGATATTATTGTCGGTTTATCTATGTAGGCGTGGTGGTGACATTGGGTTCATATTATAATGCACAGAATAAGGAAATGACACTTGATGTAGCAGACACAAATAAGTTTAATTTAAGTAATAACACCACATATTGAATATGATACACAATTCAATTCAGGAATGACCAGTATTAATCCTCTATAGAAATATGGCGAATATAATGACAACTTAGTAACTAATCTATAACCAACTTCTTTAAACAACTAACTCAACTGACTATATTAAGTGACTCTATCAAGTGCTTGCTACCAACTCCCTATATTGACTGACTGCTCTTAACCCTGGTTCACTTAAGGTCAAAAGTGTTCACCTTAGGGCAACATGAGTTGTGAATAACATTCACAATATAGAAATAACATTCACAACATTGAAATAACATTCACAATATTGAAATAACATTCACAATATTGAAATAGGGTTTCTACACTATGGAACCAACTTTGAGATGGTGACAATTACATTCTGACCCTTCCTTCTTTTGGAAGACGTTTTTTAAAGGTGGGAAAACTGTAGACTCCCCGCCGCCAAGCACTATTTCCGGTATTGAAAACCAACAAAATGCATATTCTGAGGTATCTACAGTGCATTATCCTGCTATTAAAAAGTTTTATTACAAAAACCCAATATGCTATTCTTACTTATTTAGATCCCCCCGCGATGTTCAGCCCCTTGGGCGGCAAGCTGCTTCCACAAAAATCTGTCCCTGGCAATGTCTGAAGCCTCTTCCCACCTGCTCTGAGGACCTCCATGAAAGTGTGGCGCCAAGACGTCCCTGTTTGCGTGTTCCTCCCACTGGCCTCAATGTCATCGCAACTCTTACAATGCGTAATTCATTTTATCGTAGAACATGTCCCGCAAGTGGTCGACTCCCAGTTCGGCATAGGATTTCCTTGATTGAGATCCGATGTCTATAACCTGTCTCCTAAAATCCGTCTTAGCCATCTTTGTTGAGCCACATTTAGGCTTTTTCAATTTCGTCAGATGTCTATTCACAGCACTTAAGTAATGGAGCCCAGCCGCTGGTAGAAATTTGTAACCTCTCTAGGCTACGCTCTTGGAATTTGGTGAATATTTTAGATTTTAGTTCGAAAAGGGAAATTTTATCGTCAACATCATCTGTTGGGGGGGGGGGGGGGGGGGGGGGGTTAAACTAATAAAAAACTCTGGATTTTTTTAAAATTAGAATTTAAATTTAGAATAAAATTGAAGAGAGAGATTTTCAACCTCAAAACTCTCTGTAGGGGGATTCTTAACTCAAAACCACCAGGAGAGGGTTTTCACCTTTAAAAAAAGCCCCCTGGAGGAGGGGATTTAAATTCAAAACCCTCCTTGGATTGGATACATTCATTTTTTGAGTGTGTAATTTTATATTGAAGGGAAATTTTTTAGCTTCAAAGCTTGCTGAGAGAGGGGTTTAAACTCAAAGCCCCATAGGCTATGCTCATAGAATTGTCTGTGTGTCATTTGCTTTTTTTTATATTGAAAAGGTATTTTTTTAGCTGGAAACCCCGCTGGAGGGGGGGGGGGGGATAAACACAAAACCCCTCTTGGCAACGCTCATAGAACCTGGTGACTGATGAATGGATAGTCTTATATTGAAGAGGGGGGGGGGGTTATCGTTAATTTCGGAGGGGGTTTTAAAATCAAAATCTTCCTTAGCTATACTCTTGGAATATGGGGATGGTTGATTGCATTATTTTTGTTTTGTTTTTGTTTTATAGAACAGAGGGATTTAACTGCAAAAACCCCCTGGTGGGGGGGTTTAAACTCAAAAACGCCTTGACTGAGCTGGGGCAAGTGACGGTTTAGTATTAAAATCTCACCTAAAATGAACAAAATCAAAGCAAAAAATCAGTCACTAAACTCCGACCCATGCCCATGGTAGAGTTGGTGAAATGACTTGATGAAGTTAACAAGTTTTTCTAGTCAGTTGTTATAGCAATTTATTATATGATCAAGTTCGAAGTCATTTAACAAATACATTATTCTTTAATAAGTTAATAAGTTTTGTAATGTTAAATGGTGGACTAATTGATATGACCATATTACAAATGAAGTTTTCTTATTAGAAAAAGACATTAACCAACCAGTCGATGACCTCTAGAATTTCATTAAATACCATCTTAAAAGCATTATAGAAAATCACATACAAACTAAATATGCATTAAACAAAATAAATAAATGCTGGTTTAATAATAGATTAAAGAAGCTTTGTAAACAGGAAAACCTATATAGGAAATTTAAAGAAACTAAGGCAGAAAGAGTTTTCAAAAAGTATATAAAAATTAAACACTTAACCCAAAAAGTAAGCAGACAGCTGCATAGTGAATACATAAACAATGTAATATCTAAAGATAACAACAAAAACCTATGGTCATACATTAAGTCTAAGAAAATGGAAACGACAGGCATAGCGCCATTAAAAGATGAACATAACATAATACATAATGATAATGAAACTAAAGCAAACATCCTAAACAAATACTTTGCATCAGCATTCTCATCCCCAGGAGACAAAGACATATTACTTAATTTGAACCAAGTAGACAACATAGAAGATATAGTAGTACAAGAAAATGGAATTCAAAAACTATTAGCCAACACCAAACCAAATAAAGCGTCTGGACCTGATGGTATTCCAGCTAGATTACTCAAAGAACTAAGCAATGAGCTAGCCCCAGTGTTCAAAATACTCTTTCAGGAATCGCTTAACCAGGGCAGAGTACCAAAGGACTGGAAAGAAGATAATGTCACCCCCCTATTTAAAAAAGGAGAAAAATCTGACCCAAGAAACTACAGACCAGTATCACTTACCAGCATCACATGTAAAATCCTAGAACACATAATATGTAGCAACATCATAAACCACTTAGACAAACATAATGTCCTCACCCCATACCAACATGGCTTTAGGAAATATAGATCATGTGAAACACAACTAATAGGACTAATTGATGATTTTTCAAAAGGTTTAGATAATAGTGAACAAATAGATGCTATCTTACTAGATTTTTCCAAGGCTTTTGACAAAGTTCACCACCATAGTTTGCTTAAAAAACTAAAATATTTCGGCATTAATGGTCCACTGCAACTGTAATAATAAATGGCTCTGAATCAACACCGATAACATTAAACTCAGGTGTACTTCAAGAAACAATCTTGGGTCCACTACTATTTTCATTTCACATAAATGATTTACCAAATTGCATTAGTTCAGGAACAAAAGTCAGATTATTTGCAGACGATTGCATAATATATAGAACAATAAAAACAACACAAGACACAAATATTTTACAAAGAGACTTAGATGAATTGCAGAAATGGGAATCAAATTGGAGCATGTCTTTCCACCCAGAAAAATGTCAGTTGTTAAGAGTAACAAAAAAAATTATAACAAATTAATTCCACTTATTTTATTCATGGCAAACCAGTAACACAGACTAAAAACGCAAAATACCTAGGTGTTATAATAAATGAAAAACTGTCATGGAATCCACATATTGATGAAACTATAAAAAATCAAACAAAGCATTAGGGTTTATTAAAAGAAATTTCTATAAATCAAATAAGAACAAAAAAACTAAAATGTTATTTAACCTTGGTTAGGCCAATAATAGAATATGCATCCACCGTTTGGGACCCTTCAACTCAAGAAAACATTAAGAAACTGGAACAGACACAAAATAGAGCAGTGAGATTCATAGCAAACGAATATTCACATTTGACTAGAGTAACACCTTTAGTAAAATCACTAAATTTAGAAAGCCTTCAGGACAGAAGACTCAAAAGTCAAGTAGCAGTTATACATAAAACACTGAACCATAATCTTCAAATACAAAATTTAATAAAATACTCTGAAAGACACAAAGATAAAGGCGCATTCCTCGTCCCATATGCTAGGACAAATTTGTACAAATACTCCTTCTTCCCTAGTGCTATTAGAGCATGGAATGGGTTGCCTGAGCTAGCCAGGAAAACCAGTGACTTGGCAGAACTTTCTTGTGTTTTCATTTGGAGTGTTAGGAGTGTTGTGTCTCTAATTCACTTCTTAAGGAGTGTGTTCTATTTTGTTTTTTGTTTTTCATTTTTCTTTCTACTATGTCTGTAAAGACTTTCCTAATAGAAAAAAAGGATCTGGAGGGTGGCTTAGTCCACCAACCAGGTACTCTACTAATAAAACTGTCCGGACAGGGAGCAGTTCGAGCCTCGAGGGCGTCCATCGTCGTCGCCTTGGGGCTCGGGCCGGAGGAGGTGGGTTCCCTGTACCGGTTTGAGAACCCTTTCCTATGGTTCCTGGGTGTTTCCTCATCCGTAGCTTAAATAATAAACATAAATATATAGTACATCTCGCTAGAAAATATAAACCGGATTTTATTTTCCTTCAAGAGACAAATATTTCTACCACATATCAAGCAAAACAAACTACAACACACATGGGATTCATGGGAGGTTATTTTAGCTTAGGTAGAGACTATAAGGGAGTAGCCATATTACAAACATCCGATAGATACAAAGTCACACACACTCACAACGACAACAATAGGAGGGTAGTAATACTTATAGTAGTTTCACAAGAACAGAAATACACACTAGTCAATATCTACGCACCCGCTCAGAAAGGGAGAGAAAAACGTGAGTTTTTCCAAAACCTCAGAGACACACTAAAAATCACAACGATAGGAGAACAACTAATAATAGGAGGGGACTTAAACTTTATAGAGGCACAACTGAACAAACAACACACACACACACAATATCCACCCTCTCAGCCGGTAACAGAAACACACAACTACATGGGGGAAATAGTAAACTATTGGAAATACTTATAGGAAATTAGAACCGAATGGCAAGGAAACTACATTAACACACAGATCCTACCAGGTTGAAACCAGAATTGACCGTTTTTATATACCCACGGACACCAACATACTTAGTGTGACATATTTAGGAGAAACCCTACATTACTCCGACCATAAAGGTGTACTTTTGGAACTTGGAAAAAAAAATAATAAAAAGAAAAAAAACAAAAGAATTCCATTGGAAGTTAAACAACAACCTTTTGGAAGACCCACTAATCGAAAGAGTACTAAACCAACTCCTGCTAGCAACAGCACAAGACATAGAAAACGAATACAAATTAACCAAGATGTGGACAATAATAAAAAATTCAATCAAACAACAATTCAAAATCTTAGCAAGAATCAAACAAAGAAAGAGAGTAAATGAAGAAAACAGAATAAAAAATCAGCTTACTCAAACGCAGGATGAAATCGAAAAAACAGACCTAACCACACAGCTTGAAGAGTTATGCAAACACCAATATAGAGGAGCCGAAATCAGATGCAAAAACATCCAAATGTCAGAAGGGCCAAGCAAATTATACTTGGCGCTAGAACAAAATACACACAAAAATAGAATGATAACCAACATAACAGACAAAGAAGGAAACAAAATACAGGAGAGTGACAAAATAATAGAAATTTTTACAAAACATTTCGTCAACATGTATAATGAAGAACAAACAGATACAGACGCACAAAACATACTTCTAAAACACTGTAAAACATTACCTCCATCAGAAAAACAAAAGACATATAGACCCTTTACATTAGAGGAGCTGAGGGCTGCTTTAGACACAACACAAAATAACAAATCCCCTGGCCCAGACGGTTTGACATATGAATTCTATAAAACTTTTTTCTCCCAAATAGGTCCCCTACTACTAAGACTATACAATGACATGTTAGAAACAGGACAGACGCCTACAGACTTTAATCTTGCATACATCACACTATTACCAAAAAAACAACCTGAAAACAACACACCTAGTGACTTTAGACCCATTTCCCTTTTAAATGCCGACTATAAACTGCCGACCAAAATGATTTTTTTAAGAGTTAGGCCCCTTATACCCCACCTACTAGGACAAGACCAGTACTGTAGCAACCCGGAAAAAAATATAGACGAACTGAACCACTTTCTACGAGACATCATATATTACTGAAAGCAGCCCTCATGTTCATTGATCAAGAAAAAGCTTTCGACAGAATTGACCATGATTACTTATTAAAAATACTAGACAAGACAGACATAGACAAGACTTTGATAACATACATAAAGCTAGTCTACACCGAAGCCACAAGTCAACTTATAATAAATCAAACACTAAGCAACAAGATTTCTATTAGAAGATCCGTTAGGCAAGGTTGTCCCCTATCCCCCTTTTTATACACCCTTTGCCTAAAACCCCTGTTAGAGAATATTAGGTTAGACAAAGAAATTTTAGGAATAAAAATCCCCGGTCCAACCCCAGTAGTCAAAATTAAAGCTTATGCCGACGATACCACTCTTTTCCCCACCTCAGAAAAAGACATAGCTAAAATTATAGAGAAATTTACATTATTTGGGAGGGCGAGCGGGTCCAAAATAAACATTAATAAATCCTCAATTATGGGACTGGGTAGGTGGGAAATTCCCCCCATCATTCCTTTTAACCTTAAAATACAGAAAGAAATCAAAGTATGTGGCATCGTGTGGACTAGCAACCCAGCACACTTTTGCCATGAACAGTGGGCGGAGATTCTGGCCCACACAAAGAACGTGATTAGAATGTTTCAATACATGGCGACAACCATATTTGGGAGAGCCATATTAATAAACAACTTGGTCATCCCGAAGATAATCTACCTAGCAAATTTAGTAGAACCTCCTCCTAATTTCATAAATAACATCAATACCACTATCAGAAATTTTATTTTCAAAAACACAATAAGGAACATAAAACATACAACACTCATACAAGACAAAAAAGAAGGAGGGATAGGCTTACAAGACATTCACACAAAAATCAAAACGCTTAGAATAAAATTTGTAGGGAAAGTAGTAAGGTCTCCCAAAAACTTCCCCTTAGTAGTATATTATTTTGGACTTAGACTAAACAAACTCCTCCCTATCCAAAACAACACACCCCATCATTTTGGTAACCATACACATCCATTCTACAGATCACTCACAAGACACCTACCCAGCAATGAAAACATAACACACCACGACTCAAAAACACTATACACTATACTCAGAGACAAGTTGAAAGAAAACCTAGAAGTTAGAATAAAGTGGGTCAGGGAGTTAGGGGTTAAACCAACCAACTGGACAGACACATTCACGCATTTACACAACAAACACATAACACCCAAAGCACGAGAAGTAGCCTACAGATTACTCTTCGGGATGACCCCAATAAAAGGAAGACTCTCAACTACAACAGGGTCCAAATGTACCTGTGTAATTTGTAAAAAAGAAAACCAAAACCCAGAGAAACATTTATTTAGTGAATGTGAGCTGGTTGAGGCAGCAAAAAAAACTTTAGAAGATATTATTGACGAAAACAGCCAAACCTGTGCAAATGTAAATACTGCTATTTTCTTTAATAAAGCCATAAATAAAAAACTAAGAGACATCAATGTAATTATTTTATCAGAATATAGAAACCTTATTTGGAATACCTACCTACAAATTGTCTACCATAATAAACGTTATAGTAAAGTATTATTAGATCACATTTTAAAGAAAATCATTGAACGCAAAGTGAAACAATATAGCGCTAAATAAAAACACCAAGATTGTCCATTAACTTAAAGAAAAGAGAATATATATATATATGAACACCTCTGCTTACTATTGAGAATAACTAGATTATGATTATCTATATTTGAGTCAAATTATGATTAACTAATAACTAGATCTATCATCAAAACATCTGCAGCTTCATAGATTTATCTCTTATAACATCATCAATTACATTTTTGATATCATTAAATCTAATACTAGATCTAGATTTAAATATGTATATCCATATTTTTAATTAAAAAAATTATTTTGACACATCAAAATTTGATTAGACTAGATTGACCTAGGGAAGTGCGTAGAATGTAATCATCTTCTTTTTTTAATTATAAAATAAAACCAAAATATAGATTCTAGATCTAAATATTGTCGGAATAAAAACTGTCTAGTAACAATACTAATATTAAATTTGATATTAGATCAATATTAAAATGGAATTATAAAATTGTACTAATTTTCCTTGTTGATATGGACTAGACACAATATATTTTTTTTTATATGATTTCAACAATAAGAAGATTACACCTAAATGTAGGAGGTTAAAATAATTATAAATAAAAGTATTCATTTAATAGCCCGCTTGTTGCAAAATTTTGGTGAAAATCATTGAATAGAAGAAATTTTTGTTAAAATATATATGTTAACATATATATGTTATTTTATTTATGTACATACATGTGCTGCATGGCATATATAGTATATATTTAAATATTTATTTTAGTATGTATCATTATATATGGTATATTTAGATTATATTTTTTGTAGGGGGGGGGGGGAAGTTTCGTGTCTTCATTTGAAATAGCAAGTGTATATAATCTAAATCAAAAATATATACAGTCCAATTCTCTCTCACTATTTTTACTCTTGTCTCCCTAATGTGCTATATTTAGGGCCCAATAATTAAATGATATATGTCTCATACCTATTTAAAAAATAAACATTTTTTTTCCAAAGGAGCCGGCTTGACTTTAGGTGGTGCAAAAACACAGGACACAACTAAAAAAGAAGACACCAAAAGCTCTCAACTAATAGGTAGATCATTAAAGCTTTTTAAAATGTAGACCTAGATTTAGGTTTGTTCATTTTTCTGCAGTGTACCTTATAAATGTAATTAAACTAAATTACTAAATGAATTAATTTTTCATTGGTTTAAGTCATCCTTTTTTTTAAAACCAGTTGTTTAAAAGTATTTCTAAAAAAAATACATATATATTCGAATTCTAGATCTAAATCTAAGTCAGTCTGAAGCTTGTAACTGTTTTTTAATTTTATTAATTTTGTTTGATGTCAGATTTCTGTATTTATAACATTCTATAAAATATGATTTCATAGTTGTTTTCTTTGTTGAATAAAACTGATTTTACACTTTCAAATAGTTGAAAGCAAAGTGATATTTAATATCATTGTTAATATGTTGATCATTGGAGTAGCCATTCTCTTAAGACAATTAAATAATTATTTTATACTGTTAGTAGTACATTATTGTCATTTAAAATATTTCTACATCCTTTTCTAATTTGCAACTTTGCCTTATTTGACACATTTAAGAACTTATTGAAAATTGAAACACTTGGGCAGCTAGCCATTTAATCTAAGTTACTTTTATATTTTAGGGGATGACACAAAAAATACTCAGCTGAGTGGGAAGCAGACAAAACAAAGCTCATTTCAAGGTATTGCGCATTATAATGTTTATAAAGTTTATATCCTGTAGAGACTGTAATGGGCAGCAGTCTGTGTGAGTGGTCATTAGGTTGGTTTGAGGGTATGATTGCCATAGCGGCTACTAGGCTGATGTACTAAGTTCTATTCTTCATAATATACAAAAAGGTTGTAGTAACACAGTAAGACACTTAATGAAGTAGTGAAACATTAATAAAATTATTTACACAATGGTAACAATTCAAAATATACTCAAACATCTCAAAACTTTGCGGAACTTCAAGGTACACATTAGACAAAATAAAAAAGTCATTAGACATAGTAAATGTTGCTACTAGCCAATACCACTCAGACTCATGAGCTTATGTTACAATTAAAGAGGTTATATATACTTGTTATGTGTGCAGCATGGTGTGAATGTGTAATGGTGCGAATGCATGTTGAAAGAGGAAAATAGAGGGATCCGAAAATGGAGTAATGTAAACCAGGTTATTATTGACATGTTTTTATATGTTGAATCAAGATTATAGTCCTCATAATATACTATCTATAGATGAGTCTGTTTGGTGTATGATTAAGAGTCTCATCTTCTTGTAAAAATACTTAAGCCTTGTAAAAGCATAAAAAAATTATAAGTATTATATTACCATTGGCTACTAGTGCACCATAAATACAAATACCAACTATTCTATAATGAGAGAAAACACAGCCTACTAGGATCATGACCAGGTTGCTACTACAACTAGCCCAACACACACTATGTCCCCCCCCCCCCCCCCCCCCATATCAGTGTTAAAAAGCAATTCCAATGTCCTTCTAACTCACAAATCATAACAAATAATCAAAACTTATACACACTCATCAACCCCAGAAACACAAAGGATAAAGTCCTTGCAACACCACCATCCAAAACTATGACAGCTAAACGTATGTGTAGCTGTTCAAAACAGTTCAAATACTCACCATACACAGGGTAATTAAAACTGTTGTACCTGTAGGCACCAAACAGAAGAAAAACAAGCATCCACAACATTGGGAAAAAGTCCCAATAAAGAAATGGCAATAGGCAATATAGACAATTTTGCAAATAGTAACCAGGGTGTATTCTCAGATTGTGCAAACAAAAAGTATATTGGTAAACAAATATTACAGGGTAATCACCATCACCATTTATATTTTATCTCTTTATCTCTGTAATTATTTTCCACGTTCTGACAATTGTTCTTTTTTCACATTTGTACATTCTAACATGTTATGATAAAACTTCAATAACATTTTTGTTTGTAATCAGAAAATGTTACTTTTGGTATAGAATTAAAGGAAAATGCATGCTCTTTTTATATGACACAAATTAAGGTTTATAAAATTAAAAATTACATGAATTTAATGTGGTCAAATCAATGATGGTATCATTAATTAGGAGAGAAAGAGTTAAGAAAACTTAGTTTTCTGCCATGCATTGTATCTTAATGAGCTGTTGAGCAAATAGCCTTATCTTTAGTTTTATGGGTCATATATTTATTCAAAAAAATACCTGTGTACCCTTCTGTCTAGTAGAATGCATGTCAAATATCAATATCAAATATCTTTTGATATGAAAAGGGTTACAAAATTCTTATAAAAAATGCTTCTGTCTTACATGTTGGCCTAGTTACATGAGGTTCAAAGGTTGTAACATATTCTCTTCTTAATAATATATATAGATCAGTCACCAGTCATCCATAATTGGTAGTACCTTGAAAGTTGCAATCGCAAAAAAAAGCATATGCAACATTAAAAGCTTTAACTTATACAAAACAATGCATTTTTTAAATTATTTATTTTCTTTTTGATGGACTGAAATAAAAGGATTGTTGTAAATTACAGATTATTTATCCTTTGTAGTTGAAATTATGTTTCTTTGGCCAATGATTAAAGATCAGGGTGTCATGTGGTCAGCACAACGACCAACCGCCTTTTCTTTTGTTATGCCTTATTATGTGATGAGTTTTTTAGCGACACACCAACACCAAAATGACAAAATCATAGTTTATAAATAATTTAATCTTAATTAACACTCTAAATACTATTTTGTTTATATTCCTATATTTTGGTTCTCCTCTCCTTTCAATACGCATTCGCACTATTTCACACTTACACTATGATGCACAAACTAAAGTCAGGTACCCATTAGAGCTCGACGAACTCAGGGTTGTCCTGAAAATCCCAAAATTTAAAATCCCAGTCTTCACAGAGATTCAAACCCAGGACCCCAGACTCTGAAGCCTAGCGCGTAACCACTCAGCCACCGTGCCCCCTATTTATCATTTGTTAAAATTATGTCAAAACATGTGAATTGTTTTGATATGTTAACAGTAAATTTTTTGTCCCATTTACAGTTGCAGGGAGTGTTAGTGCTCAAGCTAATACAAACCTTAAAATAGATGCAACTAAGAAAGATGACTCATCTAAAAAAGATGATGGCATAAGTGCTTTTAATAACAAACTTGTGCAAGGTGTCAGCAATGGTAAGATTTTTTGTTTAGATGTCTCATAAAATCTAATCTCATTCTTATGCTATGGGAGAGGCTTGGAAAATTAATCCAAGAACCTACAACACTGCTGATCCCAGACTGTATCAGGTACCGTTTGATTGTCGTCTGAGCTGAGCCGAAGGCTCTTCGAGCTCAAAGTTTGAAAAGAAAAAAACCTGTTAGGTCGTCCAGCCGTAACAGTAAAAAAAGAAAAACAAACCTGTGGGAACACAGTTCTGTTTGAGAGCGATCCGAGTCAATGCCTATAAAAAGCATTGCTGTATCCAATGTCTTCGGCCTCCGACACATGGCCGAAGGCCTAGGAGCACTGGGAGCCTCCGTCATCTTCCTTCTTTGTACCAAGCTAACCGTGGGGGACTCGCCATTTATGGAACGGTCCTTTGAGGAATGGCGCATGGATGTGTTACAGTTTTTGTGAGGACATTTTTACAACCCCGCCCGTGCAAGGGGTGGACTCTCGTCTACCCGTGGGCATCCCCACGGGAGTTATGTTTTGCCATTCATTTTGCCTAGCTATCTCCTCAAATAGCCGTTTCCACCCGGGTGCCACGATGAGGCAGAACAGCGAACCCGGGGTATCAGGTACCTACCATTCCCTTGGACACATGAGCTGCCCAGATAGTGTGTTTGGGGGAACTGCTGTGTGGGCAACATTGTTCCAATCATAGCTAATGCTATGTCTGTGCAACACACTCATATAATGTTAGCAAGATTGTCAGGGGATTAATTTCACAAGTGTTTCATTTACTATTTAGTATCTTAACAAAAAAAATCCATTGAATTATGTTCTTTACAAAAAAAAAAACCCTCAGTCAATCATTTTGTCTTTCAATTAACTTTTATTGTACTTAACAGTTTTAGGAAAGTCATCCAACCAAGACAATGTGGCAAAAAAAGATGATGGTAAACCTAATGTCTCTAGTAGAAACAACCAGCCAGCATTAAATGGTATGATTTCACTGTTATTAATGAATGTGATTGAACACATTTGGTCTATTTTGGTCTGTGTTCATTAAAAAGAAATCCTTTAAGGACTTTCATTTTTTGAGGAATTAATAATAATAATTAACTTTATCTAGTGCTGTTAACAAACATAATATAGGCTTAATGCGCTGTGATAACATAGCAGACATTAAGTTAAAATAAGAAACTAATCTAAAAAAGTTTTGAACAGATAGTTTTTAATTTTCTTGAATGTAGTAAAGCATGTTGTTTTATATCAAAGTGGAGCGAGTTCCAAACCTTTAGTACATGCACTGAAAAGCCACAAACCATAACTATTGAAAGAGAAATGTGGCATAATTAGAAGAGTTGAATGCATGGAAAGCATAGAGTGGAGAAATTGAACATTTTCCATCACTTTGAGAATAAAATCGATACACACATTTACCAAGATTTCTAATTGCTCCAAGCAAGAAGTACAGCAACTGCATGCTTTTGATGTACAATTTTGCTGATTTAAAAAAAAGCTCAAGTAAGATCTGAGACCACTCTATGTGGTCAATTCAATCAGGGTTTAAGAGTAGAATAAAAAGTTTAGGTCTATTTTTGATGTTCTTGACTTTGCTGACTTCCAAGAACTTTATATACCAAGTACATTATGTACAAAAAATATAGATCTAGATCAGTGGTCTTCAACGGAGGTGCTAGCACCCTCTAGGGGGCGTTTTTATGAAATTGAGGGGTGCTGGGAACCAAATGGGTGGTAGGGGGGTGCTGGGCACAAAGGGGGAAAGAAGAACTAAAGCTGCACTGGTACAAAACAAATAAAAATTTCCTCAAAATTAAAGCTGGCAAAAAAAATATAGGCAAAATAATTAGTTTGCTTCTAATTTAAGAACAGAAACAACGTTAGAAATTGAGTTAGGGAATCCCATTTTCTATTTCTAAACTCCTACTCCTTTACTGTAATTGGTGGGTATCTATTGGCTTTAGACATTTATAAAAACATATTTTAAACATTTATAATTTAATAAACAAAGTAGGTATACACCTTCTGATTATAGTTTATTTTATCTACATAAACATTTATGATTTAATAAACAAAATAGGTATACTCCTTCTGATTATAGTTTATTTTATCTACATATGCTAATATATTGATATGTAAATGTTAATTTAAAAAAAAACTTTAAAGCTAACATTAAAATATAATAATTTAACCATTTTAAAACAAAAAAATTGACAAAGTGTTGTTATGAAAACTCGCTGGTATGTAAAGGAGTATTTTCCTGAGTTTTAGTGAGTTGCCAATAGATAAAAAGTATTCCAATGTTCTACTTTGAATTATTGCATTTTCAGATGAGGTTATGAAACCAAGTTGGCTTCACGAACATATAGCATTATCCAAAAATTATTTGAGAATATTCATTAACAATTATTAAAAATCAAACAATATCAAAAACAAAAAAAAATCCATCAAAGCAGGATATGTTTATAGTGGCCTCTTAGAAAAATGCATAGCTTTTTTAAAGTCTTATGATATTGTTTGAAAGTTGATTAAAACTAAATAAAAAATTTTTCAAAACATATCTGTGACACAAAAAGACTTTTATTGATGGAATATTATTTCAAAATTATCTAGTTATGTAGCTTATGACGACATATAGGGAACCATCAGTGGTTTGACACTACAATAGCTTCATACGTAATATAGAATAATATCTCATCTATCCACTATTCACATGGTTAGTTATGATACACAGGCAACATCTGTTAAAATTTTAGCCCGCAATTTCATTTCTATTTGAATCTTATTATAAACATTGTAAATAAAATACAAACCCATGCCCAAAATAAGATAAGCTCATCTTTCAACAGTTTTGTGAAACATATAGAGCAACAGGTTAAACACTTGTAAACTGAAGTTTGCTGGATTTCGAATGGTGTTTGTAATGGCTCGTTTTGTTAAACTCCTAAATACAATTTTGGAATTTTTTTTCGAGAAACAGGAAGATTCATTGGTTGGTGATGACTTAAAGATGGCCAAATAAAATAAATTGTTTTACTGGGTAGACATCTAACAAAAATGAATGAAACCAACTTCCGACCGCAATGAGAAATTGACTTTCATTTATTACATCATTTTCTCTTTTATTGAGAAATTGACTTTCATTTATTACATCATTTTCTCTTTTATTGAGATATTAAATCTATTTTAAAGAGTTTTACAATCTCACAAATTGTTATTGACAAATGAATTAATACCTAAGGACACCAATATCTATGCAATTCACCTAACAATACTGTATGAAGAAATTAAGATTTGCCTGTAGGATGTAAATAAATAAAAAAACAAAACAACTTAATATAAATGACAATTATTAAACATTTGATGTTCAAATTGAGTTTCAGGAAAAATAGATTTACAAAATTATGTTTTCAGTAAAAAGAATTGTTCCATAGGAGGCACAACAGAGATATTGCTGCATTTAAATGTTTCAGTAAAATTCCAAAACTGTGGTAGAAAATGGAATTATTTTTTAGCTTTTCTATCAACATACATGGTTAACCTAGATTTAGTGTGTTAAAAACTTAATTAATAAGCAAAGAAATAGAATCGATGTAGCCATTAGAGGAAACCTTCACATTGCTTTGGCTAATTTAAAGCTTGACATTTCTAATATTGTCAGACTGCAGGAGGCACAAGGTTCCCATTAGCTTAATTTTATTTTGTAATGAATTCAGCAATAATGTTTATATTAAAAATAAAACTAAATATAAAATTAAACCTAAAACATTTGGCCCTAATATTCAATAATTTAAAAATGATGACTATTCTTTGGATTTGAAAGAAAGTCATGACAATGAGATTAATTTTTGTGTGTAATCATTGCAAATTATTTGACATAATTTTTGTATAATGATAATAATGGCAATGTCTTTGATTCTGGAGATTAAGGCTGACTGCAGTGTTTCATATTACTACTCAAACCCAGTTGTGACCTGCATATTGTCCTGAATTTTGTGCCGACAAAGCCGTTGTCCCCTGGTGGTCTATTTAAGTTTTCTTTCTGTCTTTTGCGCCTGTCTTCAATAATGGCTTTTCTTTGAGTCTCAAATGTTTGTTCCGCAGCTTTTATGAAAGCTCTCCAACTGTTTCTCTCAGAGGCCATCTGCTGTCGGATACTTTCCTCTATGCCAGTGAGGGTGAAATGGTGCCTGAGTGGATCTTTATAGCTCTTACGGGGGCACCTCTGTAACACTGTCCTCCCATTAGCTCATCAAAGAAAATGGCCTTTGGTGTGCGGTCATCTTCCATGCAAGATAAGTGTTTTTGACAGCATAAAAATTAATAAATAAATGACATTTTGTTCAAATTTGCCTTTTCACGCTTCTTTGTAAGTGTTTTTCTTAGAGAGGGGGCACTGGCAGATTTTTTAAAAGAAAAAATATGAAAAGGAGGCGGTAGACCAAAAAAGGTTGAAGACCACTGATCTAGAACTTGTTTTGCAATTATTTGCAAAGACTTAATCAAACTTTGATTGTGAATAGATCTAAATATAAATGCATTTTATCATCAAGATAAAATCAAGGATGCTTCTAAGGGAAGCTCCAAGAAAGCTGGTAACAAATCTGGAAACGATGGAGGTTCAAAGGGAGCTAATCAAGGCTCTAAAAATGGTGAATTATACTTTTTTTTTAGACTGTTCTTAATTAAACAATAATTTTTGATGTTCACATTAAACAAAGTTATAGTACAAAACTTCAGATTAAAAGTTAAACATTTCTAGTGACTTTTACTCAAAATATGTCAATTATAAAAAAAACATTCTTGTTAATTTTGATGACACAATCCCCTCATTATTTCAATTCACTTAGTATATCAGAATGTATAATGGAACTGCAAATCTTTGTTTCTTTTTCCCCTTCAAGTGATCATGGGTCAGTCGACTTTAAAACAACCTGGAATATCTTCTAATGTTTAAAGGACATGACTTGTAAATTGTCTTATTTATTTATTTTATTATATCAACTTACTATAGTTTATCAAATGGCTGTTTTTATATTATGCCATGGTTATAGTAAATAACACTTACTTTTTTCTCTGACTTTTTTTGAGGGATAATATTTAATCTGTAATCCAACTTTTTTTTTCATCTGACTTAAAAGGTAGGCCCTTTGAAATTACTTTTGAAAAGGTGCAGTGTTTGGCAAAATAATTTTTTTTTTAACTGCAAACATTTATCGTTTTTCAATATTTCATGCTATAGTATCTCTGTAATTCTTTTTTTCTTCGCTTCACCTTTACCTATCCCTTAGTCTGTTTGACTGTTGGGGCACCACACAAGATTCGCCCACTGCTTTTCTCCATTGCTCTCTGTTTTTTGCCTGGTATAGAATCTCTTTAACCTCTTTCAATGGCAGTTTTTTTATAATAGTTAGCAGGTCATCATGGGGTCCAATCACTGTAGTAACTGTCAGGGTTGTGTTAAAGCCTTAACTCGTTTGCCTGGGCCCCAGACATTCAACAGGCACCTTCATGCTTGAAATAGACAATTGAATCGCTGTTAACAATGTAATTGTTTAATGATATGAATGTAAGTTATGACAAACTGATGGAGTAATATCATTGAGTTTAAAACATTCTAATATTGTGGTTATATATAATTAATTAAACAATAATTCTGCTATCCCACAACACAACACTTTAGTACGCACTACACTGGCCTAGTGTAGACTTGATGATCCCATAACTAACTCCCTGTAGAGACATAAGGAAAAGAGAAATGGAAAGGTCTAGTCCAATACGCTATGGCAGTGAAACAACTGCAAAATGCAGTAATGTCTTAGAAACTCACCCTAAACAGGGGTACACAAATGAACCTTAAAGAAAAGTTACACCAGCATAATAACAAAAACGCTCCATAAGCTTAAAAGCAAAGCAACCAAGAAGGTGCATTCGAAAATTGTGCACTTAACAAACATTAGTGCTAGAATACCATAATCTATGCACCAACAGTAACCCTGTCTCTAATTTCTACTTTTGTGATGTTGTCTTTTCATGTGATACCTGGGATCCTTCTCTAGCATCTCAATTCCATCACTAGATCCTCCTCTCTAACTCTGCAGTAAGCATCCAAGACTTCAAGCATATAAGAACGTGGCCATGACCGGAGAGCGCGTCAATCTGATTTTGATGCCAAGGGCAATGCCTTAGTCTTTCCATATTGTTTTGAGTTTTGAAAGTGCTGTTATGGACTGCGCAATTTGGGCCAGTAGTTCAGGTTTGGTTCCCTCATCTGAGACAATAGCTCCTAGGTATTTAAAACCACTGACACTTGCCAGCTTTTTACCTACATTGCTCCTATTCTACTGAGTTTATAAAACTCAGAGACTTTATAATGTCAAGTGCTGCTACTGTTCTTTGTTTTCTTGTTTTCTAAGAGATTGAACATCTCTGCTTTGAGCCATTTCATCATAACCTATAATGTCACATCATCTGTATAGTCCAGATGAGTATCACATGAAATAGACATAATGAGTCTGACCCATCGTTGTGTATGTTTCTTATTATGTGTTGTGAACTGATCTGTTCTTTTGTGTCAAAATGTCTTGGTGTCCAGGTCAGAATGTGTGTGTGTGTACTATGTTATTGTGAACTGTTTTGTCATTCTTGTTCTTGTACAATATAGCCTAGGATCAAGACATGTCTTCCTGTAGTGTTTTTTTAGGCTACTACACCCATTAGAAGACTTTGGCCATTATAAATGACAATGGTGACATTCTCTCAATGCTTCTTTTACGCACAGGAAAATGACTTTTGCATCTGATAACTTCTTCAGCAATTCATTGCAGAAAACAGTTTCTTTGGCACTTTTCCTAGTTTTTGTACACAGATCTCTTTGACTTATTTTACCAGCACTTGTATCTGAATATGCTTAGTTACATAATCTACCCACTGAGACAGGAATTTTTGTAATCTAATGGTTTTTCAAATTTAAAAATGGTAGGCTTAATTTGTTAGAAAATACATTTGTCAGTATTCTCATTAAGTTTGTCCAAAGATTCAAAATCAGACAAAATTTCTGGATTGAGCTGAGTTATAATTTCTCTGAAGTGTTTTATTTACATTTCTTAAGCATGCTAATCCTCCTAAAATCAATTTTAATTTAGAAAATAGTGAGTTTGACTAAAATAACTTGTGGTGAATATTAAATGTTTTCTTCCATTTTCTATTAATTTATTAGTACATTTAGTGACCAAATTTGTAAGGTATCACTATTGTTGATTCAGGTTCAAATAAGTTGGTCAGCTCAGTAGGTAAAGCAGGAGACCAAAATGAATCCAACAAATCTAAAGGAACTACCAAGAATGGAGTATTAAGTAAGATGACGTGTTGTTAAAGTGAATTAGTTAGGGATGTCTGAATGATTAAAAAACCTGTTGTTAGTAGTTAATTTTCATAAATAGATTTTCTCATTTGTTTTTTATGATGATACATAAAACAGCATTGAGTCATCAAAAAATAAAATTACTACTGCACAGTTTGTTGCCATTCTTTAATTACAAAATCAAATATTAATTACTTCATAATTTTTTGGACTAGTTATTTTTGAAAGGAACATACCCTCAGATTTTTTAATTTAATATTTAAAAAGAAAAAATATCATTAAAAATGAATCAATGTTTTCTTCTGTTAGATAACCTCAATGCTGGTCTAAAAGGAAATTTAGGCAAAACTGGAGATATATCTGGAAACAATGGAAGTCCTAAGGGATCTAAAGAAGGATCTAAAAATGGTGAATTTTTTTTTTCTTAAGAATATAAAAATAATGTTCAATGATAATGTTGTAGTTTATGTAGTATTTCAGGTTAATTAGATAACATCGGAATGGGCTTGTTATTCATAACTGATTTTGCAGTGGCCTCACTAGGGTTGGTGCCACCTGTTAGCTTTGGGTGTCTAACTAAACACTATTTATCTAACTCACTAAATTCATTGATATTAAATGAGAGTTGATTAATTTTTTAAGTTTTGTTGTTAATCAAATTTTCATTTTATTAATAGCTATAACAAATATTAAAATGTAAGATTTATTATTAGAAGCAGTGGAAATATCAACTGAATATGTTTTCTTTATGAATATATGAAACATTTTAGACATTAACGAAATGGTTTTACAATATACTAGTGTCATACTTTAACATAACAAAAATCCTGTTACATCTAAAGCTTTATTACACTAAATGACAAACAACTACACACATAGTAAAAATCATGACACGAAATATGGTCAGTACACCATCTAACAAATGTAAACAAATACTAGGGGCGACAATCAAATAAACAAATTCACGACATTAGTGTTTCTCAATCTTTTACTAGTAAACCCACCTAGACCCAAAAATTTAAGTTCACTGCCACCATTTTCAGCTAGGGAACTGGTGGAGTGCTGTGAAGCACTGGGTGCTAAGTGTTTCCCTGCATTTTTAAGCTTCAGAATCTTATTCTTCTTGGGTCTACAATGTACCATTTCTCCTAGTTTGAATATTCATTTGAACCAAGTAGACAACATAGGAGATAAAGAAGTACAAGAAAAGGGGATCCATAAACTATTAGCAAACATTAAACTGAATAAAGCATCTGGACCTGATGGTATTCCAGCTAGATTACTCAAAGAACTAACCAATAGCTAGCACCAGTGTTCAAAATACTTTTTCAAGCATCTCTTAACCAGGGTAGAGTACCAAGGGACTGGAAAGAAGCTAATGTTACCCCTATTTAAAAAAGGAGAAAAAATCTGACCCAGGAAACTACAGACCAGTATCATTTACCAGCATCACATGTAAAATCCTAGAACGCAATATATGTAGCAACATCATAAACCACTTAGACAAACACAACGTTCTTACTCCATACCAACATGGCTTTAGGAAATATAGATCATGTGAAACACAACTGATAGGACTAATTGATGATTTTTCAAAAGGTTTAGATAATAGTGAGCAAATAGATGCTTTCTATCTAGATTTTTCCAAGGCTTTTGACAAAGTTCACCACCATAGTTTGCTTTAAAAATTAAAATATTTTGGCATTGATGGCCCATTGCATCAGTGAATTAAAGATTTTCTTTTGGCGGACTTCAAAAGTCCCAGAGGACTGGCAAAAAGGAGTGATTGTAAAGCTTCTAAAAAAGGGCAACTTGGCAGACTGCAACAACTGGAGGGGCATTACTCTCCTCTCTTTCCCAGGCAAAGTTTTCAGCACTGTTTTGTTGAGATGGCTAAACAGTCTATAGATGAGAGGCTCAGAGAAGAACAAGAAGGTTTCCGAAGAGGCAGATCATGTACAGAGCAGATCTTCATTCTACAAAATATCATAGAACAAAGTCTTGAATACCAACAATGGCTTACGATCAGTTTTGTAGACTTTAAGAAAGTATTTGAAAGTGTCCACCGAGAATCACTATGGAAAATAGTTATAAAATACGGCATCTCAGAAAAATTCGTCCAGATCCTTCGACACCTTTACAGTCAGTCTAGTTGCTGCATTAAAACAGAAGAAGGAACAACCAAGTTTTTTAGCCTTGAGACAGGTGTGAGACAGGGGTGCATCTTATCTCCCTTCCTTTTACTCCTAGCCATCGACTACATAATGAGGAGAGCTATGAACCAGACTGCCTTTGGTATTCCATGGCGTTAACAAAGCTGAATGACAGACTTACTTTGCTGATGATGTTGCACTACTTGGGTGCTACAAATAAAGGCATACAAGAAATGATTGAGAGCCTAGATAGAGAGGAACCTAAAATTGGCCTCCGCATAAAATTGGATAAGACTGAAATTTTGCGAGTGGGATATAAGGTAAATGGTGCCCCGTCAGACTTGGCGAGTCAAAGCTTGAAGAGCTGGACAAGCTCATGTACCTTGGCAGCATCATTACAAATGATAGGGATGCCTACCATGATGTAGCGTGCCAAATATGAAAAGCAGGGAGCATTTTCCAAAGGCTGCAGCCTATTTGGAGTCGAACACTTAGTGAGGTTGTGAGAGAGCATCACATGAGGTTTGCAGGATATGTCCTTTGACAAAATGAACTATGCATACCAAGAGTTTCAATGACATGGAGGCCAATACGAGGAAAGCGAAAACAGGGATGTCCTTGTATTACTTGGCGCCACACCTTCATGGAGGACCTCAGAACTGTGGACACCAGGTTGGAGGAAGCTTCTGACATTGCCAATGACAGATCTCTATAGAGACAGCTTGCCGCTCAATGCGCCGAACAGCGTGGGAAGACCTAAGTCTAAGTAAGTATGTTGATAGGGAGAGAACAAACTGTAATAATAAATGGCTCTTAATCAACACCAATAACAGTAAACTCAGGTGTACCTCAAGGAACAGTCTTGGGTCCACTACTATTTTTAATTTACATAAATGATTTACCAAATTGCATTAGTTCAGGAACAAAAGTCATATTTTTTGCAGACGATTGCATAACATATAGAACAATATAAAACAACACAAGATACTTAAATTTTACAAAGAGAATTAGATGAATTACAGAAATGGGCATCAAATTGGAGCATGTCTTTCCACCTAGAAAAATGTCAGTTATTAAGAGTAACAAAAAAACTAAAACAAATTAATTCCATTACCTTATTCATGGTAAACCAGTAACACAGACAAAAAACTCAAAAACCTAGGTTTTATAATACATGAAAAACTGTCATGGAATTCCCATATTGATGAAACTATCAAAAAATCAAACAAAGCATTAAGGTTTATTAAAAAAAATTCTATAAATCAAATAACACCATATGTTAAATACAAATACGCAAATACAACCAAATTGATTTTCCTTTAAAAAAAAAAGAACACTTTCAGTCTTTGAAAATTGAATTAAAAAAAAACAATTTTTGAATCTCTTTATTTGATTTAGTTTCATTTTTTAAAACATCAAATTAAATTTAAATATTTTCTACTTCATAATAATTTTTATTAGTTATCCTTTAATAAAAAACCCCCCAACTATCCCATTAACTTTATTAAATAAGAAACCAAATCATAAAAATCAATCCATTTGTTTTTTTAATCTAGGTAACCTCAGTGCTGGTCTAAAGGGAAGTTTACCTAAACTTGGAGGTAACTCTGGAAACGTAGGAAGTCCAAAGGGATCTAAAGGAGGATCTAAAAAAGGTAATTTTTTTTTTTTGTTTGTCGTTAGAGTTAAAAATAATTCCAATGCTTGTATAATATTTGTATGATTTATATTGCCTTTTCTGATAAATCAGACCACATGATAATGGGCTTAGTAATATTAATTGGTTAGTAGTACTACACGATTGTGTCCTCTTTTAGAACAAGTATTTTTCTACTTGTTATATTTGGCAATTTTACATAAATGTATTAACTATATGACCTTTTTTTGTGTGACACATGAAAGCATAACTACAGACTTTACTTGTGTTTTACTTTTCTACTATTTTTAGTTAAAAAATATACTAACAAATTCCTGTAACTTGAGATACAACACAATACATTTTATTTCCTTTCACTTGATTGCCAAAAGAATACATGAATATGGCTTCAATAAATATCTTTTGGGCTACTAACTGGGAAGCTTAGTTTTACCTCATGCTATGTCCTTTGAACCTATCAAACTGATTTTAATCCATACAAAAAGATTATCTAATCAGTAGGAAATATAATACTGATATTCATTGTCTAAAGTTATTATCCATTTCTTTATAAAGGATCAAATAAATCTGTTGGATCAGTCAATCAACCAGAAGACCAATCTAAAGGAAATACAGGGAATGTTGCAGGAGTCTTTGGTAAATTGAATTAAAAAAAACAATTTTTGAATCTCTTTATTTGATTTAGTTTCATTTTTTAAAACATCGAATTAAATTTAAATATTTTCTACTTCATAATAATTTTTTTTCTAGCTATCCTTTAATAAAAAAAACCCCAGCTATCCCATTAACTTTATTAAATAAGAAACCAAATCATAAAAATCAATCCATTTGTTTTTTTAATCTAGGTAACCTCAGTGCTGGTCTAAAGGGAAGTTTACCTAAACTTGGAGGTAACTCTGGAAACGTAGGAAGTCCAAAGGGATCTAAAGGAAGATCTAAAAAAGGTATTTTTGTTTGTTTGTTTGTCATTAGAGTTAAAAATAATTCCAATGTTTGTATAATATTTGTATGATTTATATTGCCTTTTCTGGTAAATCAGACCACATGATAATAGGCTTAGTAATATTAATTGGTTAGTAGTATTACACGATTGTGTCCTCTTTTAGAACAAGTATTTTTCTACATGTTATATTTGGCATTTTTACATAAATGTATTAACTATATGACCTTTTTTTGTGTGACACATGAAAGCATAACTACAGACTTTACTTGTGTTTTACTTTTCTACTATTTTTAGTTAAAAAATATACTACCAAATTCCTGTAACTTGAGATACAACACAATACATTTTATTTCCTTTCACTTGATGTGAGGACACTCTTTGTTCATTTTGCCAAAAGAATACATGAATATGGCTTCAATAAATATCTTTTGGGCTACTAACTGGGCATCTTAGTTCTACCTCATGCTATGTCCTTTGAACCTATCAAACTGATTTTAATCCATAAAAAAAGACTATATAATAAGTAGGAAATATAATACTGATATTCAGTTTCTAAAGTTATTATCTATTTCTTTATAAATATTAAATAAATCTGTTGGATCAGTCAATGAACAAGGAGACCAATCTAAAGGAAATACAGGGAATGTTGCAGGAGTCTTTGGTAAATTGAATTACAAAAAACAATTTATGAATCTCTTTATTTGATTTAGTTTCATTTTTTGAAACATCGAATTAAATTTAAATATTTTCTACTTCATAATAATTTTTTTTCTAGTTATCCTTTAATAAAAAAAACCCCAACTATCCCATTAAATTTATTAAATAAGAAACCAAATCATAAAAATCAATCCATTTGTTTTTTTAATCTAGGTAACCTCAGTGCTGGTCTAAAGGGAAGTTTACCTAAACTTGGAGGTAACTCTGGAAACGTAGGAAGTCCAAAGGGATCTAAAGGAGGATCTAAAAAAGGTAATATTTTTGTTTGTTTGTCATTAGAGTTAAAAATAATTCCAATGTTTGTATAATATTTGTATGATTTATATTGCCTTTTCTGGTAAATCAGACCACATGTTAATGGGCTTAGTAATAGTAATTGGTTAGTAGTATTACACGATTGTCCCCTCTTTTAGAACAAGTATTTTTCTACATGTCATATTTGGCATTTTTACATAAATGTATTAACTATATGACCTTTTTTTGTGTGACACATGAAAGCATAACTACAGACATTACTTGTGTTTTACTTTTCTACTATTTTTAGTTAAAAAATATACTAACAAATTCCTGTAACTTGAGATACAACACAATACATTTTATTTCCTTTCACTTGATGTGAGGACACTCTTTGTTCATTTTGCCAAAAGTATTAACTATATGACCTTTTTTTGTGTGACACATGAAAGCATAACTACAGACTTTACTTGTGTTTTACTTTTCTACTATTTTTAGTTAAAAAATATACTAACAAATTCCTGTAACTTGAGATACAACACAATACATTTTATTTCCTTTCTCTTGATGTGAGGACACTCTTTGTTCATTTTGCCAAAAGAATACATGAATATGGCTTCAATAAATATCTTTTGGGCTACTAACTGGGCATCTTAGTTCTACCTCATGCTATGTCCTTTGAACCTATCAAACTGATTTTAATCCATAAAAAAAGACTATATAATAAGTAGGAAATATAATACTGATATTCAGTTTCTAAAGTTATTATCTATTTCTTTATGAATATTAAATAAATCTGTTGGATCAGTCAATGAACAAGGAGACCAATCTAAAGGAAATACAGGGAATGTTGCATGAGTCTTTGGTAAATTGAATTACAAAAAACAATTTATGAATCTCTTTATTTGATTTAGTTTCATTTTTTAAAACATCGAATTAAATTTAAATATTTTCTACTTCATAATAATTTTTTTTCTAGTTATCCTTTAAAAAAAAACCCCCCAGCTATCCCATTAACTTTATTAAATAAGAAACCAAATCATAAAAATCAATCCATTTGTTTTTTTAATCTAGGTAACCTCAGTGCTGGTCTAAAGGGAAGTTTACCTAAACTTGGAGGTAACTCTGGAAACGTAGGAAGTCCAAAGGGATCTAAAGGAGGATCTAAAAAAGGTATTTTTGTTTGTTTGTTTGTCATTAGAGTTAAAAATAATTCCAATGTTTGTATAATATTTGTATGATTTATATTGCCTTTTCTGGTAAATCAGACCACATGATAATAGGCTTAGTAATATTAATTGGTTAGTAGTATTACACGATTGTGTCTTCTTTTAGAACAAGTATTTTTCTACATGTTATATTTGGCATTTTTACATAAATGTATTAACTATATGACCTTTTTTTGTGTGACACATGAAAGCATAACTACAGACTTTACTTGTGTTTTACTTTTCTACTATTTTTAGTTAAAAAATATACTAACAAATTCCTGTAACTTGAGATACAACACAATACATTTTATTTCCTTTCACTTGATGTGAGGACACTCTTTGTTCATTTTGCCAAAAGAATACATGAATATGGCTTCAATAAATATCTTTTGGGCTACTAACTGGGCATCTTAGTTCTACCTCATGCTATGTCCTTTGAACCTATCAAACTGATTTTAATCCATAAAAAAAGACTATATAATAAGTAGGAAATATAATACTGATATTCAGTTTCTGAAGTTATTATCTATTTCTTTATAAATATTAAATAAATCTGTTGGATCAGTCAATGAACATGGAGACCAATCTAAAGGAAATACAGGGAATGTTGCATGAGTCTTTGGTAAATTGAATTACAAAAAACAATTTATGAATCTCTTTATTTGATTTAGTTTCATTTTTTAAAACATCGAATTAAATTTAAATATTTTCTACTTCATAATAATTTTTTTTCAAGTTATCCTTTAATAAAAAAACCCCCAGCTATCCCATTAACTTTATTAAATAAGAAACCAAATCATAAAAATCAATCCATTTGTTTTTTTAATCTAGGTAACCTCAGTGCTGGTCTAAAGGGAAGTTTACCTAAACTTGGAGGTAACTCTGGAAACGTTGGAAGTCCAAAGGAATCTAAAGGAGGATCTAAAAAAGGTATTTTTGTTTGTTTGTTTGTCATTAGAGTTAAAAATAATTCCAATGTTTGTATAATATTTGTATGATTTATATTGCCTTTTCTGGTAAATCAGACCACATGATAATAGGCTAAGTAATATTAATTGGTTAGTAGTATTACACGATTGTGTCCTCTTTTAGAACAAGTATTTTTCTACATGTTATATTTGGCATTTTTACATAAATGTATTAACTATATGACCTTTTTTTGTGTGACACATGAAAGCATAACTACAGACTTTACTTGTGTTTTACTTTTCTACTATTTTTAGTTAAAAAATATACTAACAAATTCCTGTAACTTGAGATACAACATAATACATTTTATTTCCTTTCACTTGATGTGAGGACACTCTTTGTTCATTTTGCCAAAAGAATACATGAATATGGCTTCAATAAATATCTTTTGGGCTACTAACTGGGCATCTTAGTTCTACCTCATGCTATGTCCTTTGAACCTATCAAACTGATTTTAATCCATAAAAAAAGACTATATAATAAGTAGGAAATATAATACTGATATTCAGTTTCTAAAGTTATTATCTATTTCTTTATAAATATTAAATAAATCTGTTGGATCAGTCAATGAACATGGAGACCAATCTAAAGGAAATACAGGGAATGTTGCATGAGTCTTTGGTAAATTGAATTACAAAAAACAATTTATGAATCTCTTTATTTGATTTAGTTTCATTTTTTAAAACATCGAATTAAATTTAAATATTTTCTACTTCATAATAATTTTTTTTCTAGTTATCCTTTAATAAAAAACCCCCCAGCTATCCCATTAACTTTATTAAATAAGAAACCAAATCATAAAAATCAATCCATTTGTTTTTTTAATCTAGGTAACCTCAGTGCTGGTCTAAAGGGAAGTTTACCTAAACTTGGAGGTAACTCTGGAAACGTTGGAAGTCCAAAGGAATCTAAAGGAGGATCTAAAAAAGGTATTTTTGTTTGTTTGTTTGTCATTAGAGTTAAAAATAATTCCAATGTTTGTATAATATTTGTATGATTTATATTGCCTTTTCTGGTAAATCAGACCACATGATAATAGGCTAAGTAATATTAATTGGTTAGTAGTATTACACGATTGTGTCCTCTTTTAGAACAAGTATTTTTCTACATGTTATATTTGGCATTTTTACATAAATGTATTAACTATATGACCTTTTTTTGTGTGACACATGAAAGCATAACTACAGACTTTACTTGTGTTTTACTTTTCTACTATTTTTAGTTAAAAAATATACTAACAAATTCCTGTAACTTGAGATACAACACAATACATTTTATTTCCTTTCACTTGATGTGAGGACACTCTTTGTTCATTTTGCCAAAAGAATACATGAATATGGCTTCAATAAATATCTTTTGGGCTACTAACTGGGCATCTTAGTTCTACCTCATGCTATGTCCTTTGAACCTATCAAACTGATTTTAATCCATAAAAAAAGACTATATAATAAGTAGGAAATATAATACTGATATTCAGTTTCTGAAGTTATTATCTATTTCTTTATAAATATTAAATAAATCTGTTGGATCAGTCAATGAACATGGAGACCAATCTAAAGGAAATACAGGGAATGTTGCATGAGTCTTTGGTAAATTGAATTACAAAAAACAATTTATGAATCTCTTTATTTGATTTAGTTTCATTTTTTAAAACATCGAATTAAATTTAAATATTTTCTACTTCATAATAATTTTTTTTCTAGTTATCCTTTAATAAAAAACCCCCCAGCTATCCCATTAACTTTATTAAATAAGAAACCAAATCATAAAAATCAATCCATTTGTTTTTTTAATCTAGGTAACCTCAGTGCTGGTCTAAAGGGAAGTTTACCTAAACTTGGAGGTAACTCTGGAAACGTTGGAAGTCCAAAGGAATCTAAAGGAGGATCTAAAAAAGGTATTTTTGTTTGTTTGTTTGTCATTAGAGTTAAAAATAATTCCAATGTTTGTATAATATTTGTATGATTTATATTGCCTTTTCTGGTAAATCAGACCACATGATAATAGGCTAAGTAATATTAATTGGTTAGTAGTATTACACGATTGTGTCCTCTTTTAGAACAAGTATTTTTCTACATGTTATATTTGGCATTTTTACATAAATGTATTAACTATATGACCTTTTTTTGTGTGACACATGAAAGCATAACTACAGACTTTACTTGTGTTTTACTTTTCTACTATTTTTAGTTAAAAAATATACTAACAAATTCCTGTAACTTGAGATACAACATAATACATTTTATTTCCTTTCACTTGATGTGAGGACACTCTTTGTTCATTTTGCCAAAAGAATACATGAATATGGCTTCAATAAATATCTTTTGGGCTACTAACTGGGCATCTTAGTTCTACCTCATGCTATGTCCTTTGAACCTATCAAACTGATTTTAATCCATAAAAAAAGACTATATAATAAGTAGGAAATATAATACTGATATTCAGTTTCTAAAGTTATTATCTATTTCTTTATAAATATTAAATAAATCTGTTGGATCAGTCAATGAACATGGAGACCAATCTAAAGGAAATACAGGGAATGTTGCAGGAGTCTTTGGTAAATTGAATTACAAAAAACAATTTATGAATCTCTTTATTTGATTTAGTTTCATTTTTTAAAACATCGAATTAAATTTAAATATTTTCTACTTCATAATAATTTTTTTTCTAGTTATCCTTTAATAAAACAAACCCCCAGCTATCCCATTAACTTTATTAAATAAGAAACCAAATCATAAAAATCAATCCATTTGTTTCTTTAATCTAGGTAACCTCAGTGCTGGTCTAAAGGGAAGTTTACCTAAACTTGGAGGTAACTCTGGAAACGTAGGAAGTCCAAAGGGATCTAAAGGAGGATCTAAAAAAGGTATTTTTGTTTGTTTGTTTGTCATTAGAGTTAAAAATAATTCCAATGTTTGTATAATATTTGTATGATTTATATTGCCTTTTCTGGTAAATCAGACCACATGATAATAGGCTTAGTAATATTAATTGGTTAGTAGTATTACACGATTGTGTCCTCTTTTAGAACAAGTATTTTTCTACATGTTATATTTGGCATTTTTACATAAATGTATTAACTATATGACCTTTTTTTGTGTGACACATGAAAGCATAACTACAGACTTTACTTGTGTTTTACTTTTCTACTATTTTTAGTTAAAAAATATACTAACAAATTCCTGTAACTTGAGATACAACACAATACATTTTATTTCCTTTCACTTGATGTGAGGACACTCTTTGTTCATTTTGCCAAAAGAATACATGAATATGGCTTCAATAAATATCTTTTGGGCTACTAACTGGGCATCTTAGTTCTACCTCATGCTATGTCCTTTGAACCTATCAAACTGATTTTAATCCATAAAAAAAGACTATATAATAAGTAGGAAATATAATACTGATATTCAGTTTCTGAAGTTATTATCTATTTCTTTATAAATATTAAATAAATCTGTTGGATCAGTCAATGAACATGGAGACCAATCTAAAGGAAATACAGGGAATGTTGCATGAGTCTTTGGTAAATTGAATTACAAAAAACAATTTATGAATCTCTTTATTTGATTTAGTTTCATTTTTTAAAACATCGAATTAAATTTAAATATTTTCTACTTCATAATAATTTTTTTTCTAGTTATCCTTTAATAAAAAACCCCCCAGCTATCCCATTAACTTTATTAAATAAGAAACCAAATCATAAAAATCAATCCATTTGTTTTTTTAATCTAGGTAACCTCAGTGCTGGTCTAAAGGGAAGTTTACCTAAACTTGGAGGTAACTCTGGAAACGTTGGAAGTCCAAAGGAATCTAAAGGAGGATCTAAAAAAGGTATTTTTGTTTGTTTGTTTGTCATTAGAGTTAAAAATAATTCCAATGTTTGTATAATATTTGTATGATTTATATTGCCTTTTCTGGTAAATCAGACCACATGATAATAGGCTAAGTAATATTAATTGGTTAGTAGTATTACACGATTGTGTCCTCTTTTAGAACAAGTATTTTTCTACATGTTATATTTGGCATTTTTACATAAATGTATTAACTATATGACCTTTTTTTGTGTGACACATGAAAGCATAACTACAGACTTTACTTGTGTTTTACTTTTCTACTATTTTTAGTTAAAAAATATACTAACAAATTCCTGTAACTTGAGATACAACATAATACATTTTATTTCCTTTCACTTGATGTGAGGACACTCTTTGTTCATTTTGCCAAAAGAATACATGAATATGGCTTCAATAAATATCTTTTGGGCTACTAACTGGGCATCTTAGTTCTACCTCATGCTATGTCCTTTGAACCTATCAAACTGATTTTAATCCATAAAAAAAGACTATATAATAAGTAGGAAATATAATACTGATATTCAGTTTCTAAAGTTATTATCTATTTCTTTATAAATATTAAATAAATCTGTTGGATCAGTCAATGAACATGGAGACCAATCTAAAGGAAATACAGGGAATGTTGCATGAGTCTTTGGTAAATTGAATTACAAAAAACAATTTATGAATCTCTTTATTTGATTTAGTTTCATTTTTTAAAACATCGAATTAAATTTAAATATTTTCTACTTCATAATAATTTTTTTTCTAGTTATCCTTTAATAAAAAACCCCCCAGCTATCCCATTAACTTTATTAAATAAGAAACCAAATCATAAAAATCAATCCATTTGTTTTTTTAATCTAGGTAACCTCAGTGCTGGTCTAAAGGGAAGTTTACCTAAACTTGGAGGTAACTCTGGAAACGTTGGAAGTCCAAAGGAATCTAAAGGAGGATCTAAAAAAGGTATTTTTGTTTGTTTGTTTGTCATTAGAGTTAAAAATAATTCCAATGTTTGTATAATATTTGTATGATTTATATTGCCTTTTCTGGTAAATCAGACCACATGATAATAGGCTAAGTAATATTAATTGGTTAGTAGTATTACACGATTGTGTCCTCTTTTAGAACAAGTATTTTTCTACATGTTATATTTGGCATTTTTACATAAATGTATTAACTATATGACCTTTTTTTGTGTGACACATGAAAGCATAACTACAGACTTTACTTGTGTTTTACTTTTCTACTATTTTTAGTTAAAAAATATACTAACAAATTCCTGTAACTTGAGATACAACATAATACATTTTATTTCCTTTCACTTGATGTGAGGACACTCTTTGTTCATTTTGCCAAAAGAATACATGAATATGGCTTCAATAAATATCTTTTGGGCTACTAACTGGGCATCTTAGTTCTACCTCATGCTATGTCCTTTGAACCTATCAAACTGATTTTAATCCATAAAAAAAGACTATATAATAAGTAGGAAATATAATACTGATATTCAGTTTCTAAAGTTATTATCTATTTCTTTATAAATATTAAATAAATCTGTTGGATCAGTCAATGAACATGGAGACCAATCTAAAGGAAATACAGGGAATGTTGCAGGAGTCTTTGGTAAATTGAATTACAAAAAACAATTTATGAATCTCTTTATTTGATTTAGTTTCATTTTTTAAAACATCGAATTAAATTTAAATATTTTCTACTTCATAATAATTTTTTTTCTAGTTATCCTTTAATAAAACAAACCCCCAGCTATCCCATTAACTTTATTAAATAAGAAACCAAATCATAAAAATCAATCCATTTGTTTCTTTAATCTAGGTAACCTCAGTGCTGGTCTAAAGGGAAGTTTACCTAAACTTGGAGGTAACTCTGGAAACGTAGGAAGTCCAAAGGGATCTAAAGGAGGATCTAAAAAAGGTATTTTTGTTTGTTTGTTTGTCATTAGAGTTAAAAATAATTCCAATGTTTGTATAATATTTGTATGATTTATATTGCCTTTTCTGGTAAATCAGACCACATGATAATAGGCTTAGTAATATTAATTGGTTAGTAGTATTACACGATTGTGTCCTCTTTTAGAACAAGTATTTTTCTACATGTTATATTTGGCATTTTTACATAAATGTATTAACTATATGACCTTTTTTTGTGTGACACATGAAAGCATAACTACAGACTTTACTTGTGTTTTACTTTTCTACTATTTTTAGTTAAAAAATATACTAACAAATTCCTGTAACTTGAGATACAACACAATACATTTTATTTCCTTTCACTTGATGTGAGGACACTCTTTGTTCATTTTGCCAAAAGAATACATGAATATGGCTTCAATAAATATCTTTTGGGCTACTAACTGGGCATCTTAGTTCTACCTCATGCTATGTCCTTTGAACCTATCAAACTGATTTTAATCCATAAAAAAAGACTATATAATAAGTAGGAAATATAATACTGATATTCAGTTTCTGAAGTTATTATCTATTTCTTTATAAATATTAAATAAATCTGTTGGATCAGTCAATGAACATGGAGACCAATCTAAAGGAAATACAGGGAATGTTGCATGAGTCTTTGGTAAATTGAATTACAAAAAACAATTTATGAATCTCTTTATTTGATTTAGTTTCATTTTTTAAAACATCGAATTAAATTTAAATATTTTCTACTTCATAATAATTTTTTTTCTAGTTATCCTTTAATAAAAAACCCCCCAGCTATCCCATTAACTTTATTAAATAAGAAACCAAATCATAAAAATCAATCCATTTGTTTTTTTAATCTAGGTAACCTCAGTGCTGGTCTAAAGGGAAGTTTACCTAAACTTGGAGGTAACTCTGGAAACGTTGGAAGTCCAAAGGAATCTAAAGGAGGATCTAAAAAAGGTATTTTTGTTTGTTTGTTTGTCATTAGAGTTAAAAATAATTCCAATGTTTGTATAATATTTGTATGATTTATATTGCCTTTTCTGGTAAATCAGACCACATGATAATAGGCTAAGTAATATTAATTGGTTAGTAGTATTACACGATTGTGTCCTCTTTTAGAACAAGTATTTTTCTACATGTTATATTTGGCATTTTTACATAAATGTATTAACTATATGACCTTTTTTTGTGTGACACATGAAAGCATAACTACAGACTTTACTTGTGTTTTACTTTTCTACTATTTTTAGTTAAAAAATATACTAACAAATTCCTGTAACTTGAGATACAACATAATACATTTTATTTCCTTTCACTTGATGTGAGGACACTCTTTGTTCATTTTGCCAAAAGAATACATGAATATGGCTTCAATAAATATCTTTTGGGCTACTAACTGGGCATCTTAGTTCTACCTCATGCTATGTCCTTTGAACCTATCAAACTGATTTTAATCCATAAAAAAAGACTATATAATAAGTAGGAAATATAATACTGATATTCAGTTTCTAAAGTTATTATCTATTTCTTTATAAATATTAAATAAATCTGTTGGATCAGTCAATGAACATGGAGACCAATCTAAAGGAAATACAGGGAATGTTGCAGGAGTCTTTGGTAAATTGAATTACAAAAAACAATTTATGAATCTCTTTATTTGATTTAGTTTCATTTTTTAAAACATCGAATTAAATTTAAATATTTTCTACTTCATAATAATTTTTTTTCTAGTTATCCTTTAATAAAACAAACCCCCAGCTATCCCATTAACTTTATTAAATAAGAAACCAAATCATAAAAATCAATCCATTTGTTTCTTTAATCTAGGTAACCTCAGTGCTGGTCTAAAGGGAAGTTTACCTAAACTTGGAGGTAACTCTGGAAACGTAGGAAGTCCAAAGGGATCTAAAGGAGGATCTAAAAAAGGTATTTTTGTTTGTTTGTTTGTCATTAGAGTTAAAAATAATTCCAATGTTTGTATAATATTTGTATGATTTATATTGCCTTTTCTGGTAAATCAGACCACATGATAATAGGCTTAGTAATATTAATTGGTTAGTAGTATTACACGATTGTGTCCTCTTTTAGAACAAGTATTTTTCTACATGTTATATTTGGCATTTTTACATAAATGTATTAACTATATGACCTTTTTTTGTGTGACACATGAAAGCATAACTACAGACTTTACTTGTGTTTTACTTTTCTACTATTTTTAGTTAAAAAATATACTAACAAATTCCTGTAACTTGAGATACAACACAATACATTTTATTTCCTTTCACTTGATGTGAGGACACTCTTTGTTCATTTTGCCAAAAGAATACATGAATATGGCTTCAATAAATATCTTTTGGGCTACTAACTGGGCATCTTAGTTCTACCTCATGCTATGTCCTTTGAACCTATCAAACTGATTTTAATCCATAAAAAAAGACTATATAATAAGTAGGAAATATAATACTGATATTCAGTTTCTGAAGTTATTATCTATTTCTTTATAAATATTAAATAAATCTGTTGGATCAGTCAATGAACATGGAGACCAATCTAAAGGAAATACAGGGAATGTTGCATGAGTCTTTGGTAAATTGAATTACAAAAAACAATTTATGAATCTCTTTATTTGATTTAGTTTCATTTTTTAAAACATCGAATTAAATTTAAATATTTTCTACTTCATAATAATTTTTTTTCTAGTTATCCTTTAATAAAAAACCCCCCAGCTATCCCATTAACTTTATTAAATAAGAAACCAAATCATAAAAATCAATCCATTTGTTTTTTTAATCTAGGTAACCTCAGTGCTGGTCTAAAGGGAAGTTTACCTAAACTTGGAGGTAACTCTGGAAACGTTGGAAGTCCAAAGGAATCTAAAGGAGGATCTAAAAAAGGTATTTTTGTTTGTTTGTTTGTCATTAGAGTTAAAAATAATTCCAATGTTTGTATAATATTTGTATGATTTATATTGCCTTTTCTGGTAAATCAGACCACATGATAATAGGCTAAGTAATATTAATTGGTTAGTAGTATTACACGATTGTGTCCTCTTTTAGAACAAGTATTTTTCTACATGTTATATTTGGCATTTTTACATAAATGTATTAACTATATGACCTTTTTTTGTGTGACACATGAAAGCATAACTACAGACTTTACTTGTGTTTTACTTTTCTACTATTTTTAGTTAAAAAATATACTAACAAATTCCTGTAACTTGAGATACAACATAATACATTTTATTTCCTTTCACTTGATGTGAGGACACTCTTTGTTCATTTTGCCAAAAGAATACATGAATATGGCTTCAATAAATATCTTTTGGGCTACTAACTGGGCATCTTAGTTCTACCTCATGCTATGTCCTTTGAACCTATCAAACTGATTTTAATCCATAAAAAAAGACTATATAATAAGTAGGAAATATAATACTGATATTCAGTTTCTAAAGTTATTATCTATTTCTTTATAAATATTAAATAAATCTGTTGGATCAGTCAATGAACATGGAGACCAATCTAAAGGAAATACAGGGAATGTTGCAGGAGTCTTTGGTAAATTGAATTACAAAAAACAATTTATGAATCTCTTTATTTGATTTAGTTTCATTTTTTAAAACATCGAATTAAATTTAAATATTTTCTACTTCATAATAATTTTTTTTCTAGTTATCCTTTAATAAAACAAACCCCCAGCTATCCCATTAACTTTATTAAATAAGAAACCAAATCATAAAAATCAATCCATTTGTTTCTTTAATCTAGGTAACCTCAGTGCTGGTCTAAAGGGAAGTTTACCTAAACTTGGAGGTAACTCTGGAAACGTAGGAAGTCCAAAGGGATCTAAAGGAGGATCTAAAAAAGGTATTTTTGTTTGTTTGTTTGTCATTAGAGTTAAAAATAATTCCAATGTTTGTATAATATTTGTATGATTTATATTGCCTTTTCTGGTAAATCAGACCACATGATAATAGGCTTAGTAATATTAATTGGTTAGTAGTATTACACGATTGTGTCCTCTTTTAGAACAAGTATTTTTCTACATGTTATATTTGGCATTTTTACATAAATGTATTAACTATATGACCTTTTTTTGTGTGACACATGAAAGCATAACTACAGACTTTACTTGTGTTTTACTTTTCTACTATTTTTAGTTAAAAAATATACTAACAAATTCCTGTAACTTGAGATACAACACAATACATTTTATTTCCTTTCACTTGATGTGAGGACACTCTTTGTTCATTTTGCCAAAAGAATACATGAATATGGCTTCAATAAATATCTTTTGGGCTACTAACTGGGCATCTTAGTTCTACCTCATGCTATGTCCTTTGAACCTATCAAACTGATTTTAATCCATAAAAAAAGACTATATAATAAGTAGGAAATATAATACTGATATTCAGTTTCTGAAGTTATTATCTATTTCTTTATAAATATTAAATAAATCTGTTGGATCAGTCAATGAACAAGGAGACCAATCTAAAGGAAATACAGGGAATGTTGCATGAGTCTTTGGTAAATTGAATTACAAAAAACAATTTATGAATCTCTTTATTTGATTTAGTTTCATTTTTTAAAACATCGAATTAAATTTAAATATTTTCTACTTCATAATAATTTTTTTTCTAGTTATCCTTTAATAAAACAAACCCCCAGCTATCCCATTAACTTTATTAAATAAGAAACCAAATCATAAAAATCAATCCATTTGTTTTTTTAATCTAGGTAACCTCAGTGCTGGTCTAAAGGGAAGTTTACCTAAACTTGGAGGTAACTCTGGAAACGTAGGAAGTCCAAAGGGATCTAAAGGAGGATCTAAAAAAGGTATTTTTGTTTGTTTGTTTGTCATTAGAGTTAAAAATAATTCCAATGTTTGTATAATATTTGTATGATTTATATTGCCTTTTCTGGTAAATCAGACCACATGATAATAGGCTTAGTAATATTAATTGGTTAGTAGTATTACACGATTGTGTCCTCTTTTAGAACAAGTATTTTTCTACATGTTATATTTGGCATTTTTACATAAATGTATTAACTATATGACCTTTTTTTGTGTGACACATGAAAGCATAACTACAGACTTTACTTGTGTTTTACTTTTCTACTATTTTTAGTTAAAAAATATACTAACAAATTCCTGTAACTTGAGATACAACACAATACATTTTATTTCCTTTCACTTGATGTGAGGACACTCTTTGTTCATTTTGCCAAAAGTATTAACTATATGACCTTTTTTTGTGTGACACATGAAAGCATAACTACAGACTTTACTTGTGTTTTTCTTTTCTACTATTTTTAGTTAAAAAATATACTAACAAATTCCTGTAACTTGAGATACAACACAATACATTTTATTTCCTTTCACTTGATGTGAGGACACTCTTTGTTCATTTTGCCAAAAGAATACATGAATATGGCTTCAATAAATATCTTTTGGGCTACTAACTGGGCATCTTAGTTCTACCTCATGCTATGTCCTTTGAACCTATCAAACTGATTTTAATCCATAAAAAAAGACTATATAATAAGTAGGAAATATAATACTGATATTCAGTTTCTGAAGTTATTATCTATTTCTTTATAAATATTAAATAAATCTGTTGGATCAGTCAATGAACATGGAGACCAATCTAAAGGAAATACAGGGAATGTTGCATGAGTCTTTGGTAAATTGAATTACAAAAAACAATTTATGAATCTCTTTATTTGATTTAGTTTCATTTTTTAAAACATCGAATTAAATTTAAATATTTTCTACTTCATAATAATTTTTTTTCTAGTTATCCTTTAATAAAAAACCCCCCAGCTATCCCATTAACTTTATTAAATAAGAAACCAAATCATAAAAATCAATCCATTTGTTTTTTTAATCTAGGTAACCTCAGTGCTGGTCTAAAGGGAAGTTTACCTAAACTTGGAGGTAACTCTGGAAACGTTGGAAGTCCAAAGGAATCTAAAGGAGGATCTAAAAAAGGTATTTTTGTTTGTTTGTTTGTCATTAGAGTTAAAAATAATTCCAATGTTTGTATAATATTTGTATGATTTATATTGCCTTTTCTGGTAAATCAGACCACATGATAATAGGCTAAGTAATATTAATTGGTTAGTAGTATTACACGATTGTGTCCTCTTTTAGAACAAGTATTTTTCTACATGTTATATTTGGCATTTTTACATAAATGTATTAACTATATGACCTTTTTTTGTGTGACACATGAAAGCATAACTACAGACTTTACTTGTGTTTTACTTTTCTACTATTTTTAGTTAAAAAATATACTAACAAATTCCTGTAACTTGAGATACAACACAATACATTTTATTTCCTTTCACTTGATGTGAGGACACTCTTTGTTCATTTTGCCAAAAGTATTAACTATATGACCTTTTTTTGTGTGACACATGAAAGCATAACTACAGACTTTACTTGTGTTTTACTTTTCTACTATTTTTAGTTAAAAAATATACTAACAAATTCCTGTAACTTGAGATACAACACAATACATTTTATTTCCTTTCACTTGATGTGAGGACACTCTTTGTTCATTTTGCCAAAAGAATACATGAATATGGCTTCAATAAATATCTTTTGGGCTACTAACTGGGCATCTTAGTTCTACCTCATGCTATGTCCTTTGAACCTATCAAACTGATTTTAATCCATAAAAAAAGACTATATAATAAGTAGGAAATATAATACTGATATTCAGTTTCTGAAGTTATTATCTATTTCTTTATAAATATTAAATAAATCTGTTGGATCAGTCAATGAACATGGAGACCAATCTAAAGGAAATACAGGGAATGTTGCATGAGTCTTTGGTAAATTGAATTACAAAAAACAATTTATGAATCTCTTTATTTGATTTAGTTTCATTTTTTAAAACATCGAATTAAATTTAAATATTTTCTACTTCATAATAATTTTTTTTCTAGTTATCCTTTAATAAAAAACCCCCCAGCTATCCCATTAACTTTATTAAATAAGAAACCAAATCATAAAAATCAATCCATTTGTTTTTTTAATCTAGGTAACCTCAGTGCTGGTCTAAAGGGAAGTTTACCTAAACTTGGAGGTAACTCTGGAAACGTTGGAAGTCCAAAGGGATCTAAAGGAGGATCTAAAAAAGGTATTTTTGTTTGTTTGTTTGTCATTAGAGTTAAAAATAATTCCAATGTTTGTATAATATTTGTATGATTTATATTGCCTTTTCTGGTAAATCAGACCACATGATAATAGGCTTAGTAATATTAATTGGTTAGTAGTATTACACGATTGTGTCCTCTTTTAGAACAAGTATTTTTCTACATGTTATATTTGGCATTTTTACATAAATGTATTAACTATATGACCTTTTTTTGTGTGACACATGAAAGCATAACTACAGACTTTACTTGTGTTTTACTTTTCTACTATTTTTAGTTAAAAAATATACTAACAAATTCCTGTAACTTGAGATACAACACAATACATTTTATTTCCTTTCACTTGATGTGAGGACACTCTTTGTTCATTTTGCCAAAAGAATACATGAATATGGCTTCAATAAATATCTTTTGGGCTACTAACTGGGCATCTTAGTTCTACCTCATGCTATGTCCTTTGAACCTATCAAACTGATTTTAATCCATAAAAAAAGACTATATAATAAGTAGGAAATATAATACTGATATTCAGTTTCTAAAGTTATCTATTTCTTTTTAAATATTAAATAAATCTGTTGGATCAGTCAATGAACATGGAGACCAATCTAAAGGAAATACAGGGAATGTTGCATGAGTCTTTGGTAAATTGAATTACAAAAAACAATTTATGAATCTCTTTATTTGATTTAGTTTCATTTTTTAAAACATCGAATTAAATTTAAATATTTTCTACTTTATAATAATTTTTTTTCTAGTTATCCTTTAATAAAAAAACCCCCAGCTATCCCATTAACTTTATTAAATAAGAAACCAAATCATAAAAATCAATCCATTTGTTTTTTTAATCTAGGTAACCTCAGTGCTGGTCTAAAGGGAAGTTTACCTAAACTTGGAGGTAACTCTGGAAACGTAGGAAGTCCAAAGGGATCTAAAGGAGGATCTAAAAAAGGTATTTTTGTTTGTTTGTTTGTCATTAGAGTTAAAAATAATTCCAATGTTTGTATAATATTTGTATGATTTATATTGCCTTTTCTGGTAAATCAGACCACATGATAATAGGCTTAGTAATATTAATTGGTTAGTAGTATTACACGATTGTGTCCTCTTTTAGAACAAGTATTTTTCTACATGTTATATTTGGCATTTTTACATAAATGTATTAACTATATGACCTTTTTTTGTGTGACACATGAAAGCATAACTACAGACTTTACTTGTGTTTTACTTTTCTACTATTTTTAGTTAAAAAATATACTAACAAATTCCTGTAACTTGAGATACAACACAATACATTTTATTTCCTTTCACTTGATGTGAGGACACTCTTTGTTCATTTTGCCAAAAGAATACATGAATATGGCTTCAATAAATATCTTTTGGGCTACTAACTGGGCATCTTAGTTCTACCTCATGCTATGTCCTTTGAACCTATCAAACTGATTTTAATCCATAAAAAAAGACTATATAATAAGTAGGAAATATAATACTGATATTCAGTTTCTAAAGTTATTATCTATTTCTTTATAAATATTAAATAAATCTGTTGGATCAGTCAATGAACAAGGAGACCAATCTAAAGGAAATACAGGGAATGTTGCAGGAGTCTTTGGTAAATTGAATTACAAAAAACAATTTATGAATCTCTTTATTTGATTTAGTTTCATTTTTTAAAACATCGAATTAAATTTAAATATTTTCTACTTCATAATAATTTTTTTTCTAGTTATCCTTTAATAAAACAAACCCCCAGCTATCCCATTAACTTTATTAAATAAGAAACCAAATCATAAAAATCAATCCATTTGTTTCTTTAATCTAGGTAACCTCAGTGCTGGTCTAAAGGGAAGTTTACCTAAACTTGGAGGTAACTCTGGAAACGTAGGAAGTCCAAAGGGATCTAAAGGAGGATCTAAAAAAGGTATTTTTGTTTGTTTGTTTGTCATTAGAGTTAAAAATAATTCCAATGTTTGTATAATATTTGTATGATTTATATTGCCTTTTCTGGTAAATCAGACCACATGATAATAGGCTTAGTAATATTAATTGGTTAGTAGTATTACACGATTGTGTCCTCTTTTAGAACAAGTATTTTTCTACATGTTATATTTGGCATTTTTACATAAATGTATTAACTATATGACCTTTTTTTGTGTGACACATGAAAGCATAACTACAGACTTTACTTGTGTTTTACTTTTCTACTATTTTTAGTTAAAAAATATACTAACAAATTCCTGTAACTTGAGATACAACACAATACATTTTATTTCCTTTCACTTGATGTGAGGACACTCTTTGTTCATTTTGCCAAAAGAATACATGAATATGGCTTCAATAAATATCTTTTGGGCTACTAACTGGGCATCTTAGTTCTACCTCATGCTATGTCCTTTGAACCTATCAAACTGATTTTAATCCATAAAAAAAGACTATATAATAAGTAGGAAATATAATACTGATATTCAGTTTCTGAAGTTATTATCTATTTCTTTATAAATATTAAATAAATCTGTTGGATCAGTCAATGAACAAGGAGACCAATCTAAAGGAAATACAGGGAATGTTGCAGGAGTCTTTGGTAAATTGAATTACAAAAAACAATTTATGAATCTCTTTATTTGATTTAGTTTCATTTTTTAAAACATCGAATTAAATTTAAATATTTTCTACTTCATAATAATTTTTTTTCTAGTTATCCTTTAATAAAACAAACCCCCAGCTATCCCATTAACTTTATAAAATAAGAAACCAAATCATAAAAATCAATCCATTTGTTTCTTTAATCTAGGTAACCTCAGTGCTGGTCTAAAGGGAAGTTTACCTAAACTTGGAGGTAACTCTGGAAACGTAGGAAGTCCAAAGGGATCTAAAGGAGGATCTAAAAAAGGTATTTTTGTTTGTTTGTTTGTCATTAGAGTTAAAAATAATTCCAATGTTTGTATAATATTTGTATGATTTATATTGCCTTTTCTGGTAAATCAGACCACATGATAATAGGCTTAGTAATATTAATTGGTTAGTAGTATTACACGATTGTGTCCTCTTTTAGAACAAGTATTTTTCTACATGTTATATTTGGCATTTTTACATAAATGTATTAACTATATGACCTTTTTTTGTGTGACACATGAAAGCATAACTACAGACTTTACTTGTGTTTTACTTTTCTACTATTTTTAGTTAAAAAATATACTAACAAATTCCTGTAACTTGAGATACAACACAATACATTTTATTTCCTTTCACTTGATGTGAGGACACTCTTTGTTCATTTTGCCAAAAGAATACATGAATATGGCTTCAATAAATATCTTTTGGGCTACTAACTGGGCATCTTAGTTCTACCTCATGCTATGTCCTTTGAACCTATCAAACTGATTTTAATCCATAAAAAAAGACTATATAATAAGTAGGAAATATAATACTGATATTCAGTTTCTGAAGTTATTATCTATTTCTTTATAAATATTAAATAAATCTGTTGGATCAGTCAATGAACAAGGAGACCAATCTAAAGGAAATACAGGGAATGTTGCAGGAGTCTTTGGTAAATTGAATTACAAAAAACAATTTATGAATCTCTTTATTTGATTTAGTTTCATTTTTTAAAACATCGAATTAAATTTAAATATTTTCTACTTCATAATAATTTTTTTTCTAGTTATCCTTTAATAAAACAAACCCCCAGCTATCCCATTAACTTTATTAAATAAGAAACCAAATCATAAAAATCAATCCATTTGTTTCTTTAATCTAGGTAACCTCAGTGCTGGTCTAAAGGGAAGTTTACCTAAACTTGGAGGTAACTCTGGAAACGTAGGAAGTCCAAAGGGATCTAAAGGAGGATCTAAAAAAGGTATTTTTGTTTGTTTGTTTGTCATTAGAGTTAAAAATAATTCCAATGTTTGTATAATATTTGTATGATTTATATTGCCTTTTCTGGTAAATCAGACCACATGATAATAGGCTTAGTAATATTAATTGGTTAGTAGTATTACACGATTGTGTCCTCTTTTAGAACAAGTATTTTTCTACATGTTATATTTGGCATTTTTACATAAATGTATTAACTATATGACCTTTTTTTGTGTGACACATGAAAGCATAACTACAGACTTTACTTGTGTTTTACTTTTCTACTATTTTTAGTTAAAAAATATACTAACAAATTCCTGTAACTTGAGATACAACACAATACATTTTATTTCCTTTCACTTGATGTGAGGACACTCTTTGTTCATTTTGCCAAAAGTATTAACTATATGACCTTTTTTTGTGTGACACATGAAAGCATAACTACAGACTTTACTTGTGTTTTACTTTTCTACTATTTTTAGTTAAAAAATATACTAACAAATTCCTGTAACTTGAGATACAACACAATACATTTTATTTCCTTTCACTTGATGTGAGGACACTCTTTGTTCATTTTGCCAAAAGAATACATGAATATGGCTTCAATAAATATCTTTTGGGCTACTAACTGGGCATCTTAGTTCTACCTCATGCTATGTCCTTTGAACCTATCAAACTGATTTTAATCCATAAAAAAAGACTATATAATAAGTAGGAAATATAATACTGATATTCAGTTTCTAAAGTTATCTATTTCTTTTTAAATATTAAATAAATCTGTTGGATCAGTCAATGAACATGGAGACCAATCTAAAGGAAATACAGGGAATGTTGCAGGAGTCTTTGGTAAATTGAATTACAAAAAACAATTTATGAATCTCTTTATTTGATTTAGTTTCATTTTTTAAAACATCGAATTAAATTTAAATATTTTCTACTTAATAATAATTTTTTTTCTAGTTATCCTTTAATAAAAAAACCCCCAGCTATCCCATTAACTTTATTAAATAAGAAACCAAATCATAAAAATCAATCCATTTGTTTTTTTAATCTAGGTAACCTCAGTGCTGGTCTAAAGGGAAGTTTACCTAAACTTGGAGGTAACTCTGGAAACGTAGGAAGTCCAAAGGGATCTAAAGGAGGATCTAAAAAAGGTATTTTTGTTTGTTTGTTTGTCATTAGAGTTAAAAATAATTCCAATGTTTGTATAATATTTGTATGATTTATATTGCCTTTTCTGGTAAATCAGACCACATGATAATAGGCTTAGTAATATTAATTGGTTAGTAGTATTACACGATTGTGTCCTCTTTTAGAACAAGTATTTTTCTACATGTTATATTTGGCATTTTTACATAAATGTATTAACTATATGACCTTTTTTTGTGTGACACATGAAAGCATAACTACAGACTTTACTTGTGTTTTACTTTTCTACTATTTTTAGTTAAAAAATATACTAACAAATTCCTGTAACTTGAGATACAACACAATACATTTTATTTCCTTTCACTTGATGTGAGGACACTCTTTGTTCATTTTGCCAAAAGAATACATGAATATGGCTTCAATAAATATCTTTTGGGCTACTAACTGGGCATCTTAGTTCTACCTCATGCTATGTCCTTTGAACCTATCAAACTGATTTTAATCCATAAAAAAAGACTATATAATAAGTAGGAAATATAATACTGATATTCAGTTTCTGAAGTTATTATCTATTTCTTTATAAATATTAAATAAATCTGTTGGATCAGTCAATGAACAAGGAGACCAATCTAAAGGAAATACAGGGAATGTTGCAGGAGTCTTTGGTAAATTGAATTACAAAAAACAATTTATGAATCTCTTTATTTGATTTAGTTTCATTTTTTAAAACATCGAATTAAATTTAAATATTTTCTACTTCATAATAATTTTTTTTCTAGTTATCCTTTAATAAAACAAACCCCCAGCTATCCCATTAACTTTATAAAATAAGAAACCAAATCATAAAAATCAATCCATTTGTTTCTTTAATCTAGGTAACCTCAGTGCTGGTCTAAAGGGAAGTTTACCTAAACTTGGAGGTAACTCTGGAAACGTAGGAAGTCCAAAGGGATCTAAAGGAGGATCTAAAAAAGGTATTTTTGTTTGTTTGTTTGTCATTAGAGTTAAAAATAATTCCAATGTTTGTATAATATTTGTATGATTTATATTGCCTTTTCTGGTAAATCAGACCACATGATAATAGGCTTAGTAATATTAATTGGTTAGTAGTATTACACGATTGTGTCCTCTTTTAGAACAAGTATTTTTCTACATGTTATATTTGGCATTTTTACATAAATGTATTAACTATATGACCTTTTTTTGTGTGACACATGAAAGCATAACTACAGACTTTACTTGTGTTTTACTTTTCTACTATTTTTAGTTAAAAAATATACTAACAAATTCCTGTAACTTGAGATACAACACAATACATTTTATTTCCTTTCACTTGATGTGAGGACACTCTTTGTTCATTTTGCCAAAAGTATTAACTATATGACCTTTTTTTGTGTGACACATGAAAGCATAACTACAGACTTTACTTGTGTTTTACTTTTCTACTATTTTTAGTTAAAAAATATACTAACAAATTCCTGTAACTTGAGATACAACACAATACATTTTATTTCCTTTCACTTGATGTGAGGACACTCTTTGTTCATTTTGCCAAAAGAATACATGAATATGGCTTCAATAAATATCTTTTGGGCTACTAACTGGGCATCTTAGTTCTACCTCATGCTATGTCCTTTGAACCTATCAAACTGATTTTAATCCATAAAAAAAGACTATATAATAAGTAGGAAATATAATACTGATATTCAGTTTCTAAAGTTATCTATTTCTTTTTAAATATTAAATAAATCTGTTGGATCAGTCAATGAACATGGAGACCAATCTAAAGGAAATACAGGGAATGTTGCAGGAGTCTTTGGTAAATTGAATTACAAAAAACAATTTATGAATCTCTTTATTTGATTTAGTTTCATTTTTTAAAACATCGAATTAAATTTAAATATTTTCTACTTAATAATAATTTTTTTTCTAGTTATCCTTTAATAAAAAAACCCCCAGCTATCCCATTAACTTTATTAAATAAGAAACCAAATCATAAAAATCAATCCATTTGTTTTTTTAATCTAGGTAACCTCAGTGCTGGTCTAAAGGGAAGTTTACCTAAACTTGGAGGTAACTCTGGAAACGTAGGAAGTCCAAAGGGATCTAAAGGAGGATCTAAAAAAGGTATTTTTGTTTGTTTGTTTGTCATTAGAGTTAAAAATAATTCCAATGTTTGTATAATATTTGTATGATTTATATTGCCTTTTCTGGTAAATCAGACCACATGATAATAGGCTTAGTAATATTAATTGGTTAGTAGTATTACACGATTGTGTCCTCTTTTAGAACAAGTATTTTTCTACATGTTATATTTGGCATTTTTACATAAATGTATTAACTATATGACCTTTTTTTGTGTGACACATGAAAGCATAACTACAGACTTTACTTGTGTTTTACTTTTCTACTATTTTTAGTTAAAAAATATACTAACAAATTCCTGTAACTTGAGATACAACACAATACATTTTATTTCCTTTCACTTGATGTGAGGACACTCTTTGTTCATTTTGCCAAAAGAATACATGAATATGGCTTCAATAAATATCTTTTGGGCTACTAACTGGGCATCTTAGTTCTACCTCATGCTATGTCCTTTGAACCTATCAAACTGATTTTAATCCATAAAAAAAGACTATATAATAAGTAGGAAATATAATACTGATATTCAGTTTCTAAAGTTATCTATTTCTTTTTAAATATTAAATAAATCTGTTGGATCAGTCAATGAACATGGAGACCAATCTAAAGGAAATACAGGGAATGTTGCAGGAGTCTTTGGTAAATTGAATTACAAAAAACAATTTATGAATCTCTTTATTTGATTTAGTTTCATTTTTTAAAACATCGAATTAAATTTAAATATTTTCTACTTAATAATAATTTTTTTTCTAGTTATCCTTTAATAAAAAAACCCCCAGCTATCCCATTAACTTTATTAAATAAGAAACCAAATCATAAAAATCAATCCATTTGTTTTTTTAATCTAGGTAACCTCAGTGCTGGTCTAAAGGGAAGTTTACCTAAACTTGGAGGTAACTCTGGAAACGTAGGAAGTCCAAAGGGATCTAAAGGAGGATCTAAAAAAGGTATTTTTGTTTGTTTGTTTGTCATTAGAGTTAAAAATAATTCCAATGTTTGTATAATATTTGTATGATTTATATTGCCTTTTCTGGTAAATCAGACCACATGATAATAGGCTTAGTAATATTAATTGGTTAGTAGTATTACACGATTGTGTCCTCTTTTAGAACAAGTATTTTTCTACATGTTATATTTGGCATTTTTACATAAATGTATTAACTATATGACCTTTTTTTGTGTGACACATGAAAGCATAACTACAGACTTTACTTGTGTTTTACTTTTCTACTATTTTTAGTTAAAAAATATACTAACAAATTCCTGTAACTTGAGATACAACACAATACATTTTATTTCCTTTCACTTGATGTGAGGACACTCTTTGTTCATTTTGCCAAAAGAATACATGAATATGGCTTCAATAAATATCTTTTGGGCTACTAACTGGGCATCTTAGTTCTACCTCATGCTATGTCCTTTGAACCTATCAAACTGATTTTAATCCATAAAAAAAGACTATATAATAAGTAGGAAATATAATACTGATATTCAGTTTCTAAAGTTATTATCTATTTCTTTATAAATATTAAATAAATCTGTTGGATCAGTCAATGAACAAGGAGACCAATCTAAAGGAAATACAGGGAATGTTGCAGGAGTCTTTGATAAGTTGAATTAAAAAAAAAAATTTATGAATCTCTTTATTTGATTTAGTTTCATTTTTTTTTTTTTTTTTTTTTTTTTAATAATTTTATTCAGCATTTAATTTATGAGCTATTTAATGTTCAACATCCATAAAATTATATAGTGTTGATGGTCTATTTTGTTGATTATTATATATGTTAATTGTGCATGCGAGTCCATATGACGCAACAACAGAATGAATAAAGTCATCCTTTCTGGCGTCTTGTCCGTTATTCTTCTTGTTCCATTCTCCTACTTTTTTAATTACTCGTCACGTCACTATGGAAAAACCCGATTAACCTCAACTTCTAAGCATCTTGTGTCATTACATATTTCCTTCCCCCCCTTTATCAAAAAAGAAATTGTCAATCAATTTTTTTTTCAGTCTAAAACACTATCACTTACTGTCATGTCTGTACAATGGCGCTGCACTGTTGGCGACATACAATTTTTGCTTTTATTATTCATTATTTTTGTTTGGTGTAATGCACAAATTGTAAGACAAATTCCCATACGGATAATAAAGATTATTATTATTATTATTATTATTATACATGGCCAAAATTTTTGGGAAAGACAAAACAAACATATATCTTGATCTTGATGGACATCTTCATGTTTCCCATCTTCATCAGTTCCTGATAAAATTGTCCATGTTCCTATGTAGCAAAGTTCACACTGTAGTTGAATGTTGACACCAAGAAAACAATATGTACAGTTATTGGTAAGAAATTATCCGGTATACAGTGTTCTAATCATCACTCATGTCATTGACGATAAAATAGTATAGTACAGTGTAATAGTTTCACCAACCAATAGTACTAAGTCCATCAAGACATGTATACAGTCCCCATGCGATGATGCCTTTGCCGATTCCACAGGCATAAAACATGAGTTTTTCAAAGTACATACTGTCATTGGCCATGTGTACACTTTTTATTACCTCACATCACACCAAACCTTTCCTGTCAGACAAAATGTAATATTTGTGTCAAAACAACGTTCCAAATTATTCTACCTAACTTTTTTGTTGGGTACCAATAAGTATATTTTCTCTCCACTTACCATTTCCAAACTGACCTAGCCTTTTACCAATGAATGATATTGATTGTATAAAAAAATAATGACTGTAGATGATCATACTTACTTTAATTTACACCTTTGACTTCAATTATTGAAATTTTATAATTATCTCCCTTGATTTAATAAAATTCCCAATTTATATTTTACTGATTTATCTTTTTTTAAAGGAAATAAAATATAGTATCCATATATAAATAACTTATTTATACCCATTGACTAGAACATATACATATATATACATGCATAAACAAATCAAAATGAATAATCATTATTTACAACAGTTTATGTCACTGTAACTCTTGACAACATGTCAGCTACAATATTGATTTTTCCCCTAATAGCCTCCAATTGAAAATTATATTCCTGTAAAATTCGAAACCACCTGTATAATCTACCATTTTTAATACTTTTTTTCTTGCATAAACTTTAAAAAACAAATTTAACTTAATCATGATTCCATATTCAGAATACTTAGTAGTTTATTCATATCATAAGTTCTGTACCCATTTGCTTTATAGTCATTGTATTTGTTTTTACTTTGATTCCTTCTTTCACTATTTTTACCACAATAAGAACTCGCTATCTTCTGATTGGTATGTGACCTACTCCAACATTCTCTAGCAAAATGTCCTTGTTTATGACAACTGTAACAAATCATGTTTCTTCTATTATATGAGTTATTCATAGGTCTACTGTACTGTTCAGTATTTCTGTTTCTCATATTTCTGTTTAACAAATGACCATATTTGTTTTGCCATCTCTCAATGTCCCTCATGGTACAAGACTTAATTCCTCTATGTGTCAAACTAGGTATTGCTACAGCACTACAGTAACCAGTGAAAAATGGTGTCTTGATAAATATTCTGCAAGCCTTAAATTTCTTAATTCTGCCATCTAACAATCTAACCTTTTTCATGTAACCTAAGTAATACCATGGTTCTACAAATCTTGAATGAATTGCAATAGTTGGTTTTTTGCAATGGGAATCTATGTGACCTCTCTTATGGCAATTGAAACAAGTTATTTCCTCATAATGATTATCCCAAGATTTTGATCTTCCATTTCTGTCTCTATTTCTATTTTCAAATCTATCTTCAGTTTCTCTAAAATATCTATCATGTTGGCTATCCTTACTTCTATTTCTACTTCTTTCATTGTTTTCCTGTGTATATCCCACTAGATCAATATTCTTTTTATCTTTACATGAAAAAAGGTTGTTGGGATAGGCATTTTGATACGTTCTTATTATCTCAGTAACATCATCCAAAACTTTGGGATTCCTTTCTTTAGTAAATGATTGTAATTGAGGGTCACACTTAGCTATACAATTATCAAGCAATATACAATTTTTTAATCCCTCAAAGGTACTGTCAATCTTCTCAAATCCTAGCCGTTTATTAAAATAGTCTTTTTTCCAAATTTATAGTGGTTTGTGGTTCTGTTTGATTGGACGGTGTGTTTTTAAAATATTTTTTCCTGAATGTGCTGGCATTGTGTCCATATGCATTCAGCAATTCCTTTTTTATAATTTGGTAGCTATTTTGTACAGTATGATTGTGGTTTTGACAAATTGTAAGAGCTTGCCCTTGTACAAAGTCTAACAAAATTTGAGACCACTCTTCCTCGCTTATATTACAATTAACCATTTTAATTTCATATCTCTTTAGGTAGTCTGAAATGCAATCTCTAGCCTCCTGAAAGGGTTGTAGTTTTTTTTTCAACCAATGGTTGTTATCACTTGAAATATTAATGTTGTTTGTGTGATTATTACTATTATTGGTTTCAATGTGATAGTCTGGGGCACTGGTAGTATTAGTATTAGATCTATCATTAGTATTAGTGCTATTAACTTTTTGTTTATTTTGTTCAGCTTCAATTCTCAATTTCTCAAGATCATATTGTAATTTTCTATCTGCTTCTTCTTTTATTAATTGTGCTTCCCTATCCTTTTTTTCCTCTCTACGCTCTGTTTCTAGTCTATTCTTTTCCATTTATTAGACCTTTGAATAGTTTAAAATTATTTCTCTTTTCTTCAACTATGTTAATTTCTTCTATGGTGTTACCATAATTTAGCTGCTCAATATCACTATCCTCATCACTATAATCCCTATCCTGAGTTTCATTAGTACAATAAACTCTGCTTATTTGATTCCTACTTTTTTAATTACTTGTCACGTCACTATGGAAAAACCTGATTAACCTCAACTTCTACGCATCTTGTGTCATTACAATAGATTCTATAATGCAAAAGTGTTTTCCTGTAAGTGGGTAATTTTTTTCTAGAAAATCGTAATTTAAATAAGGTATTGTTTTTATTATCTTTATGGAGTGAAGTTTTATTTATTCTTTTATATTTAATAGTTCTATTTAGAATTTAAAATATGGAATTTAATAGACTTGTTTAAAAACAACTTAATGAGAATTTCTTTTATAAATCTTTTAAAAAAAATATTTTAAAAAGAATTTCACCATTTTTTATTTTAAATATTAATTAAGCTTTATTAATTCTTAATAGCTTGAATTTCAATGTTAAAGAAGTGTTCTGTGTCATGGCTTTGGAATTGTTGAGTGTGGCACATTCAGGTTGAGACAATCCGACACTGCATATAACCAGGGCACAGTTCACCCCAAAAAAAGATCATCCATTGTTTGTTGTAAATTTACTTCTGAAAAGGAGGAGCACTGGACCCCAAAACATTTTTAAATTATTAGATTAATGAAAAGGATTTAAAAATTTACAGATTAATTAAAATAGCAAAAAAAAAACCCTTTAAATTATCAATTTCTTTATATATCACTTTAAAAAAAATATTTATAGTGATTTTACTAGCATGAAGATATTATTGCGTTTATAAAAAAATTACTTATATAAACAAATTTTATTAAAATTTGTTACATTATCCTTTATAGGTATTAAAGATTTAACTGATAAACTGTTTGACCTTTTGGGTAAGAAAGGATCCAAGAGCAAAGATCAGTCTGTGGAAGACAAATCCAAGAAGGATTCTAAAGATAAATCCAAACCTGGATCCAAGTCAGGTCCACAAGGTAATGTATATCTATTCCATTCTGAGGAGATTAGATCAATTAGTAACTTCCCCATGTTAGTATATGCCACGAGTCGAGTCTGTGACCTATTTCAACCAGTTTCTAGAAGCAAGTTCAAACCAGTGCAAGTGTCCAGAGTAAACAAGTTAATTTTAGATATCCAATCAAAGAAAGAGGTTAAGGGAAAAAAATAGCACACGTCAGTTTCTAGAAGGTCGAAGTTACTAAATTAATTATCGTAGAAGGTTCCATGATTCTGGAACGTACGATCAAAGAAAGTATAAATAAGGGGAAAGTCAGTTAGACGGGGTCCTTGCATAGTAGTAGTTCTTGTAGAGCGATGGTCCTCGCTCAGTCCTCGATTAGTAATAAGTTTTGTGATATTAGCGGGTCCATTAGGTAAAGTTTTAGTTGTTGAAGTTGAAGTTATACTAAGTGAAGTTTTATGTATCTTTATGTTTTATTTATGAAGTATCAAGTCAAGTTGTTATTGAATTAAGAAGTTAATTTGATGTGAAAGTTGAAGAAGTTATTAAAGAGGTTTGAAGAAAATACAGAGAGATGTTTCTTTCATCATTTCATTGAATTGTCAAGTTTGATAATATAATCCCCGGCAAGTGTGATCATCACAGTATGTTCATATGCCATGCTATGGCTCAGATATGCCTGTAAGGAAAGAGGTCATAACCCATTTAATCCAAGATGCATAATCCAATCAGAATCAGAACAATGATAAATATTGCAATACATTAGCTAGCCTGAGGCTGATTATAGACTTGTACCTGATATGAATAAGTACACATATCTTCAATATCTGAAAGGTAAGCTAGTGTGACAAGTTTGCAGCTACATAATGATGCTGAACTCTAGCCCAAGAGGCGGGTACAGAGACGATGTGCTTTGAATGATAGTAGTAAAGATTCCTGGACAGGAGAGTTACGTGAAGTGAGCATCAGTGTGGAAGAGGTGGCGTGGTTAAGACATTGTTGGTTAATGTAAATAGACTTAGTCAAGTTGGTGACATTAGATAATTACAGAACTGACTACTCTTCTTCACAGACCCTGACTTTTCTTTTCAAAATGTGGAGAATCTGTTAGATCTAGAAATATATGAACAAAGTAGTATTATGTAGTTTGTTAAAATTTACCCACGAGGAATACAGTTCAGGATGTATGAATTTAAAGTAATCAGGTGACATAGAAAAAACAATGAATAACTTTCTATCAACTTTGGTTGTTTGTATTTCCCAATATTTATACATACATTTTAAATTTTCAGCCTAGGTTCTTTCAATCATGCATCCTCCAGTACATGTATAACAATAATATGCAAAAAACCAATTGGATATTGTAGATTCAATTACATCTGCCTTAATTCAGCTTTATTATAAACAAAATAACAACTTTCCTGTATAAATTTTGAGCTTCTCAAAAGTCTCTTAACATATCCAACAGGCTATTTATGTCAAGTTTCATTAAGGTGCAGTAATTTCTGTAAATAACATAGTTTCAGACACCTTGTTATCTGCTTTAATTGGCCTCCTTCAGTTGTAGAACAACTATAGTTCATATTGCAGAACACTTTTCATGTGACTGTTTAGCCCTATTCTGGAGAGACATAATATTGTCATCCTCATGTAATGCAGGTTGTGGAGGAACCAGCAATATTTTTTTTGTTTGGCATGCTTTTCTAGCTGAGGCCATTGTTTTTTTGCTGTCCATAGTTTTCTTAGTCTGCATCTCTCTCCACATAGTATGGTCTAAGTCTGTGTCTTCCCAGTAGTCAACATTCATGTCCTTTGCTTTGAGGACTTTGACTGCTTCCATATATCAGAGGTGGGATGACCAGTTTTTCTTGAGCTTATCATGAGTTATCCACAAAGGATGCCATTTGGGACAGCTCATCCTACATCTGTTAGACAAAACCAAGCCAGTAATGATCCCCTTTCAGATCTTGTGGTCTATAGGGCAGATGATGTAAAGGTCATCTGTATCTGTGGCCTACAGTTTACGAGAGTGTCATGTGGCCAGCACAATGACCAACTGCCCTTACTTTTCCCAACTGATGTCAGGTACCCTGGGTGGAATCTGAAGCGCCCAAAGATCCTGAAATTAAAAATCCCAGTCTTCACCAGGATTCAAAGCTGAAAACCCCGGTTTGGAAACCAAGTGCTTTACTGCTCAGCCACCGCACCTCTAACCAAGCCAGTGCAGGCAGCATTGTCTGAGGATTGTAAAGATGCTGGGAAGACCTGTTTGAGCCAGTGTTATTCACTGTTTCTTGCCATGTGATTTATTTTTAGATTAAGACTTTGTTCAACATTACTACCAATTTAATGTCAAAATTTAGCATGGGTGATTATGTTGAAAAGTTTGCTTAGAAGTATAATGAAAAAAAAAATGCCAAGTAGATCTAAAAGGGTAGCTAATGTAAAGTTCATCTGTTTAAAATCAAATAGACAGTCCCCTACAAAAAAATTCTGAGCCCAATCCAGTACTCAAGCTTTGATAGTCTTTGGCTGTCATATTCTATTTTATATAAATACAAAAAACATTATATATAATATCAGTAAAATAAGTATTTTGAAACTTTTGAAAAATTTTCTAGAACCCATCTGTGAGGATGTACTCCTTGAGAGTGTTAACTTTGCCAACTTCTCTCGTGCTTTTGGACGCAAAGTTCTATCTTTGACACTAACTAACCAATTGTCAGCCTCTGGTTGTTTATTTGGCACTTCCTTTGGCTTTGATAGCAAAGAAGTCTTCATCAAGAAAGGATGCCGTGGCAAGTTCAGAGTCTGTTACGAGAAACCAGAAGGCAAGATACTATTATTTATGTTGTAATTTTAAAAAAAAAATATGTTTGTTTGGCCATCAGTATAGAATTTATTCCAGACATTTACTTCACTCTCAAGCTAAACCCTTTCTGAGGCTGGGTAGATAAATTTAGATTTTCTGGGGCATGTTAATTGCTGCAAATCTTCATGGAGTTTAACCTCTGATGTGAGCACCCTATAGTGCAGTGCTAATGATTATTATTATTATTATTATTATAGCTTTTATATAGCGCTACTTTCATGCTTATAGCATGCTCAGAGCGCTTTTGGTCCAATCTCATTTGTGGACAGTGGGGGGAGGGGGTATCTAGGATTTAGTTTTCCGTTCTGCCTTTAGGTGCTCAGTAAACACAACTCTGCCAGAGTCGGGTGTCGAACCTCGAGCCCCCTTCTAGGTAGCCAAGCCAAGTTCAAGCACACTTAGCCTCTCGACCACGCTTTCCACTGATTCCTGTTAATGGATAGTCATCATATTGCATAAATCTTCCTTTGAAATGTCAGCTTCAATCACTTAATCATCTGAAAATTCCACTTACTTTAAAGGCTTCAAATTTTATTATTTGTGGAATATTATAGCCTAAACTGGGGAAGATGGTTTAACTGTCTTTTTCTTGATCCTGGGTTAAATAATGTTTTTTCCCCAATTAAGTTTTCTTCTCGCAAAAAAATATAAAAATATTTGAGAGTTTCTTTTTATCTTATTTATTTGTAATACACCCTTACCTAGCCCTTAGTCTGTTGCACCTTTAGGGCAACCCGTAAGATTTTTCAACCATCCTTCTCCATTCCTCTCTGTCTTTTGCTTGCCTATCCCTTAGTTTGTTGCACCAATAGGGCACCACACGACTAGTCAGCCATACTTCTCCATTTCTCTCTGTCTTTTGCCTTGGATAGAATCTCTTTCTATGGCAGGCCTGTCCATTCTTTTATTTTGTATTTCCATTGCTTTCTCTGCCTCTTCTTCTTTTTCCTGGTACTGTTCCCTGTAGAAAGGTCTTTACAAACTCCAAAGACCTTGTAGTACAAGGTCTTATTTGTAATCATTGCTTTTAAAATCTTATTGTTGAAAAATGGGGCTCAAATAGGTTATGTGGATTAGTTCTTCAGTCAAGGCAGTCATAATCTTCAGTTTCTGAAGCTCCACTTCCTGAAAATTTTCCTATTTCATAAGGAGACAAAATTAGCTTTTGTATTGGTTATTTTTTCCATGGTACTAAAGCCACTCTGAACTTGAAGACAGGGGCTAATTATGATACCAAACAACTTTATTATTTGTCATAGCAAAAATGGTCACAAAAATTAATTTTTTTAAAAAGAATCTGTTGTTTCACTGTTGAATCCCTACACATACATTGATGCAAGCATATGCACACATATTTGGTTCATTTTATCATATAGATTCAAAATCAGACTAAGGTGAAGCTATGAAGATGTTAAAATCTTTTAAAATGAAATGTAATTTTTTATCTTATTTTCAGCACCCAAGCCTAACACAAACTGCAAGACACCTTATGCGTCTGTTTATGGTTATTGCATTTACAGTCCTCCAAAAGCTGAAAAGTAATTGATTCTTTCATTTTTTTTATTTTTAGATTTCATAAACATCAGAGGTAAATGAGTATAGACATAACCCTAGATGGTTGGACCTAGAGAGTCTTTTTTTTTTTTTTAAATATAGATTTATTTTTTATTTTAAGAGACTGTATGAAACCAGTTTAAATATTCGTTATTGTTTGTTGAGCTTAAAGAAGGAGCTCCGTAACTGAGGCTACCCCAGAAGAACCATAAAATTCAACATCAGTGCCACTTTGAACTCACTGGCTTAGAATAAAGCAGTTAACCTCTGAAAGATACATTTTTAGAGAGATCACCAAGGTCACTTTACACACTTGAGGCTCAAAGATAAGCCCTGCCCAAGACAGGTGCACATGATAAAAAGAGAACTTGCATAGACCCCTGTAAGTCGACAGAGGCTATACCTGCATCATATGTAGCAAAATTTGCAACTTGCAAAGACAATGCCTTAAAAAATAATAATAATAAAAAAAAAGATTTGATGTCAATGCCAAAGACTTGTAAAAGTTAAAACAAATCCAATGGCACGTATCACACTTTCTGTCAACTTTTTGTGTGTGTGCATTGTATGCTTTAATAAATATATGCTTTCCAAGTGAAATTTTCTGTAACATAAATTTAAGCATTAGCTTTCAAATATTAATTTAAAAATATATAAATTTAGGAAATTCATTGATGCTGCATCTGAATGTGAGAAGTTGGGTGGCAGACTATTTGTCATTGATGATGGTAAATACACCCCTGCTGGCTTGAAAACTTTCCCTAATTTAAATGGTAAGTTTAATGTAGTGTCTATAGTCTGATTTTAAATTAGCTTAGTTATTTTAATATGGATAGTAGACACTGTATAAAAATAGGTATGGATGTAAAACTGAAGACCAAAGTCTATTCACTACACAGTTAAATAGATGGCCAGTAGGTTCACTACACAATTCAACAGATGACCAGTATTTTTAGAATAAAGAGGATGACAATGAGAAATGAACAGAAATATTTAAAATGTCAAAACATTTCTTTTATCCACATTCTTAGTTTCAGTTTGTGATCTAGAAGAATTAATAGAAATTGATAGATTTTTCAGAAACACGTTTCTCTATTGGACATACATTGTTGCCCCAAGTACACCCCCTCCTCTCCCCTGCCTCTTCTAGCTTAAAGAAATCACATGGAAGTTCATGCTGAGAAGTTGCAGCGGGGCAAAGAATTAAATGTGCAATTTCTTCTCATGAGTGTGACATGGAACCCTGACTGTTTTATACCCCTTTTCATTTATGAAAAAAAAAAAACGACTTGAAACAGAATACTAGCAGTTAATTTTTGTTGTAAATTGAAATTATTACCACAAAGTACTTCATATGTACTTTAAGAAACTAGCAGTTTTTTTTTTTAAATGAAATTATTATTCAATGTACTTCATCTGCACTTTAACACAGACAAACAATAAATGCACACTGATCTGTGATCACATCTTAACTCACTCAGTGATCTACGAACACATTTACACTCAATCATTGATAAACAAACACATCTACATTCACATTATTGATCTGTGAACACATCTACACATATCATTGATCTGTGAACACATCTACACTTACATCATTGATCTGTGAACACATCTACACTTACATTACTGATCTGTGAACACATCTACACTTACATCATTGATCTGTAAATACATCTACACTTACATCATTGATCTGTAAACACATCTACACATATCATTGATCTGTGAACACATCTACACTTACATCATTGATCTGTGAACACATCTACACTTACATTACTGATCTGTGAACACATCTACACTTACATCATTGATCTGTGAACACATCTACACTTACATTACTGATCTGTGAACACATCTACACTTACATCATTGATCTGTAAATACATCTACACTTACATCATTGATCTGTAAACACATCTACACTTACATCACTGATCTGTGAACACATCTACACTTACATCACTGATCTGTGAACACATCTACACTTACATCACTGATCTGTGAACACATCTACACTTACATCATTGATCTGTGAACACATCTACACTTATATCACTGATCTGTGAACACATCTACTCTTACATCATTGATCTGTGAACACATCTACACTTACATCATTGATCTGTGAACACATCTACACTTACATCATTGATCTGTGAACACATCTACTTTTATATCATTGTTATGAGCTGTTTTTTTTTTATAGGTGATGTTTACTTTTTGGGAGGTGCACAAATTGATGATGAGCAAGCGACATCCATTGCACAGAAATACAAAATGTCTGCTGGTGATTGCCGCAAAGCTCTGAAGTAAGTAGTTTATATATTTATTACATATATACATGTTTGTCTCCATTCTATTGCTGGGGGAAAGCCTGGGCAGTATATATATATATATATAAACTAGCCATATGTTGCCCGCGGGTCTCAATATGCATGTTACTGATATAGTACATTTAAATAGTTTGTGGGAAGCGTGGTCAAGAGGCTGAGTACGCTTGAACTTGGCTTGGCTACCTATGAAGGGGTTCGAGGCTTGACACCCAACTCGAGTTGAGCTGTGTTTACTGAGCACCTAAGGCAGCACGGAAACAAATGTGAATGGACCATAGCGCTCTGAGCATTCTATACGCATTAAAGTAGCGCTATATAGGTCCTCCAGCACCATTCGACGCATTGGGCGGCAAGCTGTCTCCATAAAGATCTGTCACTGGCAATGTCTGAAGCCTGGTGTCCACTGTTCTGAGGTCCTCCATGAAGGTGTGTCGCCAAGTAATACGAGGACGTCCATGTTTGCGCTTTCCTCATTTTGGCTTCCATGTTATCGCAACTCTTGGTGTGCGTTATTCATTTTGCCGTAGAACATGTCCCGCAAACCTCATGCGATGCTCAGTCACAACCTCACTAAGTGTTCGACTCCCAGTTCGGTATAGGATTTTCTTGTTTGAGACCCAATCTGTGTAACTGACTCCCAAAATCCGTCTCAGCCATCTCTGCTGAGCCACATTTAGTCTTTTCTCAATTTTGACCGATGACTTCCATGTCTCACATGCATATGTAGCAGTTGGAATGACGATTGTGTTGAGAAGGTGTTGGCTAGTCCAAATAGGCTACACTTACATTATTGATCTGTGAACACATCTACTTTTATATCATTTTATAAGTAAAGTAAATGCGTGAATGTAAAAATAGTATGAATAGTGCTATTAAAATAGCTAATCGACCTAAATCCATTTTGTTACAAAAAGATTTGCTTGCATATATATTTTTTGTTTAGTTTTTGACCTAGATTAAACTTGTTTAAACTAAGTAAAATACATCTACTTTCACTAAACATTCTTGATCTGTCAGTTTAAGGTTGAATTTAAGGTTCAATAAGCTTATTATTTTATGTTAGCATATTTATTATTACCCATATAGAGCCTCATTTGCCTGTCCAATCACAGCGTGTTTTCACTGGGCATGTATTGTTAGGCACCTCCGCGCTAAGTCTTTTCCAGATAAGCCAAATGGAGGTAAAACTTAAATATCGAAACAACACAGGCGAAAGGCAAACAATTTAAAGGTAGTCGACGCTGATAAACGATGTCGAACAAGAAGTTAAATACTCAATGAAGGAAATTGTTCAATGTCGTCAAGCTAAATCTGCACGTCAATAAAAATATACCAATATTCATTAAGTGGACATATTTCAGTAATGTTAGTTCTGAAATACATTAACGTTTTTGTTTTAAATAAAAGAATTTGCTTTTAAAACTATGACTATATCTTTTAATACAAAGACAAGGCGTGTTAATCTAAATAGAAATAAAACTTTACATTATAAATTTGCATTACATACATAGCAGCGATGTCTGGCACATTTTAAAAGCTTGTCTTGACCTTTGAGTGGTCTAGTAAACATGCAATATTCCTTAACTACGTCACGCTGATAATCTGTCTAGATGTGCGGGTATATCTCCAGAGGTAGAGAGGAGCAACCCCCACCTCCTTTTGTTTGCATAGTCCATAACATTGAGCTCACAGATAGACAGCTGACCACATTAACCCTGATGTCAACATGTTGACACTGTCTAGAGGTCACATCTTATGAGGGAACTGAGTTTGTTTACTTGGAGAAGAATTTTTTAGTACTACAAGCCATACCTCTACAGGGTTAACCTGGGATGAGTTTATTTCAAGATAGGTTGTCAATCAAGGGTCTGTACCGCATCCACACCTTTTACACTGTTGACCGGGTAATAAGTTTGTTTACTTTGAGTTAAGTCTCAATTAGGGGGCTGGACAACAAGCCAAACCTCTACAGGCTTAACCTAGTTTAAGTTTGTTTATTTGGAGATAAGTTGTCAATCAAGGGTCTATACCACAAGCCACACCTTTTACACTGTTGACTGGGTAATAAGTTTTACTTTGAGATAAGTCTCAATTAGGGGGCTGGACTACAAGCCAAACCACTACACTGCTACACTGTTACCAAGATTGCTAACTGTGAGAAAAATGTCAATTAGGAGGTTGGACATAAAACATCTACAAAAGTGTTTTTTTGCAACCCTAAAACCAAGAGTATATTATTAATAATTTTTATATTTAATAGCTAAGTAAGCTAGGAACTCATTTTAATGTAGATAGAAATAGAAAGGATCTGTGTATATTAGCATAGAAGACACTGACCAGGGGTATTTTTAAAGGGAGGGCTCAACAGACTCAACACCCCCAACTTCTTATTTGTTTAATCCATGACACTTAAGGTATTGATAGACATTGACCATTCTTAGGCCAGAATGGATTAACGCAAATTGTTAAGACATATTGACACTGTCTAGAGCAGTGGTTCTCAACCTTTTTAGCTTGGCGACCCCTTATTACAATTCCTCACTTATTCCCGACCCCCAACATTAAATTATTTTCGTTTATAAGTATGATGTTACAAAATTATAATTGGAGGCCTAATGTAACTATCTAATTTGCATTGCCAATGCTTAATGTTTAATCATGGTACAATTGAAATAGATGTTTCTCCTTATTATCTAATTACAAATAAATAAAGTAATTTCTTTATGACGTGCATCTATTTACGTCAGTATTTCATATTCACATTCCACACATGTGACAATTTTCTGTATTTAAATTTGATAACTAACAGGCTGTTTCGAGAAATAAATGTATTATTGCAAATGTAAGAAGAAGGTGCAACAGAAATAAATCAGAACATGACTGAAAACCTTTGATCCATAATTGTGTAGGCCTAATTAACAAGAAATGTTTCACTTTAAAACTGTTTATGTCTACTAAAAAAAAATTAACTTTGACTTTCATAGGATTTCTGACAAGTGCAAGTGAGATGCTGAGTAGTATCAGTATCACATCTATTTGCCAGGTTCAAAGTAATTTCCCTCATAGAGAGCAGATACGGCTGGAAGTCTTTATATATTATTTTCATTACAAATGACATACTACCCCCCCCCCCCCCCCCCCCCACTTTAACTATGGGGCAGGCAGAAGAAACAGTGGTTGTAGTTCATTCAATGTTGTCCAATGTGTTATGGATTTCTAAACAAAGTTTATGTATTAAAATTAAAATTTATGGATGCTCTATTTAACCCTTTTTAAAACGTACATTGTTTAGTTCATATACTAAGGATTTTTCTCATTTTATAATACAAAACAGAATAATAAATTAAATGGCAATAAGCAATGCGTTATAACACAAAGTACGATGAATATTTAACAGAAATAGTCCAATACGTTATCCATAAATCTGCATTAATTTAAGCTCATTTAAGCTTAAGCCTAGATAAATTTACCTACCAAAATGTTTGAAATTAATTCTGATTCAGTTGTCACCAGCATTTATCCTTGAATAACAATATATTTAGTAAATTTCAATACAAAAAAAAATTAATTTGTGACAAGCTTTACATGTTAGAATTGACCCAAAATTTTCGATGGACATAAGTGACCCCCTGACAAATTGTCATTCGACCCCCAAGGGGGTCGCAACCCACAGGTTGAGAACCCCTGGTCTAGAGGTCACTGGATGATGACACTAAGTTTATTTACTTGGAGAGAAATATCAATTAGGGCGCTGAACTACAAGACACACCCCTACAAGTATTTTGTTACACAAGCCACGGGTATAAAAGTGGCTTGTAAGGGCCTTTAGTAAATTGGACAACAATAATAATGGCTGATAAAAACTCATCACCTATATGGCATTATTTTAATGTCAAAACAATGGACAACTCTAAAGCAGTTTGCAATGCTTGTAAAATAGTACTGTCACATGGTAAACCAGGCAAAGCCAAAGACTTCTCAACCACCACTAGGATTATTCATCTATGCTCGAAACACCCAGACTTATTCAATTAAATGACATTGAAATCAGCAGTTAATAATTCTGCATCAAGTAATATCACTGCCTGCGCCAGTACTACGAGCTGCAGTGATTTGTCAAGCCTCACACACCAGCATCTACCAGGGATTAAAGAGAATTTAGACAAAGCTAAATTGTGGGATATTAATAGTGATGATGCTGAACGCATTCACTTGGCCATAGCAAAGATGATTGCATCTGACATGGAACCTTACCAAGTAGATGAGAAACCTGGATTTATTGAACTTTTAAAAGTATTGGAGAAAAGATACACTCTGCCTACTTTTGACTGAAAAACAATATTCTTAATAATAATTTAAGAGTGTCAAGTAACTCCTCCTTATTACTGGTATTACTTAAGATATATACTTAGCCACTATCTGTATTAGGCACAGACCAGAAGCAGTTTGTGGCCTTTAAAACACGAGCTTAATGACAAGTTGATGGTGTCAAATACATGAACACAAACATCTACCCATTATACAACCTAGATTTGAAAGATTTACACTATAAAACCAAGATTGCACTTTACCTTTGAAAGATTTACATTAGTTACATATAAGTTTATATGTTCTACATGGGTCATCACACATACTACTTTACAATTGAAAAAAAAAATGAATATAGGTATGTTATTTAGAAGATTTGCAAAAACTACAGTAAAACGAGCTGTTTGAGTCATATATGTATTCGGCTCCGGTCTTAATTTATGTATCACTGTCGATATAGTCACTGAGAGTGTTTTGTAAACAATTAAACTAAATAATAATGTTATAAGTAAAGTGAATGCAGAATGCATGAATGTAAATATAGTATGAATGGAGCTATCAAAATAGCTAATCCACTTAAATCCATTTTTTCAAATAAAAACATTTGCTTGTAGGCCTACATATATTTGATGAAAATTTGAAATGAATAGACTTAATTTTGTATGTTCATGTGTTAAAGTATAAAGTAGAGTTACAGATATATCTAGATCTAGACTAATCTAGAGTTAAATATACATACATACACCTTACATAAAAGTATAGTCACATATATAAGAGAGTAGGCTATAGTGAACTCTCATTGATTTAAATTTAAAAATAACGCAAAATAGAGTTTAATTATTCAATTTATTATTCAAAGGTCTACATCTGTTTTTATTTTTTTGTAGCTCTGTAAGTTCATGACCCCTTGACGTGTCGCCTTGGTGACAAAAAAAAAAAGCAATAAAATGAAATAAAATATATTTTATAATTAAAGCAAATGCTTGAATGTAACTGTTAATATAACATTGTTAGTTTAATTTTATGTAGATCTAGATCTAGACTCTAAAAAATTTGGATTTGGATGTAGTCTAGTCTATAATTAAACACTTTAAGCTTGTGTTGACCTAGATCTAAATCAGTATGTAGGTCTACATGCTAAAGCCATTCACATTTATAGCACATGCGTGACCTTTTTTGGTGCGCAACATGATGAATTAAAAATGTTGTCAACACGGTAAATGTATATGTGTAGCTATGTTGTTAAGAGATCTAAATGCGCATAAGTAAATATGAAAGAAAAAAGTAAATTGAAAATAAAGATTTAAAATCAAACCTGATTGGTAGTTGTAGGGTAGAATATTTTAAAAATGCAATGGAAAGTAAATTGTATTATGTAAGTAGTTTATTAGTAATAATGTGCGATATTATGACCTCTGACATTAATTTCATTTGTATTTGCAAGTAATGGTGCGCACAAGTTATGGAAAAGTGTGTCAATGCAGCTAAAGCTATTCTCGCATTTAGAGCGAACGATTTTATGTAAAAAATGTTTTGTAAACTCAAATTTGAAGGTTAATTAAATAATGAAATGAATAGACACTAATTTGTATGTTCATGTGTAAAATTACAAAATTATGTTTTCTTGAAAGAGAACTAATTTAGATCTAGAGATTTTCATCTCTGCGCATGTGTGACCTCATCATTTAGACACATCATGTAAACATGGTCCTGATTTATAAGATACTATACTTTCATAGAGTTGGTCAACTTTTTTTTTTTGAGGGTCTTAAGTTTGTTTTAGGGCTGCAATACATACACTACAGTCTAAGTTAGAACCCAAGGAACATTTATGCCAAGTTTTATCAAGATTGGTCAAACGGTTTTGATTTCTATTTGGCACATACATACGTACTTACATACATATGCCTTACATTCTACTTTATAGTATATAGATGTATATAGGCTAAAGATATATATGTATGGCCTCGTTTAGTCATGAAGCAATCATGAATTATTTAATAGAATGAATGAATGAGATGAATGCTCAGAGCAATACTGCCCACCCAGCAATTCCAGCTATCTATGCAGCTGATTTATCCAAAGGAATGACATGTGCTGATACAGTTTTACGGTTTGGAAATCAGGGGCATCACAGGCTCCGCCAGGGTGAAGAAGACCAGCAATGCTCTAAAGCATTTTCAGATTGTATGAGTTCTTTTTGTGCCCACTTTCAATTCTTTTCCAATTTCAGTGCTTGAACTATTTGAGTGATCCTTCTTTCACAAGATTGGCAATTTGTAGTTGACCTATAATTGTGAATCTCTGCATCATCTTTATAGCCAGAAGTAAATTTTCCCACATTTTCCTTGTTTAGTCTTAGAAACAGAGTAAACACCAAGGGAATTTGCATTAGCCTAGAAATATTTGCTATGGTAGATTTTTTTCTTTTTTTTTTTTTAACATTTGTCTTCAGAGTTGAAATAACAACCTAGCCCAAACCTTGTGCAGGATGGTGGGAGGCATGTTTTTTTACTGGGTCCATCAATTTGAAATTGTTCCGTAGATTAAACAGTGTGTTTTGTCTGGAAGATGGTCTTACAAGTGCCCATGTTGATGCTGTCATTTCCATTGACATGGTCACTCCAGATAAGTGGACTAGAGACGTTGCCAAAGGCTGTGTACACCAGGCACCTATTAAGAAGGCAGTCTAGTGGGCATACTTATAACCAGGCATCCATCTATTTTTGATTTGTAGTGTTACCCTAATGTTTTTTATGCATTATGCTCTGAAAAGCTTTTAATTAGTGTTCTCAAATTATCATTCTTTGAAGTTAACTTAGTTTTGTAAGGTTAAAAGAATGTGTCATGCAATTTAATATCAATAAGGATTGATTGTTTCTTTGTTAAATTCATTTTCTCTTTTTATTTTAGAAAATTCTCAGGCAAAGCCACTGTTTATGACTGGAATCATGTCTCTCCTCTTACCTCACAATGCCCAGTTGTTGATTTGAAGGACTCTGGATCACTGAGGCTTGTTGGTTGTGAAGAGAAACACAGATTTATTTGTGAACAAAGTGGGTGTTTTTTTTTTAGGCTTCCAATATATTTATATACTCAAGAACATATTTAGTAAAAGCATAAGCAAGCATCTTTCATCTTATAAAACAATTGGTTCATGTTATTGGGAATTGTAGACATTTTGTTTTCCTTCTTGATTACCAAGTAAATTATTTTTTTGTCTCACAAATCACTATCTTTACTGAAGTTATTATTAAAGTTAACTGAATTTGAACAGGATACAAATTTTTTGCAATTTATTAAAATATAATTTACCATTTATTTTTTCTTTCTTTTCCATGTTTTTACAGAACTGCTCTGTTTAGTTTTACTTAATTATTTTTACTACGATCTTGTTTTTTTTTTTTCATTTTGCCTGTTATAGATTTACATTTTAAATATACACAGGTGGACAAGGTGCAAATGATGATGGAGATTGGACACCTTGGATTAATTCAATGAAACCTGACAAGAATGGTGATCAAGAAAGCATAAGTGATATAGCTAAAGCTGTTCTCAAAGGCCAATTGGTAGGCTGCTCACATTTTTGCTTCCAACATTCTATTCTTCAGTTGCAATAGCCAAGACTTGAAAGGATTGTTTTACTTAGCCTTTACCTTGTTTGCACCATTGTAAGGCAATAAAGCTTAGTAAGCACTTGGTCAGATTTGAAGTCATGATCTCTTACAGTGGGATTACCTCAAGTTATGCAAATGAAAACAATGAATTAACCTACAGGTCTTTTGAAAGTAATATACTTAAAATGCATTACTTCAACACGCCCTCTTAGCTTTAAAAGACATATGTTTAGAATAAAAATATCTACTCTTGATCTTTTTTTTAAAGTGAAATATGGCTTTCCCTATCCGAAGAATCTAAAAGTTCCCCTTTCAGACCTTGCAATCTGTAGGGCAGATGATGTAAAGGTCATCTGTTTCTAAGGCTCACGGTTAATGAGGGTGTCATGTAGCTAGTACAAAGACCAACCACCTTTACTATCCCCAATCAATGTTAGGTACCTTTAGAGTTGGGTGGACTCATGGGTGTTTTGAAAAAATATAAATTCAAAATCCTAGTGTTTACTGAGACTTTACCACTGACCCATCATGCAATCACAAATAGTTTATGATAAATCAAACTTTAGAACATTGCATGCATGTTAGTTTGTTTGTTTTACAGTTACCCTATACATTCAATGTTTGATTAAGTTAGATGAAAAAACTACACATTTAATAAAGACAAAATTTTTTGGGTGTTAGCCCTGGATTTAGCACTTTTTTTCAGAAGATCAATCTCCATAGTCATTGTTAATTGGTACTCCAATAGAATTCTAAATAACATTTTATTTTAATGAATTGGCCAGGAAATGTGCATGTTTTTCCAATCCATTGGTGCTGCAATGTAATTCAACCTACATTTGTAAAGTGACAAGTGTTAATGGACTGTTCAACTTTAACAGGAAAATAATGTTGCTTGAATATCATTCAGTTCCCAGAAAACATATTCTGTCAAAACGTTTAAGTAAACATTGAAAGCAATAGAACCCCTGGAAGATAAAAATTTGTATTCATATTGATCTTTAAAACAATCTCATTGAACTTTTTGCGAATAAAGGTCCTAATTCTATGCCAAGATTCATGCAGTATGTTTGCCTCATTGCTCTTAGGTGTGGAAGCATGCTTCAACAAAAGATTGACTACCATTGAGTTAACAGCAAAGTTTTTTTTAATTTTTTTTTATTAACTTAAAGCTTTGTTTGTTAAGTAATTTATTTATTTGCCTTTGTTTAAAGAAGTATGATTCAGATGCCTTGAAACTTCTTTTTGTAGCTATTCACTTTGATAACTTCATGTAACATTTTCCTATTCAGCCAAATGTCAAGCTCTGTAAAAAACCAACTGACATGCAGTGTAGGGCAGTAGGCTCACAAAACTTGATTACAAAACAAAACACCTATGGTCTAAAATTGGAAAATGCTTGTGAGAAAAATAGTATTAAATGTATCAACAATAAACAGCAAAAAGGAGTCACTTGTCCTGACTATGAAGTGCGTTTTAAGTGTCCCACTCAAGGTATTTAAGCTAAGTTTTGCTTAGATTCATTAAAAAAAAACATTTTTTTTCTTTACTTAGTAAATATATTTCAATAATATTAAATTTATGACTGATCTCAATCTTATAGATATGCGTGTAGACTATATTTTAAGTTACCATTTGTTATTTACTATTTTTGCCATTATCTAGAGATGGTCTTAGAAACTACTCATTTCAGTAAACATCTAAAAAAAAATTAAACAAATCTGAAAAACAAATGTCACAAAACTTCTTGAAATTGTGTTTAAAGTTTCCTTAGTCAAAAAGAACATAGCAGAAAATCAGCTTGCCTTTCTCTAGGACTGTGACAGATTTTATCTTTTACAGACCTATTCAGAATTTCAAAGGAGCAACAAAGAAGCTGTTAAGTTATGATAGCTTCAGTACCAGTGCCTCAATTTTGTAGACATGCCTTTCTGTACCCTAGTTAATTCCCTATATAGACTGGGTGTTGGTCTGTGGCTAGATGTAGAGCTAGGGTTTTATCTCAGTACCTTCAACAGAAGTAAATCAGGCTCTCTTTCTGATAGCTTTTATTTGGCGTCTGCTTTTTCTTTGATCTTAATGAAACTGAAAACATGTAAATCTAAATCTCATTTGATTGGATCAGTTTTGAAGGACTGTGCAGTTGACAGTGTCAGGAAAGAGTGTGAACAGCAGAACAAAGTGTGTGTGAATAAAGCTTTTGGTGCTGTTTGTGTCAAGAAACCAAAAGAAAGAACAGGCAGAGAAGTCTTGGGACACAGCACTTGCACCAAAAACGCTGTAGTTCAGCGTAAGTGGGAATTTGTTTTTTCAACTTTTTACATTGCTGTAAAAAATATGTTTGCCACCACTTTTCAAACACCAAAATCACTATTTGTTATCATGGATAAATGACTTTTCTTGCTACTTCTAAATTGTTTTATGTTTTACCCTGTTGACAGAGCTCCTTGAGTGTACAATTAAAGGCGATCCTCATTACAAAACATTTGATGATACTGTATACAGTTTCCAAGGGGACTGTACTTATGAAAGTGCCTCCACTACGGCCACTTATGTAGAGACACCTGATTACCCAGCCTTTAGGTAACAGTATCAAAATCATTTGAATATTATTTCAACTTTTTAAAAATAAGTAGATAAATTCAAAAAATTTTACATCTTCTTTAAGCTTGATTTTGCACTTAAAGATGACTGGTCGTATACATTCTGTGCTAAAAAGAAAGCTAAATGATGCCATTATCATCTGCTGTGTCCTACCATAGATAGCGTTTTGGTAATTTCGGCTTATGAATCAGAATCCCTCCACTTAATCAAACCTAAATATAGCAAAAAACAGCTTACTACTTAGTAATTGAAGGCAATTTATCACTTTCATAATAAATGATACTAACATTTAAAACAGTCCTAAATTATATTATCAGTGTAAAATCTGACATGACATAATAAGTAATAAGAAATTACATAGTAAAAATATTGCCTAATTATGATAATATATATATAAAAGCCAACTAGATTAAACAACACATTAGATCTCTTCTTAACCAACAGACCTAGATTAGTAGTTGATTATGATATTATCCCTGGTCTATCAGACCATGAGATCATAAAAAGCAGTAGCCAATTCAAAACCCAAAAGAAAAATCTTACTCTGGAATAAATGTAACCTAACACAACTATACCAAGCTGCATTAAACTTTCAACAAACATTCTTATTAGAAAAAGACATTAACCAACCAGTCGATGACCTCTGGAATTTCATTAAAAACCATCTTAAAAGCATTATAGAAAATCATATACCAACTAAATACACATCAAACAAAATAAATAAATGCTGGTTTAATAATAGACTAAAGAAGCTTTGTAAACAGAAGGAAAACCTATATAGAAAATTTAAAGAAACTAAGGCAGAAAGAGTTTACAAAAAGTATATAAAAATTAAACACTTAACCCAAAAAGTAAGCAGACAGCTGCAGAGTGAATACATAAACAATGTAATATCTAAAGATAACAACAAAAACCTATGGTCATACATTAAGTCTAAGAAAATGGAAACAACAGGCATAGCGCCATTAAAAGATGAACATAACATAATACATAATGATAATGAAACTAAAGCAAACATCCTAAACAAATATTTTGCATCAGCATTCTCAGCCCCAGGAGACAAAGACATATTACTGAATTTGAACCAAGTAGACAACATAGAAGATATAGTAGTACAAGACAATGGAATTCAAAAACTATTACCCAACACCAAACCAAATAAAGCGTCTGGTCCTGATGGTATTCCAGCTAGATTACTCAAAGAACTAAGCAATGAGCTAGCCCCAGTGTTCAAAATACTCTTTCAGGCATCGCTTAACCAGGGCAGAGTACCAAAGGACTGGAAAGAAGCTAATGTCACCCCCCTATTTAAAAAAGGAGAAAAATCTGATCCAGGAAACTACAGACCAGTATCATTTACCAGCATCACATGTAAAATCCTAGAACACATAATATGTAGCAACATCATAAACCACTTAGACAAACATAATGTCCACACCCCATACCAACATGGTTTTAGGAAATATAGATCATGTGAAACACAACTAATAGGACTAATTGATGATTTTTCTAAAGGTTTAGATAATAGTGAACAAATAGATGCTATCTTACTAGATTTTTCTAAGGCTTTTGACAAAGTTCACCACCATAGTTTGCTTAAAAAATTAAAATATTTTGGCATTAATGGTCCACTGCATCAGTGGATTAAAGATTTTCTGATAGGGAGAGAACAAACTGTAATAATAAATGGCTCCAAATCAACACAGATAACAGTAAACTCAGGTGTACCTCAAGGAACAGTCTTGGGTCCACTACTATTTTTAATTTACATAAATGATTTACCAAATTGCATTACTTCAGGAACAAAAGTCATATTTTTTGCAGATGATTGCATAATATATAGAACAATAAAAATAAAACAAGACAGATATTTTACAAAGAGAATTAGATGAATTACAGAAATGGGCATCAAATTGGAGCATGTCTTTCCACCCAGAAAAATGTCAGTTGTTAAGAGTAACAAAAAAAACTAAAACAAATTAATTCCACTTATCTTATTCATGGCAAACCAGTAACACAGACTAAAAACGCAAAATACCTAGGTGTTATAATAAATGAAAAACTGTCATGGAATCCACATATTGATGAAACTATAAAAAAATCAAACAAAGCATTAGGATTTATTAAAAGGAATTTCTATAAATCAAATAAGAACATAAAACTAAAATGTTATTTAACCTTGGTTAGGCCAAAAATTATAATAGAATATGCATCCTCCGTTTGGGACCCCTCAACTCAAGAAAACATTAAGAAACTGGAACAGACACAAAATAGAGCAGTGAGATTCATAACAAATGAATATTCACATTTGACTAGAGTAACACCTATAGTAAAATCACTAAATTTAGAAAGCCTTCAGGACCCAAGACTCAAAAGTAAAGTAGCAATTATACATAAAACACTGAACCATAATCTTTAAATACAAAAACAAAATTTAATAAAATAATCTGAAAGACACAAAGATAAAGGCACATTTCTCGTCCCATATGCTAGGACAAATTTGTACAAATACTCCTTCTTCCCTAGTGCTATTAGAGCATGGAATGGGTTGCCTGAGCTAGCCAGGAAAACCAGTGACTTGGCAGAATTTAAGTCATTGGTTAATATGCATGACTAAATGCATGACGCGTAGGACGTAATCATCTTCTTTTTTGAAGTAACGTCTGTATTATATAAGATAAGATTGTCTTCAAGTCTGAAGATTAATGAGGAGTGCAGTATTTCACATGGCTATGCTGCCCAAAATGTGACCTACATATTTGTCACATCCAGTGCAGACATAACCATTGTCTACCTTTGGTCAATTTAGATTCACTTTTTGCCATCTGCATCTGTTCTCAATATTGGATTTTCCCTTGTTTTAAATGCACACCTGTGGCCTTTGTAAGTGAACTTGTTCTGTCTTGTTCCAAAGCCACCTGCAGCCAGGTGCTCTCTATATTGCCTAAGCTGTTCTTTAAGGTGTTTCCTTGGGGCACCTCTGTTACACCGACCACCTTTCAGTTCACCAAAAAAAGACTGCTTTTGGCAGACGTTCATCCCCCATACAGGATACAGGATAATATAGCTCAATTATAATGACATTTAACATAAGGAAAAAGCTAATAAATTAAATGAATAAGCAAATTTGAAAAGATAACAAAACGTAGAAGATAAAGTTGAATAGCTAACATTAATTATTTTTTTTCAGAACGCTTTCAATAAACAGAAAAGATGGACCAAATGAGAAAGTATCCTTCTGTAGAGGTTTTAATTTCATTTTACGGGGAGTCAGTTATTTGTTCTATAATGGTGAATTCTCTGTGGATGGGGTGAGTTATATAATAACCTTATATTCACATGGAATAATGTGAAGCTTCTCTCGAAAATTACACTTTTTTTTGCTCTTTAGTCAACATTTTTACAAAGCTTATATCAATTCACTCTGTCTTTCTGCCTTTTCTCTGTCTGGTACAATTTTAGTACACTTTATTTTTCCGATTTCCAGTTCTCGGATCAAGCTGAAAATTTGCACAATTATTTGTTGTCTCTTACAAAGTAGGATCAATAGTAAAATAAACCATCTAATTTATTAATAAGTAGTAATTAATTAATTTAGTTTGATATTGATTACGAGAAATAAATTTTACAGTATATAAATATAAATATACAGTTCTTCCCCTTAGATAAGCTTTGATTTAAAGTATTTTTTTTATAGCTTATTACTGTTGCTGATATAACAGACAGTTCCATCTCTATGGCATTTCATATGAATTGAGCTAACAACAATCACAACAACAAATAAAGTCATAGTTGCAATACTTGGCATATAAGGATGTAAACAATTATAAAATCTTTTTTTGACATTGAAAGTCATTGTTAGTATTTCGTGGCATAATAATAATAATACAATGTCAGGTTCCGCAAGGTTGTCATTGCTGGAAGTAGTAATGGATATAAGCACTGCACTACCTAAAAAATGCTTCCTTACGTCATGCTTATCAATTGGCTCTGACAATCAGTCCAATGCCTGGCCTTCATGTGTGGCTCTAATATTGAGAACAGCGGAACTGTTTTCACTAATAGGAGAAGGAGCGATCGTAACTGATGCCTAAACTAGTAAGCTTTGGGCAGGAGGGCCATGGCTGGCTTTAGATCTCTGAATTCAAGCCTCTGCTAACTTGCAGCTATACCCAATCATGGGAAAGGCTTCGGAAGTCCACCCCAAGGCAGTTTGCAGCACTCAGCGGCTAAACTACGGCTGAGCCTACAATGTCACTAACCCCAAACTGTATCTGCATTGCCATTTCTTTGGATACATCATCTGCTTAGAGAGGGGGGAACTAATGTGTGGGCGACATAAACCACAGCTAATTTCCATGTGATGATCCATAGTTGCTTCACAACCGAAGGAGGCTATAAATAATCCATTAATTTTTAGAATGTAAAAGAAGAAAAAAATCATTTCAAATAATATTTTTTTAAATTTTTTGTCAAGATAAGATTTTATCATAATTAAATTAATCAGAGTAATCTGGTCGTGATTACATTTTGATTTTTAGAATCCAATTGACATTCTAAAGGTTTTTTTTTTATAGCAATAAAAAAAAGTAAGTGAAAGAAGGGAGATAATTGGAGTTGACTAAAAAATAAAAATAAAAAATTTTCAGGCAGACTTGGAGGGACTTTGAAGTAACAATATCAAGAATGGATGGCCATTAAAAAAAGTGGGGTTACTAGTATAACAGTATAAATTTAATTTCGGGATCTTCAGGCGCCTCCGAGTCCACCCAGCTCTAATGGGTACCTGACATTAGTTGGGTAAAGTAAAGGCGGTTGGTCGTTGTGCTGTCCACATTACACCCTTGTTAACCATAGGCCACAGAAACAGATGAACTTTACATCATCTGCCCTATAGACCTCTAGGTCTGAAAGGGGAACTTTACTTTTGTTTTTAACATGATAGATCACCAAAAAAAATGCGTCCCGAGACATGATGTTAAGCTGCGCTCCTCTTTCCTTAGCACTTTTGGAGCTCAAAAGTGCCCTACTTCTTTTCTACCATTGTGTCTGCCTCCTCTTTTCCTCAGTCTGCCTTCATTGATCATCACTCTGTCTCCTTATCTCTAAAATCTCACTACGTCCTAGACCAGTCCGTTTGCCGTGGACTGCGACGGGTAAGGGGGGGATAAAGAGATCCTGGTGTTTGAGTGGTGGCTATCTGAGGATAAACCACCACAACACAATACTTTGGCTCCAATTCCCCTAGACCTGAGGCCCAGATGGCCCGCTCTGGGTCAGCCGGCTGGTCGAAGACCTATGCTGGAGGGCGGTGGCTGGAGGGTCAATCAGGGAGCTGCTGTATCGGACACATGTCTGATGCAGCAGCTGACTGAGTATAGCACCTGTGTAGCCCTGGCGGGATCATTCTGGACATCCGAATTGCCCGTCCCCTTGTTGGACTCGATGGCGGGTGGGGAGCACAGGTGCCGAACTAACAAGAATATATATGGATAAAAAAAAAACATTAAACTACTTGATGGTCAGCGAGCGACTCGTATGGAGCTTTGAGAGTGCCGGTATCCTAACGCCAGATCAGGCTGGCTTTAGGGCAGGCTTGAGCCCGATCGACCAGGTCACGGTTTTCATGCAGGAGGTGGCCGATGGGTTCCAGAGGTCCGAGAGCACATATGCAGTTTTTATAGACCTAAAACAGGCTTATGACCGGGCTTGGAAGCAAGGCCTCTATCTTAAGCTTAGAGCCATGGGCGTACGCGGGCGGGCCTACAACTGGATAAAACAGTTCCTAACGGAGAGGAAAACACAAACTCAGTTCCAGTACTCTCTAAGTGGAAAAAACACCCCAATAAGAGGGTTACCTCAGGGATCCGCCCTCTCATGTATCCTTATCATGGCCTATCTTAACAATTTGCCCAGCTCACTCCGGTGTCGCAAACTGCTATATGCCGATGACATTGTCCTCTGATCAACCGGGAAGAAAGCTGACCTACTTCAGGCAGCATTACAAGCCGACCTCCATACCATCTCCTCGTATTGTTCAAAATGGCGGATACGAAGTAACGTTGCCAAAACGACCTGGTGCCTGTTCAGCCTGGGAATCGACATTCTTGGGGCCCCATTCGAGCTCCAACTCGGTGGGCTGCGACTCCAACGTGAAAACACGCCAAAATATCTAGGATCTAGATAGGAAGCTCTCAATACACTTGCACATCCAGGATGTTGAACATAAGGCCTCGGAGAAGCTAGTGTTACTCAGAAAGCTAGCCAGTACCAAGTGGGGCAGCCGAGCTGACACGCTCCGCACACTGTACACAGGGGCTGTCAGATCCCAAATTGAGTACAGCCTGCCCGTACAGATGTACGTAAGCAAGATGGCTCTCGAATCACTCGACCGGCCCAGGCTCTCAGAAATCATGTCCAAACTGGCTCCTCTCAGCCTGAGGAGAGATCGCGCCGCGCTAACAGCCCTACAAAAGGGGCGAACCAGGGCTCCCGACCCATACACTAGTCACTCAGTGGATAGTAAAAAACTGGATAAAACTGACATCATTTATGCACTGCGCGTTAAATTTGAGTGCTCAAGCTGGCCTCTCCACTGACCGGGTCCCAATCCGACGAATAAGCACGTGCCCGCCCTGGAGGAGACAGCCCATCCCTCCCATAAATTTCACAATATACGGGTTGGAGGGGGCCACAAAAAGACACACACACCCGGATTTACTAAGGAAAATGGCATTGGACACACTAAATGCAGAATTAACGGCGATAACCAATACACTCAATTATCTGCTCCAAAAACTGCGCGAAAAGATAACCGTTGCGACTACCGTTGTAATGGTTACCGATTCCCAGTCCTGCCTCTAAGTCATGGCTGGCTAGGGGGACGTCCAAATTGGTGGAAGAGGCATTAAGCCGCAAATAACATCCGCCTATTTATTGGAGCTGTCATCTTTATGCAGTGGGTGCCCTCGCACTGCGGCATGAGGGGCAATGCCGTGGCTGATGCTCTAGCACGAGAAGGAGCGCTGGCCATGCCCATTTTCGAGTCACCAAGTACGATCCAACAGGCTACCACAGTTATACGAGAGTGGGTACATGAAAAATGGTTGAAATCCTAGGATGACTCCAACACTGCCAAGGGAGTCTGGCAGCACATGCGTCGCCCAAATCGAGAGGACCCGTGGTGGAGGCTAAAAGGTCGGAACAAACAACAATATCGCAGTGGCGTACGGGACACTGCCCCATAGGTGCGTACTTTGCCCGGTTACGGCAAAATTTTGATGCCCGTTGCCAACACTGCGGGGAATCAGAAGAGACGGTGGCGCATGTCTTGCAAGAGTGTTCGCAGCTCCGCGAGCTGCGGGAAGACGTATCCGGTGTTATACTATGTTTGTATGGAAGCTATGAGGCACTACGCCAAACAGCAGAGTTCCTTAATAGGGCACTACGAGAGACCTAGGTCTTTCTGCCTTGTCACCAATTGGAGTTCATCTCAGGTACCTGGATAGGAATAAAGTGATCTCCAACTACCAGTGCGGATTCCGGCAGGGGTGGACAACAACTGACCCCCTGGTAAGGCTGGAAGCTTATATTAGAAATGCAATTTTCAGAAGAGAACATCTAGTAGCTGTATTCTTCGATATAGAAAAGGCCTATGACACAACCTGGAAACATGGCATTCTATGTGACCTGGAGCTTATGGGGCGTAAGCGACACCTTTCCCGCTTTGTGGGGGAATTCCTGAAAGACCAAAAATTTCAGGTTCGAGTGGGCAACTCCGCTTCTGACACTCATGACCAGGAAATGGGTGTACCCCAGGGCAGCATTCTGTCAGTCACCCTGTTCAACATTAAAATAAATAGCATCATAAAAGCCCTGTTTCCTGGCATAGATTGCTCATTGTATGTTGATGACTTTGTCATTTTTACTTATGGGAAAAACATGAACACCTTAGAAAGAAAATTACAGTTATGTTTAAACAAAATTCAAAATTGGGCAAACGATAATGGTTTTAAATTTTTGGACTCTAAAACAGTTAGTATGCATTTTTGTAATTTAAGAGGACTCCACTCAGACCCTGAACTACTTATACACAAAAAGAAGATCCCTGTCGTGAAAACTACAAAATTTTTAGGCCTCACCCTTAATTTTCTCCCCACATTAAGGAACTTAAGAAGAAATGCCAAAGGTCATTAAACATACTTTAAGTACTCAGCCATACGGACTGGGGAGCTGACAGAGATACCTTGCTGCTGCTATATCAGAGTCTAATCCGATCCAAGCTAGACTACGGATCCATAATATATGGAGCGGCAAGGGAGTCTTAGCTAAAAATACTGGAACCATTACAAAATGCTGCCCTGGGTCTCTGTCTCTGCGCGTTTCGTACATCACCTATCCCAAGTCTCCATGTGGAGGCTGGAGAACTCCCCATGGATATAAGAATGAAAAAGCTTGCAATGCAGTATGCAGTATATAGTCAAGCTAAAATCCAACCCCACGAACCCCGCTTTCAACTCCATATTTAACCCCACAGAGGTAGAATTATACTATTGAAGGCCTAACGTCATACAGCCATTGGGCCTTTGAATGAGACAACCCATCCAAAATTGAACTCCACCCATTGACCAAATCTCTAAAATAGAAACCCCTCAGAATCCTTTTTGGCTAATGAATAAACCCAAATTAAATTTATCCCTCCTTAATTTCAAAAAAGAAAATACAGATCCAAGCATACTATAAGTCCACTTTAGGGAACTGCAGTAAAGCTATGGAGATTGTGGCACCATCTACACAGACGGATCGAAAATGGGTGGAAAGGTCGCGTGTGCCTGCTCCTTTCGGAACAAAACAATCTCCTGTAGACTCCCTGATGGCTGCTCCATTGTTACGGCTGAATTGCATGCAATATCGCTTGCACTTATAGCCGTCAAAGCATCAGAAAGGAGGAAGTTTATAATCTGCTCTGACTCCAAATCTGCTTTGCAAGCTTTGGGGCGGATGAAGACCGACATTCCATTGGTACATAAGAGTCTGAAGCTGTTGGACCAAATAACAGCAGACCATAGGGATGTCACCTTCTTCTGGGTCCCCTCCCATGTTGGCATTGAGGGAAACGAAGCCGCAGACAGAGAAGCAAAGAGAGCCCTAAATCATGCGGTATCAGGAACCCAAATTCCCTGCTCGGACCTGAGACAAAGTATTGCCTCTGCTACCTACTGATGGAAGGCTGACACTCACAATAAACTCAGGCAGATTGTGGCGGATGTCAGGTGGAAGCCCACATCTAAGGGTCTGACATGGCGCGGTAGCATGACCATGTCCAGACTTAGGATTGGCCACACCTACATCACGCACTCTTTTGTGCTGAAGAGAGAGGAGCCCCCACTTTGTGCGTATTTTGACTCTCGCCTCAAAGTGGGACATATCCTCCTTGATTGCCTCAGATACCAGGATGTCAGGGAGAAATATTTTAGAGCCACTAACTCAAAAACACTATTCGACAATGTCGACCCTGGGAAGGTACTGGGCTTTATCCGGGAAGTGGGGTTGTCTACAAAGATCTGATTTATGAATTTGTGAACATGTACTATTTACATAAGATTTGTACCAAATTTTTAAATTTTTACTACCTTTACTATTTAAACTGTGAATAGACCTTGATTTTAATGATTTAACTGTATAGAATTTAGCCCTTGTTATGTAGAGAGAGAGTAGTTCTTGAGGGAATGCAGGCACGACATGGCCTAAATTGTGCCGAAGTAAAAACCAAACCAATCACCAAAAAATCCCTTTACACTCCAAAATATTTATTTTCCTACATTTTTGGCCTGTATTTTAACAAAAACCATAATGAATATCTTTTCTCTCTTCATCAAGTCTATTACAACATTTTTCAGCTGGCACGTAGTCCAGTAGACTTCAATGACCACCAGGTTAATGTCAAAACTGAGTCCAGAGGTAACTTTATAAGCCTGGTTATCACCACTGATTTCTGTATGACTCTCAGCTATGATGGCTCACAAGCACTGACAGTAAGTATCATTTTATCCTAGTCTGATGTCACAGGGATTATCATTTGTTCATAAGGGACATCTGCTTACTAGAGTAAGATATGTGTGTGTGACTGTCTGACACAAGTAATAAAGGCCAGAATACTGCAAGCAGAAATGTAATAAAAAATAGCTTTGTGATGTGTGAACACTCTGCATGCTAATCACCCATGGTATGATCATGTGATTGGTCTAGAAAGAATGGACCTCATTCACCAATCGTAAACAAACAACATTTAGCCACGTGGTTCTCTATCTCTTCTATACAATTTACGGAATCCACAAAGGCTGTCACGTGATACGTTTTTTTCATTGTTTTATCAATATTGTCACATGGCTAAATGTTGTTTGTTTACATTGGGTGAATAAAGTCCATTGGAGACAAGTCAATAGCGTTTCAGTTATTTTAGAGGAGGCTCTCAGGGACTTTATATAAAGAGAAAGTTTCAGAGTAAGATATGCAGATAGTGTACATACAGATAGTGCAGTACAGTACAAGTTCAGAATAAGACAGAGAGTTCAGTACAAATTCAGTTCAAGAGTATGGCTCGTTACAATACAGGGTTTGAACAGTAAGACATTACATATTGCCTATAGTACAGTATTTGGCTGTTAATTTATAATAATAATAATCTTTATTGTCCGTATGGAAATTTGTCTTACAATTTGTGCATTGATTCAATGAAGTATCACACTCAGCTGTTGTATGGACTCTTTCTAAAGAATTAATTGTTTGCTACAATAGATACAAGTTCCTGAAAGATACAAGAATAGTCTAAGAGGATTGTGTGGCAATGCTAATGATAATCCCAATGATGATCTTGAAGTGAATGGCAAAGCTGTTAGTTCAGAAGTGTTTGGTAAAAGTCACATGGTCAGTGGAGAAGGTGCCGACCAGTAAGTTTTCTACTACTATAAAAAGAGAATTTTATAGTTTATTTTATAATTTTAATTTTATATAGGCAATTGAAGAGCATACCTGGATCTATGCAACCAAATTATGGTTCAAATTAAATTGTTCATAATTTGCTGATATGTTATTATCTCCATGTTACTATTATATTTATTATTGAATTCTAGGAATACTGCATTTAAGTGTGAATGTATGTATAGGGTGGGGTCATCTACATATATCCTACATTACCATTTCAGTCCCCATACTATATGAAAGAAAGAAAAATGCAATTTACAATGTTATAATTGTTGTAGATATAAATCCAATGACAACTTACTGACTATTTCATATGGGCCTGTTTTGTTTATTATTAGAACCATTAAACAAAAGAAACTTTATAAACCTGTTTTCCCAGATTTGAACACAACACTTTTATTCTCTTTATTGTAGATGTACAGATGTCACTAATCTGCCAAAGCAATGTACAGCTGATCAGGAAAAATTGTGCAAGAGCAAGGCCAAATGTGGTGCCCTAGATCCAGACAGTGATTCCCCTATCCCAGCTGCCATTGTAAGTGTGTTACTTCCTAGACCCTAAGAACACATCCCCACACTATCTGTACCACGATTTAAAGAATAAATAAAGAAAATTTCATAGGAAATTGGTAAACATGAATGTGAAGAAGTAAGGGGAACTTGGTTTCTGCAGTAGTCATCATTGAAAAGTTATTTGTAAAATATCAACATAATTAATTGGTCCCCAAAATATATATTTAAAAAAATCTTTTTACACAAAAAAATAAATATGGCTTCTGCTGATGAGGGGTTTACTTAAGTGTTTGTCTTGAGACTGAGAAAAAGGTGTCTTCTAGTGTCATTCCCTCTTACTTTTCCTGCTTATTTCTAAAGATTTTCTGATGTGTTTCAGTTGGCCAGCTCAGCCAAAGATGTAAAGGATTTGAACTACAAAAAGCTTAAAATACAGTTCAAGGACTGCCTAGAAGATTGTTGCTGGAAGAACCCCACAGATAATGAACGCTGTGAAGCTTTAGAATCTGTTGTGCAAAAAGTAACATCAGATCTTTTCATGAAGAGTAAAGACATTGCCAGCAAATGGCGTCAACAAGCTAAATGTGGTATGTATGTTTTCAGGTATTAAAGTAAGGAAATTTTGTAAAAATGTGTTGATGACCTACTGAGACCAAATAGTGGACATGTGTAATGGTAGGGTAATTGATTAACCACATGTTTATAATGTGAGGTGTGCAAATGTCAATGTAATGTTCACATTATTATTGCAGTTTAATGAAACAACTTATACCTAACAGCTATCTACAGTACTGTATGTATCACTTTTTCATATTTCAGACAAAACACCTCTGACCACTTGTGCTGGAAAACCCAACAAAGTTTACTCTACCAGTGCTGCCTTGAAATGTCAGAACACTTGTACTAACAGAGTCAAGGAAGCTGATTGTGATGACAATGAGGAATTTGAAGGCTGTGTATGCAAGGAAGGTTTCTTCCTGGATTCTAAAATGAACTGTGTACCTGAGGAGCAATGTGACAACCATTGTACTCTACTTGAAAACGGTCAGACTATTACTGTAGAAGTAAGTTGGAGTAAAGTTCTCCTTTCATACTTTTCATATAGGGCAGATGATGTAAAGTTGGAGGAAGAATCTTTGTGAGATTAGTATTTAGTTGTCTCATTTATTATTGTGAAAGTTATTCAGAGTAGAAACCCAAATGTCATATTCCTGTCTAATGAAGATTATTTAATGCATTGTCTGTTATATAAGTTGTGCTAACCTTGTCTTGTAAAGAGAAGTCATCTAAGTAGATGCAGACACTGTCAAACTTTCAATGCCCTAGATTTTCTCCCCTCATTCTATGGCATATACCTTTTGAAAGAGAATCTCTTCCTTTGCAACATCTCATGCTCCTAATGAGGTTAATGTTTGAGACACATGCTTTGTCACAAGCTGTACATTTAAAATCATCAAAGGCTGCTACATTACCTTTTATGCTTGTTTTCCAAGTGGGCCCATCTTGTCTTTTCCCCCCAATGGTTGTTATCAAAGTTGAAACATTGCATGTCATAGTTACATAATTAATATATCTTAGTTGTATACAAACTGCTCTCCAGTGGATATCCAAACAATGGATGTTCTAATGACCCTGTGAGCCCCTAAGACCTTATAATATGGTCATAGAGTTTTAGTTTGTGTTTTTTTACAATAATTAGCAGGTCATTGAAACCCTGTCTCTAATCTCTTGGTTTGTGATGTGGTCTTTAAGTGTAATACTTAGGATCATTCTGTAGCATCTCAATTCCATTACTAGGATCCTCCTCTGTAATTCTGCAATCAAGGTCCAAGACTCGCAAGCATATAAGAATAAGCTCATCAGTCTGGTGCCAAGGGCTATACATATTGTTTTGAGTTAAGCAAGTCCTGCTGTGGACTGTGCAATTCAGGCCATTAATTCAGGCTTGGTTCCCTCATCTGAGTGATAGCTCTGAGGTTTTTAAAACAAGCACACCTCATACAGAGCCTATGGCCACAACATCTAGTGTAGCTAACATCAAACTATTTTTGAAGGCATATAATACAAAAAAAACCTCAGCAGCAAACTGGTTAGATAAAGCAGAATAAAGGATAGAGAAAAATTCATTATACTGTCTAGAAATTCAAATTTGCACATAACCTTTTAAGTGCTTAATGAATTTTATGTATGTATTACTGAAGAAAAAAAGCAGGAAGATAAACACAAGGCCTTTATTAGTGTGAGACTTCAGCTCATTTAATCATATCACCTGCTTCTAGTTTGGAAACAAATGTAGAGGAGAAGAATGGGTATGAACTTTGGGGCTTGAGTTATTTGTTGTTGATATTGTATTTCTCAAAAAATTATCATTTATTGTACATTTGGTTTACAACTCAATAAATTTTTTAAATGAGAAAAAATGTCATCTTTGCTCCTCTCATTTTCTTGCACTCCTTTAAGTTATTATATTGTATTTGCTCATTGTGTAAAATAAAAACTAGCAGCTCATTAACATTTACATTGCTTTAAGATAAATATAATTCATTATGAAATCACAAATGTTAATAGTGAAAACATTTTCAATATTACAGGATGGACAAAGTGCAGTTATTGAAGCCTGTAAGAAGATGGTGACTTGCCAGAAAGGAGTTGTTGTTGAGACATTGCTAGGACCTTGCTCTGAAAATGCAGAGTGCAGTAAGGATGGAAAAAAATGTTCCTGCAGAAATGGCTTTACTGGAGATGGATTCTTATGTAATTTGTTTTGCTCTTGAATGTTTCACATTAGCATTATAATTATATGCTGTATTTATTCTTATAGTTCAATGAGCTCTTAAAATGTTTACTCCTAGTTAAAAAACAAATTCTGTTTCTTTATTGAAAAACAAAATGCACTACAAAAACTTTTCAAAAATTCAATTAACATTTTGTAAATGTGCAATCATATCTAAAGATTAGTTCTTGACATTGTTCTATTTATAAAGGCACCCCAGATAACAGCTGCCCAGCTGGCTATGACCCTGTTGGAAAGAAATGTATTAGATATGAACCACAAAACATGAAGTGGGAGGATGCTGCCATCAAGTGTGGTGCTAACAATGCACAGCTTTTAAGGTAATGTAGAATTTAAGTAATTGATTAACATGCATCACTTGATTGACCTAGGAACACACGTAGGATGTAATCATCTTTTTTTTAAGTAATGTCTGTATTTCATAAGGTAAGATAAGATAAGAAATAAACCATTCCATGTTTTCCATGAACTCAACTATAATGTTGTATCACAACCTCACACTGTATCACTCCTCTCTTCTAAAGTTTTGATTCATAGTTTTAATATTTTCATTCTATGACTTGTTTAGCCGGATATCTCATGTATTAAATTTTTGAATTAAAGTGGGATGGATGTCTGGTGGAGAGACATAAACTTCTTGGCTATCTATAAAGGGGTTGGGTTTGAAACCCAACTCAAGCTGAGATGTGCTTGCTTATTGCCTTAAGGTAGCATGAAAACGTTCCCCCAGATTTGATGATAGCACACTGAGCATATGCATGAAAAAAGGGCTACACAAAATGATTTAAAAAAAGAGAATAAGTTAAATCTATAGAAATATATTTGTTAGGCCTACATATTAATAATACCTTTTTTTTATTTCACAACCTAAAACTTAAATGGCTTTGTCCTTATTTACACTCTCCACAATACTTTAGAACAAAAGATCTGATGCATATGCTTTAAATGTTAATTGTGATGTAAAGTCAAAGTGCTGGCTTTTAGGGGGGATTTTGCTGTTTACTTAAGTAGAGGTAGATACACTTGCATTGAATTCCCGGATTCTTTCCCCCCTGAGTGACAGTATAAAGCAAGGACCAAAAGGTAATAGCATGCAAACTACGAACACCAAGAGTTATTCAACTGAACATTTAGTGAATAACAACAGTTGTCAACATGAACAATATTTAATAATACTTAATTGCAATTTAATAACATATTTTACATGTACATTCATATCATTGATGTTAGCATTCCATTAATAATTATTGAAATATCACACCAATAACACACCTTCCACACGCAAACTCCATCTCGGCACCCTATGGAACATTAACTCCCTAGACCTCCAACAACGATAGTTACAATACGGCTCCAAGGGTGGAAAGGTGACACTCTTTCTCATAGCCCCAAGCCTAACACCCTGAAACAAAAAGAAAATCTAGATGTAGCGATGCTGCTACAACAATGAACTTTTCAATTGTGACACCAGTACTGAAAGATCAGCCTACTTAATAAAACATGTACTTACGTCCCCTTACAACGGGGAAACAGAAAACCAGCTACCCAGTTAACAAAAGAAGCACTCTCTCTCTTGTGGGAACTAAGGATGACATAAACACACTCATACTTAATATTCTAGACAAGAAAACGCACCTAATATAAACTACTTTCTATATGCTAAAACACAAATATTAAACACAAAGAAAACTTCACGCACGCACAACACTGGCCACTCATTCACTTCTTAAACTAGTGGCTAAAGTGGTGTCTGACTGAAATCTAGTTTAGAATGCAGACCTTGGAGTTGATAGTCAAAATGTGTCAAAAAGCTTTTTTATTTGGTTGTTGCTTATTTTAATATTGTTTAACAATTCTTGACACTTGCTTGTCCTAGATATGATACTGATGATGACATTGCTATTAATTCATACCTTCAACAAATAAATCAGCGAGTAATTTTACAAGAAGGTAAACTTTTTTTTAATTAGCTTATAGTGTTCGGCATTGTGTCATAATAGTTAATGAAATTGTCATCTGAACTGAGAATTCTGATTGTGCAACTTAATGGATTAAATCCTGATTTTAAAAAAAATTGGTTTTAGAAGAAAAAAAGCAACAAATTGTATTCTAATGTTGCAATTGTTATTGTACAGCTGGTCGGCTCTTTTTTTTCTTTGATTAACATCATCTATTTGTGTATTTATTTCAGCTAAATCAAACTCCTTAGTTTGCAATGCAAAGTCCACTTGTAAAGTTCCAAAAGGTCAGGTTGCTTTGGGTGTCCAAGTCAAAGCTTCCAAATTTGTCTCAAGCTGTGCTGATAAAATCTCCCTCTCAACTGACAAGTGTCAGGTCAAAGTGGACAAGGGATGCACTGCCAAGGATCTCTTAGTCAAAACTATTAGCGGTGAGTACTGTTAATCATTAACTTTTTGAACCCTCCAGCCTGATTTATCGGTCTGCGCATAGAAACTCCACGCCCCCCCAGCCCGACATATCGGTCTCGAACACCATACCTTAAACCCAATGTCCATAATTAAAAATCCGAAGAATAAAACACGTCACGTAGGACTATTCAACTTGTGGTAAATGACAATAATCTCGAACCCATGTGTTTTGTATTTTTAAATGGTAAATTGATTTACAAAATGAAAAGAATTTTTATTGATTCAGGTACTCTTAGTCTAATCCAAATAAATAAACTTTGCTTGAGCAGGGAACTTTATTCTCAATGATTTTAAGAAATGAACTAGATCTAAAAATGATTACAATGGTACTAATGATAGGGAATTGGAGATTGACTCGACGATCAAATCTAGATGAAATGGGTACAGTTACAGTAAATAAAAACATTAGATCTACATCTATACCAGCACCAGATTTATTGAAGGAATGAGGGGTCTACATGCTGAGAAGACTGGCATACCATGAAAGAATATAGGAGATAAAGATTCTAATAAATTTCTCTCGAATAAAATAGTTCATTTAAAAGTTTTAATACCATTAGTTTGTTTTTAACTCAATGAGTGCGGAGCGTCTATCCCAAAGACTGACTGCCCCTAAACGCATGGAACATCTATCCCATAGACGTTCATACCCTACCTTTGTTTCGTTACATTGTTTAATTAAACTTTTTAACTAACAACAGTGGAACTATTTTGACTTTATTAAAGAGTTCTTCATCCTTTGTTTACATAGAAATTAGAAGCTTTTGGCTTTATTTAGACATTTATTTTTACTTTTTTTACGATGTAAAAAAACGTCGCCATGACTACACTAGTCCAAGACACAATGTTTACTACTGAAGAAACTTTATAATTATTCTAAAATTTATCACAAATAAATAGTAATAATGAAGAATTTGATCTAGATATAGAGATTAGATCCAGGTAAGTCTAAATTTAGCGTATTTAATGGTATTTATATCTATATTATTAGTATTTTGATCTAAATTGATTATTTTCAGTAGGCTAGGTGTAGAGTGTAGATCATGATTGACTAGATCTAAGCTTTTATCTCTAGATTTCGACTCTAGATTTAGATATAACTCTAGATCTAAGCTTATGATAAATAAAAAGAAAGGAAATGGTAGATCTACATCAAAAAATCATCCACTGTGGGCGTTTTTCGCCCATTTTCTTTTTTTTCTTTTTAGTATTGTTTATCTGTAAAAATCTACAACAGGCTATGCTTGTCCAACACACACCCACAATGTTTACTACTGAAGAAGCTTTATTATTGTTTTATTTATACTTCTATGACATCACATTTCTTTTTGAAAAAGATGTCAATAGTCTAATATGATGTTTCAACAGTAATGCAAAGATCAAAATCTATATTTAGGTCTCAGAAGTTCTAAAGCTGACATCCATTTTTTTTAGGGTCATATTATTTAGATTATAATTTATATCTTATATTTATATAGAAAGATGTTTACATTTTCACATTCTCCATTCATTTACCTTTACTTTGATACTAAATATGTTACTATAGCTTCGTTGGTACTTGAATAATAAATTTTGTTTTAGGCATGTTTGGAACATTTTCTTTTTTTTTTCCAAAAAGTAGCATTTAAAAAAAAAAAAAAACAGCACTCAATGAGTTAAGCATGCTTGTGATTTTTGTATTTTTTTGTAATTTTTCCCCAGGAGCCAAGGGGAATAGGAAACTAAGGGCAGGGCACTGCAAGGGTCCAAAGGGTTTAGCAGCTTCTGACTCGAAGACAGGCCTTATAATCATTATTAGCACTCTTCCTTAATCTTCAAACTTAAAAACACTATAACATATCCCTGTGCGATTAGAAATTTCAGAGAAATCTAAAGATATGAAATTGAACTGCTTAAATAAAGTAATAGATTTTAAAAGAGTACAATTTTTTTGGTCTTGACAAAGAAGAAAAAGAAATGCAAAATAGAATTTTTATTTGTATTACAAATAGATACTTCCTCATTAAGTAATTTAAATATTTGCTCCATAATTATTTGCACCAAAATAAAATTTTAATTTTTTAACATTATTAACTAAGTCTGAAACTTTTTTTTTGTCTTTTAGTTTTTAGCTGTGTTTTTTGTTTCAGGCTAACTAATTGAAGTAGGTCACATTTTAAGTAGCTTGTTAATGCTTTTGTTAGGTTCAAATGAAGATATTTGAAATACTCTTAAAATAAATATTCATTTTTTTTTGCTTCAGCTAAGAGGATGAATGAGTTATCTAACACAAAAATGTGTAAGTTTTGTTTATTTTTTAGAATTTTATATCTCTTCTACAGAACTCTTTTTTTCTTTTCTAGAACTGTTTTTTTCCTCTCTAGAACTCTTTTTCTCTTCTCTAGAACTCTTTTTCTCTTCTCTAGAACTCTTTTTCTCTTCTCTAGAACTCTTTTTCTCTTCTCTAGAACTCCTTTTCTCTTCTCTAGAACTCTTTTTCCCTTCTCTAGAACTCTTTTTCTCCTCTCTAGAACTCTTTTTCTCTACTCTAGTAGCTTAAGATGATGTTAAGTTTTAAATTTTGCTGATGCAGACTCATTAAAAAAGTCAAGTAGATGCTTTAGGAATGGAAATACAAATTTAAAATAATGATTAAAGAAGAAATTGAACATAAATACAAGCAACAATAAGCTAGGGAAAACAAAAAAATTGGGAAAAGCAAGACTGGACTAAACAGTAGTGATCAAAAAGATTTTTGGGGGAAATCCTGATGGTTCAGTGGTTTGTTTGCCTCGTTCTGTGTTGCTGCTAGAGAGAATTAATAAATGTAACATGTATACATTGTTATGTTATAATTTTTGTTTACATAGATTCTTCTTGTTAATATTACTTGAGCCACAGTAAATTTTAAACATTTCTCTAAAGATGTAGTTCATATTGAAATCTGAAGCCATAATGGAATTTGTTATTGAAAGTTGTACTAGTTACAAATTCATAGTGCCCTGCAGTAGTTGGCTTTTTCTTTAAAGCATTCTGGGTTGGTGGTAACACTGACGTTTTGTCCGTCAAGAAGAGCAATGATAAATCACGATGTCAACTGGATGCACCAAGACTTATTGATCCCAAGAGCTTTGAAAGTCAAACAGGTTGCTTTCAAGTCCACAGTGGTGGTGGCGTCACATTGAACCCAAATTGCAAGGCCCTTCAGCCATCTATTTGTGAATACAGTAAGTTTGAAATTATTCTTTTCACTGTCTTAATATAGTGTGAGTGTATTAAATAGCCTAAATCATGGACATGTTCTTTCTGTGATTTCAAAGAAACAGCAATAAAAACAAACGAGAAGCAATGAGATAAAAACCTTTCTTATAAATCTTGGTCAATCTGTTTAAATGTAAATCAGTTGTAACTATGGTTAATAGATAATAATAATATAATAATAAACTGTGAAAGGCACTTGGACACTTTTTTTAAATTAAAAAACTTACATTTAAGCAACAGTCTTTTGAATGTAAGTAATAGAATTCAATGTATATAATTTTGTTGTCTTTTGAAATAACATGCTAAAATGCTTTTCAGGAGCAAAAAAAACATAAGCAGTACTATTGATAAATGGAAAATTAAATGTAAACTTCCTTTATGAAATTTTATATTGCAACATAGATATTTTTGAACTGTCAATAAAAGGATGTTAATCAGGAGACTCTTTAGTTTATTTCTGTATGCATCTAACTTTTGGTGGCATTTCTTTTCAAACAAAATTAAAAATTGTTTTCTTTTCTTTCATATAAAAAAAAGGGTCAACAAAAAAAAAGTAAATGTTGGACTGCGACTGTTTAATGAATGTGCATTAATGTGTTCAACATTTTTTTATGCTATATTTTTTTAAAGTGCATTTGCTCACAATTTTTTGGTGTGTTAACATTGAAATATTTTGAAAACATTGCCATCACCCTAACATCTTTAGAATTAAATCTTCCTGATTTTAGCAAAGAGAGTATTCTCATGCTTAACTAAAGCAATAGGTTTAGATTTGCTAAAAAAAAAAAATAGACAAAACCTTTAAAATGAACATTGCACTAAAATTGACTCACAGTTGCAATTAGACTCATTAATTTTTGAAGAGAATATTTATTTTGCAAATTTTATTTATTCTTTTTTTTTTCTTTTTCAAATGTTAGTCAAGGATCCTAATACTGGTAAGAATTTTTTAAAAAGTTTATTAAATTATTTAGCAAAAATAGTGCCAATATTCTTTAACATTAGACATTAATGTTTAGCAGCTAAGATGCAGGGCTTGAATTTTGAAGTAGATGTGTTGTTTAATAGAGGATCTTATGATTTCTTGAGTCCACTTGACCCTAAAGGCATTAACACAATTTTGGGGGGATGTTAGGGGCTGTAATTTACATATAAGCCTCAATAAATTTGATGTAGAGGCTATATTGAACAGTATTTGCATCAGGAAGTTATCTTTACTCTACAAGTAAAGCTATATAGACTTTAAACAAGCAAAATATTTTTTAAAATTCTTTTTTTTTTTAAAAAAAAAAGAAAGCTTTCTATCTTATCTTATATAATACAGCTGTTACTTCAAAAAAAAAAAAAAAAGGGAAAGAACTCTGCCCTTAAAACTATATCAATATATACCAGCTATTTCCTTTAAATGGTTAAATATTTTTTTTTATTGATTCATAATTTGTTAGGTACATTAAGTAATTATTTCAAATATCAATGTGATCATAGAATGAGGGAGTAATGCCAAGAATAATTGTGCAAGGTTTCCACTTTATCCGTGAATGGTTGTGGGAGAAATAACATGTACACACTTTTACCAGACAGAGTGAATTGATATAAGCTTTGTAAATATTTATTTATTTTTTTTTTTTTTTTTTAGTTTTAACTACATCAGCTAATATTTGTGATGATTTGGCTGCTAGAGGAGTTACTGCCTGTGATGGTGGCAAAATATGTAAACCAACAAGAAACCACTTCACTTGTGTGTGTCCTCCTGGGTCTGTTGAGAACTCTGAGACCAAATCATGTGTTGGTAAGGAAATTTGGGTTATATTTTGATGTTTTTTTGTTTGTTATTGTTGCATGTGTTCATGTTATTTCTATCAATATATTTATTTGTTGTTAGCTTTTGCTGATTAAGTTCTTAAATGAAAATCCTTTATAAAAGATGACAGTAGAAATGTCAAGCTGTTTTAAACATATTTATTCACAACTAAGCCTATAGACTATAGGGGCAGGGTCTATGTTAAAAGCTTTTTTTTTATAGCTTTTTTTTCATGCTATAGCATGCTCAGTGCACTATGTTCTCATCTTTTTTGTGGATTTGTGGAAGAGGGGACATCTAGGAGAAGGTTTCCATATTGTCTTTTTGGCACTCAGGAAAAAGAATGCAGCTTGAATCTGGATTTGAATTTGACAGGCCAAGTGATTTATGCCGCTCAGCTAGAGAGCTCAGAAGCTAATGGAGGAGCTATTGAAGTTTTTAATTGAAACTTTAGTCCTGAACCAAAGTCCATGAATCATTCAGCTTAAAGTAACTGATAGCTTTCATTTGAGAAAGAGATTGATCTTTGTGCTGGACACACAACACTCTCATAACCAGTAAACAACATTTGCTCTGGATCTTTAGTTCTAAAAAAAAGAGAACTTAATGTAATTTCTTTACCAGAGTAATTATATTTTGCTATTGACTGAATACTCTGCTATACAGGCCTAGTTAGTTAACGTAGTTTATCATTTATGTCTATATGTTCTATGTACTGACATACCTTTGCCTATGTCCTAGCTTTCTGTGGTCAGTGCTCTGCTTGGGGTGATCCTCACTTCACTACTTTCTGTGGAGCAAAATACAACTACATGGGTCAATGCAAGTTAGTGAACATTATGTCTTTCTCATTATTTATATTTCAGGACATGGCATTATTACTAAGTCAACTACACTTGTCTCTATTTATGTTTCAGGACATGGCACTATTACTAAGTCAACTACTCTTGTCTCTATTAAAGTTTCAGGACATGGCACTATTACTAAGTCAACTACACTTGTCTCTATTTATGTTTCAGGACATGGCACTATTATTTAGTCAACTACACTTGTCTCTATTTATGTTTCAGGACATGGCACTATTACTAAGTCAACTACACTTGTCTCTATTTATGTTTCAGGACATGGCACTATTACTAAGTCAACTACACTTGTCTCTATTTATGTTTCAGGACATGGCACTATTACTAAGTCAACTACACTTGTCTCTATTTATGTTTCAGGACATGGCACTATTACTAAGTCAACTACACTTGTCTCTATCTATGTTTCAGGACATGGCACTATTATTTAGTCAACTACACTTGTCTCTATTTATGTTTCAGGACATAACACTCATGGCACTATTACTAAGTCAACTACTCTTGTCTCTATTTATGTTTCAGGACATGGCACTATTATTTAGTCAACTACACTTGTCTCTATTTATGTTTCAGGACATGGCACTATTACTAAGTCAACTACACTTGTCTCTATCTATGTTTCAGGACATGGCACTATTATTTAGTCAACTACACTTGTCTCTATTTATGTTTCAGGACATAACACTCATGGCACTATTATTTAGTCAACTACACTTGTCTCTATTTATGTTTCAGGACATGGCACTATTACTAAGTCAACTACACTTGTCTCTATTTATGTTTCAGGACATGGCACTATTACTAAGTCAACTACACTTGTCTCTATTTATGTTTCAGGACATGGCACTATTACTAAGTCAACTACACTTGTCTCTATTTATGTTTCAGGACATGGCACTATTATTTAGTCAACTACACTTGTCTCTATTTATGTTTCAGGACATGGCACTATTACTAAGTCAACTACACTTGTCTCTATTTATGTTTCAGGACATGGCACTATTACTAAGTCAACTACACTTGTCTCTATTTATGTTTCAGGACATGGCACTATTACTAAGTCAACTGCACTTATCTCTATTTATGTTTCAGGACATGGCACTATTACTAAGTCAACTACACTTGTCTCTATTTATGTTTCAGGACATGGCACTATTACTAAGTCAACTACACTTGTCTCTATTTATGTTTCAGGACATGGCACTATTATTTAGTCAACTACACTTGTCTCTATTTATGTTTCAGGACATGGCACTATTATTTAGTCAACTACACTTGTCTCTATTTATATTTCAGGACATGGCACTATTACTAAGTCAACTACACTTGTCTCTATTTATATTTCAGGACATGGCACTATTACTAAGTCAACTACACTTGTCTCAATATTTATATTTCAGGACATTGCATTCAGACAGTTAAAATATGAATTTAGATTGTAATTTAGCATGTTTTCTCAAAATGCACTGTAATTTACTGTTAATGAGTCAACACTTTTTATGTAAAAGTCCTAGTATTTGCAACTATTCTTTCTTACATTAATCAGTGGAAATGTTTCTGATTTCATAAGAAATATAATGTGTATACAAACAGCTCATCAAGAAAGTTTAAAAATCATTCTCATTGCAAATTTATTCAAAATTTCATTTTCACATTATTTGTTCTTATAGCCTAAACCTTGCTCTGTAGACATATTTGTTCTTATAGCCTAAACCTTGCTCTGTAGACATTTATGATCATGAAACTTGTTCTGCAGACTTTAATGTGATCATAAAATTTGCTCTGCAGACTTTAATATGATCATAAAACCTGCTCTGCAGACTTTAATGTGATCATAAAATTTGCTCTATAGACATGAATATGATCATACAACCTGCTCTGCAGACTTTAATATGATCATACAACCTGCTCTGCAGACTTTAATATGACCTTATAATATGATTATGCTGCTACCATAAAATTAAAAAAACCCAACTAATTTGAATTTATAAATATTTCTTTAAAAAAAGTTTCTTTAAAGTTACTTTGTTTTTCATCACTTTAGATACTTGTGGGTTGGTCTGACAAAAGATTACAATGGCAACTCTCCAAAATATCAGGTAGCCACACAGCACAAAAGCTGTGGTGAGAAAAAAGGAGCCACCTGTATTGATATTGTTTATATTACTATTGAGAACTGCCCAGTCGTTAAGAGTGGAACTGAAGTCAAAGAAAACTTTGAGATCACATTTAAAGTTGGAGATTCAAAGTTCAAGGTAAAGACCAAATAGGATATAGTATTGTTACATCACTTACATGTGTTCTTAAAATAGCTTTTTCTTTGTTTATAAAGATTGTATTTTTTGGGTTTATATAAACCATTTCACCACTAAGCTGTTGTCAGAAACTATCTACCCCATCCCAAAGAGAAGGGATATAACTCTGTATCAGTTATTTAAAAAAATCAATTTTTTGACTAATTTCACAAAAACAAAATTATAAAATCTAACCAAAACCTAATAATAGAGAAAAATAGACCTAGGGTTAAGCATCATGTTTAAAGTCATAAATAGGCCTACAGAACTCAAAAACATTAAAATATCATGTTATATTTAGTTGCCTTCCAATCTCCCGTATGACTAGATCTAACATATCAATACTGGAGCTAGTATCAATTTTTTAAATTCATTTTCACTTACTATCAAATGGCTCAGCTTACCCCAATCATTATATCCTTATTCTACAGCTGAAACATTAATATTCCCATTAAAATCGTATCCAATTAACATTAGCCTAAATATGCTCCATTTTTGTTGGCTAGCAAAAAAAAAATTAATTTAAAAAAATCATAAAAATCCATTTCAACTAGGGTCACACCGGATAGTCACAGCGGCTCCGGCTTCTGCTGAATATTTGGCATTTTTTCACTCTTCGGAGATATTAGGCTCTGGTCGAATATCACTACCGTATAGTTGGCATAATAGTAAAAAGTACACCTATTTAATATGCATAGCTAGACAGACGTCTGGTCAGCATGACGAAGTCAAGGAATATAACATCTTAACATGCAAGATTTAATAGCCCAGTAAGCCAGTAACTAATTATTTTGTAGAGAAAAAAAATATATTAGCGTAAAAGACACGACCAGGCCTATCTTTAAATGGAGAGCTAAACACCCCCTACTCTTTATTTTATTTATTTGGTCCTTGACACCCAATTTATTCATAGATATAGACCATTTTAAAGCCAGAATGAAAAAACACAATGTGCTAACAAACCATACTACACTGTACATAAATATTACTTTACTGTTAAACTACTTTTTCTAAAGTGTTAACTTGAATATTACTTCTGCAGTCAAGTGTCTTGATTTGAACTCCTCGAAGTAACTCCTCGTTATTACTATTTTTGTTTACTTAAGATGCATACTTAGCCACTGTGTATCTGATCAGGATGACTTTTTACACACCTGACACTCATAGGCTTACTATTGTGCACTTTTGTAACAGTTACTGAAATCACAAATAAAATCAGTAATAAAAATAAGGAAGATGTTTCTTACATACGTTCTTTGCACAATAAAATAAAACAAAGATGTGCTTGTTTGCGTGTGTGTATTTTTTGCTTTGTATTAAAACCTTTAGAAAGAAAGCTAATTTCATTGTTTAATTCTTTTGACTTAATAAATAACGGAAAACCCTACAGTAAAATTTAAAATCGCATAAAAGAAATTGAATAATAGTACCACAGTTAGATCTAGCAAACAAACAAATAATATGCTGGAGTGTTAAAAAACCCTTGACCTCTGTAACTAGTGTATGGGTATAATTTATCTATATGCTTGACTGACCATGCCAGTGTGTTATCTTTTTTGTCTGACCAATCAACAATGTTGCTTATATTGCGTATGCCCAAGGAAAAAAATGTGTGATGGTAAACACAATGAACTATACACACTACACTAGGACTACATGTGTAGGCTCACTACATCTATATTACCAGGTTGTTGCAATCAGTCGAACACACTGTCTATAAATATTTTTTTGGTAGGGAGGGTGTGGATGAGCTATGCTTTGCAATATCTAAGGTTCAAGCTACCAATAGGTATAATAGGTAATAAAATATCATTTGCCGCAAATTGATTTATCTAAAACAATAAATAATTGACCTACTACACTTATATTATTACTATTAACTAACAGCTACTATCAGTATTAAGCCCTTGAAGCCGAAACCAGAAGTGGGCTTTGGACTTTAAATTACAAGTCTGATGACCAGTTGTTGGTCTGAAATTCATGAACACATACATCCAACTACTATACAAGCCAGATTGCACTTTACTTATGAGAGATTTACATTAGTAACTAACATAACATATTTTACATTGACCCTCCCACACACAGCCTTTATAGTTGGTGGCCTCGTACATACACATAGACACGCTCATGCTACACAGATTAATTTGTGATAGGCCTATCTGTTTATAAGTACTGTTAAGCTTGAATAAATCAATCAGTAACAGTGTTTAAAACAATAAGGTAAATAAAAGAAAAAAAAAACAACCAATGTAGGTATGTTATTTTAACAGTTTCGTAAAATGTTTAGCAACACAAGCTATTTACAAGACACTTGAGTATTTGGCTCCTGCCGAATATCAAAAAGTACTATCCGGTGCACCCCTAATTCCAACATGCTGCAGATACCAAATAACACCTAAAAATAGCATCACTATCACTCTTCTAGGTCAGAGTTTGTAAAGGTATAAATAGTTATTTAAAAACTAGCAGTGGGTCCGTAAATGAAACAACCCAAAATCGTCGATTGCTGGCAAGTCCCGGCGACTAGTTGTCAACCAGTAACGGTGACTCCCTTCAACTCTTGTTGTCAAATGGTTAAGCAGAATTCCTAGAGACAATTGTTTTCCAGGAAAGGCTCTTGTTTAAAAAATAAATGCTTTAACCTAGATGTTATTGCCATGTGCAGTGTTTTTAAAGCAGATCTGTTTTTTTGTGTGGCTTGGGTGTACCTATCTATCATTAGTATAGTTGGTGATGTAGCAAAATAGTCATAATTGTAGATGTCTTGCCTCACATAAACAGATTGTTTTTCTTTCAAGATCTAGTGACCACAGTGCTAGTGAAGTTCAATTTTGAGTCTGTCTTGACTAATTAAAAAATATTTTCTTTTTCGTTGATTTTTTTTTCAAATTAAAAGAATATCACCAGGGTAGAATTTTTTTCAATGTTTATAGTCATAATTTAGTTTCTGTGTGTGTTTCTATACATTTTTGGGGCATTGCTAACTTTCTGTCTAGTTTTGTTATTATTCTTTTTTGTTTTGATTGTTGATTGTAATTTTCTGTCTTTTGTAAATATGGTGGTTGAAATATTCTTTACAAAATATAATTTTAAGTAGATTGTAAAATGAACAAAAAACAACTTTTGTTAAAGATGCATAAATGCTCATGTGGTACAATGGTAAAAGGATTGTCTTGCAACTGAAGTTATTGAGATTATCTCATAAGTAAATACATCTCTTTATTCCCACTTTGGCTTATTCCATAGAACTCGTTGAGTCTCTTGGCCTTGGATTTTAGTGATTTTATCCACATTCCAAAAAAAGAAGAATGAGAATTATCTAAAAAAAAATTTTGATGATAATTTTTGTCTGAAGTTTGGATATATTAGTTTCATAGTTTTACTGAATCCCTACTGGAATTAGTTTAAAAAAAAGATTTGTTCACTACTGCAAAAAAAAAATATGTGAAGATTATTTGGTAAAGAATTATAATTATGGCCAGCACAACAAACTATGCATTCTATTTTTCTTTCATTTGTCATATACTGTAGGGGTTGATAGAGCTCTAAAAGTCTTTTTAAAACTACCACCCTGATTTCAATCCACAACTTATGGATATCTCATTCCACCACCTCATATATATACATATATATATATTTATCATTACTGAAAAATCAAGCAGAAGCAATTTAGAATACAGTAAGAGATGAGAGATGTAATAATGCGTATGTTTGATCAGATAAATGGAAAAACCATAGACCAGACAGACTATACAACAGGATGTGGAATACGCACTGTGGTCAAGCCTGGCTACTTCTTGTTTATGTCATCTTTCATATCTTTGAAAGCTGAAGTTTCAGGCAGCAAACTTGCTGTTGATGTGCCAGGTAAGTTATTGAACTTTTTGTTTGTCTAAATATTAAATTTTTTTTCTTCTTTTTACTCAACTACAAATATTAGGAAGGCTTTATGTTCAAATCTTGATATTTAAATGTAGATAAGTTTGATTCTTGACAGCCAGAATAAAGTTTGATCCTCGAAAGCCAAAATATTATATACCAATGTAATGCAGCGTAAATTTGTAAGATGTATTTCTATAAATGAAGTAAAGTTGAAACGTTTGTAAATCCACTTCATTTATACATAACATTCTTGTCTTATTTTATAAATTACAGATATTTCAAAAAAGAAGATAATTATGTCGAAATTATGCATTTACAGCTTGATTGCTCATACTCACTCTAGTGTATTTATGTGGTTCTCTTGTCATAACGAAAGATGCACAGTTAGATAGAGCCATTATTTGTCTCATATAGGCCTAACAGCTGTCTGTGTCAGCTCTGTTGAAATTTTTTGGTGAAGTTTGGTGTGTCAAGGAGAGGGGTGGAGCTAGCTGGGGCATGTGACTCTTGACTACTGAGGTAGTAATTGCTTACTGGTGAAATACTTTAGATAAGAAAGATGTATTTTGGACATCTTTATGGACTAGATGTTAATTTGCTTGGTAGTGCGTTGCTGCTAGGCAGTGTTGCCATTTCCGAGGTCACATGTTTGGGCCTTGGTTGGTGCAGTCCCTTATTTTTGTCACATTTAATTCACTTTTTTCTCTGATTAGAAATTTGGTGCATGGTTCTGCCTTTAATCTATGTCTAAATGTATGTATGTATCATTCATTTGTTTTAGCACTTTGATATTTCATTCTATTGGGTACATGACATGGGCAGACTGTTCAAGAGCATAACATTTGGCTAGCACTATAACCAACCTGTTACATTGGATGGCTGCCTGGTCGTGCGGTTTGCGTGCTGGACTGTCGTTCGGATTTATCGACGGTCGAGGGTTCAAACCCTGCACGCTCCCATCCCTCGTCGTCCTGCGGGAGGTTTGGACTAGGAAGTAAACTATCTTCAACTCTGAAGGAACATCCGACACATGTAAAACATTTTACAAAACAAAACATTTTACAAACATTCTCCAAATTATGTCAGCTACCCATGAGCATCCTAAAAATCCCAAAGTTGAAAATCTTTGTCTTCAGAGAGATTTAAGCCTGGCACCTGTTGTTCTGAAGCCAAGTGCTTTACCACTCAGCCACCTCGCCCCTGCTGGCCACATGGCACCTTTGTTAACTGTTGGCCATAGAAGCAGATCACAAGATCTGAAAAAGGGTACTTCTTAAAATATGTAGGTCACTGTTATTTTTACAATTTTCCCCTAATCTTGGGACTTTGAAGACAATGCCTTATAATTATTTTTAAAATAATTATTATAAAGCCTCTTTAATGACACATTGTTAGCTTTGGGCTCTTTAGAAACAAATTATTAACATACATTAAACAGGACTAACCTTTTTTTACATGTCTAAAATATTTTGAAGCATTAAGAAAATTAGCTGTTATGTGCGTTTCACTACTGGGAATATAATAATAATAATAATCTTTATTGTCCGTAAGGAAATTTGTCTTACAATTTGTGCATACAAACAAACAAACATTATAACTATAAAAAAAAAATGTACATTCACACCAGACTCACTCATAATTTAAATGTGAAAAGTTTATATCAGATTGTTTCTATTTAATGATTTGATTGCCAGGGGAACAAAAGAGTGTTTGTGTCTGTTTGTCTTTGCTATCGGTGTTTTGTATCTCTTTTGTGATGGTAAAATCACAAGATCCTGACCCAAAGGGTGATTTTTTATTTCTAGAATCTATTTTTTTTTTTTTAGCTTTTTTATGGATGTTTGTCTCAAAAAGCTGTCCAAATGAAGTTTTGTTTTTTGCCAATGACTTTACCAGCAGCATTTAGGAGTATACCATACTATCTACAGCATTGAAAACGTTTGTGGATGTTTTTTTCTTCCAGTGATGAAATTGAAATTATAACACTTCCTCTCTCCACAACACTCATTTTAACTCTTGAAGTTTTAATATTCCGTAGATTCTATGGTTCCCCCCCCCCCCCCTCAAGAAAAAGCCCTTAATACTTATAATTTTTATTCTTCTGCCTCATTTCTAGTTCTACAAAATTAAATATTTGAAGGAAAAGGAAGAATGAGTGAAAGCTTTGAGTGAGAGAGAACAAGATGGAGAGAGAGAGAGAGAGAGTTATTGTTGTTGGCCTCCTTCAGTCGTAGAGCAACTATGGTTCATCTCAAACATATTTTAATGTGACTGTTGAGCCCTATTTTGGAGAGACACTCCTGTCTACAAATATCGCAGGTTAAGGTGGCTTTCGCTTTGGTGGTAGAGGAGCTAGCCGTATTTTGCATGGTACACTTTTCTTCCAGAGCTGAGGCCCATGTTTTTTTGCTGTCCATAGCTTTCTTGTTCACTGTCTCCTTCCATCTTGTGCGGTCTAGGGCTATGTCTTCCCAATGGTCAGTATTTTGAGGTCCGTTTTATTACATCTATGTAAACGAAGGTTACCACTGACAGGAGAAGGGGCAAAGGCGATAATGATTACATAGTTTGGATCAATTTTGAACAAGTGGGTCAAGTGTTCTTATGGCATTATATGGCACTACAAAAGGATCTCAGATTTCAGAGATTTGGGAAACACATGATAAAACCTTTTCATTAAGGTTGAGAGTCATTTCACCATTTTTTTTATGCAATAATATCCTTAATGTTAATTCTTTTTCAATTTAAAATAAAAGCTGTTACAGAAAACTAATTATAACACAAATAAGACTAAGGTCTTGGTGAGAAAAACTTTATAAAAATGTTAAAAATTATAGTCAGTTCTGATCTCTTATGCACACTTGCTATAGTAATAAAAAGATGTACATTGTTAACTAAAGTGTCTGACTCTGAGATTATGAAAATCACCAAGTTATTTGGTGTTATTTGGTATCATTTTGGAAAGGTAGTAATCCACAGATGAAAAGAAGGCTGTGTAAGAAAAATCACAACTTAATTACCCATTTTATGATAACTTTACATTTTAATCAGATAATTATCAGCATCGTCATCCAGAAATACATAGAAGTCAAACTCATTAAGTGCAGGTTGTGAATGTGTATGTGTGTGAGTGATTGCTGTTCGAATTTTTTCATCCATATTGTTTTTGTAAAGTAGTTATGCTGAGGTTGTCAATTTTAGTCAAACTGAATTTTCATTTGATTGGATCAATAAAATTATCTTATCTTATCTCTTATAATAATCATGCAAACTTTGACACTTTTTTATTCAGAGACCTCTAGAGGCTTTACTGAGGGTCTTTGTGGTAACTGTGGCAAATGTGACAAGAGACAGTTTCAACTTGCCAATGAGACTGTCATCTCTATACCTGGAAAGAGTAATGATTGGGATGACAAGCTCATGACTCAGGCTGCTGACACTTGGATTCTCCCTAACCCACTGAATGATGTTGAAGAGTAAGATCTAGATTTTTTTTTTATGTAGTCAAGCTTGATCCTTACAGCTTAAGAACATGGCCACTGTCAGGTGGGTTTTGTGGCTTAGGTATGATATTATGGTCCCATACCCTAACCTGAACAGAGTAACGCAAGAACCTAAAGGCAACAGCAATGTACATTATTTAACAACAAGATTGTACGTTTAACAATTCAATGGATAGATGATATGATGAAGCATCCATTATGAATAATTATCAATGACATTTATAAAGCAATTCAAAGTACATTCAAAGGAACTATAGCGCACCTTTATATCGGTGCTATAGTCGATCAGGCCTCACAACGCCAACACACCGTCACGGGCAATAGTCAACTACCAAGCCTGCAGATCAGACTTGACTCCAGCAGAGTCCCACGTCTGCGTCCCCAATACTGGGGAAGAAAACCCATACAAGAACCTCACAGGAGATCTAGCCTCATCACACAACAGCAGCAAACACAAGTAAGCAAAAATGACATCAACAAAAGTGCTTTCCTAGAAACCAAAACTCACAATCTCTTATGGTACCCAATGGAAAACACCAAAAGAAGATGTGCATGACAGTCACTACTAACTGACCATGTGATTAACACCCCACAATGCAACTGTGGATTCTAGTCTCTCATGTGCAACACAAATAAAGAGTTGACTTGGTGCTTCTCAACTAAATACATTCAACAATTAGCTATAATTCATGATGTGACAGTACATTAACTTGAAATCAATTTAGTTTAAATAGGATAAACCAATCACTTTATGTGCTTTACTTTGGTAGAAGTTGAAGACTGCTATTTTTTGTTACCTTATACATATATACTTATACATATATATATATGACCTTAACTTTTAGATTATGATATAGTAATAGAGTTTACCAGCTTCCTTCACGTCTTTTAGTCTCTTGGACTTTTGGGGACATTGATTGTTATGTGGTCTTTATGCATACAAAATCCTAAATTAATAAGTTGTTAATTCTTAGAATCTATCACTACACAGATGTAAAAAGGCAACTGCTCCACCTGATGATTGTGCAGCTGATGTAAAAACACAACTTTCTAAAAACACTGAGTGTGGCTTCTTCACAGATTTGACTAGTCCATTGAGTGCATGCTTAGACTTTGTAAGTCTCCTATTATTCATAATCAAACTAGTATGTGTTGAACAAAATATTTTTACTCCAAAGTATTAAGATCTTTTTGTTTTTCCATAATTTAATAGTTTTCTTTAAATCAATTTTAAAATTTTAATTTTACTTTATCTATTCTTATTATTTTAAGTTTTTGATTCTGGTTTAGGCAACTCACTCTAGGAAAGTACTCCTTTGCATTTGTCTGAACATAAGGGATAAAAAAAAGTTTTTAAAATAATTTTTGTGAGTATTTTATTTTTGTTTTGCAACCTAAAACTTAGAATTTTCCTTTGCTAGTTGAAAGTAGATCGTGTATACCTGCTAGGGACCTGCATCTACGACAGTTGTCACGGAAGCCCTAATGCCAAATGTTTAGCTGCCAAAGCACAGGCTGACCTTTGTGCCAGTAAAGGATTCAATGTGGGCAAATGGAGAAGTACTGGATTTTGCCGTGAGTAGATGACCATACTATGCATTTTTTTAAATTTGTTTTAGCTGACAAGTTTGGGAGCATGGTGGCTGAGTGGTAAAACACTTGGCTTCTTAAACAAGGGCTCTCAGGTTTTGAATCCCTGTGAAATCTAGGATTTTGAATTTCTGAATTTTCAGGATGCCCCTGAGTCTATCCATCTCTAATGGAAAAGTAAAGTTTATTGGTCATTGTGCTGGCCACATGATATCCTCATTGACCACAGTATCAGATGATCTATACATTATCTGCTCCATAGATTACAAAGTCTGAAAGGGATACTTTACTTTTTTTTAAACTGACAAGTTAAATTATTTTTAAAATACACTTACATCCAGTGAGATTTTTTTAAAAAGTATGAATACACATTTACTATAATGGTAAAATAATTACAGTTTTCTTTAAATTTAAATTACTTTGGTCATTTATAACAAAAATTAGAAGGTTTCAAAATGAAAAAATTTCAAAAGATTATCCCAATTTTACGTATATATAAGTTCCATTTCAAGAATTGAAGTGTCATCATTATATAACATTTGATATTCTATTTTACTTACAGCACTGGACTGTGGTAACAAAGTCTACAGTGAGAATGCTGCTTGCGAGCCTGTTTGTGGTAGGAGTGTTGTCGCTGGAGCAACCTGTGTGGACACACCCATTGAAGGCTGCGTTTGTCCAGGTGGTTTGATGAAATTGGGAGACAAATGCGTGACCGCAGATCAATGTGGCTGCAAAATCAACTTAAATGGCAACACCAATTCATGGAACATTGCTGTGAGTACTAGAAATAACTAGATTCCAATTCAGTGAAACATAAGGAAATAGATAGAATCCAGGCAATGGGGTTGTTCTGATCTCTGACCTACTTTTGAAAAAGTCACACGGTTGTGTTATAAACAAGGGCTAGGCCATGTTATTTCTATTTCTTTTCAACTGCTAATGTCCTTAGATATTCATCTTTTTTAACATGTTAAAGTTAACTGAATAAGTTTATGAAGAGTTCAATTATTTTAGACATGTTATTCAAGGAACAACATCTGCTAAAATTAGATTTTCTGCTCTTGTATATCTCAATGTTACTTCACTATACACTATAGGCGGTGTTGTTGTTTCCAGGGTCACTGGTTTGGCCCTTATTTTCATCGCATTTAAATCACTACTTTTTCTCATTTAAAAACTTGGTCCCTGGTGCTGCTGTTTATTTATATTTAATATGTAAGTACAACCATTGAGATATAGGCATAATTGACCTACTTGCCTCTGCCATGAATACTATGATATTATGCAACAAACAATGTGTATATTTGGTCTAAACCCAATTAATCTATCTGACTGTAAGGTTCTAATTGTCAAATGTTTCACTGTTTAAGTTGAAACTATAAAAAGATGGCTATCTAGATTCTCCTGTATTAACAAATTATAGTTTGGTTCTAATTAATCAATTAAAACCACTAATTATTGTCCTAAAATGCTTCAGATTCACTTTATGAACTAACAAAAACTAAGCATGGTGCGAGATGTAAAAACAACAAACATGTGACTCCGAAGAAATTCAGAACAACCCCATTTAGTCTCATCTGCAAAATTAGTTACTGTACTTTTTCCACTAGAATTGCTTTCTTCAGCTAAAATACATCAGCTTGTGTAAAAATTGTCTCCTGAGATGTATAATACCACAGAGGCCATTGGATGCTTTAAGAGAGCTTGCATTTGCTAAACAAAAATTGCCAGTGTATAATTTTAGTAGCTTAGTTCTTGTAAATGTTGATCAAACCTTGACTAGTGTAAAGATTTTTAACATTACTGTTCTCTTCCAGCCCGGTCAAGAGTTCATTTTGCCTGGATGTAAAGAGAAGGTAACTTGCTATGTGAAGGAGGATGGATCCAGTGACTTGGTTCACTCAGAATTCAATCTGCAACCTAACACTGTCTGTAACTCTGATATTCCACCCCGAGTAGAATGTGCTCAAGGTTTTAGTAGACAAGGAACCAGTGACCAGTGTATACGTAAGTCAACAAACCTTTTGTTTTTCAAAATCTCAAGTTGAAGTTCAAATCCCAATATAGACTAAACAATTTTTAATTCAAAGTTGGACTCAAGCTGAGTTGTTTGTGATGAATCTCTACAGGCAGAATGGGAACTTTCTCCATGATACCTCCCCCTCCCCTTTTACACAGGTCCACAAAAGAAAGTTTTACCAGATTGCACTGAGAATGCTACAAGAGCAATGGGGTTTGGGGTGCACTTACAAAAAGAAATAATAATATTGATTTAGAGATCACTATAATTATTTATGGACTCTTTGCCATATTTTTAATTATACCACAGATATTTGATAAACATTCACAGTGTTGTTGAACAAATGTAACTTTCTGATATAAATTTTTCATTTAATGTTAAATAAAAACTGGGATTTGTATGTATATTTTGTGTGCTATCATATAAATACTTTGCTCTAATAATGTATTATTTGTACTTCACAATTGTAAAACAAATTCCTTACAGATAATAAAGATTATAATTATTATAATGTGATCACAGAAACTGAGCAATCTTCTACCTCATAAAAAATATAATAAGCAGTGTACACATAAGAAAAAGGACAATAATTATTTCTACAGTTTCTAAAAGTTTAACTCTGCTTATGCACAAGTTCATGGGAATTATTTCTAAAAAGCTTTGCACAAATAACTCTTTGATTTCAGGTGACCCAGTTGTATGTACTAAAGGTTTTGTTAAAGAAGGAGACAAGTGTGTGAAGCCTTCTAAACAAACTAACACATGGGTCAGGTCTGTTTTAGTCTGTAATGAACAAGATGGAACTCTCATCAATGTAGACAGTGATGGTGATGAAGCATCCTTAAGAAATATCTTACAAAACCATGGAATAAGTGAGTTAATACATCAGAACAACAGCATTGTCTAATGAAAGGGACAGACAATAAGTATATTCATATTAAATTAGAATTGAAGCTTTTGGTGCTGACAAAAAAGATGAAAACATGACTTGTAATGTTCATTTATTATACATAACTTGCGATGCTCATTTATTATGCATGACTTAGTTGTTCATTCATTATGCATGACTTGAGATGTTCATTATTTTTAACTGAAGACAAAAGTTGTTTTTTTTTACAAAGATTCTTTCTCCTTTGTAAAAAAAAAAGTTTATGCTAAAAATAGACTGAATAAACAAACACAAAAAGAACTTGAATCACTGTGAAAATGAATTTGTCACTTGGTATTATACTTTATTTCCAAACTTTTGTCATTTTAATGCAGAAGAAATTTTACAAGTAAGAAAATTTGAACATTTTGTATACTTTGTATACATACAGTGTGTAAGATCACTCAATGGAGGCCTGGCATAATTAAACTGCTTTGAAATTATTCCCTGTATACTAACTGGGATTATAATGATGAGCAATTGGAATCTTAACTTTGAAAAAAAAAACATGAAATGTATTTGAAAAATGTAAGGATGTTCTAGAGTCCATCAAGCATTAACTCTCCCTTGATATCAGCTTAGCAAAGCCAAGTTTGTTACTCTGGTTATCATACAATGATCTCATTTTAGAACATCCTGCTGAATCCTATCTGTTCAAAACTTTCTGGCAATTATGATGAGCTTTATTATAGATGAGGCAATCATTAAATTTTGTTATTACCCAGTTATCAGAATAGTATTGCTTTAGCTACTGAGTTTCAGTCTGAAGCTTTTTTTTTATTATTATGTCTTGTGTTTTTTATGATAGTCAAACTTCAATCATATTTGTCAGTAATTATAATTGATCTTTTGATGATTTGCAACACTTTTATGTCTTTTTAATTCATTGCTGAGCAAGGTACAACTCTTTCACTATCTCTATACCACCCATTTTTGACACCCCCCCCCCCCCCCACTTACAACTTTAATATGTGTATTTAGTGGGGCCCTAGCCATTTTGGACCTCGTGAAAACACTCAATGAACTGCAGTAGTTTGGGAGGGCAACCTATTTTCCTCAGGAGTTTGAATGTATCAAGGCTGCGGGCAAAAACCAAGGTTAGGAAGCTACTCGTCAGGGAACACCTGTATGCTGATGATGCAGCTATTGTGGATGATTCTGATATTCAGCTACAGTGCCTGGTTGACAAATTATCTGCTACTTGCCAGAAGTTCAGCTTAAACATCAGTCAAAGCAAGACTAAGATACTTGTCCAAAACACAAACACTGCACCTCAAGTAAGCATTAATGGCCAACCACTAGAAATTGTTGATCACTTTTGTTACCTTGGCTCCATCATATCCAACTACACCCTACTGGATAAAGACATAAACAACAGGATAGCCAAGGCAATGGCCACCAATGGCTGCAGAAAAGAGTCTGGGACAACATATTGCTGACTAACAGTACTAAAGCCCTAATCTACCGGACCTGTGTGTTGAGCACCTTGCTGTACGGAAGTGAAACATGGTCAACCTACTCATGGCAGGAAAAAAAGCTGAATGTTTTCCACCTCCGATGCCTAAGGCGGATCTTTAAAATAAGGTGGCAAGATAAGATAACCAATGAGGAAGTGTTACAAAGAGCAGGGTGCCAGGACATCCGCTCTGTTATCAGCAGCAGACGCCTTGGCTGGCTTGGCCACGTTCGTAGAATGCCAGAAGGTCGACTTCCACAGGACATCCTGTATGGCGATCTAATAGAAGGCAGTGGTCGCCCACTTTTACTTTATATGGATGTATGCAAACGCGACATGAAGCTCTTCAAAATCGACACTGGCAACTGGGAAGAGGTGGCACTGGACAGATCCTCATGGAGAGAGAGCATAAAGGAAGGGTCAAAGATTGCAGATGTCATACACAACAGAAGCAGAAAGAAGGGTGAAAATGCAATGGTGTCTAATGATATGCCCAACCTGCGATCGCAGCTATGTATCAAGGATTGGCCTCTTTAGTCACACAAGAAGTTGCAAAGGGAAAAGATCGTCTCTCAAGACGTAAAATGCCATAGAGCCATTTTGATAGGGGTGTGGTTTTACCTGAGTGGTAAATAACTTGGCTTCCATACCTATGCGCCTTACATTTGAATCTCGTTGTAGACTGGGATTTTGACTTTCAGGATTTTTTTAGGAAGGCCTGAGCCCACCCAACTCTAATGTTTAACTGTCATTGTGCTAGCTATAGAATCAAATGTCCTATAGATAGAAAGGTCTAAAAGGAGTATTTTACTTTACTTTCCACTTCCTATCATGTGGGTTTATTCTGTCCAGTCCATTTAACAACAAAACTTTAGCTAAACAAAAGATTATTTTAGTAGTTGTTTTCTTCTAACACAATTATTTTATTACTCAATCCACATATTGATTTTGTGTACAGTGAAATTACTATTAAAAGTATGCAATGTTTTTTAAACATTGTAAGTTTTAACAAACTATATTGATTTTCTTCTATAGAAGAAACATACATTGCTGGTCGTGTGAAAGCCTCATCAAATGATGATGGTTCAGTTAGATTTGAAGATATTTTGAAGCCAGAGGAAAAAGGCAAAATTGAGTGGTCTAACTATGACTGTAGTGGCCATGTTAAAAACAAGATCAGGCTATCTGCATCCATTAACCCCAAAGCGATCCCTGCTAGTGGCACCTCCCTTAGCATCAAAGTCACACTGAACAATAATAATTTGGTCTATGAGGCAGTTTCTTCAGACACTGTTGCAAATTTCATCTGCAAAGAACGTAAGTAAGGAATAATGTTAGAATTTTTAATATAAATGTCACAGTTCTAGAAAAAAAAAATGCAAAATTTAGATTGTAAAAAGCTCTATAAAACTAAATTTTAGTAAATTATTTTAACATAGTCTAATTTTTTTTACAATAATTTATATCTGTTTCTCAGCTATAGATTTTTGTACTTAAAAAAAAAGGGTTTGTTCTCAATGTATAATGAAGATGCTGCTGATATTCTAATTAATAAGGTGTGGTTAATGATGATGATACTGAATGGACTCCACCCTGTAACACAGACAGCAATATGGATGATGATGGAGACCTCGAGACACGAAATGCAATGTTGGAGGTGGGAAAATTGACTCTAGGAAACATTTTCTTTTTGCAGAACAATTTTTTTATATTCTTGATTCAATATTTAAAGTTCAGGGCATAACTACAATAAAAACAGAAGATTATGACAACATTTAATGGAAGAGTGGACCAGAAAAATGATAAGCATGTAACAAGTCATAGAAAAAAGCTTTTTGTAAAAAAGACTTAGACTAATATTATCATTTTGGATGTGTACTAATAGTAGTGCTAAGTAGTACATGTGTGGATTTTTTGTTGACCTCCTTCAATCGTAACAGCTAGGGTTCATATTTAGAACATTTTTTTTCATGTGACTGTGGAGCCCTATTTTGGAGAGACAATCCTGTCTTCATACATTGCAGGTTAAGCTGGCTTTTGCTTTGGTGGTAGAGGAGTCAGCCATTTTTTGTCTATGTTTTTTTGCTGTCCATAGCTTTCTTGATCATTATCTTTCTCCACATAGTGTGGTCTAGGGCTATGTCTTCCCAGTAGTCAGTATCAATATTCACTGCTTTGAGGTCCCTATTTATTACATCCACTTAACGTAGGTGGAGACGACCAGTTTTTCTTGAGCCAGTCGCGAATAGCCCATGAAAAATGACTTTTGGGATACAATCGTCCTCTACCTGGAGGATGGGCATGTTTTCCATGTGTGGATATTGATGTATAAATTAAATCTGTTCACAACTTTGCAAATAATAATAGTCTTAAAAAATATACTGTCAAGACAATTAGTAAAGTATGTAAAGTTCCCCTTTCAGACCTTGTGGTCTATTGGTCTATATGGCAGATGATGTAAAGGTCACCTTTTTCTTTGGGCAATGGTTAAGGAGGGTGTCATGTGGCCAGCACAATGACCAACTGCCTTTATTTTTCCCCAACTAATGTTAGGACACCAGAAGATCTTGACAATAAAAATCCCAGTCTTCACCATGATTCAAACCCTTGACCCCAGTTTGGAAGCCAAGCCCTTTACCGCTCAGCCACCATGCCTCCCGCATCAAGACAATGGTTTTGTCTGCATAAGACATGATGAAATATGCTGGCTGCAACTAGGTCTAGATACACACATCTTCCTTAATGCCTTATTTTTTTTTAAAACTAAAAGACACTAAGTTCTTGCTAACTCAATCTTTTTATCAAAACATTTATTTTTTCACCACTTATTCTTTCTTCTAATTTAAACGTTCTCTTCATTTTGTTCTTAGAATCCAGATTGCAACATATGTTCAAGGCCTATAGATGTTCAATGCATAGCAAACCTATTTGCAACTAGCAATGGACAAGTGGAAGGAAAATGTGAGTTCAATGCTGATGGTGAATACTACAAATGTAATGAAGGCAGCAGCTGTGTTGACAAAGCTGTTAGAGTCAAGTGTGTCAAAGGTAAACAACTTTTTTTTTAATTAGACATGGTCATAAAGCACGATGCTTTTATTGCATGATTTTTGGCTCAGTAGAAGCATACATTAACAGAAATAGTTTTAGTGGTAACATTATGCTTTGTGACATCGAGAATTTTTTTACTATGCCAAAATATGTTAGTGTTTTTTTATTTTGCCTAGTTATTAGAAATACATTTTATTAAAAGTTAGTTTTTCATCATTCCTTTTCCAGATGTTGATGAGTGTGCCACTGGGCGACATGACTGTCCAGCAAACTCTCAATGTGTTAACACTATTGGTGGATATACATGCAAATGTAACCAGGAAACTCCCCTCTTGGTCAATGGGCAATGCCAAGGTAGCTGATTTCTTTCATAATGAATTAACTTATTCTTAAAATTGTATTAGTTTGGTATTCATGTCAAGTTTCCGAATAGCTATTTTTAATCTAAATAAATGAGTAATATATTGGGTGTGATAGGTAATTGATTACAGATATTGGGTATTGATATTTCTTTCAATTCTTAAAATCAATTAAATATTAATTCTGAAATAAAGAACTGTACATTAACCAAAACACACATAAAAGTGAAGAGATTTCATTCTTTTTTTTTTCATGTATCTCTAGATTACATCTCTTGTGTTTTGAATATTCCATGACTATTTTTAGATATACATCTTAAACAATCATAAAACATCAATTGAAATCTGTAAATAAAAATAAGAACATTTCTCACTATAAAAAACATTTCCACAATGCATGAAATGTAGGACAAAATTTCCTCATGGGTAATAAAGATTATTATTATTATTTACTTTTTTATTGACAAAATTTCCCTTCTCCCAAAAAATAATGTATAAACTCAATCTCTTTAGCCATTGATACCTGTACTATGATCTCTTTAGCCATTGATACCTGAACTATGATCTCTTTAGCCATTGATACCTGTACTATGATCTCTTTAGCCATTGATACCTGTTCTATGATCTCTTTAGCCATTGATACCTGTACTATGACCAACCTACAATCTTCATTAGACTACGGTCTCAACCTGGTCAACTTCTATAAAGAGTCTGCAATCTTTAATAATGATTGTCAGTTCAAGCTGGCTTCACCCTGTGGTCCATTATCTGGTATGTATATTCATAGTGCAGTTTCCCTTATGACTTAGCAGAAGGTAAAGTGAAACACAAAGTGTATGCTAAAAAAAATTTCAAAATTTTGTCCATATTTTAATGAAACTATTTCACTCTCAAGGGGGAGCACCATACATTACTGTCTACAGCTTGGGAACCCGTTATATGCTACAAAGAACTGAACGTATAGCTGTTCAGGTTTTGGATGCCAGGACAAAGACATACACATCATGGATCATCACTTCTGATCTAGTTAATGATGGTAAAGTTTTGGTAAGTGTTGGAACAGTTTGAGGAACCAAAAAAAAAAAAAACAACAAATAAGGAAATTACATTTAAATTAAGATTACAATTAAAAATTAAGAACTACTGTTTTCTTGAATTACATTTTAATATTTTCAGTCATTTTCAAGACAATAATTTTTTTCCTTTATTGTCTAAAATATGTGCCAATGTTTTACTGATATGTGATTTACAATGATTACAACTTTTTAGTTTTGGCTTAAAAAATTATTACTATTAATTTTCAATTCCATCATGACATGGATTTGCAAGACTAATTACTTATAGCCAAAAGTCCCAGGTTTTTCTGTAAGAATTAGCTTTTGTATTGTGCTAGAATAAGACTGTCAGTTAAGCAGTAATTCTAGCAACAATAATATGAAATAAATCCAAATAACTAAATTATCTATTGTTTTAATACAATTATTTAACAAATTGATATAGACAGAATGCAGGGAAAGAATAGAAAAAAAAATGGGGAGGAGTTGGAGGAGAAGGAGAGCATTCAGAACATTAGGGAAATGGGAAAAGAACATTCCAAACAAAAGTATTTGGAGCTCTCTACTCTAACATTATTGACATAAGACACTGGCTATAAGCTGATGACTAGGACTAGCACAGACTTGTTAGCCAAATAAAAACAAAAGGCAATTGTGCCAATCAAGTATAAATGATGAGTATACATTTTGAATTGAGTTAATTGATTTTAAAATGCTAAATTACATGTTGTATAAATATAAGTTGGTTCCTAGTGAGTTGAAACAGTAACTGTATCCTAATTTTTTAATTCTATTTTTTTTAATTTTTTTTTGCCTTCAGATTTCTGTAAATGACTCAGAAATAATATCAACATTAGGCTTCACAGACCATTCTAAAGGCGTTAGTGTCAAGTTCTTCCCACCAGCCTCTGTCATATTACAGAGTACCAGCAATTTCTTTAACATAAAAGTTTCATTCCCACTATCAGTCAAGGTATTTCATTCTTTATTAACTTGAAGGGGGACCAGTGTTAGTTAAGGTATTTCATAATTCTTTGTTAACTGGGAGGGGGGGGGGCAGTGTTAGTTAAGGCATTTCATAATTCTTTTTAATTCTAAGGGAGACCAGTGTTGGTCAAGGTATTTCATAATTCTTTATTAACTCTTTGGGAAAGGGAGGGGGGGCAGTGTTAGTCAAATAATTTCATAATGTTTTACTGCTTGTAAGAGGGGCCAGGAATTTCAAGGAATTTCATAATGTTTTATAATTCTTAGGGGGTACCAGTTTTTGTCAGGGTATATCATACTGTTTTAACTCTTGGAAGGGGAGGGGGCACTGTTAGTCACAATAGTTCATAATGTTTTATTAGCTCAAGAGACTACTACTAGTCAAGGTTTTTCACAATGTTTTCTTACCTCTATGGACCACTGCTTTCCCTCCAAAAAAATTGTTTCTTATAAAGTATCCAATCTTTGATTTGTATCTCTACAGCTTGAGTTCTCAGAGGAATACAGAGGTAAGATTTGTGGCCTGTGCCAAGCTAGACCTGAGTCCCAAGGGGCAGTCCTCAAGTTGTCTGAGGATGAATTAAACAAGATATCTGTGTCATCAGAAGCCAGGTACTCTCATTCTTCAAGATTCTGTATATTTATTGTATTATTTATTTGCATGTTTCCTTCAGTCACTGGAAGCCTGAAATTGTTACTCATGTTGTTCATCTATACTGATAAAATAAGGAATACATTTCACTTTTAGAAATTTAGAATTGTCTTGCAAGTTGCAAGAAACCAATTATTTTAAAATTTGTTATCCTGACACACTGCAATGCTGTTAACATCAATGACACTTGTGTTTTATGATTCTTTTGAAGATTGTTTTTGTTTTATTCTTTACCTAATGTTTTCATTTTGTGTATAGTCAAAGCTGTGTCTCAAGTCAACTTCCAGCAGTGGTTGAACCAGCACCTGGACTACCCCAGTCTACAGTTGAGTCAACATCTCCTGAATTGCCTGATGATGGAGACTTCACTTCACCAACTTTTGGAGAACCTGAGTCTACAGTTGAGTTAACCTCTTCTGAATTCCCTGATGAAGAAGGCCTCACTTCACCAGCTTATGGAGAACCTGAGTCTACAGTTGAGTTAACCTCTTCTGAATTCCCTGATGAAGAAGGCCTCACTTCACCAGCTTTTGGAGAACCTGAGTCTACATTTGAGTTAACATCTTCTGAATTCCCTGATGAAGAAGGCCTCACTTCATCAGCACTTGGAGAAACTAAGTCTACAGTTACGTCAACCCCTCCTGAATTGCCTGATGAAGAAGTCTTCACAACTGAAGAAGGAGTCCTTACAACTGAAGAAGAAATAATCTTCACTTATCCATCCCAAACCCAACCTACAGCCACCTCCAAGTCAAACATACCAGATGAGCCTGGTTTTACCAGAACCATCCCACCATCTTCTGAGACTACCCTCCCTGATGTGCCTGATGAAACATTCCCAACCTTTACCACTCTGAAGTCTATAAGAACAAGTTTAAATACCCTGCCTCCTCTTGCAACACAAGAAGATAGACCAACAACCACACCTGAAGAACTTTTGACAACTGTAGTTGCCACAGTGCCCCCCCACCTAGACGAGGATGAGTGTAAAGATCAAGACATCTTGTCCTGCATTTTCCTGAATGCTAAATGTGGAGTTCCAATAGTTAGTCTTTTTTTTTTTAGTATGTTTAATAGAAACTAAATTAAAATTAAACTATTGATTTAGAGAACTTTCATTTAGATCATAATTGCCTCTCTAACTAAAAAAACTAGAACAAATAAATTCCACTTATCTTTTTCCTGGTAAACCATAACTAAAAACACAAAATACTTAGGTGTAATAATAAATGAAAAACTGTCATGGAATTCCCATATTGATGAACTATCAAAAAATCAAACAAAGCATTAGGTTTTAATCAAAGAAATTTCTATAAATCAAATAAGAACATAAAAATAAAATGTTTTTTAACGTTGGTTAGGCCAATAATAGAATATGCATCCTTTGTTTGGGACCCCTCAAGAAAACATTAAGAAACTGGAACAGACACAAAAAAGAGCAGTAAGAGTCATAACAAACATATATTCACATTTGACTAGAGTAACACCTTTAGTAAAATCACTAAATTTAGAAAGCTTTCAGGATAGAAGACTCAAAAGTAAAGTAGCAATTATACATAAACTCTGAACCATAGTCTTCAAATACAAAAAACAAAATCTAATAAAATACTCAGAAAGACACAAGGATAAGGGCACATTCATCGTTCCATATGTTAGGACAAATTTGTACAAATGCTCCTTCTTTCCTAGTGCTATAAGAACATGGAATGGGTTGCCTGAGCTAGGCAGGAAAACCAGTGACTTAGCAGAATTTAGGTCATTGGTTAATATGCATGACTGATTGCATTACACATAGGACGTAATCATCTTCTTTTTTTGAAATAATGTCTGTATTATATAAGATAAGAGGATAAGATAGGGTAGGTGAAGTTTTAGTTCATCCACTTAAAGGGCCAATAGTTTAGATACTGTTTAGCCAGATGGAATTAACTAACTTTACATTTCCCTTGCTAAAGCCATACACCTAATGCAGCTGAAAGAGTTGAAGAATACCAGTCACATGTGGCAGCTGGCCAAAAAATATTTATGGTTAATTTCTGGAATGGCATAAATATATATATATATATAAATATATATATATATATATAGATAGATATATGTGTGTTCTTTGTAACCATTCAGCTATCACTTTGTCATTCACATGTGACAAGTAAATGTGCATTATAACTTTTCTCAGACCACTTTTCCTACTACCAGCAGTTCTCAAAGTCTTCTGTAGAGTGGATTACATCTTGTTTAGCAGATTTGTTTATTTATTATATATTAGGCATAAATGTATAGATATTTCCTGAAATGTAGATTTACATTTCCAGTCCTGAAGATCAGCATGTACTGTTTAGTTTCATATCCATATCAGGATTATGACCTCAGAATTTAACTAATGTTCTATCTAGCTCAATAATTAGGTGTTTGAGGAATTCAGATAAAAACTTTCTTGTCCTGACCCTCATCTGATAAGTACACTCTGTCGTATATATTCTTGTTGTCCATTATACCTTTAGGATTGTTGGTCATGGCTTTTCCCAGCTGATCTCCATACCAGATGTAGTGTTCTTTCAAACTTGATATATGGCTTGTCATTAATGATTGTACTCTGACTTTAGATGTAATGCTAACAAAACCAAACCACTGCAAAGCAATCTAGAGTACTTATGTCACAGTATGCAATGGTTATTTAAAATCATTTTTTAAATCATAGCAATCTAGCAATCAAAGCCACAGGATGCAATGTTCATTAAAAAATGTATACATTCAGCCATGTATATTCATTAAATACTCAGAAAGACACAAAGATAAAGGCACATTACTCATCCCATATGCTGGGACAAATTTGTACAAGTACTCCTTCTTCCCTAGTGCTATTAGAGCATGGAATGGGTTGCCTGAGCTAGCCAGGAAAACCAGTGACTTGGCAGAATTTAAGTCATTGGTTAATATGCATGACTAAATGCAAGGCTGAATGCATGACGTGTAGGACGTAATCATCTTCTTATTTGAAGTAACGTCTGTATTATATAAGATAAGAAGATAAACAATCAACTTTTTAATTTATCAATGCATACTATTTTTCTCTATTCTACCTTTGATTTCACCAGTTCAATATAAGAACATGATACATCTTTGGTTTTCTGTTTTATTAAGTATCTGTAGACAAGAAATGCACCTTTTTTAATTATAGGATGAATGCAGACGAAACTTATGTACTGGTCGTCTTGACCTCTGTCTCTATTTGACGGTTGCAAGTTTCCCTAATTGCCAAGTTGGAGAAGACTTGAAAAATTTAACGGATGTCGCCAACTGTGGAAAAGGCATGTGACACTTTGAAAAATAATTGCATTATGTACAGAAAATTAGGCATTGGATTCATTTTGAATACATTTTAATAATGTTTTAAAAATGATGTCATAAATCATTTCTATCAAGAATTTTTCAAAAAAAAATTATTTAAATCAGTTCAAGGAATATAAATACAAACTGAGAGGAAACGTTTTTTGGTTTTTGTTATTTTATGCTAAGTTGAAATATTGCTTTTTGTTCTCCTTCAGTTTGTGGTGACAACATGGATTTCAGGTATGCTGTCAGAACACAACAACCAACATGTGCAGAGCCTTGGCTCAGTGGCTTAACTGACAATGAAGACAAAGGCTTTGGCTGTGTCTGCAATGATGGTTTCCTCCTCAGTGGCACTGAATGTGTTAGAGAAGAACAGTGTGGCTGTACTGTGTCTAATATGTATAGGCCGGTGAGCTTTGACATAATCTTAGATGACATAGATTCATTGCTGAGAGTTGGAAGTGAATACAAAATATTTGCTGATATATTGAATATTCTTAGATGACATTGAGTTGTTGTTTTTTTTCCAAAGTTACTTTTGTTTGAAATTTTAATAAAAATATTTACATCCATTAAAAAAATTATTGTATTTTTAACGGCTACCAAAGTCAACAATGGTTGAAATCTTGATAATTAAGTTACATTATGTTTTATTTCTTGATTGGCTGGTAGCTAGTAAATTTAAATTATGTTTTATTTTTTTGATAGTTTGGTAGATATTAAATTAACTTATGCTGTCTTTCTTGATAGACTAGAAGCTATTAAAATTAAAAAGAGTAAAGTAAAGCACTCCTTTTAGAACTTGCAATCTATAGGGCAGGTGATCTAAAGGTCATCTGATCTATGGCAGCCAGTTAACAAGGTTGTCATGTGGTCAGCACGACAGCCAGCCTCCATTACATGTCTCAACTAATGTCTGGTACCCATTTAGAGTTGAATTGTCTCAGGGGACTCCTAAAGATCCCAATCTTCACAAACTTTTTAACCAAAAACCCCTGAGTTTGTAGGCCAAGCACTTAACCACTGAGCCATCATGCCCCCATTATTAAAGTTAAAGGATGTTCTATTTTTTGATAGGCTGGTAGCTCATGGCGCTCTGATGACTGCAGTGAAATTAACATTTGTCTTGGAAACAACAAGAAATCCTCCATTGATAGCCCTTGTGGTGCCAATACAAGGTGTGAAGTCACAGAGAGGGGACCAACATGTGTTTGTGAAGAAGATCTCTATGGAAACCCGGAAATGCCAGACGGCTGCCAAGAAGGTGAATTGATTCTCTAGGGGAAAACAAATTTCTTGTTCTTAAGAACTACTCAAGAATTGTAAATAATAAAAAAATAATGTAAATATATTAACATATAGATCTAAATAACTATCAAAAAGCACTTTCATTATACTTAAAAAAATCTTCTCAGTTACTATATGATTGTCTGTTGGTTTAGATATTATCTTATTTGATAAATTACAAACGTTACTTGTTACCTCAAAAGAGAAGATAATTACATCCTGCGCATTTCATCTGTCAATCTAGTCATGCTTACATTGTTATTTTTGTAAAGACAACTGTTTTAAATGTTTTCTGTTTAGACCATGTGTGAAAATTATACTACTGACTTGTCAGTTTTTGTCTATTGTTTTATGTTAGTTTATTTTTAAAATAATTTTATAAGAAAAAACATATCTTCCACAAACTAATTTTTTTTTCTTAATAAATCTCATTGTGTATTGTAATCTACAGAAGAATTTGTTAAGTTAATGTACTCTTCCTCCATTTGGGTGAATAAAATTGAAACTTAAACGACTCTATCTTTAATTCCATCAACTGCAACACTTCTATTGCCTTAGTAAGCCTCTAAGTCTTAAGTCTTTGTTTTAAAGGCCTGTTAACATCCATCCATCCATCCCAGTGGCACTACAGCCCTTGGAGGGCTCTGGCCTGCTTTAACACATCCTTCCATTCAGTGGGCCTTTTGTCTCCACGCCCTAGCCCCAAGCTGCTTCAGATCTGCTTCCACATCGTCAATCCATCGCATCTGGGGTCTGCCTTTGGGTCGCCTGCCTTTTGGTTTTTGCCTGTATATGATTTTCGCTCCTCTGTTGTCTGACATTCTTTCAAGGTGACCTGCCCAACGTAGTCTGTTCTTTTTTATTTTGTTCACTATTGGTGGATCTTCATACAATTGATATAACTCAGGGTTAGTGCGTGTCCTCCACCCTGTTTCATCCTGAATGGCACCATAGATTTTCCTAAGAATTTTTCTTTCCCAAGTATTAAGTAAATTTTCAGATGTCTTAGTCAGTGTCCAGGTCTCACTTCCATACATTGCTGCTGGTCTTATTATGGTTTTGTATATTATTTTCTTGGTTTTCCTTGAAATTGTTTTGCTCTTAAGTAAATGGTGGGTGCTATAAAATGCCCTGTTGCCTCCTGCTATTCTTTCCTTTATTTCTGTTAGTAGGTCATTTTTAAATTTAATAGTACTTCCTAGATATTTGAAAGTTTGGACGTTTTCAAATTCGTGGTCTTTGATTTTGATATGTTCTCCCTCTGTTTGATTGTCTTTTGTCATTGCGATGTACTTGGTTTTACTGTCATTGACCTCAAGTCCTGCTGGTCAAGATGCTTCTTCTAGTTGTGTGAAGGCTCTAGCGATGTCAGAGGTTTCTTTACCCAATAAGGCAATGTCATCGGCATAAGCAAGGTGCCGTCAAAGCATCAGAAAGGAGGAAATATATAATCTGCTCCGACTCCAAATCTGCATTGCAAGCTTTGAGGCGGATGAAGACTGACATTCCATTGGTACATAAGAGCCTGAAGCTGTTGGACCAAATAACACAGCCGACCATAGGGATGTCACCTTCATCTGGGTCCCCTCCCATGTGGGCATTGAGGGAAACGAAGCCGCAGACAGAGAAGCAAAGAGAGCCCTAAATCATGCGGTGTCAGGAACCCAAATTCCCTGCTCGGGCCTGAGACAAAGTATTGCCTGTATTAGTATTACCAAGAGTGGCAGGACCGATGGGAGGCTGAGACTCACAATAAACTCAGGCAGATTGTGGCGGATGTCAGTCCACATCTAAGGGTCTGACAAGGCTTGGTAGCACGACCATGTCTAGACTTAGGATTGGCCACACCTACATCACGCACTCTTTTGTGCTGAAGAAAGAAGAGCCCCCACTTTGTGAGTATTGTGACTCTCGCCTCACCGTAGAACATATCCTCATCGACTGCCCCAGATACCAGGATGTCAGGGAAAAATATTTTAGAGCCACTAATTTAAAAACACTATTCAATAATGTTGACCTTGGGAAGGTACTGGGCTTTATCCGGGAAGTGGGGTTGTCTACGAAGATCTGATTTATGAATTCTGTAAACATGTACTATTTACATTAGATTTTTACCAAATTATTAAATTTTTACTACCTCTACTATTTTAACTGTGAATAGACCTTGATTTTAATGATTTGACTGTATGGAATTTGGCCCTTGTTGTGTGGAGGGAGAGTGGCCCTTGAGGGACTGCAGGCACGACATGGCCTAAATTGTGCCGTAGTGCCCAAAATCAAATCAAATCATAAGCAAGGTATTGTAGAGGTTGGCTGTATATCGACCCTGTTGGTCGTGGACCCGTGTTTTCTCTCCTGAAGTATTTTGTGATAGTTCCCCTCTTGTGTATGTGTATATTTCTTATAACTCTCTCCAGTGTTAAATTGAAAAGCATGTAGGAAAGTGAGTCACCTTGTCTTAATCCTCGTTTAATCCTAAATTCCCTTGTATTATGACTTTACTTTTTGAGTTGTTTAATGTCATATGTATAATTGTCAGCTTGTTGGGTATTCCAAAATCCTGTAGAGTGTCATATAGGTATTTCCTTCTGATACTGTCATAAGCCATTTTATAGTCCATAAAGAGTTGGTGGATTGGTATGTTGTATTCATGGCATTTTTCTAGTATACATCTTAGTGTGAAGATGTGGTCGGTTGTGGATTTGTTGGGTCTGAAACCACATTGATAGTCACAGTATCTTATAAGTCACATTTAGTAGAGAGATTCCTCTGTAATTACAGCACTTTAACTTGGATCCTTTTTTGTGTATTGGGGTTATAAGAGCCGTTTCCCATACTGTTGGTATTACTTCTTCTTCCCAAATTCAGGTTATTTTTCTGTGTATTTGGGAATGTAAGTCTTTCCCTCCATATTTAATTAGTTCTGCTGTGATTTGGTCCTCTCCTGGTGCTTTGTGATTCTTCATGGTCCTAATTATTTCTGATGTTTCAATGAGTGTTGGAGGGTTCACTAAGGGATCTGGTCCCCCATGTGACAGTTCATATTCTCCATTGTCTCCATCTTCAGTGGTATTTAGGATCTCCTCAAAGTATTCAGCCCATCTCTCAATTACCCTGCTGTTTTCTGTAATAAGCTGACCATCTTTGTTCTCACACATGTGTGATCTAGCTTGAAATCCGTTCTTTTCATCTTTAATTTTCATATATATTCCTCTCATGTCTCCCTCCTTTGCTAGTTACTCAATTTGAGTAATCTTGGACTTGTCCCATTCCCGTTTTTCTTTCTCACGGCTTTTGTGGCCCTTCTTCTTGCTTCATTGTATGGCTGTCTAGTGTTTCTGATTTCTCTCTGTAGCATTATCATTCGAGCATTGTTTTTCTCTTCTATAATGTGTCTACATTCATCCTCATACCACCCCATTCTCTCGTTCTTTTGTTTAAATCCAACTACTTCTTCTGCTGTTCTTTTGATAGCATGCTTTATTATTTCCCAATGCTCATTTATGTTATTTTTGCTGTCCTTTTCTAATGTTGTTAGTTGCGTTTGGAGTGCCATTCTATAAGTTTCTGCCACAAGTGGATCCTTTGTGAGTTTTTGACTATCATATTGCTGTGCTCTCTTTCTTTGGTAATTGTGTGTATGGTACTTATTCTTTGTCTAAGTTTAGCTTTTACTAGTAGGTGGTCTGAGTCAGCATTAGCTCCTCTGAAACTTCTTACATCTAGTATGTCTGATCCATGTCTCTTATCTATGAGTATATGATCTATTTGATTCTGGGTGTTGCCATCAGGTGAGATCCAGGTAACCTTGTGAATATTCTTATGTTGGAATTTTGTGCTGCTGATAGACATTCCTTTTCCTGATGCAAAATCCTCTAATCTTATGCCATGTAAGCTTTCTTTGCCAATTGTTGGTCTGAATGCTGGTTCCTTTCCAATTTTTGCATTGAAATCTCCTAGGACTATTTTGATGTCATGCTTTGGCGCTTCATCATAAATTCTTTCCAGTCCACCATAGAAGGCTTCTTTTGTGTTATCATCTGCATCTTCAGTAGGGGCATGAACATTGATAAATGATATGTTGAAGAATTTTCCTTTCAAACGTAGTGAGCAGAGTCTATCACTTACAGGTTTAAATCCAATGACATCACCTACCATTTCCTTTTTAACAGCAAAACCTGTACCTAAGTTGTTTGTGCTTCCACCACTAGGAAATATAGTATACTTCTTGGTTCTGAGAATGTCCGAGTCTTTCCATCTGATTTCCTGTAGGGCTACAAGGGGTATCTTATATTTCTTTAACACTTCAGTAAGTTGGACTAGCGCACTTGCTCTATAAAGGCTTAGCACGTTCCTTGTCGCAAAACAAAAATCATGTCCTTTTCCAGGCCTAGGTCGTTTTCCGTTGAGATCTGTCCGGGTTTTCTTGTGTGTATTAGCTTTCATAACAGTATTTTTTTATATGACAGAGTTGTTAGCCCTGTGCATAACCATCTGGGGGGTTGCCCCTTTCAGCTTTCTGGGTAGCTGCCTTTATTTTCGGGTAAGGTGCCCTAGACTTTGTGGATCCCTCCACTTCCTGCAAGGCAGCAGGTTTGATTTTGGTCCACCCCGGGTATTTTATTTCCCCGGTACCCACCATATCTGGAGGGCATTCCCCTATTCGCCACCTGGGGAGGCGCTCGATGGGAGATCAAAAACTCCACACGAGAAAGGCCTGTTAACTCCTCATTAAAAAGAGTTTATCAATATGCAATATTAAGAACATTGGCATTTACCCTAAAGGTTTCTTAATGCCTAACATTAAAACTCTTTTTATAGTTTCCTATTTTTCTGTGCAGGTGTTCCTTCTAAGGACAAGAGCAAAACTTGCTTCAAATATGTCAATCCCAATGGCCAATCAGAAGAGAGATGTGTGTGCAACATGGGATATGTATCTAATTGTGATGACTGCGTTGGTAAGTGAACTGTTTTCTTCTATTCTGACAAAAAAAAAAAGCATAATGTTTTTATCCTTATCAGTCAAATACAACCATGCTTTCAAGGATAAAATTTATTATACATTTAAAAAAAAATGCAGACTAGTTCATTTGTGAGTGTTTTAAATTTTTTGTTTTTTTTAATTGGATTTCAACAACAGCATTAAAATTTTAACTTTGTGAAGTACTCAGAACAGGTTTAAGAGTCATAATGCATTAAGTAAATAATCTTTCCAAGTCAGCTATTATTATGTAGAATGTTTCTTTAAACAGAAGGTGTGGTGGCTGAGTGGTAAAGCACTTGGCTGACAAAACATAAGGGCCCTAGGTTTGCATCCTGGTGAAGACTGGGATTTTTAATTTTTGGATCTTTAGGGCGCCACTGAGTCCACCCAGCTTTAATGGGTACCTGTTAGTTGGAGAAAATTAAAGGAGGTTGGTCGTTGTGCTGACCACATGACAATTTCATTAACAATGGGCCACAGAAACATATGACCTTTACATCGTGTCCCCTATAGATATTAAGGTCTGAAAGGGAACTTTATTACTTATTACAAGCACAAGGCTTTGATTGCTTGAAGTAATATTTCCATTCTAATTTTTTTTCTAAAATCATTGGAATTCACACAGGTCCAAAGGTTACCAGGCATATGGTGGGTTAAGTACAAATGGCTACTAATTTAGCTATCTGCATCCTTTGGGATAATTAATTGCTGACCACAAAAGCATCAACTTTACCTATGTGCTTGGAACTGCCAAGTCTTGACTTTTATCTTTAAATTGTTAAATAATAATAAAGATCAATAGGCCCTACTGCATTACTATTGTTTGAACTGGCTTTTTAAAATCACTGGATAATCACTCTGGATATCTTCTTATTTGTTGTTGTTGGCCTGCATTTTTTAGTGTTCAATACTTGGTCACTCTGCTTCCTGGTTATGTACTAGTACACTAGTTTCCCTCCCAAATAGTGTAGCCATACAGAAAGTAGAGTGGAAAGTCAAAGAGTTTTGAAGACTGATGAGTGTATATGACCAGTCATTAATTACAGTTGACCCTTGGTATTCCAACACTTATGCATGTCATACATAGTGTGTTGAAAACTTTGTCAAAAAATATTCAGTTTTATGGGCTGTAAGCTAAAAGCACAATATTTTCATCCAAGGCAAGCAAAATAGCATTTTTAGAGATTTGCTAAAGTAGTTACATACACTGTAAACACAACCTGACAAATTACTGAAGGAATTATTCTGTCACAGATATTGGCACAGATACTTGCAGGCTACTGAGGGTGTCATACTACAACAGATCTTATTGTATTCCACAGATATTGATGAGTGCAAAGAAGGTATCCATGATTGTGACCTCTCAGTCTTCAAATGTAAGAACCAACTAGGAGGCTACCAGTGCCTGTGTAATGAAGGCTACACAGACAGGAATGGACAGTGTGTTGGTGTGTAGATTTTTTAACCCTTCTGTAACTCATAGCTGCATCTTGTATTTCTATTTAGATGATGTCCTATGGTAAGCTCATACAACTATGCCCAGTTGGGTTATTAAGTCTTTTTTTTTTTTTTTTTTTTTTTTTAACAAAGCTTATATCAACTCATTTTGTCTGTCTGGCAAAAAGTTTGTACACGTTATTTCTCCCACCCCCAATCTCGGATTAAGCTGAAATTTTGCAGAATTATTTCTTTTACCTCACAACTCAAGAATCAATTTAAAAAATTAACCAATTAGTTAATTAACTATTGGTAATTAATTTTTTTTTTTGGTATCTTCAACAAGGGAAAGAAAAGGTCTACAGTTTTGGTCAGGCTTGATTTTTTACAATATTTTGCGTGAAAAGAAACTATTGGTTATACACTTTTTTTTTAATGAATTGATCTCATGCTCTCAAAGCAGACTGGTCAAGCTTTTTTTTTAAAGCTTTACATTGTTCTTTTTTTTTTTTGCAAACTAGATATCAATGAATGCTTGACCAACAACCAGACCTGTGAACCCAACTCACAATGCAAAAATACTGAAGGATCTTACGAGTGTGTCTGTTGTGCTGGATACATCTGGAGACCTGAGACTCAAAGTTGTGAAAGAGAATTTGTTGGTAAGTCTATAAAAGGGGTTTTTGGTAACATTTTCAATAAAATGATTTCCCACTCATTTAATTGCAACTAATTAAAATTTAGGGTTTTAGGCAAAAGGAAGCATGGTGGCTGAGTTGTAAAGTGCTTGGCTTCCAAACCAAAGAGTCTTGGTTTCAAATCTTTGTGAAGGCAGGGACTTTGAAATTTGGGATATTTAGGAAACCCCTATCTCCCGCCAACTCTAATTGGTACCTGACATTAGTTGGGAAAGTAAAGGCTACGGGTCACCCTCATTACCTTGTCAGCCACAGAAACAGATGACCTTTAACTCTTTCAGTGCGAATTATTTAGATCGAAAAAATGGAGTTTTCCGGGATGAACACAAATTTTCAAGAGGGGTAGAGTTACTAAAACAAACATAACTTTTTTTTTTATTGAATAATCTAACATATTTGATTTTATTTGAAAGAAAAATGAATGGGCTACAAAATTATAATAAATAAAATTAATTATTCAAGAAAAATATTTTTTCATTAATTTTAAACTGAGCACGGAAAAAAATATATATTAAAAAATTCGCTTAAAATCAATAAACTGAAAGATTTAACCTTTTAATTAAACATTTAATCCATAAATATTGAAAAAACACAATACTAAACACATTTAATCACTTCAAATGTCATAATAGATAAAAAAATACACTGAGAAATTGTATTATTTACATCTTTCGGGTCCCGGGAAATAAACTAAAAAGAGGAATCATTAACACAATTTTCTCTTTTTTTAAAAAAAGAAAGTTGGTACTGCATCAAATTTACTAACAAAACAAAGAACAATCACTCCCACATCTGGGAAATAAAAAAAAAAAAGAGAGAAATAAAAAAGTTTAACATAAAAAGATAAAAGTGAAATAAATATTATAAACCAAGTTACTCGCTGAGAGTAACTCTGCACTGACCAGCACTAGCGAAGTTACTCGCTGAGAGTAACGCCGCACTGAAAGAGTTAATGTTTAGAATTTTCATTTATGTTAATACTTTCTGGTGGTCTGTACATAAAGTCTAGTCCACTAGATATGAGTCAGTAGCTGGGTGAGTAATTGGTAAGGTCTCACAACAGCACTCAAAGAGTAACAAGACACCAATAGCAAAGACAAACAGGCACCAAAAATCTTGTGTTCCCCTGACAATCAAATCATTAAATAGAAACTGATATAAACTTTTCACATGTAAATTATGAGTGAGTCTGGTGTGAATGTATATTTCTATAATTCTAATGTTTTGTTTGGTGTAATGCACAAATTGTGAGACAAATTTCCTTATGGATAATAAAGATTATTATTATTATTATTAGAATTCTAAGAACTTTTATGCCATCTACATGTAACAAAAAATTGCTAATGGAATATTTTAAGCTTTGCCATGTAAGGTTGATGCAGCTTTATCAATTTTCCGCTTCTTGTTTAATAGGATTCCCAACCCTTCCTACTGATGCCCGATGCTGTGCTGCGTGCAACGACCCCAGATGTCTGGTAGATGAAGCCTTGGCCTCCAAGTACTGCTATGTTGACAATGGCCAGAAGACTCAGTTCCCTAGCTTCAAGAGACTATACCAAGAAAAGTGCATTAGCAACCAGCCATTGTTGAACAGAAACGTTATTAAAGGAGACTGTCCTGAAGACACTCCGCCATCCAGTAGCTCAGGTAAATATATGTGACCTGTCATTGTTTAGCTTGATCCTTTATCTAGTTGGTATTTAAAGAGCATTAGTCTTGCTTTCTTTTATAAATGTGTTCAACTTGAGAGCTGAATGTTTCAAATTAAATTTCTCACAATAATTCTTTTTTTTTCTTAAATTTTAGATGGAGCTACCCCACCAGCTGTTCCTACCTCATGTGATGATCCAACATTATGTGATTCACTGCCTACACCACCTCCACTCATGCAATCCAGTATAGTTCTGTTTTTGTATTCATCTATTCATTACTGCTACTATTTCCAGCTTTAGAGGGAAAAGATATATATTCCACAAAAAAAATAATTAATTTAATATATTAGTAAAAATAAAAACACATGCTAGGACATACAGGTCTCCCACATTTGGAGTGGGTAATGAATGTATGGGCAGTAGAGGCAAGACAGGTTTCATTTGATAGGCTAGGTTCTACCAGTTTCAATTATTATAAATAAAATTTTTTTTTCTTTTTCACGACCCATCATGAATTGGACATCATGGTTTTGTTGAAGCGTATAATGTAAACATTCTGTAATAGCGACGTTTTGGGCTATGTCAAAATGCATCTGTACCAGAATGGAAAATGGTTTTTAAAACCCATTAAAACAAAACTTGTTTTCTATATACTTTTCAGAAATAAAAGCATTTTTTTTTCTAGATAGTTGGGTTCCTGTGGTAGATTCATTCCAAATATTGGAGATCTTTATGCCCCACCCTAATTTAGTATAAAAATATATACTTTTAATACCTCATGAAAAAAAAACACTTTTAGGTTGATCTTATATATTGGCACTTTGTAACAATATTTAGAAAAAGAAAAAAGTGTATATGTATCCAGTCTTTATTAAATGAATTAGTTAAGTTTTTCTTATTCTGAAACAGACATGAAGAATGAGTTTATATCAATTTCTGTAGGTAAAGTCTGTGGTCCATCCAATTCTGAAACTCCCAAGACATATTCAACATACTGTGAAATGGTCAAAGACATTTGCAAAACCTCTGGAGGCCCTTCAAGCTTGCCCACAGAATCTCCAATCAAGGCAACACCAGGAGAATGCCCATCTGGAAATGGCCCACCCCAACCAGAAGCACCACGTAAGTATCACATTTAGCTTATCAAATATTTCCTCTTGTTGTCCTCACATAAAAAAATGGCAATACGAGACTGAATTGTTTAAACTTTTGCTATTGACAATTACAAAAAAAAAAAAAAAAAGTTTAAATTTTGTTTCAAAATATATTATCTGCATCTATCCCTTAGTCTGTTGGATCATCGAGACACCTGAAGATTTTTTTTTAAAATCAAATGACTTGTTTTTCTTAGCTGCTGAGCCAATCTTCACTCCATGGAGCCCATACAGCAAGTGTCTGTTTGATGACAAAGTGAAAAACTGCGGAAAAGGTACAGAGATCAGAAACAGGAGAGTTGTACCTTATGATGATTTCAGAAAGGTTCGTCCTGTGGAAGACTATGAAAGAAATCAGAGTCGCCCATGCTTCGTCCCATGCACAGATTTTGTAAATGGTAAATATTACTGCCAGACAAAAATTAAATTGCCACTAATTTATTCTCTCATAGCTGCTAAAGAACACATTGCTTTTTAAGCTGGGAAAAAAAAAATAATTTGACAAAAATGCCTCTGTACTGGAACATAATAAACAATTAGTAAAATGCCTTGACCCTTGGATAGAAACTCAAGGATTAAGCATTTTATTGCTTAAAGGTATCAAAGGCATTTTTTCCCTACTGCTCCAGTCTATAAAATATCTTTAGAAAATAACCAAAAATATACTTGTTTGCAGTTGGCAACTGCTTGATAGATCAATGTATCAATTACCTTCTATCTTGAAAAAAAAGGCTAAAGAAACAGCTGTAGGAAGAAAAAAAAAAAAGAAACTACATATATATTATGCTATCAAAAGTAATGTCATAATAAATTGTGCTGACACTGCTATTAAAAGTGCATCTTCCCTCCAAGCTTCATGAGTGAAACTAAATGCAAAAATTTGTCTTGATCTACACAATTATCTAGAAGTTAGCAACCCAGTAATGGGGCACAGTGGCTGAGTGGTTAAGCGCTTGGCTTCCGAACCTGGGGTCCTGGTTCGAATCTTGGTGGAGACTGAGATTTTGAACTTCAGAATTTTTAGGGCACCCCTGAGTCCACTCAACTCTAATTGGTACCTGACTTTAGTTGGGCGTTGGTCGTTGTGCTGGCCACATAACACCCTCATTAACTGTTGGCCACAGAAACAGATGGCCTTAACATCATCTGCCCTATAGACTGCATGGTCTGAAAGGGGAACTCTACTTTTTACTTTACTTTAACAACTCTGTTACTTCTTATGCTAAGGACAAAATGTTCTTGTTGTTTGACACATTTGTAAACATGTTTTCAACCAGATTCCACCCTGTCTTAAACTAAATAACTTTTTTTTCTCATTCAGGTTCACCAGAAGACAACTGCCCACCAGTCAGTTTCTGTAATGACATCGACCCTGTCTGTGGCAGCGTGGGTGCTGGAGCAGCCCAAGAGTACAACAGTGAATGTGAGATGAATGTCCAGGCCTGTCTGGCACAGAAACCAGCACACAAGCTTTACTCAGGACCTTGTGACCCAGAGGATGGTAAAGGAAATTTACATATTTATAAATATATATCTATATATTTATATTATATATTTAACTACCAAATTGATTCTGCTATTAGATTGATATTGAGCATTGTGTCGTACAGAAAGAAAAAGTTCCATTATCTAATGTTTGTATCATTTTCACTGTTGATTAGTTGCGCTGTATAAAACTAGTTATAAAAGACTGTTAATTGTATATTATTTAAACACAATGAAAACTAAATTTATTTACTTTTTATTATCAAAATAGTTGAGTGAAACCATCAACAAATTAGGTTAACAAAAAGACTTAAGATGTCAATAAAATCTGTCCATGTATTTAGGGTGTTATTTGTTTATTCAAAAGGGGGGAGGGAGCTGATAGTGAAAATAAATGTTACTAACTAGTATTATTGTTATGAAACAGGCTGTAACCAGCCTGATCATTGGATCTGAGTTTTGATCAGGCCAACTTATTGCATAATGACTAATTGGGGGGGGGGGGGGGGGGGGAGTATATAATTTTTTGCACTGAAGAAAAGGGTCTGAAGATTTGTTTTAAAACAAAAAATTTTCAAATGAAACTATAGGCACAGAGGTCCCTTGACTTTTGTGGTTCTGAATGCAGGTATTGAGCTGTTATGATTTTTTTAGAAAAAAAAAAGGGAAGGGGGGTAAAAAAGGTGATTTTTGGTGTTACGTAATATCTAAATGTTCCCTTAGTTCATCTATATACCAGGTAGTTTTCATACTCTAGACTTAAGTAGATGAGATAGGCCTGCAGTTTGAACTCAAAATCCATACATAATGTCAGCCTACTTTGCAATATTCTTATCTTAAAATATGAAAAATAGATTACAATTGCTACCTCAAAAAAGGTTCAATCTTGGGTACTAGTAAATTTTGAAAGAAAATATTCAGGAACTTATAGCACAGATTTGCAGAAAAAAACTCAATTAATATTAATGTAGCAGAAAAAATAGTTTTATTTTATATAACAGCTCAAGAACATTATTCACATTTTCTCTTTGCCTTTCCCCAAGTCTAGACCTAACATAGACTATTATTGTAGGTCCTCAGATACGTCATTTCTGCGAAACAGCCGGACCCCTTAAGGTGTCTGTCAAATATGACAAAGAAGAGAGTGGCGAGCATTGTATTGGTCAAGCCATCAACATTGGTAGCTGCAGTGACATGTTATGTGATGGAGAATCTACCACTTGCTGTAGAGCTGTAGACTTTGAACTGATCCAAGTCCCCCTGCAATGCTATGACATGATTTCTAGACAAGCTACACGTGAAGCTAAGCATGAGGTACATTAGTTCTAATTTTACTTAAAATATAAAATAACTTTTAAATTGCTTGTTAAAAGAAAGGAAACATTTCTATGTTCCTAGTTAATCTTACAAATGTGAATGAAATAAAAAAATGAAATATTTGGTTGCATTTTAAACACAATAAAAATGTCGTAACTTTAACATAGAATTGAAAATATAATTTCAAAACAATGTTTGACTTCTTATGTAACCTAAGATTTCTATTAATTTTCTAGTCAACATTACTGATATTCTTCCCAGGATATGTATGTTTGAAAATAATTAGCTTAGTTTAGATCTACTAGAACTTTAAATTTATGACACTTACATTCTGGTATTAAACTATGTTTTAACTTTTTTTTTCCTCCAGTACCTGTCTGCTAAAAAATGTGCTTGCCAGGAAAGCCACCCAGTAGTTCCACAAGTATAATTGAACTTTGACTTGATTTTTTGTTTAACACTTGGCAATTTTGATGTAATAAAAATTTTTTTTAAATGTGAATAAACATTGACATTTGTTGCAATCCAAAATGTCTTGATATTTTGTGACAATAAGATATTGAGAAACAGTCAGTCTGAGAAACACTACATAATGGTCAAACTGAGAAACAATATATAATGATCAGTATCAGTGGCGTCACTAGGGTTGGTGTCACCCCCCTCCCTGGAAAAAATAATCTCCGCCTTAAAAAAACAAAAACTTTAGTTTATTTTCTTTTTTTATGTTGAACAATAAAACTGTTAGCTAATTAATTGATTGGTTACACCCAAAAGTGGTTTTTGAATCTATTTTAATATGTCATTTTTAACATTTTATCAAAAGTTATCACATAAATTTAAAAAGTACAATTATTTTTATTAGAGATTATTTAAGAGCTCCTTGCAGAAAAGGTTTTAAATTGTACTAGTGATTCTCAGCTTCCGAAAAAGACAGGTTTACGTCATAGACTTGTATATATTGTTATAAACCTGGTGGTGGCACAGATGGGGGTAGTGGTGTGTGTGTAGTCAGCCGACGCAAATCGCCCCAGGCCAGCGCTAGACGAGCGGTCAACCGTGACGAGCTACGACGGTCAACCGTGACGAGCTACGACGGTCAGCCGAGTCAAGTGTCAACAGGACGGTTCGGGAAGGATCGCCGTCGTGAACAGAGCTCAGGAGAGTCACGAGAGTTGTAGTCATCTGACCACTTAGAAACGTCAAGCGGCGTTCTGTCCGGTTCGAGAAGGCCAGTAAGGACCCTATATAAGAGCGGAGGTGTCGCAGTCAAGACGGTTCAGAATGGAGGTTCACGACAGAAGGTCCACTACAGCCCGGTTCAATACAGTCCGGTCGACTACAGCACAGTTCAACGGTGTGGTTCTGTTCGGAGCATTACGACGGTTCAGTGCGGAGTACTGTCAAGTACAGTTGAGACGAACGGCGTCTTGATCTTGGTCTGCGATCGAGTCCGACACAACGAACCTAGTGTGTAAAGTCAGTCCTGAACTGTTGAACACAGTGCAAGCCCGGAACGAGACGGAGAGGCCAGTGCAAGAGTTGATACGGCGGAACGGTGTTATCGGAGAGATATTTGTACAGTGTACGTGTTGCCAATTGTACAGTATTGGCTGTTATTTATTCAACTATTAAAGTGTTACGTTACTTTGGAGCCCTGAGTTGTCAAGTTCTTTAGGTTGGTGGTGTATGGTGCAGTTTGCAGAGAGCCTGGATAGTGAGATTCATAACAACTGGTGTCAGACGTTGGATCTGCAATGGCTATTACGAAAACGCTAGACCAACTCCTTGTGAAGTAACTGAGGCAAGAGCTCAGTGATCGAGATCTGAAGACGAGCGGCAACAAAGAAACCTTACAAGCACGCCATCGGGAAGAACTGGTGAAGGAAAAAGAAGATCCGGACACATATCTTTTTGAAGTCGAACTGGACTTGCTAGAACAGATGGCAGCTATGCAGGGACAGATCGCCAGTAGCAAACAGGAGCAGACGGCAGCTGTCCGTGAGAAGATCGGTTCTATGCGAGAACAGATGAACTCGGGGCAAGAAAACACCAATTACAAGATAGACACGATGGACTCGGGAATCAAAACGGAGTTATTGGCAATGAACCAACGCATACATGCTGTGGAGGAGAGAATCACCACCATAGAAGAACATAGCATCACTTTGAAATACGATTAAATGTATGACGAATAAAGACGCCCTCAAAATTACGCATTTTGGGTGCAGGTTACCGAGTACCCCATCAACATTAATCCTACAGATTTTAACTAATAGAAAAGTTCACCTATTTAGGCAGTGATATCTCAAGCGATGGAGATGCTTATCATAGTGTTGCATGGCGGATTGGAAAGCAAGAGCAGTCTTTAAAAAAATTCGGCCTATTTGAACAAACTGTAAATGATGTTATATGGTGTAATGTTGAAGAATGCGAATGTCGTGAAATGCTGGCTTCTTGCTTCCTGGAGTACTCTTAACACGTGACAATTATATACTCTACAAACTGACTTAAGTCCATTTCAGCAGACAAATATAAAGTTTATTTTACAACATAATAATAATACTGCACTCCTTGTTAGTGCTACGAGTCAAGAAATAATAAACAATCCTATCCGCATAACAGCGGTATCAAATGTATCCACTACGTTACAGTCTCTAGATTACAAATCACGTCCGCATCTCAGCGGGTAACACTGTGCAGAAATATAGATTAACTAATACATGTCTCAAGAAGACCACTGGCAAAAACTGCCCACAAGTTACTTTCTAACTGCAATTTCTACAGACTTTTCTAAGTCGCTACTGTCCGTTGCGGACTAAAATATACTAGGCTGCCTCCTACAGAGGATAACAATGTTACTTGACCACCCGGTCCAAAGTTTACCACTTGACTTAACTAACTTGACTGACTTGACTGAACTCAGTCAACTTTATTCATTCTACTTCCTGTTTTCTACATCAGGAATTCCACGTGTCTTTTAAGCTCTTAACATGACGTGAACATTAAATCATGCAATGTCAACTAAGACTGTGACACAAACACATCAATTAGCCTGGAGATTAAAATTCATATACTATGTACAATCGTTGTCCCAACGGCTACCTACGCTTAGAGACGTGGAAGGTTGACAAGAGACTGAGCCAGTGATGGCTGAGAAGGATCCTACGAATAATATACCGAGATAATGTTACCATTAGAGAAATCTTTTCCCGCACAGGCTTTCGACGTCTAAGGGAAATGGCGACTGAACGTCAATTAATATTTGTGAGACATCATTACTCAATTGTTTAGGTAACACACAAGCTAAGTTTTTATTGAAAAATAAAAAAATAGGCATTTTTGCCACGCGCAGAACAATATAATTGCTTCGAGAAGTCCATGGAATATATAGTATATCCAACTAGTGCCGTCGCGCGGGGGGGGGGGGGGGGGGGTGCGGTCCGTACCGGGTGACACCCAAGTGGGAAAAAATATATTTTGGCAAAAGTTGACACATCAAAAAAAAAAATCTCTAAGGTATCTTCCCAAACATGCCCAGGGACATCTATTGTAGTAATCTAGATCTATGTATTTTATTTTAGGCCTTATTGTATTTTTTGGTGGTAGGCCCTACACACGTCTAAAAGTAACCTACGTGCTTACAAAGGGGGCAAAATTATTTTACAAGGGTAAAATTGAATAGTTGTATGTCATTGTAGTTATCAATTAACGTTTGAGTGTTAACCCAGTCAAATGACATAATTATTAATGTTTCAAAAGTTAGAATATTGTGAGTTAAATACTTCGTATCATTTTCTATTTAGGACCTTTTAAAATATCTAACAATATTGATTCAAAACTTTTTTCGAAGAAGACATTTCAAAACTTTTTCGCTTTTACTTGATTCATCTCGAATGATCAGAATGGTCCAAATTTTATCAAGTGTTTAACATTGGTATGTTGAACACCTTTGTGTGATAAAAAAAACAAACTAAAAAGTTCGCCGCAAGGCGTCTTACTTAACACGAAGATTATCTTCACTTGTCTTAAGATGTACTTGTGCTATATGTACCTCGAACATCTCTGATTGGCCAATGCTGCCTTCTTCCGTGTTAGACTTAATTTGAGCAACTTTTGTAGGGGAAAATATATTGCACTCAGATTCAAAGAAAATACTTCATTATCGGAACGTCCCACTCCATTATAACTAAACAGTGACATGGGCTCTTCTTACTACGTTATAACTAAACAGTGACATGGGCTCTTCTTACTCCGTTATAACTAAACAGTGACATGGGCTCTTCTTACTACGTTATAACTAAACAGTGACATGGGCTCTTCTTACTACGTTATAACTAAACAGTGACATGGGTTCTTCTTACTACGTTATAACTAAACAGTGACATGGGCTCTTCTTACTCCGTTATAACTAAACAGTGACATGGGCTCTTCTTACTACGTTATAACTAAACAGTGACATGGGCTCTTCTTACTACGTTATAACTAAACAGTGACATGGGCTCTTCTTACTCCGTTATAACTAAACAGTGACATGGGCTCTTCTTACTACGTTATAACTAAACAGTGACATGGGCTCTTCTTACTACGTTATAACTAAACAGTGACATGGGCTCTTCTTACTCTGTTATAACTAAACAGTGACATGGGTTCTTCTTACTACGTTATAACTAAACAGTGACATGGGCTCTTCTTACTACGTTATAACTAAACAGTGACATGGGCTCTTCTTACTACGGGAAGAAAAATGCGTTGTACACGACAGACAAATAGTTGATGATGCTCAGAACGCAAGAAAACGTCTGGCGGAGCTAACGGCACTTCCACAGACTACCTTGCTGGGTCGAGAGAACTGGATGCCTCGCTAATACCCTACAAAAAGATTCGATTATACAAACCACCTTAAAATTATCTACAAAGCAATGTTTCTGAAAAGAAAAAGGCGTCAACGGTAAAAGTTTGAGAAACACTGCTAATTTTCCTTGGATGAAATCGGATGTCTCTAGCATTTCAGATTCGGCCAGTTCCACCCTTTCTAAATTTAATTTTATGTGACAATATTCTTACTTTTAGAAATAGTACAAGCTAGACTTTAAAGAGAATACGTTTCTGAAGCTCTGAAAAGCGCTTGGCGCTCGAGGCTCCGCCCCGAACTCTACTGTAAAAGCTTTAAGCACTCCCCAAGACCAATTGCTGACTAAGAAAGCAGCAAGCGTACATGTTCTTGTCTAGATGGTAGTCGAAGCATGGTCGAAGCATGGGTCGAAGTTTGAACGACACATCATAATGTTTTCGTCTAAAAGTCTATCGAAGGAAGCATGTTTACGTGATATGCAGTCTAATAAACTTGCACTGTAAAACATGAAATAACTATTGAATAAATGTCAGAAGTAGTGAGATTTTATCATAGAATTGACACTCATTTTGCGTTTGTAAAAATCAATGGAATTAGGTAATCAGCTCACTGTATTGGTTCAACAAAAAGAACAAACTAACGAGGTCTGGGAATGTTTATTGGGAATGTTTGGAGAAAGTTGGTGGGTGGAAGGGGGTATCACACTGAATTAACCGTACCGCGTGACACCGACCCTAGTGATGCCAATGCATCGTTGGACTATAAAGTACATCCAACTATCGATGGACTATATAGTACATTCAACTATCGATGGAATATATAGTACATCCAACTATCGATGGAATACCTATATAGTACATTTCACTATCGATGGAATATATAGTATCAGATTTGATACTAAACGCAAAAGAAATGTGTCTTATCCATTGTACATGGATGATTTAAAATTATTGGTTCAAACAAAATATTTGCTATTTTATTGTTATACATGTTTCGAATGTTCCTTCATAAATTACGGTTTGGTTATTACATCCTAGCTTACCCCGACCCCCCCCCCCCCCGCTCAAGGTAGGCGTTTGGCGATGGGCAGGATTTGAACCCTTGATCATCTAGACGATGGTCCGAGCGGATAAAACATGACCAGGCAGATAAATAAGGTTACTCCATGACGTAGTTGATTGATGTTATTAATAGTTCTATAAAAGAGATAACGAGACTTTCTATATAAAAATGAAGGCATTGTGTTTCCAAACAAGATTCGATCTAAACAAAACCTTTAAAAAAGTTAAGACATAATATGCCTGAATGAGATCTGGTTCAAATCAAGATTTAAAATACACAATGACATAATGCCCAGAACAAGATTTGATCAAAACAAAGAAATATAATGTAACATTGAAGACATGATGTTTCCGAGCCAGATCTGATTTTAAACTTTTCACTTACTTTAGGTAACCCAACTCTTAATTTAACTTTAGTATGTTTGCCAACAGGAGGAGACATGTATGGAAAGGGGAGGTAGCTAGATTCTCTTCTGGTTACAGCTAATGTAAATATGACATTACTTTTCCTACTATTTCTATGTCCCATAGGCTGGCAAGTTGCTGATTCATTATGTGTCGGTTTTGGAATTCTTTAAACAGCAGTGATACGCGGTGCATGCTTTCATAGTGGGCTATATATATTACGTTTGCGCGAACAAAAGTATATTCTTTGAATACGCCGGTACCGTTGTGTGCGAGAAGGTATAAAGTACACTCCAGGGAAACAGACAAACACAGACGTGTTAAGTATGACATAGCTAAGAAGGGGTTCATTGGAATTGTGATCAATCTTTGCAGCATTTATTGAACATTATAACACTCCTATTTACTAACATAATATTGTTTCAGAAATTGTCCTAGTTTTAAGACTTAAGCATTGGAACTAAAGCACATTTTCGATATCTTGAAGTGATAATCTTCCTATTAGCCTAATGCAAGTTGAAGCTTGATTTGTTTTTAGATTTCAGTTCAATTTGTTTTTTGTTTTTTTCATATATATTAATTGATTACATAGGTGGAGAAAGGAGCGAAAATTTATCCTTTCGATAACAAGAAAGACGAGGATTATATTCATCCCTGGTTGTAACCAGGACAGCTGTATCATGGCAAGTTAAAAACCTTCTATGGTATTTTTTTTTACCTAAAAAAAATTATACATAATTACATTTTACAAAAATTTTAATTAATAAAATGTCTTTATGATGTCACTGAACGAGATTCTAGACATTTATGAACAGTTCCTAGAGCAACTAAGAAAGGCTTATAGCTAGTAGTAGGCCTATAGGTGTACTTGTGCAACGAACTGCCTAAAATGTCTGTTTCAGATTTGGACCTCTTGTGGGCCTTAAACAGCTAAAATAGCACTGATCTAAAACAAAAAATCAGAGACATGATTTTTAGCGGCCCCCGAAAGGGGATAAGACGCTATTAATTTTGTGTGAAATGTCTGTCAGTCCGTCCGTCCCATTTACATCTCGTAAACTAGAAAAGATATTGAAAATTCGACATCATAATATTTTGTACATTCAAAGTTCTGATGCAACGGCTACTTTTTTCTTTTCTAAAAGCGAAAAATCTAGTTTTTTTCAATCACTTATGCAAGCAGTTTTTTCATAAAAATACACAACTTTTACAATTAATCACTGTTAATAGTAACAAACACGGGAGGCTCTTTAGTAGGGGAGGTATGCAAATGGTTTTAAATATTTTTTTTATATTTGTATTGTTACGTTATATAAGTTCTGTCCTACTTACAACTACATTTACCCAAAAAAATGTTTACTTTTTTAAGAGAAAAAAATCTATTTAATATGCATATAAGTTTGACATAATTTATAACAACAATTAATAATTAGTTTTTCATATTATCGCGTGAATTGCAGTGCTACACTATGACAGTATAACACTTAACTAAAGGATTTTTTTTTCTTGAGGATTTGAATAAGAGATTGACCCTTTTCAAAACAATTAGATCAATAAGATATTCATTGTAAGACATCAGTTTGGCCAGCTTCACATCTAACTTTACATTCACTTTCACCTATCCTTGGGTCTGCTGGATCGCTGCGGCACCACACAAGATTTTTTAACCTTATTTTTCCAATCTTCTCTGTCATTTGTCTTTGATATAATTTAATTCTGATGTTCTTTCTGAAAATATAGATACCTGCCTTTTTACCTGCCTGGGTGGACCACATCGGGGGGGGGGGGGGACGATTTTGAGTTTGTGTTTCCACACAAACTGTCTTTATAACCTTGTTTTTTTTTTAGATTTCGAAGTTAGGTAGGAGTAAACAATGTTGTTTCATTGGGACGTTTTCTAAAGCCACTTTAAAACTCAGTTCAATCAACAAGTGTTTATGATAGTTATAAAAACATTATTAATATGTAACTTAAGCCCTAGTTTTGTTTTAAGAAGCCATCGAAAGTGGAAAATCTGCTATTAGTTTTGTGCTGTCTGTCTGTCCATCTGTCCGACCGTCTATTTCGTTTAGATCTCAAAAACTAGAAGGAAAAAAATGCACATCCGATTTCATGATATTTCTGTGGGCTACTTTTTATCATCTGAAAGCGAACCGTTTTGTTTTTTAAATTAAAATACGTTAGGTGTTAAAAATATACTGTTTTCTATTAGCATTAAAAGAAAAAAAATAGGGAATGCTTTATTAAGCAAGGGATGTAATATTTTTCTGTAGATCTTATATTTTTTAAATGACATTAATGAAAACTATTTTGTTAATTCCTAGAATAAAGTTAAAAATATGTATACATTACAAAATTAAGAGTTTCTGTTAAACAACCTATTTACAATTTACGGAATATGTTTTTTTTTAAAGAATGCAATGTCTATCAAATATATAAATATATATCAAATAATCAAATATAACAAAATCTATTAAGAAGGAGCTCATGTTATTTAATATTTATCGACACTTCATCAAAGGGAAGTGCTTCTTCGATTGTCCTTAAATAAGAGATTGACACGTCACTAATCATCAATTGATCATTTAATAACATCTGATAGGCCAGGCCCACATTGTATCGTATCTGAATAATCGCATCATTGAATACATATGTATATTAAGTTTTATTAACAGAGTAATAATAATAATAATAGCTGACATAATTACAATACAATCATATCGGCACCACTTTCAACCCGAATACATCTCTCTTGTATGAATCGAGATAGAGTTGTGTAATTGATAGCTCGTAGTTCATAGTTTCTGGTATTCGTGTTGACAATATTGAAACCTGCCTTTTATTCTGCTTTTGCGGTGTGGACCACTTTCGGGGTTGCACTAACTATCGTTGTAATAGTTTGTTTAATTCTTTTTCTTAACTTGTTAAACAGTCTTTTGGACCATTGGGTACCAGATTTGATCTTGAGAATAATGTCTGGCCAATCTGCCATCCTACCATTCTAGTTTTGAGCCAGTTCCCTTTCATATTTAAAATGTGTTTTATATTTCGTTTACCTGCCGCTCTTCCTTTTCCGGATACTATCTCTTGTAGGAAGACATGCAGGTTACCCAGTAAATAGCGCCATTAAAAGATGAACATAACATAATACATAATGATAATGAAACTAAAGCAAACATCCTAAACAAATACTTTGCATCAGCATTCTCAGCCCCAGGAGACAAAGACATATTTCTTAATTTGAACCAAGTAGACAACATAGAAGATTTAGTAGTACAAGAAAATGGAATTAAAAAACTATTAGCCAACACCAAACCAAATAAAGCGTCTGGACCTGATGGTATTCCAGCTAGATTACTCAAAGAACTAAGCAATGAGCTAGCCCCAGTGTTCAAAATACTCTTTCAAGCATCGCTTAACCAGGGCAGAGTACCAAAGGACTGGAAAGAAGCTAATGTCACCCCCCTATTTAAAAAAGGAGAAAAATCTGATCCAGGAAACTACAGACCAGTATCACTTACCAGCATCACATGTAAAATACTAGAACACATAATATGTAGCAATATCATAAACCACTTAGACAAACATAATGTCCTCACCCCATACCAACATGGCTTTAGGAAATATAGATCATGTGAAACACAACTAATAGGACTAATTGATGATTTTTCAAAAGGTTTAGATAATAGTGAACAAATAGATGCTATCTTACTAGATTTTTCTAAGGCTTTTGACAAAGTTCACCACCATAGTTTGCTTAAAAAATTAAAATATTTCGGCATTAATGGTCCACTGCATCAGTGGATTAAAGATTTTCTGATAGGGAGAGAACAAACTGTAATAATAAATGGCTCTAAATCAACACCAATAACAGTAAACTCAGGTGTACCTCAAGGAACAGTCTTGGGTCCACTACTATTTTTAATTTACATAAATGATTTACCAAATTGCATTAGTTCAGGAACAAAAGTCAGATTATTTGCAGACGATTGCATAATATATAGAACAATAAAACAAAACAAGACACAGATATTTTACAAAGAGAATTAGATGAATTACAGAAATGGGAATCAAATTGGAGCATGTCTTTCCACCCAGAAAAATGTCAATTGTTAAGAGTAACAAAAAAACTAAAACAAATTAATTCCACTTATCTTATTCATGGCAAACCAGTAACACAGACTAAAAACTCAAAATACCTAGGTGTTATAATAAATGAAAAACTGTCATGGAATCCACATATTGATGAAACTATAAAAAAATCAAACAAAGCATTAGGATTTATTTAAAAGAAATTTCTATAAATCAAATAATAACATAAAACTAAAATGTTATTTAACCTTGGTTAGGCCAATAATAGAATATGCATCCACCGTGTGGGACCCCTCAACTCAAGAAAACATTAAGAAACTGGAACAAACACAAAATAGAGCAGTGAGATTCATAACAAACGAATATTCACATTTGACTAGGGTAACACCATTAGTAAAATCACTAAATTTAGAAAGCCTTCAGGACAGAAGACTCAAAAGTAAAGTAGCAATTATACATAAAACACTGAACCATAATCTTCAAATACAAAAACAAAACTTAATAAAATACTCTGAAAGACACAAAAATAAAGGCACATTCCTCGTCCCATATGCTAGGACAAATTTGTACAAATACTCCTTCTTCCCTAGTGCTATTAGAGCATGGAATGGGTTGCCTGAGCTAGCCAGAAAAACCAGTGACTTGGCAGAATTTAAGTCATTGGTTAATATGCATGACTAAATGCATGACGCGTAGGACGTAATCATCTTCTTTTTTGAAGTAACGTCTGTATTATATAAGATAAGATAAGATAAAAATTTTACAGTCTCCCTCTTTCTCTAAATACATACATATAATTCTTTTTAAAAAAAAAACAGCAAATATATATATTAATTATCACCACACAACCGAAACGATACAGACTAATAATAAAATAATGAAAATAATGTCAATAGTAACTATGAGCTATAATTTTCAATCAGCTTCTTATTAAAAAGCTTCTATCAACTCACTCTATCTGTCTGGTGACACAGTTTGAACACGTTATTTCTCCCACTTCCCATTCTCGGATCAAGTTGAAACTTTGCACACAATTATTCATTGTTCCAAACAATCAATGTAATAAAAAATTTTACCGATTAGTTCATTAAATAGTGGTGATTAGTCAATTTTGTTTGATATTGAAAAGGGGGGGAAAATATTACAGTACTGAGCTATGTGTCTGTAAATGTGGAGTTCTTCACCGTATATAACCTTTTTGTTTTGAAACCTTTTTTTTTATTTGTATTTGTGTCATGTGTACTATGCATCTTTTTTTTTTATTAAGTGTAGAAATTTACTACATGTGTGATGTGTTTGTGCGTGCGTGTTGTAAATGTGAGGTTTGTGTGTGGAATGTGGTGTGGGTGTGTGATCTCAAGCGTATATCTCTTTATTTTCCCTAGCTCTCCTTTTTTATAAACTATTTTCCTTAATGAAAAGTACTTTACTATACGTTCATTACAATACTGAATAGGAATTATAAGTAATCTCGTCTGATTAATGACATGTGTCCATAATGGGATCAACTTTTATGTTAAAGCGAATCTTCAAACTGTCTCAATGACAGCGTTTTATACTTTTAACTTCAACAGACAGATTTTTTCCACCTCGCCCTCAGTTTTTCTGTTGTTGTTTTTTTTAGATAGTGTCTTAAGTTCGTCCTTTCCTTTATTAAAATTGTTAGTAGCGCTTAATGGGAATTGTCAAAGTTTTTTTCTCCTATTTCTTGATAGAATTTCACAGCTGCAAGATGTTTACTCATAGGAGTGATTGGTGTGTTGGTGCTCCAAGTCTCAGAGGCGGCACCAGTCAGTACAACAGTAGTAAAGACACGCCTTGGACCTGTTCAAGGACTCCGCGAGCTGGCTGTCAATAACCAATCCTATTGGTCTTTCCGTGGCATCCCTTACGCTAAACCTCCCATTGGAAAATTGAGATTCGCAAAGCCAGAACCTCTGCCATACTCAGGTAATTGTGACATTGGAATTCAAAGTGTCTTATTCGGAAGAGGGAGGCTCGGTGGCTGCGTGGTAATGTAGCCTACTTGGCTTTCGAACCGGAGAGTACCGGGTTCGAATCCTTGTGAGGACTAGGATTAGGATCTTTAGGGCTTCTCTGAGTCCCTGACATTTGTTGGGGAAAATTAAAGTAAAAGTAAATTGGTCGTTGTGCTGGCCACATGACACCTTCGTGAACCGTGGGACATGGAAATATATGACCTTAACATCATCTGCCCTATATCGCATGGTCTGAAAGGGAAACATTTTATTAGAAAGAGAGGTAGGAATACTACAAAAAAAATAATTAACATATATAGCAGCGTTTGTTTTTACAAAGCTTAAATCAACTCACGTTGTCTGCTTGGTAAAAAGTTTGTAGTTTGTACTCATTATTTCTTCTACACCCATTCTCGGATCAAACTAAAATTTCGCAAAATTATTTCTTTTACCTGACAAAACAAGAATCATTAACTATTGGTAATTAACTATTTTGTTTAGTATCTCTAAGAAATTGTACTTTACTGATAAGGTGGTAAACGCTTAATTAGTCCTATTATGCTTTGTAGAGTGAAAAGTTTGAAACTAACAATATATGACTATAAAACCTTCTATGTTCATAAGCACATCACAGACAGAGTGGTTAGTGTGTTAGCTTGAGGAGACTTACGAGGCTTTAGCTCTCGAGTTCGAATTCAGGTCATCATTTTTATTTATAAATGCATTGAAAAAAAACGATCATTATTGTTAGTAAAGATCTATTACAAATTTAATTACGTGACTGATCCAAACTACACTTGATAACTTTGGTGGGTTTTTTTTAGTTATTTTTTATGTTTTTCTTTCTCTTTGGTCCATTTTTCTTTCAACTGAATGTATATTAACCATAAACTTTATATTTTCAGAAAATGTTATTTCGTCTAGTCTTCTGTTGAGTGAATATGGTCATTAACCCTAATTTATGTATTTTCAGAAAACGTCATTGATGCAACAAGGTTTAGGGCATCATGCCCGCAGGCTAGTATGTATTTAGCCCAATCCGAGACAACTTCTGAAGATTGTCTTTTCTTAAACGTATATACAAAAGACTTAGGAATCAAAATGAAGAAAGTTCTTGTATGGATCCACGGTGGAGGTTTTATATTTGGGTCGGCCTTCTTCTATAATCCTGGAAGTATCGTTACATCTGAGGATATCATTGTCGTTACTGTCAACTACAGGCTTGGAATTCTGGGATTTCTCAGCACAGAAGACGATGCAAGTCCTGGAAATTACGGTCTTTGGGACCAGATTCTGGCCATCAAATGGGTCAAACGTAACATTGCAGCATTCGGAGGGGACCCCAATGATATCACTATCGCAGGAGAATCTGCAGGAGGTGCCTCTGTATCGATTCTTTCTATTAGTCCTGTAACCAAAAATCTTTTTACCAAAGTCTATTCTCACAGTGGTTTTGCGACGTCTTTGTTTGCTGATTACAAAACTCCAAAGTCTGATGTGATCACTTTATCCAAGAAGTTAGGTTGTTATCAAAGTAGCTCTTCGTCACAAGACATTATTGAATGTTTGCGAAACAAACCAGCTGCCAGTTTAGTTGCTGAGTTGGACCTGTTGCTGTTGAAAACATATGTTCCACGCGTGGATGGAGAACTTTTACCAAAATTGCCTACGAATCTTCTTAATGATCAGAAATATCTGCATGATATCGGCTTTTATGATAGAGATTATTTTGTTGCGTTGAACAATAATGAAAACAGTGTGGTAGGCCAAGTATATTATCCGGCCAAAGAAGCTTTTTACAGTCAACCGAACGGAACAAGGGAACAGAAAGATGCACTTTGGAAACAGTTTGTGGTAACAGAGAATGTGGCAGATCGCCTTCAAATTGAAAACCCGAATCCAAAACTAGTGGATTTTGTATCAAGCTGGTATGAAGACAGATTTGTGGGACAAACTGGTTATCCGTTGCTTCTGACAGACGTCAATTTCATTATACCAGCCTTTGATATTCTCAATGCAGCGTCTCAGAATCCACTCACTCGAGTCTGGTTCTTGTATTTTGACTACTACCCCAGCTACCTGAGAGGAACTGAAAGGGGAACGATACATGCTTTGGACTTTGTTTATTGGTTTGACGTGTCATTGAAATTCTTCGAAAGCTCAGGAGCCGTCGACTACTTCTCCAACACAGACAAGGATTTAAAAAAGGTGTACTCCTCTATTGTGGCAGATTTCGTACGAGGGTAAAATTTACTTTTTCACTAGTTTGAATGGCTCGTTTTTAGAAAAGGATTAAGAGAACACCAAAGCTCAATAAAGTGTGGCAATAGATGTAGTCTAACGTTTGCTCCGCCATTTTATTTTGTTGGGCTTAACTATAGCTATATAAGACATCTTTATAAAGCATTAATATATATAATAAGAATACAATAAAGCTGACTAGAGATTTTTGTTTATAGACTAGGTGAATATTTTTAAAAAAGAAAACTGCGATTAAATCTATTTCTATTTCCCGCTTTTTTTTTCTTCTAAAGTATGGCATGCTCTTAAATATAAGCATTATTAATATTTTAAAAAGTGGATTTTTATGTATACTTTCGAAAAACAATGCAGGGACTTCCACATACTTAAATCCGACCCTGACTATATTTCACAAGTTTTACAAAGCGATTAAGATTCGAAAAACAAAACGCTTTTCCAAAGTTAAAATTGTAATGAAAGATGGGCCTGGAAACCTGTGCGCATTATTTAGAAAAATCAAGGCAATTCAGATATACTAAACATTACATGATGATATCATTATTTGACCTCCATATCACTTCACAGGGTCACGTGATTACGCCCCCTTCCAAAGTCCGCCCACATCTTTTGCAATAATCGTCCTGAGAAACAATTCTATATTTAGGATCAACACATATTGGAGCGCGAGGCTTCTTCCAAAACTAAAGACTTCAATTTAAATTGCACCTCTCTTAGACTGGTATCTTGTCACGTGGTCATTGTAATATTGCAATGTGCAACGCTTATAGAATAAACTAGACCTCATTCACCTAAAACGAACTGGATAAAACACTGAAAAGTATGGTCACGTGATATCCCTGTTTGATTTAAATCAGGCTGTAAAGTTGTAAAGAAAAGATGGGGAAACACGTGACCTGCGATGTGTTTGATTACGATAGGTGAATAAGGCAGCCTTTGGAGTTCTGCTGTAAAAATAGTGGCTGCACTTCTGTTGACACGGTGAAATATATCCTTTCTAATTAGGGTAAAAAATCTTCCAGCTTTTGTGTTTAGTTCCTGACGTCCAAACGATGGGGTGAGGGCAAAAGGCGGGTCAATTTACGTTTCAAGAGACAATTAAATATTGTATTACATTATAAAGGAATGCTCAAGGAAAGGAAGTCATATGACAATGTTTCAAAAAAATAATAAAATAAACAATCTTAAGAACGAGACGTTGTTACATCTTCTAAGTAGGACCTATATAAATTTAAACCGCTTTTAGGAGAGATGTCTGCAACAACAACGACTAACAACTTCTCGACGAAGACGTTTTTTTTTTCTCTAGTTTCTTTTGTCAGAAAGGTCCCCCACCTAGTTCTGTAATTTGCCGTACATTGTTAAGCTGCGTAAAAATTTTAAAAAAAAGCCAAGACGTCCTATTTAACTTAAAGATGATCTTAAGATCACGCCAATAACAGTCGTACTTGCGCTAAATTTACTCCAAATATCTCTCGCATAATAGAATTGTCCAATGTTACCTGTTTCTTTATTCCGACACAAGGCAGCCCACAGAGCTCTGTCAAACCGCAGCTGTCTAAGGGGACGCAAACGAAAAGCCTTTTTTTTCCCCCACAACTAATGTTAATAACATGACTCTTTTAAACGGCGGCCGATGATTTTAAGTGCTAAAAGTTTAACACAATTTTTTGTAGTCTAAAAATAAATTTTTTTTTAAAGTTCTAATTATATTTTTTTAGATAGGCCTAATAGCCTCATTTTTAAAAGAAAAAGCTAATTCTGACAATATTATTGTAGGGCCCATTGTATCTTAGATCTGACCTTTACATTTCCTATTTCATTGTGTAGGCTACAATTTAGTTTCAAAGAAAATTGTTTCTCTGTTTCGCTTCAGCCAAGTGAATACCAACAGGTGGCCACAATACGAACCAGACGAAGGCTACTATCTGGAGTTCAACAGCCATCCCTTAGTGATGAAACAGTTCGCTAGAGATAAACAAAACTTCTGGAGATCTGAGCTGCCTCAAAAGTTGTCAATGATTTCTAGCAAATGCAATTACTAAGACAAGTCAACAGAAAATGTGCAGCGCTTTGATAAACGATTTTTGTCTATTGACTAGAAACATTGTTTTCTTCCTGTATTATCATGTGCGTACTTTTTGTTTTACTAATACACTTGTCTTCTCTTTCAATTAGTAAATTCTCATTTGTGTCTTTATTGCTCTGCTAACCTTACTCTTCTCTTGTATGCCTATTTTATCAATAAAGAGTGGGGGCGAGGTGGCTGAGTGGTTAAGCGCTTGGCTTCCGAACCTGGGGTCCTGGGTTCGAATCTCGACTGGAATTTTGAATTTCGTGATTTTTAGGGCTCCCTTGAGTCCACTCAATTCTAATGAGTACCTGATTTTAGTTGGGGAAAGTAAAGGCGGTTGGTCGTTGTGTTGACCACATGACACCCTGCTCCTTAACCGTTGGCTATAGACACATCTTTTACTCCATAGATCGCAAGGTCTGAAAGGCAAACCTTACTTACTACTACAATAATTTCCTCATTTGTCATTTCGCGTAGTGTATTGTCAGCGCCGATCTAAGTAAGTAGAGGCATAGACAGTAAAGAGTAGATCTAGCAATAGTCAAAGAAATTTGTTGGCGTGTACATAAGTGTAAGTAAGATTAAGCTTTGGGCAGTAGGGGCTTGTTAGCCGTGGCTGGCTACCACCTAGGAGAAGGAAAACTCTGCTGCCTTGCAGCTATAACCAAACATAAGAAAGGTTTTGGAAGTAAACTCTGAGAAAAATCAGGAGCTGGCGACCCTTAAGCAGTTTGCAGCACTCAGTGCTACACCCTAGGAGAGCGTGCGACGCCGCTGACCCCAAACTGTATCGACACTTGCCGTTCCTTAGGATACAACTGCTGCGTGGAGGGGGGAGGGGAGCCGATGTGTGGGCGACAACGTTCTGACCACGGCGAATGCCCATTTCCATGAGATGATACAAAGTCGCTTCATGACTGAAGGAGGCCATAAAAATAAAACCCCGCTGTCAAAAGGGTTACTTTTAATGACATTAAGTCCCGTAAACAATTTTGTAAAAGCGGCACCCGAAGCGTCATGAGGATCCATCACCTTGTCTTTTTTTTTCAAAGATATTTTAAACAATTAACAGCGTTATGTTAATCTAACACGTTTTACTTAAATATGGACTAGTCCATACACGTATACCCAGCTTCAGGTGACTTCAAAGCTTTAAAAAAACAACATAAAACCTATATTTAAATTGTAGCCCTATAAAAATTGCGTTAGTGTGAATATATACTGTGATAAATCTATAACGAGACCCTAAGCTTAAAAATCAGTAACGAATTTCATGACATTTTGGTGTAGTATCTCATACAATAATCTATAGTTCAACCATGGTTCAACTTTTACGAAAATCGACTTACAGATTGCGTGTAAAAATCGGCACTGACATGCATATTTTATTATTGTTCTAATATTATTAGTGGTGGGCTCGTCGCAAATTGCCAGGATTTCCCCGCTTCTAAACAATTCCCTAATCACATTAATGCTCTAAAGCTACTGCACATAAACTTTATCTTATCTTATAAATTACAGGCGTTCCTTCAAATGAAATCATTGGTTTTCCTGGCTGATTCAGGCAACCCATTCCGTGCTCTAATGGTAGTAATGGAAAAGGATAACTTGTACTTGACCTAGCATATAGAGCAAGAAAAATGTCATTATCTTTGTAACTTGCTGAGTATATTGTTATTATTATTATTATGCAATTGTAAAATACGGATCGAAAAAGAAACGTAAATGAGAAGAACAGCTGAAAGATAAGAAACAATAAATCGCTAGAATCCTCTGACAATACATTCCCCCATGCTTTGCTATACTTAATGCCAATGCCTGTAAGCAAATAAAAAATCAACTTTTTTTTTCTCCATTTAAAGTTGCCTTTCGTGCTCTATCACGCTCAGTGCGCTGATCTAATCTGCTTTGTAGACACAAAGGTAAAGGGGGGGGGGGGCGCTATCTTTGAGGTTTCCATGCTGCATGTGGGCACAGCAAACAGACCCAGTTCAAATCCAATCACTGTAAAAAAATTCCTGGAGTACACCAGGACTTGCAGCACAGAGCTCCATAGTTAGATAGCCAAACTATCTCTATGCTCATGTAGCACATGTAGATCTACTTAGTCTATAGTTACTTCTTTAGAGAAACACTCTCAATGCTAGTAAAAGAAAAACACACTAAATGGAAACCAAATTCAAAATACTAACTACAAACATGGCCGGACATGGGGGTCGTGCAGACTGTTCAGCTTCAAAGTTCTCACCCTCCAGGGAGCCCCCACAGATATCCTGTCTCGGTCTCTATTTACTTAGATCGGCGCTGACAATACACTACGCGAAATGACAAATGAGGAAATTATTGTAGTAGTAACTAGATCTAGATCTAAAACCCTGGTTTGACAATATTGAGGTCTATTGGCTTAGGAAATTTCCAGGAACGAGTGCTTCTTTAGCTTCAAGTTTTAACAACTAGATCAAGCTGACCAAACTCATCTAACGACCTCCCAAAGACGTACCTTTGGAGGGTCTAACAATTGATAGAATGCATTAAAGAAATAAAATAACAATATTTCTTTTTTATTGTTTAAATGAGAGGAAGATATGTGTAAACATTTTAGGAAGATGTAACAGCACTGTCATCTTCTATCTTATGAAATACAGACGTCACTTCAAACAAGAAAAACAGAGAAAATACATTTAAAAAATGCTTACATTTAGTGTATTTGTTTCAATTACTTTGGATCACCAATTATATTTATGATGGACCTAGACATACTAAATCTGTGCGATAGAAATATTTTTACCAATTGTTTTAGATTTCTCAATGCATTATGATCCTATCACTTGTATGGACAAGTTGTGAAAGGGAGAGGGAAGAAGAGGGTATTTTGTGAATGTTTACATGATCTTTTTTTTTTTAATTCATACAACAATGTTCAATCAGAGCTCAAGATTCCTCAAGGGGACTAATTTCACTTATACCACCACATCTTTCAAGTACGATTTCTTTCCATTGTTCAAGATACCAAACAAAATAATTAATTTCCAATAACTTAAATGGTTAATTTAAAAAATTGAATCTTGCAATGTCAGGTAAAAGAAACAATTGTACAAAATTTCAGCTTAATTCGAGATTGGATGTGGGGGAAATAATGTGTACAAACTTTTTACAAGACAGACAGACGTATAGACAGACAGACAGAGTGAGTTGATAATAATAAAATTGTAATAATAAAAAAGGTTATTTTAAAAATCTTTTCCTCCTTTATGAATCTGATGGTGGTCAATCACTTCTCGTTCTGCAGATTTCTTGTAAGGCTTCATTGTTGCAAGAAGTCTATCTGGTGGGCTTTGCACAATTAACTCTTTCTCCTCTAAGTGACGATGCCAACGTTGATGTGACTTCCATTAAACTAAATTGATTTTTGCATTTACTAACTTTAATTTGTCTTGCGTAAAAAGAGCATTCATTCTCCTACAATTCAATACCAAATATAAACATTTTTGGATGAAAAACAAACAAACAAAAAAGTGATTGAAGTTTAACCCTAACAGGATAGTGAAATACACATGAGCAAAACGAATAGTACTATCGGAATTAGAAAAATAATGACGGAGAGAAAGAGTTAAGTTTATCTCCAGTCCAGACAACTAGTTCTCCAAAAGACGCGATGCACAAAATGCTCAACTAGGTCAAATAGTCATTCAACTCTTTTACTAAATACAAAGAGACATTTCAGTCGGGTCTGCTATTTCTAGCTGTAGAGCCGTGTTCAAGGGAACAAAAAGAGAGATGTAAACCAAAATTTAATTTGAAAACTTATAACCGGTTAAACCAGAGTTTTCACTGTGTCGCCGATTAGGTAGATTGTTTTCCCAGAGATTTGAAAACTTATAGCCGGTTAAACCAGAGTTTTCACTGTGTCGCCGATTAGGTAGATTGTTTTCCCAGAGATTTTAAAATTAAACATTTCTCGGAAAATATCTAAAGTCTTTCTCGAAATAATGTCCACCGAGTTTCCAGTCAGTTTCCAACTTTTTATTTATAAGCCCATAAAGAGTTTGCAAGCTAATAAGAGGAATTTTAACTAGACAAGAATTCTTTAATGTTGTCTGGCTTTGCCTTGCTAAGTTCTAATCCATATTGCTTTATAACATGAACTTAGAACTGATACTAAATGCAACAGAAAGTTGTCTGAAATTAGATGATTTAAAATTATTTGCCGTAAAATTTATTCGCACAATGGAAAGAAAAATTATGGCGCGGAAAATGTCCAACATTGTCAAACAAATACTTGTAATAAACAAGTCAAATATACAAATATTTTTTTTAATTCGTTAATATTGTGTGGCTTTGGGGGAGAGAACAGTTCATTACTCCCATATCTCTCGTTATTGCAACGATTATCTCCAGTATGATCAATAAATTCTAGGTCTTTTATTTGAAACTGAATTGCAACTAATTGTTTTCGTGTGTTGTCATCGATAGTGAATAAATGTGCAAAATTTCAACTTGATCAGAAAATGGGAAGTGGGAGAAATGACGTGTACAAAATTTGGTCAAAACAAAAACTTCAATCTAAAAGTTAAGACATAAGGAGATCTGGTTTAAACAAAGACATGAAATAAAAAATGGCAATGAAGAGATCAAAACAAAGAAATGAAATGTAAAATCTAACACATTATATACCTGAGCCGAACCATGCTGAGAATTACTTCCCTTAGAGCACGGAAGAGGAAGCGGACTGTGAGTTGTAAGGTCACCTTATCCCCGTACAAGGACAGACCTCTTGCCGCACATGGACCAGCATTCTCTCTTTCGCAATTCCTTGTCCCAATCGTCCCTCATGCAGAGCTTGGCATTCTTAAAGAATGTGCTCTATTGTCTCGTCGTCCTCGACACAGTGGCGGCACCGTGTGTCGTAGTTCTCCTTCCACCGTCCAAAGTACGCGCCTATTGGACAGTTCCCGACTCGGAACTGGGCTAGGACTGCCTGTTCTGCACGGCAGAGGTTCCACCATGCGTCCTTTCTGTATGGTCTACTCAACTGCTTATGTAGCTCTCGACCCTTGTCGGAAGAGTCCCAACTGTCGTACCAAAGTGCCAACAAAAGGGTGTCGGCTAGGGATCGTACACTCGCGAGAGTGCACGGTTCATCATCGCTAAAAAGTCAGCCCTCTGATGACTGACCAGATCACAATGGGATGGAACCCACTGTATATAATATATATATATATATATACCTGAGCCAGATCTGATTCAACCTTTCCCCTTACTTCTCAACTCTTCTGTTGGACCAAACAAAAAAAAAAAGCAGTCAGTTCAGTGTTGAGTGTGTTTGGTAACCCAACTCTCTCCATTTCATTCTAAGTATGTTTACCTACAGGAAGAAAATGTAAGAGCAAGAAGAGAGAAAAAAAAAAGGGGGGGGGAGTGTTACATTCCCTACTGGTTACGAGTAACGTACATAGTACATTACTGTCTCTATCTCATAAAGTTGGGATAAGTTGCTGATTCATTTATGCGTGAGTTTTGACAAATTGAAGTTAATATCTGGTCCAAGTTTTCATAGTGTGATATATTACGTGTGCGGGTGCACAAAAATATTACTTCTGAGAACCAAGCAGCTCTGTTGAGTAGAGCAACTCCATCTCTGGAGCTTGAGAAGGTAAAGAGACTTGGCATCCGACATTGTTAATAAGAATTAATTAATTGTAATCTTTCTAGTATTTCCAGGTGCTAATTAATATTCATATATACATATAAAAGCTACAAAAAATTATCGTCAAATACGGTACTGTTCTTTGAAAAATATTGCTAAAATAAATTTGACATAGAAACATAGGAACTAAAACACATTTCATTTGACATTGAATTGGGACTCTTCCTGCCCATATAAGATAGTAGAGTTTGTTTTTGTTTTAAAATGTCAATTCTTTCTTTTATCTTACTTTATTACACAGAAGGAAAAGGGCTCGTTTCTCTGGCAATAAAGACAAAGGATTAAATTCACCTGGAATCAAACAAGCAGTGTGATGGCAAGTGAAAAGTTGACCTTTCATATTACATTCATTATATTTCAATAATTACATTTCGCAAACCTTGAAAAAAAATTCTTTTTTTCTTGATCCTGCACAACAAGTTAAACATTCTGGACATCTATGCACAGTTGGCAGGTCAAAGTAGAATGTCTGTAGGCTTACTAGCATCGAACTTTCTGGATAAACTTCGTTTTGTTTTAGACCTGGGGGGAGACAACCGCTGACTATAGGACACAGACTGACTTTTTTTTTTAGCGGCCCCCGAAAGGGAAATGGCCGCTATTAGTTTTGTGTGGTTTGTCTGTCGGTCCGACCGTCCCGCTATAACAGATATTGAAAATCCGATATCATATTTTTGATATTTCAAATTTCTGATGCAACGGCTACATTTTTTGTTTCTTGAAAGCGAAATAGGGATAAGATTCTATGTTGAAGCTTTAAATTAGATATTTGACCTTTACAAAACAATTAAATCGATCAGATAATCATTCAATAACATAAGATTAGGCCAGGTTCACATAGAAATTTATCTTCATAATTATCAGCTCATTGAATAAATATGAATAATAACAATGTAATAATAATAACATTAATAAATCTTTTTAGAGCCTGTGGTATCAAGTTGTCAGTCCAACTACCAATAAATCTCCGTAGCCTGTGGTATCAAGTTGTCAGTCCAACTACCAATAAATCTCCGTAGCCTGTGGTATCAAGTTGTCAGTCCAACTACCAATAAATCTCCGTAGCCTGTGGTATCAAGTTGTCAGTCCAACTACCAATAAATCTCCGTAGCCTGTGGTATCAAGTTGTCAGTCCAACTACCAATAAATCTCCGTAGCCTGTGGTATCAAGTTGTCAGTCCAACTACCAATAAATCTCCGTAGCCTGTGGTATCAAGTTGTCAGTCCAACTACCAATAAATCTCCGTAGCCTGTGGTATCAAGTTGTCAGTCCAGCTACCAATAAAACGAAATCGGCAACACACGAGCACGTCTCTTCTTTTTGTATCCACGGAGATAGTGTTGTAGTTGTTGATAGTGTTGTAGTTGTTGATAGTGTTGTAGCTGTTGATAGTGTTGTAGTTGTTGATTGTGTTGTAGTTGTTGATAGTGTTGTAGCTGTTGATAGAGTTGTAGCTGTTGATAGAGTTGTAGCTGTTGATAGTGTTGTAGTTGTTGATAGTGTTATAGCTGTTGATAGTGTTGTAGTTGATGATAGTGTTGTAGCTGTTGATAGAGTTGTAGCTGTTGATAGAGTTGTAGCTGTTGATAGTGTTGTGGCTGTTGATAGAGTTGTAGTTGTTGATAGAGTTGTAGCTGTTGATAGAGTTGTAGCTGTTGATAGTGTTGTAGCTGTTGATAGTGTTGTAGCTGTTGATAGTGTTGTAGCTGTTGATAGTGTTGTAGTTGTTGATAGTGTTGTAGTTGTTGATAGTGTTGTAGTTGTTGATAGTGTTGTAGCTGTTGATAGTGTTGTAGCTGTTGATAGTGTTGTAGTTGTTGATAGTGTTGTAGTTGTTGATAGTGTTGTAGCTGTTGATAGTGTTGTAGCTGTTGATAGAGTTGTAGCTGTTGATAGTGTTGTAGCTGTTGATAGAGTTGTAGCTGTTGATAGTGTTGTAGCTGTTGATAGTGTTGTAGCTGTTGATAGTGTTGTAGCTGTTGATAGTGTTGTAGCTGTTGATAGTGTTGTAGCTGTTGATAGTGTTGTAGCTGTTGATAGTGTTGTAGCTGTTGATAGTGTTGTAGTAGTTAATAGTGTTGTAGCTGTTGATAGTGTTGTAGCTGTTGATAGTGTTGTAGCTGTTGATAGTGTTGTAGTTGTTGATAGTGTTGTAGCTGTTGATAGTGTTGTAGTTGTTGATAGTGTTGTAGCTGTTGATAGTGTTGTAGTTCACAGTTTCTGATATTCTTTCTGAAAATATTAAAACCTGCCTTTTGACCTGCCTGAGTAGAGCGCTTGTAACGTTGTTCTTAGTTATTAATATTAAATAATAATGATAAAACGATTATAGCCTTGACGTCAGTCTAATCACCGAAACATATTAAATAGTATAAAACAAATGAGTACTAAATTATTTCTATTTACTTCAACTTACATAGAACCCCATAGTTAAACATAGTCTTTGTATTAGATTGAATTAAAAGAAATATTTCCCCCCCCCCCATTGACAAAGTGATTTTTCAGCGATTGTAGGTTAAACTGAGCACCAACATGTAAGCCTATGTTGTATAACTGTGATTTGCTTGGTGTGTGTGTGTGTCGTCTATGAGAATTCAGCGTGCGTTATGTGTGGTGTGTATGTATGCGTGTATTCACTTTAGCGTGTGTCGCTTTCTTTTCATTGGTCTTAGATGATTTTTAAAACTCACCTTTTAATTAAGGGCGTATCATTGAATTATCTCAACCACAGCCATTACGTATTATTAATTTTGATAGCTCGATCCAGTGTTCTCAGTTTTTCTGGTTAATTTTTTTTTATTCTAATAATGTTAGTAGCGCTTTTTAAAAATCGTTTTCAATGTTGATTTTTTCACATAGAATTTCACAGCTGCAAGATGTTTACTCATAGGAGTGATTGGTGTGTTGGGGCTCCAAGACTCACAGGCGGCACCAGTCATTACAAAAGTAGTAAAGACACGACTTGGACCTGTGCAAGGACTTCGCGAGCTGGCTGTCAATAACCAATCCTATTGGTCTTTCCGTGGCATCCCTTACGCTAAACCTCCCATTGGAAAATTGCGATTCGCAAAGCCAGAGCCTCTGCCATACTCAGGTAATTGTGACATTGGAATTCAAAGTGCCTTAGTCTAGAGGGAGGTAGGCTTCTGTTTATTCATAGGTTATTTCCCATTATAATCCTTTCCTAAATTTCGTCTAGTCTTCTGTTGAGTGAATATGGTCATTAACCCTAATTTATGTATTTTCAGAAAACGTCATTGATGCAACAAGGTTTAGGGCATCATGCCCGCAGGCTAGTATCTTTTTAGCCCAATCAGAAACGGCTTCTGAAGATTGTCTTTTCTTAAGCGTATACACAAAAGATCCAGCAAGCAAAATGAAGAAAGTTCTTGTGTGGATCCACGGTGGAGCTTTTCTAGTTGGGTCGGCCTTCCTCTATAATCCTGGAAGTATCGTTACATCTGAGGATATCATTGTCGTAACTGTCAACTACAGGATTGGAATTCTGGGATTTCTTAGCACAGAAGACGATGCAAGTCCTGGAAATTACGGTCTTTGGGACCAGATTCTGGCCATCAAATGGGTCAAACGTAACATTGCAGCATTCGGAGGGGACCCCAATGATATCACTATCGCAGGAGAATCTGCAGGAGGTGCCTCTGTATCGATTCTTTCTATTAGTCCTGTAACCAAAAATCTTTTTACCAAAGTCTATTCTCATAGTGGTTTTGCGACGTCTTTATTTGCTGATTACAAAACTCCAAAGTCTGATGTGATCACTTTATCCAAAAAGTTAGGTTGTTATCAAAGTAGCTCTTCGTCACAAGACATTATTGAATGTTTGCGAAACAAACCAGCTGCCAGTTTAGTTGCTGAGTTGGACCTGTACAAAACATCTTATGTTCCCCGTGTAGATGGAGAGCTTTTACCAAAGTTGCCTATGAACCTACTGAAAGATCAGAAATATCTGCATGATATCGGCTTTTATGATAGAGATTATTTTGTTGCGTTGAACAATAATGAAAACAGTGTCACGGGCCAAAGATATTATCTGGCAAAAGAAACCTTTTACAATCAACCCAACAGAACAAGGGAACAGAAAGATGCACTTTGGAAACAGTTTGTGGTAACAGAGAATGTGGCAGATCGCCTTCAAATTGAAAACCCGAATCCCAATCTAGTGGATTATGTATCAAACTGGTATGAAGACAGATTTGTGGGACAAACTGGTTATCCGTTGCTTCTGACAGACGTCAATTTCATCATCCCAGCTTATGATATTCTGAATGCAGCGTCTCAGAATCCACTCACTCGAGTCTGGTTCTTGTATTTTGACTACTACCCCAGCTACATGAGAGGATCTGAACGGGGCATGGTACATGCTCTAGACATCGCTTATTGGTTTGATGTGTCGCTCTTATCAATGAACGCCTTTATAAACGCAGGGGCCGTCGACAACTTCTCGGACACAGACAAGGAGTTAAAAAAGATGTACACCTCCATTGTGGCAGACTTCGTACAAGGGTAATGTTAACTCTTCAACGTTGACTTTCACTAGATGTAAGCCTTGCTCGTTTTTAGAACTGATTGAAAGATACAATCATTTTATTTTGCTGGTCTCAACTAAAGCTTAAATTATATCTTTATAAAACGTTAACGGGTTAGAATTAAATATGCCTAGAGCTTCATCATCATTTGGTGTCTTTAAAAACTATATTTTAGTTATAATTTTACGAAGCAATTTAAGTTTAAAAAGCGATTGAATGATTGATAAACAGGTAAAACATGATGCAGCCTGTTAAAAATGAATGCTAACCCATAAAGCGACTACAATTTTTTTTATTGAGAAATTTAGCTAAAGTTGTGTTAATTAATATGTTAGACTTCTTAATGTTATATCTCAAATGTCCTCAAAAGAGGCTGGATCAGAAGGCACGAGCCAAGTTGAATAGTAGAGCAGGCCGCGCTATAGAATTTACTGCACGCTGATTCTTTTTGATTTGTGTTGTAAAAACTTGACTACTGTTGATGTTGATTTGGTTTTAGGCCCTCCCAGTCATAGCATTGTGTTTGGACAATTAGGCTACGTTAGTCTCTAGTTTAAGTAACCTCTTTGTTTTTTGTTTTTTTTTAATTAAAGCTAGCGAGCAAGAGAAAAAAAATCTCTTTCTAGACATTGCGGTTCATGGTGTACAATGTAGATGGTTGTTGTTTTCTTTGGCTGTCTGTTAAGAAAGGAGTCATGTGACTTGATGTGATCAACACAACGACCAGCCGCCTCTACTTTCCCCAATTAATGCCAGTAAGATTAGAGCTGGGTGGACTTGGAGGTGCCCTAAAGATCACGAAATTAAAAATCCCAGTCTTCGAACCTATGACCCCTCGGTTCGGAAGCAAAGCGCTTTACCACTCAGCCACCGCACCTTCAGATCTGAATGCTAAGTTTTATAATTCTATATGGACTTTTATATTTCATAGATTTTTTCTCTGTATTTTGCAGCCAAGTGAATACCAACAGGTGGCCACAGTACGAACCAGACGAAGGCTACTATCTGGAGTTCAACAGCCATCCTTTAGTGATGAAACAGTTCGCTAGAGATAAACAAAACTTCTGGAGATCTGAGCTGCCTCAAAAGTTGTCTATGATTTCTATCAGATGCAGTTAACGAGGCCTAGATGTAATATGAATTCAACACAAAATCTGCAGCACTTTAAAAAAAAAATGTTTTCTTCACACTGTTTATCATTTAAGCTTATTTTTTAAAACTTGTTTTCTTTGTTAATCTTTCCTATGAATTAATAAAATGATCATTGGGGACTGTATTTAGATATGAACTTTCCCCGAACCTTGAGCTAAAAGGCCCTATGTACCAATCTAAAGTCCAGATGACAGATGACGTACTAATCACTGAACGTGTGAGAACAGAAACAAACAAATGTGAGACATTCACACTAAGGAAGTCAATCAACACAGTTTTGAGGTTTTAAATCTAAAAATCTTAAAAAAAAAAAAATCTTTTCTATCTTTTTATGCAGTCTTCAAATGAAAAAAATTAAAAGATGTTTAGGAGAGCAAGCAGTTAAAAAATAAAACTTAGAAAAACCGAGACGTGATGTTTTGCCTCGGCTCTGATCGCTCTGATTACTCGTGTCAGACTATAGAATTTCGTCTCTGATTGTCGTCATCACTTTGTATTCTTGTTTTTTTTAATTGGTATTGTTATAGAAAAAAATAGTCATTGAAGGAAAATATAACATAGTAATCATAAAATGTTCCTATTTTTTAACCAAACAATAAATCTTATTCATGCGTCAGTATATTTTGATGAAATGACTTTTAATCATAATTGTTGCTCTCTTTATCTCTGTTATTCAAATTTGATATGGAAATTTTTTAAAATAAATATTTACACTAGTAGCAAAAATAATGTCTATGTTGTGTTTAAGGTTTATCAATAGTTTATTCTTCGAAATCTTTATTGGGGTATTGGTTATTCGTTGAATGAAATTTATGATGATCTAAGTAAATACATGTCTATGTAAGGAACCTTTATTTTTGTTGTTTTTAAACTTGTAAAATAAAAATGTTCCCCTTTCAGACCATGCGATCTATGGGGCAGATGATGTAAAGGTCATCTGTTTCTGTGTTCCACGGTTAAAGAAGGTGTCATGTGGCCGTGTCAAATGACCAACCGCCTTTGCTTTTCCCCAACCAATGTTAGGTACCCATTAAAGCTGGGTGGAATCAGAGGGGCCCTAAAGATCCCGAAATTTAAATTCCAGTCTTCACCGAGATTCGAACGCCAAGCGCTTTATCATTCATCCACCGCGACTCCTTTTTTTTAAATTGAGCACTGTATTATTTGAAAAGTAGACCTATCATTAACGATCTACATATTGGATGCAGAGAATACACAGATGCAATAGATATTGTCGTAATTCTACGGCAGGCACTCAACAAAGGAAGAATAACAGTGATAGTGATTTAACAAATAAAATAAATAACACACGCAAACCACAGGGAGCCAAGTTCTCTTGGCATCATCATGTCTCTATTTCCTGTCTTGTATTTCCAACTGTGTACTAGTGCGCACCATGTCTATCAGCACGGGAACAGTGTGCTAGTGCGCACTATGTCTATCAGCACGGGAACAGTGTGCTTGTGCGCACAATGTCTATCAGCACGGGAACAGTGTGCTAGTGCGCACCATGTCTATCAGCACGGGAACAGTGTGCTAGTGCGCACCATGTCTATCAGCACGGGAACAGTGTGCTTGTGCGCACAATGTCTATCAGCACGGGAACAGTGTGCTAGTGCGCACCATGTCTATCAGCACGGGAACAGTGTGCTAGTGCGCACCATGTCTATCAGAGTTACAACAATATTGTTTGCATAGACATCTTCTCCTAATTCTACTTAGAGCTAAACTTACTGAACCACGGTAGCGCTAAATTTGGTAAAAAAATTATTATAATCATATCAAGTGACTGGACCAGTTGGGAAAATGGTGGGGGGGGGGGGGGGGGAAGAATGGGAGATCTGGGTGGATTTCACCGTAATCGTTTTTAAAAGCATTAAAGAAAAGGGAGCGACCTGAATTCGAAGTTAATTAACTTATTGGTTAAATTTTTTAAAAATTGATTCTTGTGTTGTCAGGTGAACAAAAAAAGAATCATGCAAAATTTCAGCTTGATCCGAGATTGGGTGTCAAAGAAATAACGTGTACAAACGTTTTACCAGACAGAGCGAGTTGATATAAGCTTTGTACAAATTTCAAAGATTTCATCCTTTTCTGCAGAAACTAACAGACAATTTGACCATGCTATCACTGAAAGTCCATTTAAAATAATAGAGGCAAAACGTCAAAATGTATAACTAGAAGCCACTATTCTCAAATTGCTGCAGCCATTACGTTGACTGTTCACGAATCATTTTGGGAAAACTTCTATATACTTGCACTGTACATTCATTCTGGTGACTTTTCATCCCATATTGAGAACTAGTAAAGTGGAAAGGTTTACACGACGGGTCCATGGGTCTAGAAAACTCTTTTCACGTTACTCTATTTGCTAGGCATAAAAAAAAAAGTGCAAAGTGCCGCCCCCCTTCTTTTATTTTGTAACCTGTGCCCTACTGAACACGTTCTATTTGACATTGGGGGCGTAGGTTAGGGTGGTGACATGTGATTTTGAAAAAGGAAAGTGGAAAGTCGAAATGGAGAATTGAATCCATTTTTTTTTCTTTATGGAATATTTTACTCCTATAAGAGTTGTTGAATCACTATTGATAAGTATGCATGGCTGAATATGCTATCGGCATAGCAGTCGTGGCTTTTATAGTGACTTGTAAATAATTGGTGGTTGATATTGAACAAATCAGCGTTGAATAAGACAATGGTTGTTAAAATACGTAAGCCATTTATATTTATTTAAAAATCAATTTCAAAATGTCTTTCTAAAGATATTAAGTTATTGTCGAAATTTTAGCTTCATTATACTACGACGACGAATTGGTAAATATTTTAGGGAGAAGATGTAACAACATTGTAAAGCTGTCTCTGTTATCTTCTAATGAAATACAGACGTTACTTCAAAAAAAAAAAATGATTACGTCGAGCGCGTGTTCAATCTAGTCGTGCATGTTAATCAATGACTTAAATTCTGTCAAGTCATTGGTTTCTCTGGCTGACTCAAAAACCCATTCTTTCTGAGTATTTTATTAGGTTTTGTTTTTGTATTTAAAGATTATGGTTCAGTGTTTTATGTATAACGGCTACTTTACTTTTAAGTCTTCTAACTAAAGAGTTTCTAGATTTAGTGATTTTACTAAAGGTGTTACTCTAATCAATGTGAATACGAAAATTTGTTTGTTATGAATCTGACTGCTTTATTTTGTGTCTGTTCCAGTTTATACCACTCTCTATGTGTTTGTCTTTGTATAAGATATACCGAAACCAGGGAATTATTTTGTATTAATGAAAATTAGTTCAGAAAGTATAATTGTTAAACGAGCTATACTTGTTGAAGCTCAAAATTACAAAGAAAATGTGTGCTTTCACACAAACTCAGAGGCTGCACCCAATGGGTCTATTGTTTGGTGTCACAACCCGCCTCTATGTGTGATTTTTGCAAGAATTTTTTAATGATGCTATAGAAAGTTTTAATTACACAGACATCCGTTCTATAACCTCGTTGTTTCGTTCATTGTGTCAAGAAATAGATTCTGACCATGCGATGTGTCAAGAAATAGATTCTGACCATGCGATATGTCAAGAAATAGATTTCGACCATGCGATGTGTCAAGAAAAAGATTCTGACCATGTGATGTATCAAGAAATAGATTTCGATCATGCGATGTATCAAGAAATAAATTCTGATCATGCGATGTGTCAAGAAATAAATTCTGATCATGCGATGTGTCAAGAAATAAATTCTGATCATGCGATGTGTCAAGAAATAGATTCTGACCATGCGATATATTAAGAAATAAATTCTGACCATGCGATGTGTCACGTGTAACTTAAATATAGGGTCTGCGGAATTGTTTTTCACTAACATGAGAAGGGCGAAGGTGAGTAACTGTCACCTAACCATTAAGCTCTAGGCAGGAGGGACTCATTAGCCTTGGCTTGCTACACACCAAGCAGAAGGAAAACTGATTTCAAATATCTGATGCTATAACCAAGCAGCACAAAGCTCTACACTATGCCAGAGCCTGTGACGACGCTGATCCCAAACTGTATATGTCGTTTGCAAAGAATTATATAAGAAGCTATTAATTTTATAAATCATACCACCGATGTGTCCTTCTGTATTGTTGCTTAAAGAAATTCGTTTAATAATATCAGATGTAGGTTTGTGTAAAACAGTTTTTTAAAACTACAACGGCAGGTAAAATCAATGTTTTACCTATAGTGTTTTCCATATTTCACTTTAAGCATAGAGAACTTGTCAGACGTTCACAAATCATTTGAGTTTTGAAGAGAGATTTGGTGGGTCTATTCTGAACTTTATCTTACAGTATTCGAACGTTTTTCAAACCTTTATCTTTTTATCAGGGTGGCATCATCTGAAATGATCCTGCAGCATAATAAGTTTCATATCGTCATCAAAAGGTACTTAGACAAACGCTTGTTTGACAAGGGTGGAATGAATCCAATTTTAAATAATGAACGCTGTAAAATCTACATTTCTTTTTGTTAAACATTAGTTACATTTAAATAAAATTAAGCGATTTAAATAAGTATTAAAATTAAATACAACAATTTTCGTTTCAATAGCGGGATAAATATTGAATGGATTAACTAAGGTTCAAATCATATAGGCCCTATTGGTGTAGGAAACAATTACATTAAGGGGATGCGAAAATTTAAGTCACGTCCTGCTTATATAAAATCCTTTATCGTAGACCCCCGTGGACATCTCAGACTCATAGACCCCCAATTTTATTTTTTTTTAATTTCGTAGACCTCTTAAATGATTATATAGACCTTTTGGAAATCCCTGATCTAGTACATGGATACTTTGCAGTCGAGTTAAATTAATTAAACGTAACTCTCAAGGACACAATACAAATCAGCTTTTCATTCAAAAATAAGCTTCATGAATGAACATCTGGACACATATAAAAACTTGGAAGTGTTTCCGAATCTAGTGGAAGCTCTAGCAAGGTAAGGAGTATCACGTCGAAAGGTATATCCAACCATCTGAAAGACAATGTAACTTGTCTAGTTGTAAGTAACATCTTCAGGTGAGATATTAGCAGCCAATATAGAACTTTTTGTGTACTGTTTATTATTTTTAAAAATAGGAGGGGGGGGGGGGGGTCGGATTTCAAAGTTCAATCTTCAAAGTGAAACATGATTACAGACACTGCAAACAAAATAAATACATTTAAATGTAATCTCGATTTTTGGTCTTCTTTTCAATACAGACTGATCGTCACTGGTGCGTGACGAAACTTGGTTTCTCCTCCCTCCTGGGACTTAGTTTGTAACTCCATTGACTTGTTCAACTCCACCCTACCTCTACAAACATATCAAAAGGAGAAAAAAAAAAATAAACCGTTCCACTAATCAACTCTGTTTACTGATTGCTTAGATTGAATGCCTGGACTTGTATAGTACTAGAACTTGCATGCTGTATATGGCAGGTTTTATGTTGAAATTTGTAGGCCTACTGTGTTCTACATGACTAGCAGTATTGGCCAGCATGATGTGTATATAGACTAGCTGAACTTTCCACACTCAAATTATGCTATATAAATGGAACGCATTTTAGCAAACATTGCTTGGCAACTGTAAAAAATATAGACCTTAGAATAAGATACTTTTTAACGGGAGGTAATATAGTTAGTGAAGCACTGTGTCTAGTGGCAGGCATTTATTCAATGTATCTGGAAGCAGTTTAATATCAGATATTGTGTTGTCACATTCTTTATTCACAAGGAATACTGTAAGTGCTAACGACTATGTAGTAAATACACATATAAGTGTTTGTTAATCTTATCTTGTTAAGTTCCCATTTCAGATCAGTTTCTGTGGCTCACGGTTAGGGAGGGTGGCATGTGGCCATGTCCAATGAACAACCGCCATTACTTTTCCCCAAATAAAGTTAGGTGCCCATTAGAGATGGTTGGACTCAGGGGCGCCCTAAAAATACAGAAATTCCAATTCCGTCTACGGTAGGATTTGAACCCGGGATCCTTTGGTTTGGAAGCCAAATGTTTTACTACTCGGGTTCAAATAAATGAGTTCCAAGTAATATCTTATTTGGAAGCCAAATTTTTTACTACTCAGATTCAAATAAATAAGTTAAAGTAATATCTTATACATGAAGGTTTAAACTATTGGAACTACATGGGAGACAGCTGTCTTCTATTATGTAAAATATTCAATAAGTCCTCACCTAAAAACAACAACAACAAAGGAACAAAATACATCAGCGCTGTGTGTGTGTGTGCGTGTTTAAGTAGATCGTTTGTATTTGTATTTATGTCGCTTTTTGTTATACTAGTTTATACTATAACAATAAATACTATAAAGTTCTGTCTGTAATCAAACGTTTGTATGGCTGGGTGTTCTGGCATTTAAGGCTCCTTGATTATAGTAATAATGCTAAGATGGACACTTGTAGTCACACCAAATGTCCATAGTTTGGATCAAATACAAGTATCTTATCTTATAATTTACAATGTCCATAGTTTGGATCAAATACAAGTATCTTATTATAAGATAAGATACTTATAATTTACAATGTCCATAGTTTGGATCAAATACAAGTATCTTATCTTATAATTTACAATGTCCATAGTTTGGATCAAATACAAGTATCTTATCTTATAATTTACAATGTCCATAGTTTGGATCAAATACAAGTATCTTATCTTATAATTTACAATGTCCATAGTTTGGATCAAATACAAGTATCTTATCTTATAATTTACAATGTCCATAGTTTGGATTAAATACAAGTATCTTATCTTATAATTTACAATGTCCATTCTAAAAACAAAAAAATTATTATGTCTTACGTCGAGTCATTGGTGAAACTTTCGTCTATGTTAGTTAGGAACCATCAACTTTATTTAACTCATTGGTATTACTGGCTGATTCAGGCAACCCTTTCTATGAATAAAGGGCACTAATATCAATAAAGATATGTGCCTATATAACTTTCTGTGAATTTTATATGGTTATGTTTTTTTTTTATATTTGTAAGTTATGGTTTATTGTTTTATTATTTTGTTTAGTAAATAATTAATCTATCAGAAATATTTAGACATGAAATAGTTACTTTTGTCGGTGAATGTTGATGATTTATGCAAGTCTTACACTTGTATCGATGGACCTCATTCACCAATCTTAAACAAATAACATTTAGCCAAGTGATAATATTGATTAAACAATGAAAAAAAACTGTCACGTGACAGCCTGTGTGTTTTACGTAATTTGTATAGAAGGGATAGAGAACCACGTGGCTAAATGTTGTTTGTTTACGATTGGTGAATGAGGTCCAATGGTAAGGTTTCCAAATTTGTTTATATTTCTTGTTTTGAAACCAAAAGAAAAGTTGTTCTGAATACACCCGTCGCACGAAACAATTCGTGTAGAATTTCAAGTAATTTAAGACACACCACCTCGATACTTGAAAAGCTACTGACATAAGTGAATATTAAAAAGACAGGAAATACATAAAATGTCAAAGCTATCGATATTTAAACTTGTCAAAAAATGTCAAGATTTTGTTTTCTATTAGCCTATTAAAAACATCCATCAATTCATCGTTAGGCTTTTAAATTTCAACACAATTCAACAGATTTTTTGTTTTCTTACAGTCTGCAACTGAAATGCTCATTCTACAACTCGTCAGTTGTCTGTCGCTGCTCCAAGTTTCATGGGCGGCACCAGCCAGAACAACAACAGTAAAAACACGACTTGGACCTGTTCGAGGACTCCGCCAGCTAGCTGCCAATAACCAATCCTATTGGTCTTTCCGTGGCATCCCTTACGCTAAACCTCCAGTCGGAAAATTACGTTTTGCAAAGCCAGAACCTCTTCCTTACTCAAGTGGGTTTGAGTAAAAAGCAAAATTTAAGATAATGTTTTATTTTACTCTAAGTTCAAACATATTTAACATTCATTTAAATCACCATTAAACATAAAACATTGAGAGGCGTAACTTTCACATTAAGACTATAGGGTTTACAAGGAAGCATGAGTACTTATAGGGACTACTTGATGTTAATTTGTTAATGAACCCTATGATTAGAAATCTTTAATCACTTTAATCTAAGAAATACTAGCACATACTTCATAATCTGCAGGGTAAAAAAACTCGTAAAATGACGTCACTAATTAACACTGACTGCCTGCATTTTCTAGCAATTCTTTATTATTTAGTAGATAACTGGCACCTGGCTGGTGTCAGCGAAGCTGTTTCGAGGGTCGGTGTCAGTGTTTCCATGCGTGCACCTGGCTGGTTTCAGTGAAACTGTTTCCAGGTGTGCGCATGGCTGGTGTTAGTGAAACTCTTTCCAGGTGTGCGTAACGCTTATGCAGTTAATGAGCAAATTGTGAAACGAAACAAAATTAACACACAAAAAAAGTCTTTCCTCACTCGTTATAAAACATTCAATCTGTAAGTCATTTGATGTTACTGCAGTTTTATCACTTAGGCTATATTATTAAAGGTGTTGTCAACTCCGAACGCGTGATTACCTTTAAATTTAAAGTAACCGAAACATGGCACAGACCTTTAAATATTAGTAACGATTATTAAGATATTACCATAGAACTTAGCCTTAACACTAGCTAAAATCCTAACCCTAACTAAAAATAAAACCGACATCACCGACATCGACACGTTTTTTTTTTCATGCATAAAACCTATCTCTCATTACAAAAAGCTCTTCTTTATATTATTACCTTTTTTCCTAAAAGAGTTTCATCTTCGCCTTACTTTTAATTATCAGGAGCGACCGCATCTAGCGTTCACAGTAGACACTACCATTATTAAAACTTATAGAAACTCTCTGCATGCCTTTTACTGTTATTTCTTAATATAAATTTACTTACTTTTAAATTATGTTCTCTTACAACGATATTGAGATTGTTTTTATTATCATTAATATCGTTATTATTACTATTATAATTATAATGAATATTAATATTAGTCCTATTATTATTATTGACATTCGAAACAAAATATAGACAAAAAAAACATTATCTTTATAAAATTAAATTATGCAATACATTATTATCTCTGCAATATGAATTTATTAGCCCTGGTTCATCACTGTCTCCAATTTGCTGTGGTTGAAAAAATACGAAAAACTTAGCTATTTTACTTACTGTGAAAATAGAACATTAAGCCATTTTCACGATGGAAACCGCCCAATTAAATTTCTCAAACTCGATTTTTTATTCGCAATTTCATCACAATTTGTTTTTATTAAACCAACATATCAAAAATTATATACTTTCTTCTGATTTTAAGAGGAAAAGGAAAGTTCGCGGGTCAAAATAAATGTAGTTTGGAGTACTGCGTGGGGGCATTCAGTGAAGGCCTTCGGAAAATGCAACTTTTTTAAAGATGTAATTTAATTTATTGGGGGACGTTATAATGCGGGCCGCTCCTCTAACGAATGCAAGAGAAAAGTGTGTGGTGGGGGGGGGGGGAAGGTGTGTTTCATTGAATATTAGAAAATTAAATCATGTGTTGGGCCTACTGTCGGGCTTAGGGTGTTATGGGCCTATTGTTCGGAGTCCGAGAATTCTTTTTTTTTTTTGCACTGCAATTGATGGGTCAAGGATTTGAGTGCGAAGAGTCTATAATGGGCCGTTTGATTGAATGATGACAAAAGGAAATAGGTGAAGACGTTAAAATTTTAAGGGTCATAAACGTGAATGGTTTGGGGGGGGGGGGGGGGGTTGGAAAGCGGACCTACTTTTAAAGATTGTGAAAAAAAAAATTACCTGTAAAATAAAACAACAAAAAACATTTGCCAACAACCATGTGGATTGTCACGACAGAATGCTGACCATGTCCTCCAAAACTGCTCTCTTTACCAATAGGCCCGTACTAGACACTGGCCCCAAAACACCCCAATAGAAAGATTTGGAAACTACTGCGCAGTTCATCGCATATATTGGTCTAGTTCATCTCAACGCTATAAAATGAGAACGAAGCACGGGTATCTGCTAGTTAAATTCATATCTTGCGTTACTATGTAAAATATCATCAAATGTGTTCATTTGTGCCTCTATATTCTCTACATACGACAAAATAAAGTCAAAATTATTTTTCCTTCTTTGTAAATAAATTTGTTGTTTGCTTTGAGGATTATCATTAAATAATTTACGACCTTGACCAAATTTAAATTCTAGTCATTTCTTCTGTTATAGTAAAGTATCTCTTAAAAATTTATAAAACTTCATCCTTTTTTTTTTATAATAGTAATGATTAAGCTCATTATTTGTTCACAGACAATGTAATTGACGCAACTAAATTCGGTGCCGCATGCATACAAGATAGTAGTTACTTATCGCCAACTGAAACAATGTCTGAAGACTGTCTTTTTTTAAATGTGTTTACAAAAGATCTTTCAGAGAAATCCAAAAAAGTTCTTGTGTGGATCCACGGTGGTGGCTTTTTTCTTGGATCTGCCTTTGCTTACAACCCTGGAAGTCTTGTTGCATCTGAGAATATCATTGTAGTCACTGTTAACTACAGGCTTGGAAATTTTGGATTTCTCAGCACAGAAGACGATGCAAGTCCTGGAAATTACGGTCTTTGGGACCAGATTTTGGCCATCAAATGGGTCAAACGTAACATTGCAGCATTCGGAGGGGACCCCAATGATATCACTATTGCTGGAGAATCTGCTGGGGGTGCATCTGTGTCAATTCTGTCAATAAGTCCCGTAACCAAAGGTCTTTTTTCAAAAGTATACTCTCACAGTGGTTTTGCCACATCCTCATTTGCCAATTACAGAGATGCCAACTCCGATGCTATCAACATAGCCAAGAGGCTAAACTGTTATGAAAAAAGCTGGTCTTCCATAGATATTATTGAATGTTTGCGAAGTAAACCTGCTTCTAGCTTAACTCCTTCCTTCGATCTTTTCAGAACAACAGTAGCTCCTTGCGTGGATGGAGATCTTATACCCAAGCCATCACTAATGCTTATTAATGATCAGGACTACTTACAAGACATCGGGTTTTACGACAGAGAGTACTTCGTTGCTCTTAATAATAATGAAAAAATAGTAATTGCTCAAAAATATTTTCTTGTCAAAAATGTAGTTTACAGTAATAATAATGGCACAAAGGAAGAAAAAGACGCTTCTTTGAAAAAGATGACAATGGGTACCTCGGTATCGGATCGTTTTGAAATGGAGGATCCATCTCTGAAATTAGTGGATTTAGTGTCCAGCTGGTATGAAGACAGATTTATTGGGCAGAACAGTGATCTTCAGATACTGACAGATGTCAACTTTATTGTTCCAGCGTTTGATATTCTAGATGCTGCATCGCAAAACCCACGCACTCGGGTTTGGTTCCTATATTTTAACTATTATCCCAGCTACCTAAGGGGATCAGAGAGGGGCATGATGCACGTGCTGGATGTTGTGTACTGGTTTGATGCGCCACTGCAGTCACTGCTCGCTCTGTATAACACAGGGACTGTCAATGAGTTCACCGAGGCAGACGACGAATTGAAAAAGATTTACTCTTCTATTGTGGCGGACTTCCTAAGAGGGTAAATAGGATTGTATACGTTAATGTTTGTATTATTTGGGGGGGGGGGGGGGCTGAGCAGTTAAGTGTTTGGCTTCTGAACCACCAAGCTCTAAAGGGTACCTGACACTAGATGGTTAAAGTAAAGGCGTTTGGTCGCTGTGGTGGCCACAGGAAACCCTTGTTAACTGTAAGCCATATTATAGCAACGCATCATCCGCCCATAATCGACAAGTCTGATAACGGTATTTTATTTCCTTTTTTGTTTTATTTATTTACATATATTATATTCATCAATCATATGTATTTAAAGTGGCCATTTTTCTACTTGACTTCTGATTGTTGTCACCATAGATCGAACTTTGTTGTCCCTATCTTTGGCTAGGTTTAAAAACCTTATAAAATAATAATCCCCGATGTTTTCAAGTCACATATTTCAACATACTACCTTCTCGTTTTACTAACTAAGCTGAAGAATTAAAACTAATAGAGGGAGTAAAGCAATGGAGCAATGATGCGCAATCCACAGCCCGAGGGCCTTATCCAGCCCTTAACGTGGTGCTAGTCAAAACCTCTGCTGACAGTGTACATTGAAGCCTCCTAGGTTCATTGCTCAGTGTATATTGAACCATCCAATACCGCTGGAGTTGACGTTTTTTTTTATTTATTGCGCTATGCTGGATGTGTGTCGGAAAATTAAATCCCAGGCCGAAAAATTTGAGCCAATTGGCCAATCAGAATAAAAAGTGGCCGAGTAAAACTAAAAATTACACTGTTTCTTGAAAAAAAAAATAAAACATCCAATACATCAATGTCATTTATAAATATTGCAGCCTCTTGAAATTTAGCCACTCACTGAGCATCCAGGCTCTTGTGATTGTCGATGTGGTCCGTGAAAATTTAGTCCAAGGCATTGCGATTCCAAACGGAATTGAGCCTGCTACTTCAAAAGAGAAGATGCTTACGTCCTACGCGTGTCCCTGTGTCAATCTAGTAATGCATGTTAATCAGCGAATTAAACCATACCAAGTCGTTGGTTTTTCAGACTGATTAAAGCACCAATTCCTATGCTCAAATAGCACTACGAAAAAATATAAAATATGAAATAAGAAATATGCCTTTTTCTTTATCGACCTTTGTCTATAAAGGAATTGAGCTTGTGTGAAAGCAGTGCTATTTATGTTAAAATTAGGCCTGAATAGTTTCTGTGGCGTTTTTGTTACAGTGCTACTTATGAAACCAAAACCATACAACTTGGCGGCAGTGGCCCGCCAGGCTTAAGTCTATCGTGAAGCCATATTTTCGTCAAATATTGTACACTATTCATCCAAACATTTGTCCATCTTAGATTTTTTTTTTCTGGAAATGTAGATCTCGTTATGTGTATGTAGTTGAGTTTTACAAGACAATGTACACAATTCAACTTTCTCATCCTCTTCTTGTGTGAAACTTTATTTCCTAGATATATTAGTATTTTAGTATATGTTTTAAATAGGCCTATCACTTTGTTATATGTTGAGTTGAGTTTAGGTACATCGGCACAATTTAGGCCATGTCGTGCCCTTAATCCTTTAAGGATCACTCTCCCTTTATATAACAAGGGCTAAATTCTATTCAGTTAAATCATTAAAAACAAGGTCTATTCACAGTTAAACTAGTAAAGGTAGTAAAAATTTAATAATTTGGTAAAAATCTTATGTAAATATTATATGTTCACAATTCATAAATCAGATCTTCGTAGACAACCCCACCTCCCGGACAAAGCCCAGTACCTTCCCAGGGTCGACATTCATTATATGTTCAAAGGCGATTTTGATAAATAAAATTATATAAAAGGTTCACAATCGTATAGGCCTACTACACTATCTCTAATCAGCAAGCTTGTTATAGTGAAAATTACATCAATACTAGTGGATATAGACTGTTAGAATTATTTTAAAGATCGTGCCAATAATTCTTACATAACAAAAATTTCCTTTTTTTTAGCCAAGTGAACACCAAGAGATGGCCTCCATACAGACCAGATGATGGCTACTATTTAGATTTCAACAGTCACCCTGCTGTGATGCAACATTTGTTCAGAGATACCAGAAGGTTCTGGAGAAATGAACTTCCCAACAAATTAAGCTCTCTCAGTTCCAGCAAATGCCAAAGTTAATCATTTAAAAGATAAGCCAAAGAATGCTAGAAACTATAATTTAAGTAGTCTTGAAACTATTTCTTGTATATCTAATTTCCTATTTAGGCAAATCCCAGTTTTCAAGTGTTTGTCAATTAATGGAAAATGAAAAGGAATCATGAACGTTGGCTTATACAGTTGTAATGTTTTAAAATCAACTTTATATGCTATATGCTGAAAGCTGATTAAAGTTTAAAGTTGAATGTATATGTATCTTCAGAACAAAAGTTAACTGTGACTAGTACACCGTAGATTACAATCACAAATAAAATTTTAAGAGATTTGTAAAAAAAAAAGGATGCCAATCATGCAAGATCTATAGGCCCTACATATTCAGATGAAATATTAAAACACTTATATATATTAGTATTAGAAATTGTTTTAATCTTAGACTAAGTAATAAATATCACTTTATTCTAATTTTTAGTCGCTTTTTGTATTTTAATGTTATCTCAGAATTAAACATTAATGAACTTGATCTTGTACATTGTTTTCAAGTAGTATTTGGCTACCTAAAGAAAATATATAACAAAAAAAATCTACTTTGAAGATTGAGTTTGATATCAATTTTAATTTTGGACTGTCTTGTAATTTTAATTGTCAAAATTTAGAGTTTTAAGTTTTACATATTTCAAATATTCCTCTAGATTTGAAAATAATTTCAGCCTAGTCCAAACCTCTTGCACGATGAAGGGGATGGCAGCAGACAGGGTATGAATCTAGGACCATCGAGACCCTCCAAATGACCAATCTGTGCACATACCACATGACCAGATATTCTCAAAGGTCCTACATCATATTTGTTATTAGCTATATAGATTAGTTACTTCAAAATATTTATAGTATACCTAAATAAAATTTTGTATCATATTGTTTTTGTTTTGTTGTTGTCTTGCAAACTAAACTAAACACATTTTGGTAAAAAAAATTCCCTATATTTACCTAATGAATTGACCAACCAATATGCTCTTATTTACTTTTTTTTAATATTCATATGAAAATAAGCTCTTTTCTAGAAAAGGTTTAATTTAACTCAAATTGGTACTATGTCCCAGCTATGAGAGATATTCCAAAATACTGTATTGTTAAAGAGACCTTTATTGTATATACATAAAAATAGCAAATATTTAACAAATCATTTCTGTGGTAACATTTTCTTTCAAATTGTTTTCTATAAATTTAAAGATTTACATAAGATATTTTACATAAGATTTACAATATATATTTTACACTTTATGGCTAGAAATGCAGACAATAAAGGGAAAAAATATGGCAATACATCCGAATCATTAAAACATTAAACTCAGAAATATAATACTTTAATGAGAAATTATTTTTTAAACCTATTATCCGGAAAAACTCTAAAAATACTTAAATAAAAGCCTGAAAGATTTATATTTTATACCATTAAAAAATATTTTGTGGTCCTTTTTAGGGTTAGGCTTGAGCATTTGCTAATCAGAATAGCAATCCTTAATGTCTAGTATATTTTTAGTATTGAAATGATTACATGCTGTTTTTTTTTACTTTACCTAACTGAAAACACACAGGAAAATAAAAACTAAACAGATACTTATAGTAAAACACAACATAACACAATGAGACATGTTTTCAGACATTAGTATTTGCTTGTTTAATGATGATGGTAGTCAGATTAGGAGAATTTGAGGATCCAAGATGACTCTAATCAATTTGTGGATTGTGTTGAAATAAGTATTCAGCCTGAAAATGTAATTAATAAAAATGAATATTATGTTTTATACTTTATTACTATGCATGCTATGCCAATTTACCAGTAGCTTTAATTTATTAACTTTTTTTTTAGAATAACAAATCATCTAACGGGCTTATATTTGCTACATACCACAAAATGTAACATTTTGATTAATCTATAATTTCTTTAAGCACAAACTTTTATTCTTTTTGGCACAATAAAATGTTGCCTTAAATTTTTAGAAAATTTTCCTCATAAGCAAAACAGAAACAAATGAAAACAACACCAGTTGTTATTATTTTTGAAAAAACATAATGTGCTTTCATTTATTGTAAGCAAAAATTTTGTAGTAATCCAAGCAAAGTTTATGATTTAGTATAAGTGATTTTACTAATTTTAAGAATAAACAACAAACACAACCAAGCTTGAGTGGAGATTCAAACTCAAGCCTACTTGATAGGTAGCCAAGAAGTTTATGGATATTTCTTAAGACAATTGGAAGAAACTAATGAAATCAACTTACAAGATAATCAATGGGATCATCTGGCCTTGTCTTGCAGCAGTCAATGAGAGCTTGAGTCAATGTTGGCATCACATGTTTCATCAGGTAGTTACGCAAGGGGATAGACTGTGCCTCAAGCAGTTCATATTCTTCTCTCTTCACCTCATTAAGCCTAGTGGACTTAGGAAATGGAACACAAGAGATGAAACAAAACAAAATTATTTTATAATAAAACAATCTGGTAGTACTAGGAATTTAAATGGACATTAGTTGGCAACATTTTCCCTGCAAATGTGTGGGAATGTTCAAACCATCTACTTCCTACCTATATGTGGATCAATGTTCGGCTGTAAAGTGGTAGTCTTTTTTATATACTTTTCAGTCAATTTTGTTTTTCTACAAGTCAGGGCTAAAAGACAGTTATGTGAATGTTGAGTTCTTAAAAATAAGCCTACCTCACCTTGTTACCAATTAAAACATTCACAGTAAATGATTCAGAGCAGAGATATTATAAAAATAAAAGTGCCTTGAACTTGGTCAAAATTGAGTCACCCTTATCTCCCAAAAGGTAGGGGGAACAACCCAATAACTTAGCAACAACTATGTTGATGCTACAACTTAGAATCCAGGCAAAGATTAATTACAAATGGTTTTCAGGAATCCACTAAAAAAAAAAAGTATATTTTTAATGAATTAGTATAATTAGAAATATCTCAAGAAGATTCAAGAATTAAAAGTATATTCAAGAATCAAAACATATTTTGTTTCATATTACCATGAAACTTGAGCATTTAAGCACCTTATTGGTATTGCCATTAATATTTTAAAGAAGAGATTGCAGAGATGATAAAAGTCCCAATAAAAAGTATCAGTGATTTTTCTATGCAACTACATCAATTTGCAGACATTTTTATAGGCAAAGTCAGCAATGTTGGTCATTGTGCTTAAACCTCCTAGGCAATGGAACAAAATGCTATTTCAAAGCTTTAGTAAACAATTAATATAAATGACATTGACCAACCCATTCCTCTTGTCTTCTTCGCCTTTCCTGAAGTTCTTCAGCTTCTCTTCTAGCTTTTTCTTCTTTCTCTTCTGTTTCTCTTTTCTCTCTTTGCTCTTCTTCTATTCTTTTCATTTCCTCTAACTCTTCAGGTGTAGGCCCTGTATACAAAAATCAGATGTTTGCATTGAAATGGTGCTAATAAGATTTAAGAAAATGCTTTGAGCACATAGCAGATAATCAAAGAAAACAAATGAGATGTGCATCAACTTACCATAGTTTCTGGGACTGCCAAAAATTTTTCTAATTTTTTCTACCGTGTCTTTCATCATTTCTGAAGTATCTTTATTAACATCTGGAGAAGAATTATTATTTTTGTTATAATAATAATAATAATTTAATTTATTTGAGTGCTGTTAACAAACAAAATGAAGGCTCCATGTGCTGTGATAACATTACAAACATAGACAAGAGAGCTAAAAAGAAAAACTAATCTAAAAAAGTTTTAAACAGATAGGTCTCCTGTATACATGAACTGAGTCAATCACAAAGACTTTAGTAACATTAATTAATAGATAACATACAGAGCATATATTAAGTTGTGAGCTAATATTCTAATTTTGAGCTGCCATCACAAACACTAAGTAAGTAGGATAACTACATTCAACAAATCACATTCACAGCAATACTGTCATTCTGAGAGATTCAAATAAGAAACAACAAAGATTAGAAATAAAAAGAAATAAAATTGACTTTGTGCACTAACAAAAAGGTTTAGAAGACCAATGATTATCTATATATACAGGGTGGGGCATAAAGATGTCCCACATTTTAAATGAATCTAGAAAAAAATGCTTATATTTCTGAAAAGTACATAAAACATTTTTATTTTAATGTGTTTCAAAAATGGGATTCCAGTCTGGTACAGATGCATATTGACTGAGCACAAAGCATTACTATTATAGGTAAGTTTTTTTTTCCTTATGTGCTTCAATAAAACCACAATACTCAGCATTCAAAATTCATGATGGGTTGTGAAAAAAAACTGAAAAATTGTTATAATAATTGAAAATTGTTGAACATAGCCTACCAAATGAAACCTTCCTTGCCTCTACAGCCCATAAAATACCCACTCCAAATATGGGAGATTTTCAGACCCTTTTAAAGATCTCCTCTTACTAAAGTTCTTTATGTGACTTCAAAACCAAATGATGCAATAAATGTATCAATCCTCAATCAAAGCCTTCATAACAACTATGCTATACAAATACAATAAGGGTAACAGAACATTTGATTACCAATTTTCTCTGGATGAAATTCCAGCTCATCAAAATAGTTCAGCACAGTTTCATCATCTGAGTTCTGAGTCCTGTACTCCAAGAGACGCCGGATGAGTTCTTTCTCTGTGTTGTGGGTTCCATTAACAACAGACTCAGGCAGGTTCATGACTCGGTTCTTTAGAAAGTCATCTGTGGCCTCAAGGCAAATTACAAACTCAGGCATGATCTGTTTGTTGTAGTTTCTAGCTCCTCCTTCACTTTCTTCTTCTTCTTCTTCACCTAAAAATTGAAAGAGTAATAACAATTTATCTTTTTTTCAAGCAAAGTAAAGTAGTTACAGACAGCATCCAGCTATCCAAATTATGTTGAAAACAAAATATGCTAAAATGATATATCTGTTCATCACTAATTCAATACATTAGAGCTATATATACTGTCAAATAAATAACAAGTACAAATAAAAAAAACTAGCATTACATGTCGGCTTTGCCTGTTTCTGGCTATATATATTGTTATTATGGCCAGAACATTCCCCTTCCTTCCTTTTTTTTTTTGCACTTCCAATAAAATGGCCTGCATTGTAAAGATCCTCCTAGCACAATTTTTTAGCCCATGAATTCTTCTCTGGAATGCATCAAAATGCAGGAGTGAAGAAAAAAAAAAGAAGATTTTTGTTAAAAAACTTGCAGCACTCAACTTCTTACAGGGGAAACTTTTATGTTACAAATTACATAAACAAATGTTAAAATGATATTTAACCTTGGTTAGGCCAATAATAGAATGTGCATCCTCCGGTTGGGACCCCTCAACTCAAGAAAACATTAAGAAACTGGAACATACACAAAATAGAGCAGTGAGATTCATAACAAATGAATATTCACATTTGACTAGAGTAACACCCTTAGTAAAATCACTAAATTTAGAAAGCCTTCAGGACAGAAGACTCAAAAGTAAAGTAGCAATTATACATAAAACACTGAATCATAATCTTCAAATACAAAATCTAATAAAATATTCTGAAAGACACAAAGATAAAGGCACATTCCTCGTCCCATATGCTAGGACAAATTTGTACAAAAATTCCTTCTTCCCTAGTGCTATTAGAGCATGGAATGGGTTGCCTGAGCTAGCCAGGAAAACCAGTGACTTGGCAGAATTTAAGTCATTGGTTAATATGCATGACTGAATGCATGACGCGTAGGACGTAATCATCTTTTTGAAGTAATGTCTGTATTATATAAGATAAGATAAGATACAAACAAAAAAATAAATAAGTGGCTGTCAACTAATATCTTTAGTAAAATAAGTTTCCATTTCAGACCTTGCAATCTATTGAGCAGATGATGTAAGGTTCATCTGTTTCCGAAGTTAACCAGACCAGCACAACAACCAACCACATGTACTTTTCCCAACTAAAGTTAGTTAGAGTTGGTTGGATTCAGGTATACCCTAAAATCCCAAAATTCAAAATCACAGTCTTCACAGACATTCAAACCTAGGAACCCAGGTTCAGAAGCCAAGCAATTAACCACTCTAATTACTTACTCAAAAACAAATCCCTGGCCTGAGCAATTGTCTTGGGGAAACCATCCAAGATGAAGCCTTGGTTCTGACAAGGCATGGACTTGAGCCGGTCACGAAGAAATCGAATGATAAAGTGATCATCGATGCGCCCATTATTATTCTCCTGGCTTTCTTTGATCTGATCTAGCAGGTCCTGGGCCTCTTGAGCTGAGTTATCAGTGTCTTCCTCCATGTCTTCCTCATTGGTCCTATTGGCTTTGGTTTTCTACAAGAATAACACAATAGACAAATGTCACACAAACATTAAAAAAAAGTTCCCCTTTCAGACCTTGCAATCTATAGGGCAGATGATGTAAAGGTCGTCTGTGGCCCATGGTTAATGAGGGTGTTGGGGCCAGCACAACGACCAACTGCCTTCCCTTTTCCCCAACTTATGCCATGTACCTATTAGAGCTAGGGGGACTCCGAGGAACCTAAAGATCCCAAAATAAAAAATCCTAGTCTTCACTGGGACATCAAACCCAGGACCACCTGTTCACTGGGCCACTGCGTCTCCTCACACAAACATGCTTCTACAAAAAATGCACCACAATTTTTAAAAATTGCATTTACATTTATACAAAAAGTTTCTTTTTTCTATATACAACAACCAATATTGGAATGAAATAAAACATAGAAAGAACATTCAAAATTTAATATATATGTTGAGCCTCTAACAGGACTAATGCTTTCAGAAGGAAGGCCATTGCTATTAGTGTTTGCATTTATACTGTTTTAAAACATTTACCTCTCATGTCACTCTCAATTTTTCTCATGAAATCATGACAATGTAATGAACTTGTATGAAAGTATAAGAATTTATAAATTACCTATATGAAATTTTGACAATGTAATGGACTTGTATGAAAGTATGACAATTTAAATTACCTCTATTTGAAATCATGACAATTTAAATTACCTATATGAAAGTATGACAATGTAATGGATCCATCTGAAGGTATGACAATGTTATGGGCCAATAAAACTCACCAAATTCTCTAGCTCCTCATCAATGACATTCTTGATTAGTATATGATGTAGTTTGAATAGGTCACACAGCTGCTTAGCAACAGTTGTCTTTCCTGAAGCAGGGGGACCAAGAATGGCAGCTCTGAGAGGCTAAATACAATAATAAATGCCATCTATATTATAACAGTGTCAATAAAACCAATTAAAACAATATGAAGTGAAAATGTAGTAATTTTAACCAAAATAAAAATGTAACCACAAAATGAAGCAACAAACTTTTGTTGCCACCACTAAAAATAATATAAACATAGAAACATGAATGCAATATTTCAAAAGACACTTACACCATTCCAAGAACATAGATTATGTCTTGAAACAGGAGACAAAAAGATGCATATATTATCGTTTATACTACATCAGAATACAATTTCAGCGACATATATTTTATATATAAACTTGTTTTTTAATCCAATTCATTTATGACTACACTAAACCTGATCTAAAAATATTTAAAATTGCCATCTTATTTAAATGTTGTCATAAAAATATAAAGCTTTGTTAACAATTTTTTTTTTCAATTGCTTTTGTCTAGTGCATCTTTCATGCTAAAGCATGCTCAGTGGGCTCTGGTTCAACCCTTTATGGACATATGGGGGGAACGCTGAATATGGGAGAAGTTTTCCTAGCCGCATTTAGGTGTTAAGCCAATACAATTCAGCTTGAGTTGGGATGTGAACTTCAGCGCCCCTTGATAGGTAGCCAAGCAGTTCCTGACACTCAGTCAGATGTCCCATTTAATTTCTATGTTATTTTTAACATATTTTAAGCAAGTAATAGGGAATCCTTTTCTAACATTATAGTCTAAATGAGAATAAAAACTTAAGAAAAGCAATTCTATTATAAGGCCCAAGGATATTGTAGTGTCTAAGCAACCAAGGGTAGCTGCCTGGTCATGTGATGCGCGCTTTGAGCTGTCAACTCTGATGGAATGTTTGTAATATGCAAAACAAAATGAACACACACAAAAAAAGTAAGAAAACTTTCAAGCCTTTAACTACCTGAAGACTTCTTGTGTCTTTAAATTCTTTGACAATGCTGGTGATGTTTTCAATCAGGCCTTGCTCTGAAACCCAGTTTACACGCATGCTTTCTTTAACAAAGACAGCATCCATTCTCAAATTTACAAGCAGCATGTCAAAATCGGCTTGCTAGAGAAATGTTAATAAATATATTTTTTAAAATAGGGTTGGGTTTTAAAAAAAAATAATAATAAGCTTATTATTGCAAGTGTTATTAAATTATATTCCAATCATCTATTTTTATAATAACTATTTAAACAAAGCTGGCTGGGTAAAAGAATGGATCAGCCTCTCTCTTGATATCCTGCTAAAAACAGTTGCTGACTGAGAAAAGAGGAGGGATTTGGTTACACAAACTGTCACAAAAGTCAAGGGACAGATGATGATGATTTAAATAAACAGTGTGTATATTTAAATTTAGAACAAAATTATCAATTAAAATGTGACTTTCTTGACGATTATCAAAAGCGTTCATTAGATAGAATTTTTAAAATTCTTCCTATTATCTATTTTCATAGTTAATATAGAAACATGTATTCTATCAAAATCCAATTACATTCATGCTGGTGAAAAAAAAGGCCAATCTTTTATAATAGATACATCTACTATGAATGTGTTAGTTTACTCTCAAGAACCTTTTTTATAATATGATGCAGATAAGACAAGCATTTATATAACTGTCGAGTGTTTTTTTTTATGAGCAAAGATAGTCTATTAAAAAAAAAACAATTAAGACAACCAAATGTTGGCTAGTAAAAGAAACCACTGCATACCTCAATGTCTTTGCTCAGCAAAGCTTCCTCCTTTGAAATATACTTCACTTTACCAGATCCTAAGTTCTGACTCACAGTCTAAACAAAAAAAATCAACATTAATAATTAATTGACAATAAAAAAAACAACATGGGTAATGTAATTAGCTTCTTTTTTCAAATGGTTTAACCACCAGAAAAAAAAATACATATTATTTCCCACCTGTTTCACATTATCTACAGCAATTCTCAAAGACAAATTGAATTTAACTTTGTAACAAAAAAGAATAATGTTTACCTTGACAATATCTTCCAATGTAGTTTGAGCATCATCTTTGGCAATAATATATCTGACTTTAGGTTTGGCATCAATAATATTCTGGATGATTCTGTCAACCACAATACAAAGATAATTGCTAAATCTTTTTGTTAGATCATTCAGAATTTCTTTTTAAACTAATTTTTTGTATACATCTGACTTTATTTGATTGTCAGCTAATTAATATTGCACTAAAAACATATATCATAATGTATGTGAATGCTTTACATTTAAATAAATATTTATGATTAATCAAAGTTAGGCTACTAATATTATTACAAAATGTGGTGATCAGTTTCATTAGAACAAAGAAATCATCTCAAGTTTAGTTTCTTACGATGCTAAATCCTTAATATGGATAGTTGGTACAATATTTTTTCCATCGCCAAAGCACTGTAGGAACTGAGCATTGTGCCAGGCAGACTAAACAGAATAGAAATATTACAAAAATATATTGAAATAATATTTCTATATATTAAAAAATTAAACACAGGAATAGAGTGATATATTATAGAGCTGTCGAGGAAAGGAGCCAAATTAAAAAAGAATTATTTTTTTTTACATCTAATGATCTAATCCTTAAATGTAGATTTTATTTCCACTCCTTCCTCTAAATTATTCAATTTGTCAAGAAAATTGTATCATTACCTTTTTTTTACATTATTACATAGATAACTTCTTAACTTTAAGTCACATTTTCTTAGATAAAAAAGACAACTTGAGAGAATTACCTTGAAAAGATAATGAAATATATTCTCTTCAGCACCATAAGTCAAGCCAGAGCAAACTACATAAGTCACTAATTTGGACTTATTCTGAAAGACAAATTATAAACATTATGTAACTATAATTGAAGGCATGGTTTAAGAAATAAGTCAAATCTTGGTTGATTTTTCTTCCTCATCAAACCCTTAGGTTTTTGGACAGATGGAGCATCACACATAATCTGTTGGCCATCTCTCTCCATTCCTATCTGTCTTAGCCAGGGTAAGTCTCTTTCATTCTCAGGCATGTCCATTTCTTAATTTTGTATTTCTATTGTCTGCCTCTCCTTCTTTTCTCTAAAACTGCTCCCTGCAGGAAAGTCTTATGTGACTCTGTATGACTCATGATATGGTTGTACAGTTTTATTCTGTGTTTTTTGACAACGATCAGAAGGTCATCATGAGGCTTAATTACAATTCTGATCCTAATTTGAATTTCCTAATCTATCATTTATGATGCACTCTTTGTATGTGATACTTATAATGGCCAGAAAGTCACCATGACCAAAGATCAGTATGATTTATGTGCCAAGTGCTATGCCTTTGTCTTTCCAAATTATTTTGAGCTTTGCAAGTGCTGCTATGTGCAATTCTAGCCGGTAGTTCAGGTCCTGTTCCTTTGTTTGAGCACTAAGCTACTTAAAACTTTTGACACTTGTCAGTTTTTGACTCTAACCCTGATGTCCATTCTAAAGCTTTGTTCACTGTTTGATGTAATGTCAGTTTTTACAGGGTGTTTTACAAGGTCCTCCTCTAAATAATTATCCGAGTAATTCAACACAGCTGCCTCTCTTACCAACAACAATAATAATACACACATTTGTTTACATTAATTTGAATGTATTTTTATTTGATTGCAGAAAAAAATCTTATTATTTTAAAGAAAATATTAATATTTTAAAGAAAATCTATTTGAAAGAAAATCTTACTATTTTGCCCAGCTTGATAACAGTTTTTTCAGCACTTATGTGTTCTTTAAAGTTTGGATGAGGTTTTCTTCTCCTGTAGTCATCTTCAGTAAATGGAATTTCAGGATCATCCTAGAATAAAAAGAGAAATATTTATAAAATAATTTACTCCAAGCAAAAAATATAAAAATAAATATAGGGAAAAAATGTTTAACGTATAATATAGGACTGCAAAATGTATATTACATTTTAAAAGTAAGTTAAAATCTAGAGATGCTGTATTTTGTCCTACAAAATGTGTCTCTTTGGTACAGAAACTTTAGAAAAGATAGTCATGTTTGAGCAATTATAGTAACTTACAAATATTAATATTGAAGTCCATAGGCTGATAGTTCAAAATTATTTTATAATTTTATTTTACAAAAAAAAAAGATGAACGAAAAAAAAAACAAAAAAACTCTAAATTGAAAATAAAATAAACCTAGCAATGTTTTCTAAGTCCAAACTGACTGAAATATGTTCAAATTACATTTTCTCAATTAATTTATGTGATTTACAAAAATGATAAAGAAACCTAAATTCATTTAGTGCTTGTGAAAGCTAACATGAAACAATAAAGTGTAGCATCTCAAATGGTTCAACAAAATGTATTTCCAAATTAAAAAGTGAAAATAACAAAACCATTGAGAACATAATGTGGAATTCATAATAAGCTCAAATACATACGATTTCATTGCCTTCCTATTGCAACAGTTTAAGAAAGACATGATAATTAAATAAATTCTATTTACATTTGTATATTTAAGAAGAGTACTTCAAATATATAATGTATACATTTAGCCAACAAAAAAAATTAGGGGAGATGAGTGAGAGAAGAGGAGGAAACTAAACGTTGAGGTTTCCACTCTCACCTGTTTTTTTTCCTGGTTCTGTAGCTTGAATTAAAGTTCTCGAGCAATACATGTATATAAATATATATAGCAGAATACCACAAGTTACATATTAATTTCCCAAGAGTGTTGCTATCTTTGGCATTAGCAGAAAATGCTACGAAAAAAGGCAAGGAGATGAAAAATGCTGGCCAGAATTTAAAACAAGTAATTGATGCTGACTCTGTTTCTTTATATTTCTCTAATTTCTAATATTTTTTGCTGGTAGTTAATACATCATTTTCCCAGTATTTGTATTTCTTTTGTTAACATCTAAGGAGTAGTAGTAATATTTTGACTTTTATCCCTATTGACACTCAAGGTTAATCAATTTAAACATCGACTAGGTGGCCAAGTAGTAAAGGGATTGAGAGGTCTTGGGTTCAAATCTCAGTGAAGATGGGTTTTTTTTTGCTTTGGGATACCGCCTAGCTGTGATGGGTACCTGACATAAGTTGAATGAAGTAAAGGCATTTGGTCATTGTGCATGTCACATGTAAAGTAAAGTAAAGTTCCCCTTTCAGACCTTGTGGTCTATAGGGCAGATGATGTAAAGGTCATCTGTTTCTGTGGCCTACGGTTAACAAGGGTGTCATGTGGCCAGCACAATGACCAACCTCTTTACTTTTCCCTGACTAATGTCAGGTACCCATTAGAGCTGGGTGGACTCAGAGGTGCCCGAAATTAAAAATCCCAGTCTTCACCAGGATTCGAGCCCCGGTCCCCGGTTCAGAAGCCAAGCGCTTTACCGCTCAGCCACGGCGCCTCTGCATGCCACATGAGACCCTCATAAACTGTTGGCCATAGAAACAGATCCCTTTACACCATTATCTGTTAGGGCTACTTAACATATTTTACATCAACATCTCCTTATTGTTCAAAATTAGTAGTTTTGGGCTTGATTTATCTAAAGAAGAAAATAGAAGTATAGGCCTAAGTAGAATATGTTGAAAAAAAAAACAGGCTTGCCATTGGCTTGTTAAATCTAATGGCTATGGAATAAACTACTATGATAAAACAACAACAGTACATATAAATAAAATATCTTACTGGATCAAGAGGCTTGCTTTTTGCCCATGTCATGCAAGTTGAAATTAGGATGAATACTTTTGACTTGTCTATTTTATCCATATCAGAATTCAATTCTGAGGAATAATAAAGAAATAGCTACTTGATATCAAACAGTAAAATTTTAAATAAAATCAATTTTATTATTCAGAAGGGGCAAAGAAAGTGTTTTAGTGAAGCCAAATAAGAAAAAAAAAAAAGATGGATAGATACTATTAAGGTTTGAATCCACCTATTACAGGATGGAGTAAGTGACTTTCTCCAAACAAACCCTGACTACCTAATAACACAAGAATAATTGAATGAGTATGAGTATATTAAATATTTCTTGTCAATATGGTTTGTACCTGATACAGCCCACACAGCCTCATCAATCTGATCAGGGTCTTCAGTGATGTCATAGATAATAATATCACATTCAACAAGATACTCATACAGTTGGTCTTTGTTTTCATACTGTGTAAAAATGAGGAGAATAAAGTTTAGATTTAAATTGAAGAATTTATACAATTCTGACATTGCTGTTCAAAGTTTTTTTCAAAACACTCAGATATTATAATAATGAAAAAAAAAAAAAACATATAATGGTTTAGATAAAAATAGTTTAAAATCATTTCTTGCAGTTTGCACCTTTTCCAAACACTCTACAATGTTATGCAAAGAAAAAAAACAAGACAGGAAATTAATTAAATTGCCATTGAAGCTAACATTTTTAAAAAAGACTTTCTGCATCCTTGTTACTAACAAAGGTTAAGAATGTATTATTTTATAGGTAAATTGTACCATTATTATCTCTTTGGCAAAATCGGGCTTAGGTTTTTCCTTGTCTTTGAGTGTCCCAACAATTTCAAAACAACCTTCTTTCATTTTATCTGTTACTGAAGTAACTGAATGGTCATCTTCTTCCTCAACTTCCTCCAAGCTAGCTCCTACCACACATCTTGATAAATACTGAAAAAATAAAAGATACAAAAGAAATGTAAAGAACATCTCACTTAACTTTTTTGTTTTTGTATTACATCTTCAAAAGTTCAGAAATGCAGATTTAAAAAAAAAAAAATTTATATTGCCTAAAGGCTTACATATGTGTAGATTTAGCCTATTCCTAATAATTATAGCTATATGGCAATAGGCATAATAAGCAGTTTGATATCAGCCAGTGCAATAGGCAGAAATATATAAATTTTCTCCCATCAACAAATTCTTTTACTTTTGTTTTGCATTATTAATCTAAAATTATTGTAATGATTTTGAAAATAACATTATATTAAGTGTTTTCCATGATAACTGTATTATGTGAAATGAGAAATTATAATATTTCTAGAGCATTGTATCTAAGTTATTACAGTGTTGGCTTGCTTTTACTAGATTTCAATTGAGAAATGAATATGGATTTTATATCCTTATTTAAAAAAAACTTTATTTAAAAAAATGCAAGCTACTTAAAGAGCTTCAATTGTGTCAAAATGAATAAGAATTTATTTGGAAAAGTCTTACAGAGATTTTCCAAGCTCACTCTTCACTTTGCCATACAATTGTACATAGGTGCAATTGATGGATTTAAGAGTCTGTTATTTTGATTTTTTAAAATTCTGCCTATTATATCTATATACAGAAGACAGATGCTGAATTATTTTTTAAACTTTTCTTTTAGGTGTTTATGAGTTTGTAAAATATTTAAAAGATTTAATTACGGTAGATTTAGATAAGATCAAGATATCTAGATCTAGAAATTTAAATTTAAAAAAAACGAAAAAAATCTTGAAAGTAATTTAAACTACTATTGATTCTTGTAACTCTACTGGTGACTTTACCAGTCATTTAAATTTAGATCTATTGTATAGATTCTAGTATATATAATATATATATATATATATATATATACTCATAGTATAAAGTTACTCAGTTTTAGGCCTAGGGCCTAGTATATCATAAAGTTAAAGTTATACTATAGATCTATCTAGTCACCCTAGTGACTAGCAGTGCCACAAACAGGCACTGAAGTGGTACTGGTAGACTTGATGAATCTGGAATTGTATCTAAAACTAAAGTAGATAATAATAATATGATATATTGATAATAATTGATATATTAAATATATAAAAATATAATCATAATCAAATATATTCTAAATTCATCAGAAGATAATTAACATCTTAAAATGACATAATTTTTAACTTATTTAAAAATATGAACTAGATTAACTCAATTAATAATTTTCTTACCTTTCCTATATTTCTTCCCTGAAAGCTATCCAGGTGGTTTATAAAGATCTTCTTACTCTTTATTTTCTCCGCGGGTTCATCGGCGTTCGCCATTTTGTTTTCGAGTGTAACTAAGAGATACAAAGATTTCCTCTGCAGCCATGTCTACAAATTCTTTCGCTAACTTACTTTATGCTATCGGATTTCTTATTTATTTATTTATTCAGAACTATTGTATCAGCTATAAACATTATAAATGAATAATAGCTCTAGATAATTAATAAGTTCTTTATATTTACAAAAGTTTATTAGTTAATAGTTATGTTTGTTGATTTAAATAAGCTGTCATTTCCTAATATGTTAAAATGATTGCTCCGCTAGTAGACTCCAACTCAATAGAGAGACCGATTCAGTAATAAGAGTGACGCCATTATATTAAGCATGTTATTTATAGGAAAGTGTCGATAGCTAGAATACATATATATTTTTTTTATAGCTTTTATATCAATTAAAATCACACTGTTACGATGTTGGGATTTCTATCACCTGTTTTTCCCAAAGGAATTATCAAATTTAACATTGTCTTTATAAAAAAAAAAAAAAAAAAAAAAAAAAAACTAAATGATAGGCTATATTGTTCTGTAAATTATATACCTAGTCTACCTATAAAGGCAGTGATGCCCAACCTAATTCGACCTGCTGGCCAATTTAATTTCCAATATTCGTGTCGCGGGTCACTTGAACAAAAACATATAAAAGCGAAATGAAAGTGACCTGAAACTATTTGATTTGAGATCCACCACTTCAGTACTTACATTAATTAATGGGATATTTGAAGTTTTCTTTTTTAGGGTCAGAAAATGGCTTCGTTTCTCTACATAAAATGTGAGCTTCACCATCGACTCATTTTCTTGTCTCTTTGTGGTAAATATTCCCATCAATTTTCCATGATCTCTAGACGTAGTTTAACACATTTTTTATTCGCAGCTCAAACCAAGAATGCCGTCATATTTATTTACAATCTGTTTATATATTTTTTAACAGCCACATTTTCTTTACAAATCAAACATGTTGGCTTATTATCATGTTCCACAAGAAAGTGAAGACCTTTTCACTTAATTGGTAGATTCAACACTCAGAGTTCTATTTAATAAACGCACAAATATTAAGTCATGGTACCAATCCATGAGAGAAAAATTGAGAGCTTTACGTAGGTAAAGACACATTTTTCACCTTTTTTAATGGTGATTTTCTACATTTTGTGCCGACATATCGGCCCACATTTTGGTCATCACTGTATTAAGGCATGACTAAAATTATGAACGTTTAGATGCCTGGTGCAGTTTCATCTCTTCCTGTCGATCTAGCTTTTGCTTGTTTAAATTTTTCGAATTTTGCAATCCATATTGAGGATTGATCACATCCTAGCCCAAACCTTCCATAAGACGACGCGGATGACGGTGGGCAGAATTAGAATTGGGGGTCATCGAGAGGACAGTCTAGAGCACATTCCACGCGACATGGCAGCCATGCCTCTCTTTTTTTAAATGCGGCTGTTTATAGGCCTGGTGTTACATTATCAATTAAAATTTAATTACAACACTGCTGTTTAAGATACAACTCCATTTTATTGTCATGAACAAGAAGATGCAAAACTATCAGGAGACTGTAATACATTAATAACACACTTGAGAAAAAACATGTGAACATACTGAGCAGTAGAACAAGAGAGACTACAAGAAAACAAATAATACAAACATACACTATAGCATTAGGTTTCATCATCTTTATTGATATTTCAAAACACTCGTTATTAGTATTTCACTTCTTATGAGTTAGCCAAAAATGATACGTTATTTGCCAAAGTGGTGATTAAAATTAGTGAAAGCCATACAAATCTCAGATTAAAATTACAATTTACGATTTTCCTTCAAATGTAAAATATAATAGGGAGTCTTTTAGATAAACAGCTGATGATTTTCACAAAGACTTACAAAATGGCTCCATCATATCCAACAATACTCTAATGGATAAAGACATAAACAACAGGATAGCCAAGGCAATGGCCACCATGTCACGGTTGCAGAAAAGAGTCTGGGACAACATATTGCTGACTAGCAGTACTAAAGCCATAGTCTACCGGACCTGTGTGTTGAGCACCTTGCTGTACGGAAGTGAAACATGGTCAACCTACTCATGGCAGGAAAAAAAGCTGAATGTCTTCCACCTCGATGCCTAAGGCGGATCTTTAAAATAAGGTGGCAAGATAAGATAACCAATGAGGAAGTGCTACAAAGCGCAGGGTGCCAGGACATACGCTCTGTTATCAGCAGCAGACGCCTTGCCTGGCTTGGCCACGTTCGTAGAATTCCAGTAGGTCGACTTCCACAGGACATCCTGTATGGCGATCTAATAGAAGGCAGGAGAGCCGCTGGTCGTCCACTTTTACGTTATACAGATGTATGCAAACGCGACATGAAGCTCTTCAAAATCGACACTGGCAGCTGGGAAGAGGTGGCACTGGATAGATCCACATGGAGAGAGAGAGCATAAAGGAAGGGTCACGGATAGCAGATGTCATACACAACAGAAGCAGAAAGAAGGGTGAAAATGCAACGGTGCCTGGTGATTTTAAATACCCAACCTGCGATTGCAGCTGTGTATCAAGAATTGGCCTCTTTAGTCACACAAGAAGTTGCAAAGGGAAAAGATCGTCTCTCGAGACGTAAAATGCCACAGAGATTTTCACAATTAACTTAACAATGTCATGAATGCTAAATTGGCAACTCAGTAAAATATATGAAATACAAATGAAAGAAATTTTTAAAATGTCATTCTAAATACAAATACTGCCGGTAAGATAGCTTAACAGCACTTCCTTTACACTGTACACCGGAGACACCCAAAAGCTAGCTATTCATATCGTTTTGCCGCCATTTATGAAAATAATTTTGCAAAGAGAAAGAAACCGTCATTAGAAATGGTTTAATCTTATTAACATGAAAGAAAATGCGTTTCTCACAAGACTAGATCTATAGTTCTATATAGACTAAAGATTATAATCTATTCATATATATACAAGGCTATACCTTAGATAATACAGACGTTACTTCAAAAAAGAAGATGATTACGTCCTACGCGTCATGCATTTAGTCATGCATATTAACCAATAACTTAAATTCTGCCAAGTCACTGGTTTTTCTGGCTAGCTCAGGCAACCCATTCCATGCTCTAATAGCACTAGGGAAGAAAGAGTATTTGTACAAATTTGTCCTAGCATATGGGACGAGGAATGTGCCTTTATTTTTGTGTCTTTCAGAGTATTTTATTAAATTTTGTATTTGAAGATTATGGTTCGGTGTTTTATCTATAATTGCTACTTTACTTTTGAGTCTTCTGTCCTAAAGGCTTTCTAAATTTAGTGATTTTACTAAGGGCGTTACTCTAGTCAAATGTGAATATTCATTTGTTATGAATCTCACTGCTCTATTTTGTGTTTGTTCCAGTTTCTTAATGTTTTCTTGAGTTGAGGGGTCCCAAACGGTGGATGCATATTCTATTATTGGCCTAACCAAGGTTAAATAACATTTTAGTTTTATGTTCTTTTTTGATTTATAGAAATTTCTTTTAATAAACCCTACTGCTTTGTTGGATTTTGTTTTATAGTTTCATCAATATGTGGATTCCATGACAGTTTTTCATTTATTATAACACCTAGGTATTTTGCGTTTTTAGTCTGTTACTGGTTTGCCATGAATAAGATAAGTGGAATTAATTTGTTTTAGTTTTTTTGTTACTCTTAACAACTGACATTTTTCTGGGTGGAAAGACATGCTCCAATTTGATTCCCATTTCTGTAATTCATCTAATTCTCTTTGTAAAATATATGTGTCTTGTGTTGTTTTTATTGTTCTATATATTATGCAATCATCTGCAAATAATCTGACTTTTGTTCCTGAACTAATGCAATTTGGTAAATCATTTATGTAAATTAAAAATAGTAGTGGACCCAAGACTGTTCCTCGAGGTACATCTGAGTTTACTGTTATTGGTGTTGATTTAGAGCCATTTATTATCACAGTTTGTTCTCTCCCTATCAGAAAATCTTTAATCCACTGATGCAGTGGACCATTAATGCCGAAATATTTTAATTTTTTAAGCAAACTATGGTGGTGAACTTTGTCAAAAGCCTCAGAAAAATCTAGTAAGATAGCATCTATTTGTTCACTATTATCTAAACCTTTTGAAAAATCATCAATTAGTCCTATTAGTTGTGTTTCACATGATCTATATTTCCTAAAGCCATGTTGGTATGGGGTGAGGACATTATGTTTGTCTAAGTGGTTTATGATGTTGCTACATATTATGTGTTCTAGGATTTTACATGTGATGCTGGTAAATGATACTGGTCTGTAGTTTCCTGGATCAGATTTTTCTCCTTTTTTAAATAGGGGGGTGACATTAGCTTCTTTCCAGTCCTTTGGTACACTGCCCTGGTTAAGCGATGCCTGAAAGAGTATTTTGAACACTGGGGCTAGCTCATTGCTTAGTTCTTTGAGTAATCTAGCTGGAATACCATCAGGTCCAGACGCTTTATTTGGTTTGGTGTTGGGTAATAGTTTTTGAATTCCATTTTCTTGTACTACTATATCTTCTATGTTGTCTACTTGGTTCAAATTAAGTAATATGTCTTTGTCTCCTGGGGATGAGAATGCTGATGCAAAGTATTTGTTTAGGATGTTTGCTTTAGTTTCATTATCATTATGTATTATGTTATGTTCATCTTTTAATGGCGCTATGCCTGTTGTTTCCATTTTCTTAGACTTAATGTATGACCATAGGTTTTTGTTGTTATCTTTAGATATTACATTGTTTATGTATTCACTCTGCAGCTGTCTGCTTACTTTTTGGGTTAGGTGTTTAATTTTTATATACTTTTTGTAAACTCTTTCTGCCTTGGTTTCTTTAAATTTTCTATATAGGTTTTCCTTCTGTGTACAAAGCTTCTTAAGTCTATTATTAAACCAGCATTTATTTATTTTGTTCGATGTGTACTTAGTTGGTATATGATTTTCTATAATGCTTTTAAGATGGTTTTTAATGAAATTCCAGAGGTCATCGACTAGTTGGTTAATGTCTTTTTCTAATAAGAATGTTTGTTGAAAGTTTAATGCAGCTTGATGTAGTTGTGTTAGGTTACATTTATTCCAGAGTAAGATTATTCTTTTGGGTTTTGTATTGGCTACTGCTTTTATCTGAGTGTGTATTTTTATGATCTCATGGTCTGATAGACCAGGGATAATATCATAATCAACTACTAATCCAGGTCTGTTGGTTAAGAAGAGATCTAATGTGTTGTTTAATCTAGTTGGCTTTTTAATGATTTGATCTAAACTTAGGTTGTGTAAAGTTTTTATGAAAAGCTCATTTATGTCCTTAAGGTTTTGGTGTTTATCTATGGTTAGTGTTTTCCAATTTATATCAGGTAAGTTGAAATCACCTATAATCCAAAAAACTGCATTTTTATTTGTCTCTTTAAGTGTAGTAATCTGATTACATAGTTCCTGCATGTATTCTAAGCTAGAATTTGGTGGTCTGTAAATGCTGCCTATTATTAGGGATGTTGAGGTGGTATTAATTTTACAAAATGTTGATTCTATATTTTTTGAGTTAGGTAAGGTAATTTCTTCTGCTATAAGAGTGTTTTTTATTGCTAAAAGAACTCCTCCATGATTATCAGCCCTATCTTTTCTAAAAATTTCATAATTACTATTGAAAATTTCTGCATTATAAATTTCAGGATGTTGCCAAGTTTCTGTTCCTGCAATTATGTCTGGTTTCTCACATTCTCATAAAATTTCTAAGTCTGCTGTTTTGTTCCTAATGCTTTGAAAATTTATTACTAAGGTTTTAAGGTATTTTGGTATTACTTCTTTAGTAGGTTTGTTTAGTGAGGCTGTTGTATTAGTTTTAGTAGATTTAGGTTTAACAGGAGTGGATCTGGCTAGTGGTTGGTGAGTTTGTTTTGGGATGATGTTTAGGATGTTGTATGGGTTAGAAGTGTCCGCATCAAAGGAATCAAACAGTCCTGATGTAAACTGAGGTAACCCACATGGTACACAGTGCCATGATGCATCTTTGTTGCCTAAGGCATAATACACAGGTGTATTCATATGGAGACATGATGCATGGTACTATTCATCGCAGGTGTCACATTGAATGGCTTTCTGTTTCATGGTGCATACTTTTTTGCAGATGTTGCATCTATCTTTAGATCTAGGCCCTGGATTTGACTCTAAATCTCCTGGTATTAATATTAACAGTGATAGGTATTTATTTCTACTGTGTCTGATTGAAAACTTTCATTTGTGATGGGTAATCTTCTTTAATGTTATGGATGTGTATGTTAGGTTATATGCTTCCTGCATAAGCTGAACTACATTACTATAGGTTAAGTTATTGCACTTTCAAAGTATCCATAATGCTCTCACTAATATAGTAGAAGGCAGGCGGAAGCAGATTTCCTATGAAACAGACAACTATAGAAAGCTCTCACGAAGATTGTGTGGCACATATTTAATCACGAAGATTGGGGGGGGGGGGGGGGGGGAGCATATATTTAATCACGAAGATTGTGGGTTTACATATTTAATCACAAAGATTGTGGGGCACATAATTAATCACGAAGATTGTGGGGCACATATTTAATCACGAAGACTGTGGGCTCTGGGGCACATATTTAAGTCTTGCCGAAGACAGCTGCAGACGACGAGAGGACCTCCAGCAATCAATGACTTAGTCTGCGATAGATGCGTCGAAATGTGTAGGTCGTAACTGGTTTGTGTGGTCATGTGAAATACTGCCCGAATATAGCTATTTAAATATAAAATACAGACGTTACTTCAAAAAACATGATTACGTCCTACGCGTCATGCATTCAATCATGTATGTTAACCAACGTTCCATGCTCTAATAGCACTAGGGAAGAAATTATAATCTATACTGAACTTATGTAAAGCCCTGTAAGAGAGAGAGAGAGAATGTGTTGCTAAGTAGTATAATCAATCCCACGGGTACGGTGTACCTAAGTGAGAGACTTAAGTTCTAGGACTATGCTTTTTTTTATATTCCAAATTAGACTCGAGTTGTGTTTGCAGAGCACCTAGAGTCTAGAGGTATCATGGAAGTCTTTACAGTGTCTAAATACGAGACTGGTCCAGAGTCCACTAAGCATAGACCCATTAGGCTATGAAGGAGGATGGATGACGTATTATACAAAGGCAAAAAAAAAAAAAAAATAATAATAATAAGTAAAACTGGTTTTCATAAAATCCATTAAAACAACGCAAGTCCGTTTAGGTTTATTTTATTTATACCATGGTTTACATTTGTATACAATTATTTTGATTAATGACATTCAAAGTTGTTTTTTCTTTTTTTTACAACTCAGTGTGTCCAGAACTTTTTTCTAAGATTCTGGTCAAGTTGGGCACACTTTTCTCCCATAGCTCTCTCTTCTCTCTGTCCAAATATTCCTGGACAATCGGTCTAGGCTTGAAATCCAAGTATTTGGCACTGCGGAGATCGTAAGTGGGCCAACTGTTAATCAATTCCTTTAAAACTGGTGGTTCAGGATTCCTTTGTGGAAAAACAAGAGAAACAAAAGGAAACTGTATTACATTAAAGCATATAAATAGTTGTTTTTTTTTTAATTTGAATAATGAGCTCGAAGCTGCAATGAGGCAGAGATGCAGGCACTCATGATACCCCCCTTCCCCCCTTTCCTCAACACACACGCATAGGAGGCCAACATCTTCCAGTAAATTATGTTTCATAATATCTTACAGTTAACAACATTAAGTTATGCATAACATACCCAAATTTTATTGTAACGCTACATTCAAAAAACAAGACGAGGCATAAGTGACATCGTGAAATGCTCAGTTGGAAATAAGACTTCGTAGAGGCTAGTTCTAGCTATAAAAAAGGAGTTTGACATAAAACACTTAAATTTGTTGGTACACGTCGTCGGGTTGTAACTCCAGACATGTAGTCCGACTAAGCAGTTGACGTATACATTTCTTAATGCCAAACTACAATAAAACTTGAACGAACTTCTTTCTAAACAACATAGCTTATATTTTTATAAACAGTAGTTAAGGCATGACTGGATTAACACGTGGACGTAATTATGTTTTCTTTTGAAGGAAGGTCTGTAATATATAAGATACGATTTATAAGATAAGATACACAGCTTTCAATTCATTGTAGATGTATATGAAAACACAAACGATATAGTGAAAATACAAATCACTTTAAACACTTCACGTCTTTCTGTCTCTCGACTCCGGGTTGTAGTACTTCCCACTATTTATTACCTCAATCAGGGGCGTAGTTAGCAATTTTCCATCCTTTGGGGCCCGGGGGGTTGACCTCTTTTGGGCCCCTGCATTTCGCGTAATATTTAATGTAAAAAAAAAAAAACACTCATTTGTAGGCCTCCCTCAAGTGGCGGCCCGGGGGGGGGGGGGTAAAATCCCCCTCCTTCCCCACCCTATCTACGCCACTGACCTCAATCTATCCAGCGTATACAAACAACTTCTCTGCCATAATGCTACTCATGATTACATCAGAAATACGCCAACACACTCTTTAAACACAAATACACTATTCATCTACGCTACTGCGTTGATCAACTATCTTATGTTCCTTCCAAAGAGCAGATAATTACGTTCTAGTCAAATATAAACTTCATCAACTTGTGAGTTGTGTCTTATTCACAAATCTAAACAAACACCAACACCGCAGACTAATGCAACTCATACAGCATATTATCATGGGACACCCGAGCAGCTCACCACAGTTATTGGTCGACATTCCAATATTGTTTAGTCAATAAGTAAAAAAAAAATAAGTATCTCTTTCTGACCCTATGATTTATAAGGCCGACAGTTAACAAGGGTCCACGTGGCAAGATCAACGACCACCCGACTTTCCCAAATTAATGTTAGGTACCCATTAGCGTCGTACTCATGGGCGTCCCAAAAATTCCGAAATTCAAGACCCAAGTCTTCACTAGTATATCATTTTTTTTTGGTGCAGAAAATAGGTTCGAGATTATTCAAACAAACACTCGTAGAAAATTTAATTTCGTCTTTATGCAAGAAAAGAGGTTTAAGGACAAGATCGTTAGGCAATAATCTCCATTTGTCAAGAAGATGGGACAGAGAGATATAGAGGGAGATGAAGCAAAACTGCAAAGATGACAACTCTTGACAAGAAGAATAGTGAGTCATGGCTCAGTTCGGACATTGACCAATCGGAGTGTACTTAGGGCGATTAAAAGAAAATTACGACGGCACGATACCGCCGCTGCAGGACGATGAAACGTTGAACCAAGTCTCGCTGAATCTTTCGTCTTCCTTAATATGGGACTAGGCTATGAAAGTGATAGAGAGATAACTGGTACATAGGGAACTAGGCTACGAAAATGATAGAGAGATAACTGGTACATAGGGAACTAGGCTACGAAAATGATAGAGAGATAACTGGTACATAGGGAACTAGGCTATGAAAGTGATAGAGAGATAACTGGTACATAGGGGACTAGGCTATGAAAGTGATAGAGAGATAACTGATACATAGGGAACTAGGCTATGAAACTGATAGAGAGATAACTGGTACATAGGGGACTAGGCTATAAAAGTGATAGAGATAACTGGTACATAGGGGACCAGGCTATGAAACTGATAGAGAGATAACTGGTACATAGGGGACTAGGCTATGAAAGTGATAGAGAGATAACTGGTACATAGAGGACAAGGCAATGAAAGTGATAGAGAGATAACTGGTACATAGGGGACTAGGCTATGAAAGTGATAGAGAGATAACTGGTACATAGTGGACTAGGCTATGAAAGTGATAGAGAGATAACTGGTACATAGGGGACTAGGCTATGAAACTGATAGAGAGATAACTGGTACATAGAGGACAAGGCAATGAAAGTGATAGAGAGATAACTGGTACATAGGGGACTAGGCTATGAAAGTGATAGAGAGATAACTGGTACATAGTGGACTAGGCTATGAAAGTGATAGAGAGATAACTGGTACATAGGGGACTAGGCTATGAAAGTGATAGAGAGATAACTGGTACATAGGGAACTAGGCTATGAAACTGATAGAGAGATAACTGGTACATAGGGGACTAGGCTATAAAAGTGATAGAGATAACTGGTACATAGGGGACTAGGCTATGAAACTGATAGAGAGATAACTGGTACATAGGGGACTAGGCTATGAAAGTGATAGAAAGATAACTGGTACATAGAGGACAAGGCAATGAAAGTGATAGAGAGATAACTGGTACATAGGGGACTAGGCTATAAAAGTGATAGAGATAACTGGTACATAGGGGACTAGGCTATGAAAGTGATAGAGAGATAACTGATACATAGGGGACAAGGCTATGAAAGTGATAGAGAGATAACTGGTACATAGGGGACTAGGCTATGAAAGTGATAGAAAGATAACTGGTACATAGGGGACTAGGCTATGAAAGTGATAGAGAGATAACTGGTACATGCAGTGAACTTCACATCGAAAGTCCCCTTTGAAGAATGTTACCCAAGTAGCAGCGCGCTGTAGATCCCTAAGGTCACCAGGTCTCAAGGTAACTTCTTGTACGGGGACAGGGAGACCTTAGAAAACACTGCCCGATTCTTTTCACGTGCTCGAAGTGAATAGCCTCAACACGTTCCTCGTCACGAAAGGTGTTCCAGGTAAGATCGTAGTGCGTGGTTGTGCTTAAAAAAAAAGGTCTGTAATATTAAACGTCTCATAAAAAAATATCTTTTAAATTCTAATTTGGGGAAATCTTACATCTTAGAATACTGTGAGTTTCAAATAAAGTGAAAAAAAATGACATTAAAAATAAGAAATATAACGATAAATTGACTTCTAGATAATGGCGACTATTTTATAGATACAAAACAAGCGCTATGAAAGATCTTACCCATTTTTCACAAACTCTGCGATTAGAGCACTGTAAAGAGCTTTCAACTCTTGGTCTTCCTGACTAAAGTTTCCTGTCATCCCAGCTTGTGTGATTTTATTCATGTCTTCTAAGGAAAGGTCCAACAGATAAACGATATCCAGGCCGTGAATCATCCCTCTGTATGCTCCCTTCATAAACTGTGGATAGTGGTTGAAGTACAGGTACCACACTCTTCCGTTTGGATTACGCGCCACGGCGTTGAGTAGATCGTAGGTTGGAATCGAGAATAATAAATCACTGATGAGTGAAGGTAAAGCTTGGTCCCGCCCCTTTCTCCGATCGTACCATTCAAAAACGAACGAGGTAAGGTCTTTGGATGGATCTTTTCGGTCTAAACGATCAGCAACATTGTACTTTGCCGAGAGCCAGACGACTTCCTCCCATTGTTTATCTTTCTCTTCGATGCTGACGTTTTCTCTGCTGTAATGGAAGGATTTGAACATGTTGTACAAGACGTCTGGTCCTTGTTGCTCGTTATTGTTTAAACTGATTAGATAAGGCTTGTCGTGAAAACGAATGGAGTCGAGATAGCGCTCGTCGTTTAGGAGATTAAGAGGATCCCGAGGAAGGAAATCCCCATCAGCCCTTGGAACGAAAACAGGTCTATAAAGACGAAATGTTACGTCCTTAGACAACTCTTCTGCAGATTTCGATCTCATGCAGTCGACAATGGATCGGCTTTGCTCTACGTTCGCCAATGCGTCAGTGTCAACAGGCACACATCCCAACTTTTTGGCCAGATTTAGTGCATCTGCCTTGGCGTTGACGTATTTGCCAAACAGTGAAGTAGCAGTTCCGCTATGGCAAATCACTTTAGAGAATAGTCCCACTGCATGAGGGCTTAACGCTATAAACGAAGCAGAAGCTCCACCTGCCGATTCGCCGGAAACAGTAATGTCTTCTGGGTCTCCTCCGAAAGCAGGTATATTCTCTCTCACCCACTTCAAAGCAAGAATCTGATCCCAAAGACCGTAATTTCCAGGAGCTACTTCGTCTTCAGTGCTTAAGAAACCCAGAACTCCTAGTCTGTAGTTAACCGTCACTACGATGATATCGTGTTCAGTCAAAAAGCTCCCCAAATCATGGCCAAAGGAGGTGCCGACAACGAATCCGCCTCCATGAATCCAGAAAATAACCTTCTTCCTTGCGTCTCGATTTATCTCATTGACAAATACATTGAGAAATAGGCAGTCTTCAGAACAATTGGCTTCAGGAGGCAGCATGAGTTGTGACTGGATACATGAAGCTCCATATGCTGTAGCATCGTACACACCATCTAAAGGCACCAAAAATTAAAAAAAAAGTATTGTAGATATTTTAGTTAGGTAATACATTCTAACGGTTATTCGTATTATATTATTATTTAATACTTTTAATTTATAAGCCTAAATTTCTATGTGATGTTCATGGAATATGGAGGGGGGGGGGAGGTGCCATAAAGTTTCTTGCCCCGGTCGTACGTTTTGCTCACTACGCCTCTGGAATAGGACTAAATCACTTAGGTTACTGGCAAATAGAAATATTATTTGATAAATAAAACACTTAAAATCATCATTTGACTCTTTGCTTGCGGCAGTCTTGTCATTCTTTACAATGTCTTGCAAATTAAGAAATGGAGAAATCATTTCCTAATTAGCCTGACATCTTCAGACATGTAGAAAGCTGTATTTCGCCGGTAACATATCCAATAAAGATTTATGCAATATTAGGCTTAACTGTGATCTACAAAGTTCAATACATCATTCTCTTTAACGCTAGAAAATCGTACAGAATAGAATGAATCATAGTGGTCTATATTAAATCATATAGCACCATCATTGACTACAGATTATTTCAAGTCGGTAATGTTTTCAAGCGAAACAAACATATAGTGTGAGTAGTGTGTGCAACTAATTCAAAATAAATTTTTGAGCTCTTGATGTTATCTGGCACCTGGTCGCTGATAGGCGATGGAGTCTTTTAGGATCCGTGGTTCGAGTCTTTCTCAGCACTTATCTATATTTCGCCACATTTTCTTCACGCTGTTCTCTCGATAACCTTGGTACCTAAGGGCTGCTATTATTATCTCATGTTTATTCATTATTTGTTTCAGCACTAAAAGCTTCAAACTTCATTTATGTTATAAACTTTCTAGATTTAAATATTATTTACAAGATAATCGAATACTAGGCCTACAAAAATGCCCTACATAATAAATCTAAAAGATAATTGAGCAAACTATAGTTACTTACTTAGTTCTGGGTGCCGTTCGGGCTTGGCGAATCTCAACTCTCCCAATGGAGGCTTGGCGTACGGGATCCCTAGGAATGCTAAATATGACTTTCCATTTTGAGCAACTTTTTCAACTCCTTTCACTTGACCGAAAGGTGCTTTGACTAAAGGCGTTGTCTCCACCAGTGCAATAAAGCAACAAAGTGCTGACAGTAAAGCAACCTTAAGTCTCGCCATAGTTCAATCAATTTAATGTCTCGATTTAACTTCAAAAGAATGTAAACTTCTGACTTTAAGAAATAAAATGTACACTGAATTAGAATATAAAAATTTAGCTACTATCACAGAATGCAGTTACATTTACTACCCTATAATACTGACAAAGTTACGATTCGTAGGACGGACTAGTCTTGATATAGACAAACTCAGGCCCACATTTTTTTTAACATTGACAAAACTCTTGTTAAGTATGTTCAATGGTATTCTTTGGTCTTGATTTTCAATGTTTATGATATCAACAGTTTACAGAAGTGCTAGATCTATATAAGATACATCTAATTTCAGTTCCCCCCCCCCCCCACACACACAGAACCTTAACATGGCAGAGTTCTGAATCTTCAGAAGTACACTTACAGATCATAATTCAACTTTTAAAAAAAATTACACATACAAGCACAACGTTTTTGATTTATATATAAACAGGTTAAAATGATGTGTGTGTGTGTCTGTGAGGGTGATTTTCATAAATCACAAAATAAATAATATATTTACTTTGGAAAAAAAAAAGATTTATAAATTAATAAAACAATTTTACAAAAAAATCAGGCCATAGAATACACAAATCAGTGTCTAAAATATCGAAAATTAAACTTTTAAAGTGAGTGAATTTCCAAAATATTTTTGGTAATTGTATGCATATTGTTAACTAACCATTGCAGGCCAACAGATCGTCCTATAAATACCAGTCTAAATCGGCATTCGAATTATTTTGGTCGTTAGCCGAATGACGTCTTTTTGGGGAGGATAAAGAACAGCTGTCGAGGACACGAACAGAAATGGCTTATTATGGCTTATTATGGCTTATTTGATCTACAATATACGTTTAAGTTTAAGGCACTGGGTGGCAGTGGGATAATTAAGCTTTGTCCCCTATCTCTGTTCCTATAGGTAATTACTTGTCTTCCAAAGAAGCGGTAATACCTTTTTATTTTCTTTTGAAGGATTCGTCGTCAGCTCTTCCTTTCACCATGATATGGGAAGTCTTTTGTCTGACATATCAGCGTAGTGATGGTCACCTATAGACTATGAGTATCTCAGAGGAAATTACGTGCTATGGGGTCAGAATCTTGCTTTGAAGTGGGTGAAAAAGAATATAGCTGTCTTGGGAGACCCATAAGACATTACTATTTTTGGAGAATCAGCAGGTTGCGCTACTGCTTCGTTGATAGTGTAAACACTCAGGCCATTCGTCATAGAAGGCCTCAACTTTGTGGGCAGTGGAGACCAATAGCTCGTTGACACGTCGTACAGACCTATAACGTGGCAACTTGCTATTGGTCTAAACTGTCCATGAGTTGCAATCTTGCAGGTCAGTGTGCAGGCCTTCTGTGACGATTGGTCTCGTGAGCACTCGTGTTCTATGAAGTCATTTCTCATATCGGAACTAATTAGCTGTTGGCCAAGAATGTGCGCGCCAACGAAGATTCGCTAAATTTTACCAAAAAGATGTACTGTGTGCCTATTGACATGGACGCTTTGGTGACTTTGGACCGTAGTCGATCCATTAAACCAACTACTTTGAATCAAAATCTGCAGAACAGTTGTCCAGAGACAACACATTTCGTCTTTATAGACATGTTTTCGTTCCAAAAGTTGTTGGGGATTCGCTTCCTCGGAATCCTGTTAACCTCCTACACGATGAGCGATAAACTGACTCCAATCGTTTTCATAAAAAGCGACAACTTTTTGGAGAATGAGAAACAGAAACAGCCGGTGTTACGGGAGGTTGACAGCTTATATCTGGTGTTGCAGGAGGTAGACACCTCAATGCTGGTGTTGCAGGAGGTAGGAACCTGATAGCTGGCGTTGCAGGAGATAGACACCTCATAGCTGGTGTTGCAGGAGATAGACACCTCCTAGCTGGTGTTGCAGAAGGTTCACACCTCATATCTTGTGCCATAGTACTCTTATCATAAAAAGTGAGAGTCAAAAGTTAATTTCTTACAACCATTTCGTTAATTAAGGTTTACATTTAATTAGTTTAATAGCCATCAACACATATTTCATAACAATATTTCATATGATAGGCTCGGTTGTTTAATTAATATGATTAGTTGGCCTCCTTCAGTCGTAGAACGACTATGGTTCATCTCGTAGAACTTAGATATTGTATTCGATTTCGCAGATAAAGAATGAGTGCAGTACTTCACGTGATTACAGAGACCCTCTTGCGACCTGTCTTATATGATAATTGAATTACATACCCACTACGCTCTAGATTTTTTCCCAGGCTATATATTGTTCATTTTGTTATATATTGTTCATTTTGGCCGGAGTACTCCCTCCTTTTTAAAAAAAACTTCCAATAAACGGGGCACATTTTAATGATTCCCTAACATAGGCCTACATTCTAGCCCGTAAATTCTATTATCTGTTTTGGAATTGAAACATTGATTTGAAACGGCACGCCCCATTTCTCTATCCTTCTCTTTTTCTCTGTATGGAAACTCCTTTTTGTTTTGTTTTTCACCTTGCGCATCGCAATGTATGCATAACATAAAATTTCGACTTGAATAGGAACGACCTGCTTTATATAACCCCGACGACACACGCACACAGAACTACTTTTGGCCCAAGAATTCTAGTATCAATTATGTAGTCTTATGTACTCTGACATTTTTTCGGCTTCTAATTTTAATATCGAAATATTTAATATACTCCATGGTGCTTCTGGGCCGGAAATCACCCCTCCCACTTTCTCATACAATGACAACTTCTAACTTTATTTAAGCATCTTCCAATGGATCGACATCTCATCACACAATTGTCAGCTCTGGAATTCTAAATCTAGCACTTTTAGTTTTATCTACGTAGCCTACGTTATTAGGCCTATCGACACCGCACACATTTTTTCTAGACTATCAGTTTCATGTCTATATAGGGGGACATTGCATTGTTTCGAAAGCTTCAAATGAAGTCTCATCCGTCCAGTTTCCCACACTACATTTATTTTGGCATTATTTCCTTAAAAAAAAAAAAAAATGAATGTCGGCCGCCCCATGCCTACCCACACTACGTTTATTAGGCCTATAAATGATAAAACTCTTGAATATATAATATAAATACCAACTCCCATTCCAGAAAGCACGTATTGATACATGTCTGTCAGGTACCTATAAGAGTTGTGTGGATTCGGGCGTCCTAAAAATCCCGCAATTTAAAAATCGCTGTCTTCGCGGGGATTCGAACTCCATCGCATTATCTTCTTCTTATATTATATAATACAGACGTTACTTCAAAAAAAGAAGATGATTACGTCCTACGCGTCATGCATTTAGTCATACATATTAACCAATGACTTAAATTCTGCCAAGTCACTGGTTTTCCTGGCTAGCTCAGCAACCCATTCCATGCTCTAATAGCACTAGGGAAGAAGGAGCACTTGTACAAATTTTTCCTAGCATATGGAACGAAAATTTTGCCTTTATCTTTGTGTCTTTCTGAGTATTTTATTAAATTTTGTTTTTGTATTTGAAGATTATGATTCAGTGTTTTATGTATAATTGCTACTATACTTTTGAGTCTTCTATCCTGAAAACTTTCTAAATTTAATGATTTACAAAAGGTGTTACTCTAGTCAAATGTGAATATTCGTTTGTTATGAATCTCACTGCTCTATTTTGTGTCTGTTCTAGTTTCTTAATGTTTTTTTGAGTTGAGGAGTCCCTCTTATTTGAGATTAGGATTAAGGTTAGGCTACTGTATTTTATGTAGTCTAGCTAATATTTGGGAGTTACATATTTGTTTATAATATGCATTTTTTATATTTACTCAAAAAAATACTGAAGTAGTATACCAAAAAAAAAACAAAAAAAAACCACCATTAGGTAGGGCCTACAAATGTGCTATATAAAATTAAATGTAATTCATATATCAGATTAGATTATCTTTAATATGGTTAAAAAAAAAAGACAATAAAATTGACGAATCTGATTTACATTTTCAATTTGATTTAGAAAGCCTTCAGGACAGAAGACTCAAAAGTAAAGTAGCAATTATACATAAAACACTGAACCATAATCTTCAAATACAAAAACAAAACTTAATAAAATACTCCGAAAGACACAAAAATAAAGGCACATTCCTAGTCCCCTAAGCTAGGACAAATTTGTACAAATACTCCTTCTTCCCTGGTGCTATTAGAGCATGGAATGGGTTGCCTGAGCTAGCCAGAAAAACCAGTGACTTGGCAGAATTTAAGTCATTGGTTAATATGTTTGACTAAATGCATGACGCGTAGGACGTAATCATCTTCTTTTTTGAAGTCTCAACTCAACTTGAAGTCAAAACTGTATCAAGGTAGGCCTATATCTACGTATTTATCGAAATATCTGAACTAGACCAAGAGCTATACATACTAGGCCGAATTTATCTGGATCAGATTTATCGAATTTATCTATATAAGTAGCTCAAGAGTTCTAGATTTTATTATATATAGGCCTACTAATATATGCTGATATTCCATGCTCGATAAATTATATTTTTAAATATTTTTTTTATAATCTAGAGTCTACGTTGTATTAATTTTTTTCATGTTCGGATTTAGAACCACTGTACTAGACAAGTATTTAGATCTCTTAGTAAACGTTCAAGACTTTTCTCGAAACATTTATGTAGGCTACTTGTTATTCAAACCTAACAAAAGTAAGGAAAAGTTGTAATCGAAATGTGAGACGCATGCGTTAAAAAAATGCCGGTTAATACGCTCATTGAAATAGTAGTAACTAAAGTAGAAGCTAGTATTTTTAAAGCTTTTCGATCTTATTCTTTGCAGCAAGATATTTGATATCAATAAAAGTATAAAAACCTTATGCAGATATAAGCTCCAATGCCAATTCGTATAATTTTGTTTTATTAATAAAAACAATTAATTTGAATAATATAAAATTTCATTAAAATCTGGCAAAAAACAAGGGCCGTAATACTTTCTAGAAATCTCGTGTTGCCAGAAAATTCTCACCATGGCGGATGCAATCAAGAAGGTTTGTTAACTACGTTAATTCTTAAGATGAAGAGGATTTCTATTAGTTCTATTTAGCTTATATTTTTTAAGTTAAATTATCCCGTATCTTGTTTCTTCTTTAAACGCTATCTAGGTCTAGAATTATCAAAATTTTCTCAACGCAATTGGTTTAAAGTTAAAACTTTAAGTTGAAGTTCCGATTTCTTTTTGATTTTGTCATTTTATGAAATTGGTGACAATTCTGTCAATTCATTTTGATTTTCATTTAATATTGTTATATTCTATTCAATGTCACTTTCCTTAAAAGTAAGACTAAGATAACTGTACTTAAGTGTCACTGTGTCAGTAATTCATCCATACTCACTGTCGTATACTGTAGTGCACTAGTCAGTGGTACTCACTGTGTGATTGTACTTTCACACTTGTGTCAGTCATATCAAGAGTTTAGATACTAGTCTAGCCATGATTCATAGATCTACATTTTAGATCCAGATTCTATCTTTAGAGATAGAGTTTAGATACTAGTCTAGCCATGATTCATAGATCTACATTCTAGATACAGATTCTATCTTTAGAGATAAAAAGATTAGAATTAGATCTAAAACTAGATTTCGAAATCTGGAATTCACTCATTATGATTAGTTTAGTTTAATGTACAGGGTCTTTGTAAGTGCTATACAAAAAAATAATTATACAGCTGAGGGCTGAGTCAAAGTCAAAGACTTTCTGGGCCCATGGATGGTCCCAAGCATCAGACTGTCAGACCCTTTCTGGACAAATGTTCTATTTGGGATGGATCAAGGGGTTGGTTCTGTATTCTGTCTTATAATTGTCTCCTCTAATGAACATTTTCTCCTGGGTGCCACATTGAGCAGAGAAGCATCACCTAGGGCTAGGGTTTAGGTGTGTAGCATAAAAATAAAACCAGTACAGAGTATTTGTCTCAGTATAATGTACTCACTAACTCAGTGTGTCTCATTGTATCAGCCCCTCTGTCATTGCAGATCAACACACTCTCTAAATTCAAAGTTAAACTAGATCTATTAGTGATAACTAATGAATTGAAGTTTAGATGATAGATTAGATTTTAAGATTTTATCTACTAGAAGATCTTAAGTTACTAATCTAGATCTCAACAAAGCATTTGTAAACTAATCTAGATTTACCATTTTGAAACATATTTTAGAAATCAGTTCAGAATCTAGATCTCAACGATAGCTTAATGACATTCACTGACAGTTTAAATGATGTGATCTAGATCTAGTTGTAATTTCAAGTTAACATTGAGACTCATTTGAGTAGACTAGATCTAGTAACAATGCTCATTTAATTGTAGACTTTACAAGAATACTTGACATCTAGTGGTACTACCATTGTCTGATTATCATGGTCTTATGACATTGATGTGCATCTCCACAATGTCTCTAACTTACAAGTTAACATTATACTTCCCTGAACCATCAAACAGAAAGGAGTATTTTTGTATTCATGTATCTTAATAGTGAGTCATCATGCCACACCTAGACAATTTCCTATTTGCATGAGTCTAAAACTATATTTTGCATTGTATAACATTTAAGTGTCTCTTTGTTTTAGTTAAATAATTGTTCTAATCAAGTGGATACCCAGACTTGGATTTGGCAAGTCTGTGAAAGTCATAAAGAATATGAGACTTATATAATTTTTATACAAATCATTTTTTTTTACAGGCAATTGTAGAAAAAGAAAAAGGAAATGCAGCTTATAAACAGAAAAATTTTGATCTGGCACTTCAACACTATGAGGCTGCAATACAACTTGATCCGACTAACATAACACTACATACTAACAAAGGAGGTTTGTTTTTCTTCTTTTTGATAATTCGTATTTGTTTGGTTTTGTTTAGTTCTTAGTCTTTGTAAAATAACGTCTGTTTCTCAGCTTATACAAATTGTTTTCTGTTTTGAACAGCTGTTTACTTCGAACAAGGCAAATATGATGAGTGTATACAAGTATGTGAAGAAGCAGTTAATATAGGGAGAGAAAACAGGGCAGATTTCAAATTAATTGCAAAGTAAGTTGGCAGTAACTTTTACACACATACTATGAATATTTTTAAAACATTATATTGCATATATATACTTAATACCAACTGCTTATCCTAACTTTAATGTGCAGTTTAATTAGGATAAGTGTTAATATTATCAATTGTCCTTTCAAAAAATAAAATTCATTTGCTCTCACAGTTCAGCACAAATACTTCTTTGTATTCATAATTTCAGATTAAACATCTATCACTCACATGAGCTAATATTATATCTATTTAAGTAAATTAACTCTGTGTTATAGCTTCACTGTAGGTATATAACCCTAATTTTAGTTGATTGATTTTTTTTTCAGTAATTTTTCCTTGCTATTTCAAACTTATGAAAAAAATTTTCAGGGCTTTGTCAAGAATAGCTACTGCCTATTTGAAAAAGAATGAACTTGAAGCAGCCTTGAATTATTATAATAAAAGTTTGACAGAACATAGGCAGCCTGATATTGTTAAGAAAGCTCAAGAGGTAATGACCTATCTTTTTAATTCAGCCTGTAAATTCAACATTCAATTTTTGAAATTTTGAAAATGTATTTACTTTTTTTTTTTTCAAAGGTGCAACAAAAAATCAAAGAGAGAGATCGTCTTGCTTACATAAATCCTGAGCTGTCCTTGTTTGAAAAGGAGAAGGGAAATGAAGCATTCAAAGAAGGTTTGCAATATACATTTTTTTTTTACAATACAATTTATTTATTAGCACAATGTGTAATGGTCCGTGGTGATTGCTTTTTTTTTTCCCCCTTTAATATCAGAGTGTCCACTGCCTCCTGAAATTCAGAAAAAAAAATCAAAAAGTCCTGGAAATCTCCTGGAATTTCGCCGATCATAAAAAAAACGGCATAAAAAAATTATCACGGTTGCATTGGATGGGCCCTCGCGGCGGAAATAGATTTGAAATGAGCATTTTTTGTGTTTACTGCTCCTTGACAATAGATAGATCTAATCTATTTATAGATTAGTATTCGTTATCGGATCGATTTTTCACTGAGCACGTTGATTTTCATGCAAAGTACGTTACGTAACTTTTTACGGGCTGGCTGTGTCAATAAGCTTACCAGATTCTAAAAATGCACTAGATTCTAGATATACGCTAAATCATTAGATCTAGAATGTAGTGAAGCCTTGAAAAGCTCGCAAATTTTGGTGACTTAAATTAGATCTAGAGTCTGTATTTACGGAAGATTCGGTGAAGATAATTCTCACATAGCTGTGAAAAGTCTGTGAATTTTAGTGACTTAGATCTAGAGTCTAGATTTACGTTAGATTAAGGGAAGATAATTGTCACACATCCATGAAAAGTCTGTGAAATTTTGTGACTTAGATCTAGAGTCTAGATTTTTACAGTAGATAGGTGAAGATAATTCTCACACAGCCGTGAAAAGTCAGCGAATTATAGTGTCTTAAATTTAGATCTAGACTCTAAATTTTACACTTATTCATTAGAATCTAGTGAAGATAATTCTCTCACAGCTGTGAAAAGTCTGCGAATTTTGTGACTTAGATCTAGACTCTAGATTTAAGGAAAATATTTCGCTCACAGCTATGAAAGTTCGTAAAAGTTATTTCGGTCATAAAAGACAGGGAAACTACATAGTTGAAAAAGAAATTGTGCTTGGGGGAAAAAGAAAGATAACGCACACACATATTTATATATATATATATATATATATATATGCATAATAAGGCTTGTCTTCCAGTCTGAAGATTAGTGAGCAATAATAATAATCAACTTTGACTATTGTTATGTAATATTTTGGCGCGAATTTTATGTCCTGGAATTTTAAAATTTCTCCTGGAAAGGTCTGGAATTTCATATTGACTTTGGTGCAGAAACCCTGTAATATAGAAGACTTATTTATGATAAAAATAATTAAGATCCTGTGATACAGAATTTTTCATTGGTAAAGGAACAAAAATCTCATTGACTTTGCTTAGCCCACTTCTTGCAGTAGATGTTGGTGCCTTTGTTTTACAGAACTAACCAATTTGAATTCCCGCAACTTTTTTTGTGTAATCTTAAACTAAATTGTTTTTCCTTGCAGGCAAATATCCTTTAGCTGTCCAACATTATACAGAGGCAATCAAACGTAATCCAGAGGATGCCAAGCTCTATAGTAACAGAGCAGCCTGTTATACAAAGTTAATGGAGTTTCCTATGGCATTAAAGGATAGTGAGGAATGTATTAGACTGGATCCCAAGTTTAGTAAGTACTGGTACCTGTAATCTTGATATTAGTATAATTTTTATTTTATGCATGGTTTTGAATTTGTATTATTAATAAATGCTTTTTTTTTTCTTTTAGTTAAAGGTTATCTTCGAAAAGGAGCAGTGTTGTTAGCTATGAAAGAACCAACTAAAGCCACCTTTGCTTATCAAAAGGCATTAGATCTGGATCCTAACAATGCAGTAAGTTTCTCACCTCTGAATATGCTATTTCTGGAGCAATGAACCCATTGATTAAATGATCACCTGCAATATTTTTGTTTCCCTTTCTATAAATTACACCCTTTGAATTACTGGTACTGCTACTATTACATACTATTTATCATAGCATTGTTTTAACAATCGTTTATTAATTATGTTTTAAAGCAGAAAACCAAAAGTAGCTAATCTGCTGCAACTTAGCAAGTGATGGAGAAATAGATTTTCAGTAACTTTCTAGTATTTTGATATCTAAATGGGAAAACTCGTGTCTTTCTAGAAGCAGTAGTCTTAGGAATAATGGTCTTTTGTGGGGTCAGCTATCAAAACACAGTGATGTATGTGAAGAATTTTTAAAATTTATTTTGCTCTTTTAAATTTTTAACACATACATTATTTTTAAATAGTTTAAATTTGATCATATGAACCAAGACATGGTCAATGATTCACTGAGAGAAAATGATACAACCATTGTTTATTAACATGCCTGTTGCACAATTACTTGACTACCTGTATAGTCACTGAAATACTTGTTAGACATTCTCTACTAGTTTTCTCGCAATGTCTTAGGCTAAGAATAAAATTTGGGGTGAATACTATTGTCATGCCCTTGAAATTTCTTTCTCACTACCTTTTAAAAAAGAAAAAAACTTTCAAGCATTAGTCATTACTTTAATAGCATGTGTCTAAAATGATAAGCAGTTTAATAAATACAGATGCAGAAGTATGGCAAATGAAATAATGACAACTTTACAAACATTTGTACATGCCAATCAAACACTCTATTTTCTTACAATTTAATATTTAAAAGTAAACAGAGTTTAAAAAAAAAAAAAGGATTAATTTTATACATAGGTCTCTTCATTTCATAATTTTCTTAAAACTTCTTAGTACTTTAACCTAAAATATTTAGTTGACAGCATTTTATTAGTGAGTGCATGCAGGGAATAGTGGATTTCATAGTTACCAACATTGATTTTTGTAATGACAAAATATAATATTTGTGTGTATTTAAATGACTATATTTAATGGAGTACTTTGTGACTTTTATTAGGAGGCTTTAGATGGCTACAGAAAAGCACTAATGGCAGAAAGTGAAGACCCAGAGGCTGTGAAGCAGAAAGCTATGTCTAATCCTGAAGTGCAGCAAATTCTCAGTGACCCAGCAATGCAGATGATTCTTGCTCAGATGTCTAAAGATCCCAAGGCTGCCAGAGAGTAAGTACATATAAATATATAATTATATGTGCTTTAAACATATCATACTTAGTAAGCACATTGAAATTAGAAAAAAATATTCAAGATACAATTTTTGGCAATTAAAAACATGAGGGAATAATATCGAGACTTTTAGCATTGATTAGTGGAGTTTCTTTTCAGAAAGAGCTTGTCAGACATGCCTACAGTCCCGCATTATGCGGAATCATCTCGCAAAATCATAAATAAAGCTCACATATTCCGCATTCACGATTGTTTGTTCCGCCAAGTCTGAATTCTGGCACTAAAAAAAATTGCTGTTTTTTTTCATTATTTATCAATAGTGCGAATTGAAAATACTGAGTGCAAAATAAAATTTATATAGGTCTGTGTTTATTGTTTACATTTCTTCTACTCCCGGACCTGGTGTGTCCTATATTTACGAAGAAATGGTTGAGCTAGTTCTAGACATAGATCTACTGATCTAGTAGTCTAGGTCTAGATATTAGTCTTATTAGATCTGTTCTTAGAATCTAGTAAGTGCTAATTAGCCAAATATTCCATTCAAATCCCTTTCTTTTCCCGACAATGGCTCTACTAGATCTAGTCTAGACTAAGTCACTAGATTTAGATTATTCTAGATGATAGATCTGACTATTCTAGCACTAACTCCTTGAACTGGTTTCTAAGTAATCAAAAGGATTTTTAAAAAAAATACGTTATTAAAGATCTAGACCTAAATGTAATTAACTTAGAGTTAGACACAGTAAGGCTAAGTCCTAAATAAGGCTATAGATCTACTTATAAACTTATTACATAGTGTCATAGTCATAGATAGTCTAAATTAGTTTCTAGATCTAGAAGTAGAAGTAGGGCTAGCACTAGATAACTAGAAGTAGACTCTAGATCTATCTAGAAATAGACTTAGAAGGTGATAGATCTCTAGATTTCTATATTTCATTATGTAATAAATTTAGCCTGGAAAACTCCTTGAATTTCATATTGACTTTGGTGCAGAAACCCTGAATATAGGAGTTAGAGCTATTGATTTCAAAAAAAGGACATAATTATGAATTAAAGGTTCTCTTACTTTTAATTATAAATACTATTTACATCTAATTTATAAGAAGCAAACTAGTATTGTTATTAAAGTAATATAATTGAAGTTTTATTTATTGCGTACAATATGGCTGACAAACGTAAACGTGTGTATGTTCCACATTGGTGCCCAAAATTCCACATTTTCAACCTGAGTGTTCCACATTCTGGGTCTTGGGGGTAGGCATGTCTGGCTTGTACATAATTATGTTTTATATCTCTGTGTAAGCATATCCTGCTGGAGATTACAGAGACTGAAATGCAACAATTTTTCATGGTCTTACTCCAAACATCTTCTTTTCTTTCTTTCTAGACATTTAAAAAATCCAGATGTTGCAGCAAAGATTGAGAAACTGATGGAATGTGGCATAGTGTCACTACGCTGAGAACCCTAGACTTAACTTGCTACTTGAAAATTCTCTACTTCCCTTCAGCTTTAACATTGACAGCCCATCAAGTGAGACCTGAGCTACCATGCAAATATTAGGCAATCATGTCCTACTTGATGTTTGGAACAGTGATGTGGTCAATTGTTTTAGTTGTTACTTGATCATTATTTGGTTATATTGTTTTGTTTTCTTTTTTAAAGATTTTTTTTTTAAGAATGATTTTTTTTTTATAGCATTATTTACTTGTATTTAGTAATGTCAGCTATTATTGTCAATATTTGATCTGTTGAATGATAGGCATTGATTTTTATCTGCATAAATAATGTCTTGAAAAGTATTTTTCTGACTGGTGTGTGTTCTCGTTTCATTGTTTTAAGAGGTCCAATAGTATTTCTATTAGCTATTGCTACTGAAAAATTTTGTGATTACAACTTTTTTTTAAACATTCTCTCATTTTATGCAGTAAATTTGTTTCATTTGGTAGGCCAATTAAAATTTCAAACCTTTTTTTTTTGCTTAGTTAGCATCAAGAACAAAAGTTTGAAGTAGTTGCAAATAAATATTTGTGAATGAGTTCCAAACAGTATATGTGATTGAAGATGGTCTGCCTGAATAAATAGAGTCTGGGTACATGTTAATTGTATGCTCATGATACTAAATAAATTATGAAATTATTTCTTTTGGTCTTATTTATTTCATTAGAATTTAACATATATTGGCTCATCTACACCCACATCAATTCATCCCTATAGTGGATTGTTGTAGCTTATGGATCTCCTCATTTATACCAGAGCAATCTCTAAAAATTTGGACTTTTTAATGAGATGTGTAGTTCTATTTTAACTATGAATAGACTTTGTTTTTAATGATTTAACTGAATAGAATTTAGCCCTTGTTATGTAAAGGGAGAGTGATCCTTAAAGGATTATGGGCACGACATGGCCTAAATTGTGCCGATGTGCCAAAACTCTTCTTCCCCGCAGTGGGGCACCGTGAAAAATCAAGAGGACAGTGGCCTGCACTGCTATAACTTGCTCAGGCCTTGACAGCCTCCACCATGGGGAAGTGCGGTCAGGGCGCTCCCAGACTCCACTGGCTTTTTGGGACTTGTCCCAGCACTCAAACCTATTTTCCATTTCTGTTTTTTTGAATTAAGCCAGAGCATGATGAAAACTTGCAGCCTTTTCAGTGGGTGGAATTAGCCCTCACTGGTGTGCCAAGGAGTCAGCAGTAATGTTGCCAGTTGCACCTATGTGACTCGGTACCCACTGCATTACTGAATTATTACAGGGGTTTATGTTGTGTAAAGCCATGATGCCGATATTGGATGGCCATGGTCCAGGGCTTTGCAAAGCCTGTAGTACAGATTTTGAGTCAGTGACCACAACACTCTGTGTTGCCCTCAAATGTCCCTCGCCGAGTTGAAAGTAACTTTTACTTTGAAAGCTTCACAGACTGCCATGGTCTTCGCATCAAAACTGCAAACATTACCACATGGTCCAAAGATTTTGACTGAGTAAGAGCCAAGATTCAAGAAAGTCGATGTAGGCTCCATAACCTGCTCTTCCAGAATCTATCGATGCCGACCCATCAGTATATGCAAAAATAGCACTGAGCTTAAAAGCATTAATGGTCTCCTATGCTAGAATTTAAAGGTCGTTAGATGAACGACTTAGCTTAGTGGCATTAGGGTCTACTAGTTCCAAGTTTATTGGACCTACATTAGTCATTATTTCAGCCGCATTTACTGGGCTTGTCTTAAAGGTTTCACAGACAAATCTTAGTTCTTGGGACTGTATTTTATCAAGTTGTCCTAAAGCCATAAATTTGCACAGATAGGCTGTAGTCTATCTGTGATCAGACTGCTCCTAAATACAGTAATCGGAGCATGTCTGCTCGGGCTACCCATTTCATGGATGCCAGCTTCCGCGCAATGCAAAATTTCCATGAGGCCTTTCTTGCAACTTCCTTGATGTGCTCACACATGTTTAGTTTTCAATCTAAAGTTTCAACAAGGTACTTGGGTAGCTTTTCCATGCTTAGAGCCACTCCGTTAAGGGAGAGCCGGAAAGGTTTCCCGAGAATGCCAGTCCCAAGAATGAACAGAGAATAGACCGTCTAGGAGGTGTTTATTTCTAGCCTCCATTTTTGTGTGTACGAGCAGAGCGTATGGAGATCTTGCAACACTTTTTGTATAGAGGTTGCGCTCCTTCCAGATTTTTAAAGGACAATATCATCAGCATATTGCAGCTTTTGGCATTTTAGCTGAGCCGGTAGGTCATTTATAAAGGACGCATGATAGGACGGAGCCCCGGGGAGGCCGTACCCTGAGACTTCTCAGTACATCCTTGTTCTTATTGTATTCTCTTGTTGGAGTCTCTAATCCAGTAATATATCCGTCCCCGTACCTCCCAAGGCTTTTATATTATGAAGCAAACCAGGCCGCCATAGTTTATCATATGCCTGTTTTAAGTCAAATTTCTTTAAGTATATGCTTTCGGTCCTTTGGAATCCATCTGCTACGCTCTGCACAAAGATGTTGACTTGGTCTATAGCGGACATTCCAGCCATGAAACTAGCTTGTTCTGGAGCTATAAGACGGGCACTCTCAAGGTACCAAACTAGACGTTCATTTACCATTTTTTCAGCCATCTTTCCCACACAAGATGTGAGTGAGATGGGCCTGTAGCCCTCAGCAGTAGAATCATCTTTTCCCTTTTTTGGTACAGGAATAATGGTGGCACGTTTGCATGCCCTGGGCAGATGACCATCTGCCCAGGTTCTATTTACAAATGCCAAGAGCACGGCCCTTCCTTTCCCCCTACATGCTTGAGCATTTCGGGGGTGATACCATCCGGCCAGGGAGCCTTTTAAAGCTGGCATTTCCTTATGGCAGCATTAAGCTTGCCCATCGAGAAGGGGGAGTTCATCGTTCCCTCAGCACTTTCGGGCTGTGGTTCCTTTGGGTCTTTTTTTTTTTTTTTTCATCAGCTTTGCGAGCTTTATCAATGGCTTTGGACATTGGGGACTTCTTGGCAGCCTTGTTGATCTAAGCAAAATATTTGTTTAACAAGGTGGCAATTTTCTTCTTTGATGAAATGGTTACCCCACTGGGTGAAGATAATGGGGTTGCTGTTTTCGTACGCCCAGCATTTTCGAAACTTCTCAGAAGACTCCAGGCCTTAGAGCTATCCCTTAGGTTTAACCTTGCACATGTGTTGGTCCAACGTTCTCGTTTTTGCCTGTTAATGAGTCTGTATATTTCTGCCTGAGTGTTGGATTGTTTGGGTTCTTTTGGTGTGCCGTAACAAGTTTAATGATTCCAGGAGTCCAAAAGTTCTTGAATTTTTTGAAATTAAGATGATAAACAATAAAGATTGTTTTATTATGTGGAAATAAGCATGTAATTCATGTAATTCTGCCCATTTGTAAACTCATGATGGCAGGTTTGCTACAAGCTTAGTTACAGATTTATAGATTCTTTCTAGTTAAGTGAAACGAATAAAAAAATGAAATAAGAAATCTAGGTAAGAAAACAATGTTTTAATAACTTTACCATGTTTCATAATATAACAGATAGTGTCCATATAAATATATAATAAAACAGATATAAATATAATATAAATGTATGGATATGTTGTACAGCATGAAGGATTAAACACAAGTTTTGAACACTACATGAACACATTTTGTCTTGGTTAGAAAAATAGTGTGTAATAAATTAGTGGAGTAGTTGCCCTTGGTGAAGTTATTCGGAGGGTCGGCAGCAGGGAAGGACTGGTAACACATTGAGCCACCACAGTTTCCATAGACCCAGCAAACTTTGGAGGAGCCACGAGACGAAGAGAAGCCAGCATCCAGCCTGAGGGTAGATAGGAATAAAGGTTTATAGAGTATTAGACCCTTAAGCATACAAGATATTGATTAACAGACACCAATAGTACTGATATATGACTGATATGCGTCTATATGATTAGCAAGAACTACTTTTTTTTTTTTTGAGGGGGAAATGCGTATTTTCAGATGATAAACCCTACTCGCATATTTTCGTGTCCATTTGCGTACAAAATAAAAATACGCAAGATGCGCACTGGTTGGCAACTCTGAAAGTTTTTTTAGCATTAATTAGTGCCTTACATTAAAAAAATTATTGCCCTACATTAAAAAAATATGGTTGGCCTATTTTAATGTAGATTAATTGCAAAAGCTCTGCTTGCAGTTTTCACGCTAATTAATATTTTTAGCGTTAAACAAAGTCATAAAAATAATTGAAATGTATTTTTAGATGCCAATATCTAAGCTAGCCGGGAATCCCAATAGAATTTAATAAACACCAATGGCTTAAACAATGACATAACATCATTTGGTATAAGAATTATTATTTTTTTATTTCTAAGCAAAACATACAAAATTAGCTAAAGAAATTTGGTAAACACAATTTCTTTTGGTTTCTGATTTCGTCTTTTAGATCTAGTTATCCTTCCAAAGGATGCATACTTACTGTTGCCACAGACAGACTGACATAGAAATTGCTTCCATCATAATTCCTCCAATCTGCAAAACTCTGGGCACCAGAACAGCTGAAATATGAAGCAACACTTATTGGATAGTCTTTGGCTATTCTTTTGGCATGTAGCTATAGACGGTTCTATCTTACTGGTTGTTTACAGAAGAGATTGCAAACAATGTGGACCCCATGCCATTGTATTATAGGCCTAGTGACTTCATATCAACGTTGGAATAAATTAGGCATGTCCCCACAGTTATAACAAAGAACTTGATATAGGTTAGAATCTATATCTATGGTAGTAGTGGTTCCCTAAGCTATTTGAAGATTTAAAAAAGCCAAACATTAAAAAACAACAACAAAGACTATATAAGGGAAAGAAATGCACATTTACACCATATATCTCAATGTTGTAAGATTTATTTCCTTTTCCCCTATATCAAACAAAATTAATTCATTACCTCCTATTTGATTAATGTTTTGTAAAATGTTTTACATGTTTCGGATGTTCCTTCAGAGTTGAAGATAATTACTTCCTAGTCCAAACCTCCCGCAGGACGACGGGGGATGGGAGCGGGCAGGGTTTGAACCCGGGACCATCGATAAATCTGAACGACAGTCCAGCGTGCAAACCGCACGACCAGGCAGCCATTTGTTAACATAGACTTATATATATATACTATAAATAAGTCTATGTTTGTTAAATTTTTGACTGAATCATGTTTTGTAAGGGATAATGAATAATTGTGCAAAGTTTAAAATTGATCACGGAAGTGGTAGAAATAACATGTAAAGAATGTGTACCAGACAGACAAACAGTGAGCTGATAAAAGCTTTGTAATAATTATATAATAATATATATATAATAAGCTTTCCATAGCACGACACTCTCACACAATTTGCTGTACCAAAGATCTTCACTTTTAATATGGCTCACGCAAATCCTTAATAACATCAATTATACTCATTTAAGGCTTATACAATAAAATTATGTTCTCGTTTTACATTCAGGTATAGAAAATAATTTTTCTACTCAATGGATCAGAAAAGAATCTTCTATTTCAGACTCTTAACTGATCCTTATAAATCTTATGTAAAACTTATTTAAAAATAATGTGTCAATAAAAAATGTAAGTAACGGATGTTTACTTTATTGACATACTACATGCAGAATTTAATATATAAACATTGTGAAGTGATATAGTCCCGTGTTTGTGTCTAACCTGTCAATCAACTTCAAGGTCACAGCAGCATCTAAAGAATCACAGATGTGTCGAAAACCAGAGGTGATAAGTCCAGCTGAAACCAGTATCAAGATAGCGACACACAGTTCTGTGATGATGTGTATGACGTACAACCCATGGGACAGGTCAAGTCTATTTGGAGTTAATGAAAACAATTTTAACACTTAATATAACAAAAAACTACATAAACTAATCAAATAAAATGAAGAGAAAAAAAAATTATACGTGCTCTATTATAAGAAAAATATTTTTAGTATAGACTTTATATTGAGGTGATTGTGACTGAAAGCAAAAGCAAGGGCAATATGTCATCAAGCCTACTTGTTCTCGTCTGTTTTAGAGTTGTCTCTCCTGTACAAATAAATATACAATAGAACGGCGATGACGGGGTAGATGAGGCAGAAGACCGATGACACCGCCAGACTGTATTCACACACCTCCTGCTCCCCGAATCGAATCTTAAAGTAGGTCGCTTGAGGAGTGTTGTTGACATTGAAGTCAAAGTCTGAGTACAGGAGACATCTGGAACAGTGCTCATCAGTGAACTTAATCTGTACAGAGAAAATAAGACATCAATACGTTACACGAAAACAAGGGCAATGTCTTCGATTCCAAAGACTATGGATGTGTGCAGTGTTTTACATGACTACGTAAACCACTAGCGGATCCAGAACTTTGGAGTGGGGGGGGGGCGATTTTTTTCCAAACCCTAACCCTAACCCTATGCATAAACGTGCGTACAGCGCATACACCCCACACACACACCCACACACACCCACACACACCCACACACAGATTGAGTAAAGGTTGGGAAAATACGACTATGAATATATTATATGAGTTTAGAACTCATCTCAATCATGACTCCTATACTGAAAAATTTCGTTTGAATTCTAACTTTTCCAATGCAAAGTCTTTCTTAAAATAATTATTATAAATTCATGTGAAATTACATAAACTCTGTCTGGACATGGGAGGGACGGTAGAGTGAAAACGATTAATCCTCGCTCCTTTAATAATTTCTGCTAAAGATTGCATTTGGCATTAAAGAATAGGGGTAGGGCGACTCGATACAAGAATTTAATTTATAGTATATATAAATTATATTAGTGACAGGTTTGTTAAATTTTGTAATTTCCAAACTACAATACAAAAAGAAAAAGAATTGATTTGACCGATGGGGGAAAGGTGATTGCATTTATCGCCCCTCCCACCCTTTTTCATTTAAATGTACTAATGATACAATTTGAGATTAGAGTGTGGTACGACATAATATACAATGGGTCACATATCAATACTTAGTTTATGTTATATAGATATTCAACTAATTTTGTTCACAAACTATGATTATCCACAAAAAAAAAAGGACCGCCTTCCCCCAGCACTCAGAGGGCTAGAGTGGGGAAGGCAGTACATGCAATCGCCCCCCCCCTCACCCCACCAAATCGGCCAAAATACCAGAAAAGGAGCAACATAATATAAAATTTATATATTAATTCAACTAATTTTGTTCACAAACTATGATTTCTCCGTAAAAACGGACAGCCCCCCCCCCCCCCCACTCAAAGGGTTTAGGTGGGAAGGGCAGTAGTGGTATTCGCCCCACCCCCTACACCAATCGGCAAACAGGGAACTACATAATATAAAAATCGGTTAAAATGTCAATAACAAGTGTTAATAATATAGATATTTAATTATTCTGTTAGCAAGCTGTGATTTCTACAAATAAATTGGACCGCCCCCCCCCCCCCAACCAAATCGGCCAACATACTAGAGAGGGGGCGGGGAGAAATAATCTAAAAATAGAATGAAATATAAATGATTAGTATATATTTTTAATATAAGTAATAAATTCGTATATAAATTGTGTGAATTCTATAATAAAATTCGCCCGCCCCCCCCCAATCCCCCCTTCGGGGGGGGGTGGGGTCGGCCAAGTGGGGGATCCGCCAGTGACGTAAACCCAGTTGAGACCTGCAGAAATCGTTGGATGTAATCATCTTTTTTTTGTTGTTGAAATAACGTCTATATTTTATAAGAAAATAGGAGAACATTTTCCACACCAGATGCAGACAAAGCCATAGTCCACCGGTAATCTATTTAGGGCCTTAGTTTTTTTTTCACGTCTGCTGCGCCTGTCTTCTACAAGGGCTTTTCTTCGGCTTCAAATATTTATGACTATATAGAAACAGATATATCCTGGTAGGCTAATATAATATTTACACATGAGTTCTTCTCTTAATGATTTTTGTGTGTGTTGAGATTTCAGAAGTTAGCTATAATTTTTCCCCCCAGTTATTTGACAGCAACAGCGTCCTAGTGGCGCAGGGTTTGCGCTTCGGATAGTCATCAAAAAGGTCCAGCGTTCAAACTATTTTTTTTTTCAAAGCAATTATTTTAGACCTATGCAGTTCTTTAATGTTTTATAATTAAGAAAATTTTGTAAGATTTCGAGTATATTTAATTGGTTAATTGAAAATGTTCATCTTGTCAGTTTGATGTTAAAAGGTCTGAAAATACTTAGCTCATAGACCTAAATATAGGCCTAAATATCTGTGACTGAGTTGTAAGGCCAAAGCATACATGCACTGCTTTTATTATAAAAATTAAGAGAGAAAAAAAGTTTTAGTTTTTTAGTTGTTGCTTAAAGCAGAATGTTTTTATTATAATGTCTTTATAGGAAGTGTTTTGCAAGCAAATGTAATATGTATGTGTGTGTGAGAGATTGTATGAGGGTGAGGGAGGCTGCTACCTATATTTCTATTGGCCAACAAACACGAATTAATAAGATCTTCCTAAATTTACACTGCACTTCGAAGCAACTTCTTTCTACTAGACATTTCCTAGTTGTGGTTAAAATCTTAGGCTAGTGCTAGTTCTAAAAATATCGTTAAGACAATAACGTTTCTAGCCCCCAGACTTTTTGCTGAGGCATTGTAAACATTGGAAATACAGGCTCCTAAATTGAGAGGTCACTTGCTGCTTGTGGGTCATGGAGAGTACTGTGACCATATTATAGTTGTTCCGTGGAGCTAGAGCCGTCAAGCTATTTCATGTATTTCGAGCTGATGAAATGCATATTTACAGGGGAAAAAAATTACTGAGGACAACTTATGTAACATCATAACAATGCAACTGTTGGGTTTTGAACAGTAACAGCTCAGGTTTGAAACTTACATGAAATGAAATGTTGATGTTGAGTGGGAAGCGTAGTCGAAAGGCTAAGTACCCTTGAACTTGGCTTGGCTACTTATGAAGGGGGCTCGAGGTTCGAAACCCGACTCAGTGTTTACTGAGCGCCTAAAGGCAGCGCGGAAAACCTCTCCTAGATACCCCCCACCCCCTCCCACAGGTCCACACATGAGATTGGGTTAGGGAGACTCTGAGCATGCTATAAGCATGTAAGTAGCGCTATATAAAATTAAAAGCTATAAATTATTTATTTATGCCAGGAAACAAATAAAAATAAAAACAAGGTTAAAATTCGCGTTCGGTGAAGTCAGTGCTGAGTTTACCTATAGGCAACACAAACTATAGCTTAATGAGTACCCTCAAAAAATGGTTCCAGTGATCATTTTGAAGAAAGAGAAATGGGAAAAAATGCTTTATGTAGAGGGGAGAGCCCTTTTTACAATCCCCCACTCTGATGCGACCCTGCCACACACACAGCAATAGAAGAATAGACAATAACAATATATATTTTCGAAGGTCTTAGGGGGCCGCGACCCACAGGTTGAGAACCCCTGGTCTAATAACTTGTCAAGTCTAAATACGTCTCTGGTCAAGCTATGTACTTCGGATGTGAGCTGAGCTTAGACAACTTATAGGCTACTTTGTTGATGGCTAGGCCTCAGTCCGTGACTCTACCTTTATTGCTTTTGTTATGATCTATTTGAAGGTCTCCCCCACGACTCTGAAGAAACATGGCACGCCAAATGTAAAGGTCCTTAGCCTTATAGGCTTCTTATATCCTTTTGGCAAAATAAAAAAAATAATCTAAAATCCATTTAGTAGTTTGCTTTGGACCTTGCCTCTAGTCCTAAGTGTCTCGGGGATTCGATCACCTGGCAACAAAGGTGCAACAAATTTGCATTTGCTTGGATTCCTTTTAGACAGAACAATTGTTCAAACAGACCGATGGAAAGGAGTCCGAGTCTCAACTTATACGACAACTACACCTTTGGAGGCCCTCTAAATATTTCGCTAGAATTAGGTATTAGTCAGGAAAATTCACAATAGCTAAAAAAAATTACAACAACAAAAAAAAAGCTAAAAAATGTTAAATCTATTTTTTGTTACTTGCAGTTTAATTCACCAAACGTTACTTAACCTATGCAATTTTTGTGACAGTCTTGCACAGACAACAACATTTATGTGTGTGTGTGTGCGCGCGCATCGTATGGACAGGAACATAGCCTATCCTTTCAGAACTCTTTAGTAGCTTACGCATTGCGATGCAAGACTAAATATCCTTTCCTACTACAGGCCCACAAAATAATCTCGTGATAATGCCATTTTCATTTTTCACGTGAAATTACAGTTGAGGAAAAATCTGGCTATCAAGTCAGTGGTTAATTCAACAAGTCTGGCAAAATAAAGTCTAAACAGTCTATAGAGGTCTACATATTCAACAGTTAAGCATTCGCTATTTTGGCAATTTTGACTGGCATCTCAGTGTAATATGCCAATTCAAATTCCTACAAATGCTCCTTCTTCCCTAACGCTATTAGAACATGAAATGGGTTGCCTGAGTCAGCCATGAAAACCAATAACTTGGCAGCATTTAAGTCATTGATTAACATGCATCAATAGATTGATTTAGGGACACACGTAATACGTAATCATCTTCTTTTTTGAAGTTACGTCTGTATTTTATAAGATAAGATAAGATAACCTTGCACAATAGTGACAAGACTTTCAAAGGTAAACTTTATTAACTATAATGAATTTAAAGACAATTCGTGCCACAAACTATTGGCGTAGTTACATTTATTTTGTCTTTCTGTGAAGGGGAGGAGATACATCTTTTTTCTTTTAAACTTTAGCTTTATTTACTTTAAAATTGAAACAATGACTGAATTTCTGTCTAATTCAAAACATTTTGAGAATGCCTGGTGAAATTGGGGAGTCTGGCAGTTCGCGCGTCTCTCCTTTATTACCTGGCCAACTACATTCCTGCATTAAGCTCATCATATGGTATACTGCAGCGTCTGCAGCCACTATGCATCAGGCGAACTCAAAGATGGCCACTGCTAAATAGACAACGCCTTCGTTTACTTTCTATCTTCCTGCCATAAATCAATAATTGATTTTGACACTGCGTGATTCAATTGTTCTCAACTTGGGGATTACTGACTACTTCAGTGACTTTTCCCCAGACAGTATTTGTTTTTCAATGGAAATAAGAAAGATGTTTTTGTGCAAAACGTTTTTTCTTCCTAAAATTATAAACTAAGCGTTATTTACACATCGAAAACAACAACCACAAAAGAAAAACATATTTTTCTTTTAAATAAAGCTGATACAAAGTGTCATTGTATCAATCAGTTATGATCAGCCATGTAATTATAGATCAAGACTAACAACTATAAATCTGTGCGATTAGAAATATTTTTACCAATTGTTTTTAATTAGCGCAATTTCATGCTTCATGCTAATTAGCTTTCTCAATAAACTCTATATAATATATATATATATATATATAAAATATATAAAATATTTAAAAAAATTAAAGGGAACGCTATGTATTCGAACTCATGACCCCAGCCTCATCAAACGGACATTCTATCCATTCTGCTCGTGAGGTTTGTATGACAATAGAAAGAAATTGTATAATAATCTATTGTTTGTTTCAAACCTACTTCAAAGCGGCGACCTGTAAAGTGAACTAATTCAGCTTATACCACCACCTCAGTCAGGTAAAATTTCTTTCGGATGTTCGAGTTACCAAACAAAATAATTAATTACCAATAGTTAATTAACTAACTGGTTAATTTTATTTTATTGATTCTTGTGTTGTCAGGTAAAAGAAATAATAGTGCAACATTTCAGCTTGATCCGAGATTGGGTGTCGGAAAAATAACTTGTACAAATGTTTTACCAGACAGACAGAGTGACTTGATATTTGATATAAGCTTTGTAAAAAAACAACAAAACACAAACAATGACGTCTGACTTGACGTTTCGGACGTTCCTATAGAAAGGAAGATTATTACGTCCTAGCTCAAACCTCCTGTTGGACGGTAGGCCTACGCAGTATTTTAACCACTAAAACTACTACATTTCAAATCTATGAATGAGATAATTTGAGGAGCACCATTCCATAAAAACGCAATCGCGCCTTATGACGCTGGCGTGTTACGAGCATCGACCCAAACAAGACAGAAAACAACATAAGCACATTGTCATTAAGCGGTTCTCTTAATAGCGTCTTTCCGAATTGAAAGAGATCTTCTTACAACAAAAGTTCTAAGAAATGTTTTAGCTATATTTTGTATTCTTTTAACTACATTTTGTATTTTTAAAGCTATATTTTGTATTTTTAAAGCTATATTTTGTATTTTTAAAGCTATATTTTGTAACACTGTTTTATTGCAAGAGGTTCCAGAAACGTTGCAATGACAAAAGCATGAAAAGACCCCAGAAAGTGTCAGGAAACTGGTTAGTGGACAGACTCGATAGAGAATAGACTCGATAGAGTATAGACTCGATAGAGTATAGACTCGATAGAGAAGAGACTCGATAGAGAACAGACTCGATAGAGAACAGACTCGATAGAGAACAGACTCGATAGAGAACAGACTCGATAGAGAACAGACTCGATAGAGAACAGACTCGATAGAGAACAGACTCGATAGAGAACAGACTCGATAGAAAACAGACTCGATAGAGAACAGACTCGATAGAGAACAGACTCGATAGAGAACAGACTCGATAGAGAACAGACTCGATAGAGAACAGACTCGATAGAGTACAGACTCGATAGAGAACAGACTCGATAGAGAACAGGCTCGACAGAGAACAGGCTCGACAGAGAACAGACTCGACAGATAACAAACTCGATAGGGAACAAACTCGATAGGGAACAAACTCGATAGGGAACAAACTCAATAGAGAACAGACTCGATAGAGAACAGACTCGATAGAGAACAGACTCGATAGAGACAGACTCGATAGAGTAAATACTCGATAGAGGAGACACTGGATAAACCATGGACTGAATAGAGGGCAGACTGAATAGAATACGAACTGGATAAAGGACAGAATGGTAAGAGAACAGACTGGATAGAGGACAGACTGGATAGAGGACAGACTGGATAGAGGACAGACTGGATAGAGGACAGACTGGATAGAGGACAGACTGGATAGAGGACAGAATGGATAGAGGACAGAATGGATAGAGGACAGAATGGATAGAGAACAGACTAGATAGAGAAAGACTCGATAGAGAACAGACTCAATAGAGAACAGACTCGATAGAGAAGAGACTCGATAGAGAAGAGACTCGATAGAGAAGAGACTCGATAGAGAACAGACTCGATAGAGAACAGACTCGATAGAGAAGAGACTCGATAGAGAACAGACTCGATAGAGAACAGACTCGATAGAGAACAGACTCGATAGAGAACAGGCTCGACAGAGAACAGGCTCGACAGAGAACAGGCTCGACAGAGAACAGGCTCGACAGAGAACAGGCTCGACAGAGAACAGGCTCGATAGAGAACAGACTCGATAGAGAACAGACTCGATAGAGAACAGACTAGATAGAGAACAGACAAGATAGAGAACAGACTAGATAGAGAAAGACTCGAGAACAGACTCGATAGAGAACAGACTCGATAGAGAACAGACTAGATAGAGAAAGACTCGAGAACAGACTCGATAGAGAACAGACTCGATAGAGAACAGACTCGATAGAGAACAGACTCGATAGAGAACAGACTCGATAGAGAACAGACTCGATAGAGAAAGACTCAATAGAGAACAGACTCGATAGAGAACAGGCTCGACAGAGAACAGGCTCGACAGAGAACAGACTCTACAGAGAACAGACTCGACAGAGAACAGACTCGACAGAGAACAGACTCGACAGATAACAAACTCGATAGGGAACAAACTCGATAGGGAACAAACTCGATAAGGAACAAACTCAATAGAGAACAGACTCGATAGAGAACAGACTCGATAGAGAACAGACTCGATAGAGACAGACTCGATAGAGAAAATACTCGATAGAGGAGACACTGGATAAACCATGGACTGAATAGAGGGCAGACTGAATAGAATACGAACTGGATAAAGGACAGAATGGTAAGAGAAAAGACTGGATAGAGGACAGAATGGATAGAGGACAGAATGGATAGAGGACAGAATGGATAGAGGACAGAATGGATAGAGGACAGAATGGATAGAGAACAGACTAGATTGAGAAAGACTCGATAGAGAACAGACTCGATAGAGAACAGACTCGATAGAGAACAGACTCGATAGAGAACAGACTCGATAGAGAACAGACTCGATAGAGAACAGACTCTATAGAGAAGAGACTCGATAGAGAACAGACTCGATAGAGAACAAACTCGATAGGGAACAGACTCTATAGAGAACAGGCTCGACAGAGAACAGACTCGACAGATAACAAACTCGATAGGGAACAAACTCGATAGGGAACAAACTCGATAGGGAACAAACTCAATAGAGAACAGACTCGATAGAGAACAGACTCGATAGAGAACAGACTCGATAGAGACAGACTCGATAGAGTAAATACTCGATAGAGGAGACACTGGATAAACCATGGACTGAATAGAGGGCAGACTCAATAGAATACGAACTGGATAAAGGACAGAATGGTAAGAGAACAGACTGGATAGAGGACAGACTGGATAGAGGACAGACTGGATAGAGGACAGACTGGATAGAGGACAGACTGGATAGAGGACAGAATGGATAGAGGACAGAATGGATAGAGGACAGAATGGATAGAGAACAGACTAGATAGAGAACAGACTCGATAGAGAAGAGACTCAATAGAGAACAGACTCGATAGAGAAGAGACTCGATAGAGAAGAGACTCGATAGAGAAGAGACTCGATAGAGAACAGACTCGATAGAGAACAGACTCGATAGAGAAGAGACTCGATAGAGAACAGACTCGATAGAGAACAGACTCGATAGAGAACAGACTCGATAGAGAACAGACTCGACAGAGAACAGGCTCGACAGAGAACAGGCTCGACAGAGAACAGGCTCGACAGAGAACAGGCTCGACAGAGAACAGGCTCGATAGAGAACAGACTCGATAGAGAACAGACTCGATAGAGAACAGACTAGATAGAGAACAGACTAGATAGAGAACAGACAAGATAGAGAACAGACTAGATAGAGAAAGACTCGAGAACAGACTCGATAGAGAACAGACTAGATAGAGAACAGACTAGATAGAGAAAGACTCGAGAACAGACTCGATAGAGAACAGACTCGATAGAGAACAGACTCGATAGAGAACAGACTCGATAGAGAACAGACTCGATAGAGAAAGACTCAATAGAGAACAGACTCGATAGAGAACAGGCTCGACAGAGAACAGGCTCGACAGAGAACAGACTCTACAGAGAACAGACTCGACAGAGAACAGACTCGACAGAGAACAGACTCGACAGATAACAAACTCGATAGGGAACAAACTCGATAGGGAACAAACTCGATAAGGAACAAACTCAATAGAGAACAGACTCGATAGAGAACAGACTCGATAGAGAACAGACTCGATAGAGACAGACTCGATAGAGAAAATACTCGATAGAGGAGACACTGGATAAACCATGGACTGAATAGAGGGCAGACTGAATAGAATACGAACTGGATAAAGGACAGAATGGTAAGAGAAAAGACTGGATAGAGGACAGAATGGATAGAGGACAGAATGGATAGAGGACAGAATGGATAGAGGACAGAATGGATAGAGGACAGAATGGATAGAGAACAGACTAGATTGAGAAAGACTCGATAGAGAACAGACTCGATAGAGAACAGACTCGATAGAGAACAGACTCGATAGAGAACAGACTCGATAGAGAACAGACTCTATAGAGAAGAGACTCGATAGAGAACAGACTCGATAGAGAACAGACTCGATAGAGAACAGACTCGATAGAGAACAGACTCGATAGAGAACAGACTCGATAGAGAACAGACTCGATAGAGAACAGACTCGATAGAGAACAGACTCGATAGAGAACAGACTCGATAGAGAACAGACTCTATAGAGAAGAGACTCGATAGAGAACAGACTCGATAGAGAACAGACTCGATAGAGAACAGACTCGATAGAGAACAGACTCGATAGAGAACAGACTCGATAGAGAACAGACTCGATAGAGAACAGACTCGATAGAGAACAGACTCGATAGAGAACAGACTCGATAGAGAACAGACTCGACAGAGAACAGACTCGATAGAGAACAGACTAGATAGAGAACAGACTCGATAGAGAACAGACTCGATAGAGAACAGACTCGATAGAGAACAGACTCTACAGAGAACAGACTCTACAGAGAACAGACTCGAAAGATAACAAACTCGATAGGGAACAAACTCGATAGGGAACAAACTCGATAGGGATCAAACTCAATAGAGAACAGACTCGATAGAGAACAGACTCGATAGAGACAGACTCGATAGAGAAAATACTCGATAGAGGAGACACTGGATAAACCATGAACTGAATAGAGGGCAGACTGAATAGAATACGAACTGGATAAAGGACAGAATGGTAAGAGAACAGACTGGATAGAGGACAGAATGGATAGAGGACAGAATGGATAGAGGACAGAATGGATAGAGGACAGAATGGATAGAGGACAGAATGAATAGAGGACAGAATGGATAGAGGAGAAATAGGAATCAAGAAAAGCTTGTGAAAAGCTTGCAGAATTTCTTTACCATTTTTACATCTATTTATTCCGTCTATATATCTGTCAGGATGGATTTTTATTATTGGCTCACGTTCATATTTTTCACAAAAAGAATTCACCAATCACTAAAACATTAACCAACTATTTATTTAATTGGTGTTAATTAATTAATTTTATTTTATATAGAAAAGAGGAGATAAAACGTACACTATTTAGACATATGACAGTGATTTTGATGTGTTTTCTCTTATATAAGCTTTTATTGAATGTATTTTTACAGCAGGTGAGGACTATATAATAGATGAGTTGGTAAAAGTAAGCCGTCGAAAAACGTATCACCTTCCTCTTAGATTACATTCTTCTTTCATTTTAGTAAACATTATTTCTGTCATCAGTTAGTTTGAAATTAATCTCCACCCCCCCCCCCAAAAAAAAAATCAGTTCACCTTAAAATTAGGTCTCTTATTCAACTGTTACAAGACATTTTATCACGTCTCCAAATCTCCGCACCTGCCTATAAATGTAATAAATCTTTAAAAATAGTTTTCTGAACATATGCAGTGGCGTTGCTGGAGTAGAGCACGAACAGGGTGACACCTATCACTATCAGGGAGGTGACAGCTATGTGATTAAATGTCAGAGAAACAAGGAAATTAAAATATAATCTCTCTCTCTCTCTCTCTCTCAATATATATATATTTTATATATATATATATATATATATATATATATATATATATATTATATATTGACAAAGATTTTACAGTTATATTCCATCAATGAATGTAGTTAGGACTTTTTACCTATAAAAAAAGTTTTTATCGGAAAAATGTATTTTGGGAAAAGATGATGCGTGTGACACAGCGTGACACCAGCTGTAGAAACGCTTTCAATCATCGATGATTGTTAAAAAACGAGTCAACATTTCCAATATCCTAAACATGACTAATATATATAATTAAGCAATCTTGTTAGTTTGCTAAGCTAAATCCTATCATATCTAATTTTGTTTTTATTTAATGAAGTTCCCTTAAAAAGAGATGATAATTAAGTCCTAATCTTACCCGTTTGTTAATGTTGTAGTGCGTGTGAGCCTAAAACTCTGCCAAAGTCATTGGTTTTCATGGCTGATTCAAGCAACCGTATAAATTTGTCCTAGCATAATACGAAAAGAAAACTTAAGTAGACTACCGGTGGACAACAGCTATGTCTGCTCTAGATGCGGAAAAATATGCAGATTGCAAATGGGTTTGCTTAGTAATGTGAAACACAGCATACATCCTTCATGTTCGGAATCGAAGACATTGCAATTACTATTAACAGATTATGTTTTGTATTTGAAAGTTATGGTTCAGTGTTGTTGTTTTTTTGTATTATTAATACTTTACATTTAGTCTTCTTTCCTGAAGCGTCTCTAACTTTTAGAGATTTTACTAATGGCGTTACTCACGTTACACGTAACTAATTTATTTTCTATAAATCTCACGGCTCTATGTTGGGTTGTTCTAGCGTTCTTTATGTTATCTTGAGATGAGGGGAGGTTATCCAAACTTATGTATAATAATTCGAGTGACTTACCTTCAAATCCCCTAATGGTACAATGACTAGAAAACTGCAGATGAAGGTAAATCCATAAATTAGAATCTTTTGAATGTAGTAGTGTTTTAATATCTCCAATAAAGGTTTCATACTTGTGGGTTTTCTTTGGTTAAAACAAGTGAATCAAGTTTTCTCGAGCTTTTGTCGAGCAACTATATATCTACAAGACACACGTCACATTTCTGTCCAGGGATATGGTAGAACATTGTTTACACATTTTGTCTGTCTTATGGTACTTGGTTCCGTTTGAGAAGCGCTTTACATTCTTTTAGTCTGCTGCTCTGAAGAGAAAAGTAAAACAAAATGTAATAGATCTTAATCGATCTAGTCTTAATATAATCTGCTGACGATTCCTCGATATGAAAAAAAAAATCAGATGTCTTTACATGCTATTGTAAAATCTTTTCATTTAAGTAAAGTAACAATAATACACGCAACACTGTACCATAAAGAAAACACAACCCAATGAAAAATGCTCTGAAAGACACAAAGATAAAGAAAAGCATAACAACCTATGGCTTTGCAGTGTTTAAGGCTGTAATTAACATGCTTTAGATAAACACATGGATATTATAACTACGAAGGGACGTACGTAATCCGCAAGATAATTAAATATTACTGGAATATAAAATTAATGGTATTTTAAACTTTGTTTATTGCATTTACCGATATTAAACAAGGTTACAAATACAAAAAACTCTAAAGCGGCCCATGAAGTGGTCCACCCAGGCAGGTAAAAAGGCAGGTTCCAATATTTTCTGAAAGAAAATCAGAATGAAATTCTATCAAAGACAACTGACAGAGAAGAATGGAGAAAGACGGTTGACAGATACTGTGTGGTGCCTCAAAGGTCCAGCAGACTAAGGGATAGGTGAAAGTGATGTCTTATAATGATCTAATTGTTTTGTAGAGGGTCAATCTCTTATCAAAGCCTCATAAGTTATTTTAATTCAAGTAATGAAGTTCACGCTATAATAAGTAAAACTACTTATTAATTGTTGTTTTAAATTATGTCCAACTTATTTGCATAGTAAATAGATTTTTTTTTATATTTTTCTCTTTCTAAAAAAATTTCATTTTTTTTGTGTAAATGTAGTATTTAGTATGACAGAACTTCCATAACATAGCAATACAATTTTTGACTAAAAATCTAAATCCATTTACATCAATGTGTTCATAGAATGGTAAATGATAATCTCCCTTACTTAAATAGCCTCCAGTGTTTGTTACTATTAATAGGGAATAGTTGTAAAAGTGGTGTATTTTTATAAAAACAAAAAAACTGCTCACAAAATTGAATTAAAAAATTAGATTTTTTGCTTTCAGAAAAGAAAAAGGTAGCCGTTGCACCAGAACTTTGAATGATCTAAAATATCATGATGTCCGATTTTCATTTTCTTTTCTAGTTTCTAAGATCTAAACGGGACGGACGTACGGACAGACAGGCCATACAAAACTAATTGCGTCTTTTCCCCTTTCGGGGGCCGCTAAAAACTGAAAATTTCTTGTAGTCATATACATGTGTTTAAGAGATGTATGTAGTCATATACATGTGTTTAAGAGATGTATATAGTCATTTGAATAATTAGTTAGTAAATTAAAAAGCCCGAAGCCTCTATTCCATTACAAAAAAAAACCTGTTTGATTATCAGTTTGCGATGCAATATAGGGTTTGAAGTCGAGAGCCCCTAAACTCTAGACCCCTTTACCGACAAGCTACGCCACTGCGTATGGTGATCAAGGTCATATTGTTGTTATTTACCATCTTAAAGTACACAAGCATGACATTAAATCGATGTGGCTCAACCTACAATCAGATCAATTCTTCATCCTCAAAGCTGAATGGAAGATCTATGTTTGAAAATTAGTCAGTGATCAATAAAGCTCAATCCACGTTAATGAAATGACCAAACCGCATACTGAATGTACCCAAGGAGGATGGACAGGACTCTGATACAAAAAAAAAAGTTTGAATAACTACCTTATCTTAAGCCTTAGCGACGATCTTTTACACAATTCAGTAAATGCTATTTTCAAATATTTTTTTTTTACAATTTCTAAAGTTTCGATAAAAAGAATAGCAACTACAAATTCTAACATTGAAGGAACCATTTATTGATTCTTAATTGTTATTAGTTGCAACTAAATTTGCTTATAGGCCCTAGAAGATATAAATTGTGTCTGACTTTCTTTAGCAGGATAGGAGTTTACAAGACGTAGATTCTATATTATTATTATTAATTTAAGGTCTATAAAATTTACTGAACATTCTGCGAATACTCCCATAATTTTGGTCAGATTGAAACCACTTTAAGAAATCTGGATCTATATGATATATGTCTTATCTAAATTCGAAAAATCTTTTTTCTTCTATTTTTGTCAACTTCTAGTCTAGACCATGTAGTCTATCGTCGAGACAGATTGCATCTGTCTATCTTTATATCGTGTCTATCTTCTAGGATACTGTTTAAACAAAACAACACATTCTATTATTTCTTTCCTATATTCACAATTGTTAATCTATCACGAAAGGCAATTATCCTTCACTTACATATTTTGTTACTAAGTGTAGGCTCTAAATGTCCAGACAATAGCGATATATTCTCTATATCCTTGCAAAATCAAATCACTAGTGAAAGAACGTCTTTCTTTTATTACACCTGTAACACAAATCCGCACATCTGTACACGCCCTAAATAAGAACATGAATCTTGCCAATGACCTAACATGGGAAGATAACCCAATGCTTTGGTAATCTACAGCAGACGTAAGCTGTTGTCAGATGTCAAAGACTAGTTCTGAGAATCTTGGAGGTGAATTATCTGTGTTGAACCCTAATCTCAAAGTGAAGAAGACAAAAAAATTGTGTGAACTAGACCAAGGTTTCGTGTACATCTCTGCACTCTGTTGTCAGACACGTATAAGTCAATGCGATTCATTGTGTGTGCTTAGTTGTAACCAATTTTTACATAGCTTATATGTACTCACACTGTCTGTCTGTCTTTCTGTCTGTTTGGTATATTTTTTTTACACATTATTTCTCCCACATCCAATCTTGGATCAAGTTGAAATTTTGCACAATTATTTCTTGCACCTGACAGAAAAGAATAAAAAAAATTACCAACTAGCTCAGCAGTTCTCAACCTTTTTAGTGCCGCGACCCCTTAATACAATTTCCCACTAGGCAGCGACCCCCAAACGTAATTTTTTTTTCGTTCATAGGCTAGGTAAATGTAAATTTGCTAATGTTATAAAATCGTTATATGGTTTGGTTTTAGGCACATCGGCACAATTTTAGGCTATGTCGTGCCTGCATTCCCATAAGGACTACTCTCTCTCTCTAGATAACAAGGGATAAATTCTATACAGTTAAATCATTAGACCAAGGTCTATTCACAGTTAAAATAGTAAAGGTAGTAAAAATTTAATAATTTGGTAAAAATCTAATGTAAATAGTACATGTTCACAAATTCTTAAATCAGATCTTCGTAGACAACCCCACTTCCCGGATAAAGCTCAGTACCTTCCCAGGGTCGACATTATCGAATAGTGTTTTTAAGTTAGTGGCTCTAAAATATTTATCCCTGACATCCTGGTATCTGGGGCAATCAACGAGGATATGTTCCACGGTGAGGCGAGAGTCACAGTACTCAGAAAGTGGGGGCTCGTCTCTCTTCAGCACAAAAGAGTGCGTGATGTAGGTGTGGCCAATCCTAAGTCTGGACATGGTCGTGCTACCACGCCTTGTCAGACCCTTAGATGTGGGCCTCCACCTGACATCCGCCACAATCTGCCTGAGTTTATTGTGAGTCTCAGCCTCCCATCGGTTCTGCCACTCTCGATAGGTGGCAGAGGCAATACTTTGTCTCAGGTCCGAGCAGGGAATTTGGGTTCCTGACACCGCATGATTTAGGGCTCTCTTTGCTTCTCTGTCTGCGGCTTCGTTTCCCTCAATGCCAACATGGCAGGGGACCCAGATGAAGGTGACATCCCTATGGTCGGCTGTTATTTGGTCCAACAGCTGTTATAGTAATGTCTATATCTGATATGTGGCGTATGTATTTTGATCGAGATATAATTCATTTGATTCTTGCATTGAAAAATGTAATTTTTTTAAGGTGGCAAAGATGTCTACCAGGTCGGCTATTTTCTGATTAAAAAACAAACTTCAAAAAAAACAAACTTTTTTAGAACTTTCCCCCTCGACCACCTTGTAAAGTAGAAGAACACGCTTAGACGCAACAAACTTATTACAAAGAAGTAACTATCAATGAAAAAAAAACCAACATGTGTACCTTCCAACAATGACGTTACACTCACTAACTATAAATGCCATCCTGTATCCACAAACAAAATATCCGTCTTCATAAATATGTCACCCTCATTTTCTTCATTTTATTAAATTTATATTTGATTCGTACACTATAAAAATACACTGAATATTAGTAATGTCCCTTTTGTTTTGTTTATCAGAAATGAAAATGTATATCAACTATGGTACAATTTATGCTTGTTAAAAACGGCCCCCAAAAAATTCCGGTAATAAATAGACCAAAAATCCAAATTTCTGATGGTCTTAGGCGACCCCTGACAAATTATCATTCGACACCTAAAGGGGTCGCGACCCACAGGTTGAGAACCCCTGAATTAGCTAATTAACTATCGGTAATTTTTGTTGTTTGATAACAACGGAAAGAAATTGTACTTGGCAGATGTGGTGAAGTACAGACCTGTGACTTTGCAACGAGCTATTGGTCTCCACTGCCCACAGGTTACTACGTAGCAGGTCAGTGTTCAGGCATTCTAGGACGATTGGTCTCGCTTTATGGCGGCCTCCTGGTGAAACGGTGTGGCTTCTTGTTTGGAGTTTGGACTGGGCTGCCGGAACTTATCTGAAATCCAACACTCTTGACACCTTGCATTGTTAATCCGTTGTTTCCAAGGCTCCCTTGATTACCCTCTGTCACCAATTTAAAACTGTAGCGTTCACATTTGTAATTATGATTGTCCTTTGCAAGGAGCTAGCAATGGCAGGTGTACAGAAGTGGACCAGTTGATATTTGTACTCGCTGAATTCTAGATATATTAGAAGAGAGGACCCAACAGTTGAGACAAAGATATTGAAATGAGTAGCTTATCAGCCTAACAAAGTGACAAAGAACTAAGTGAATGTAAATTATAATAGAACAGGTTTGTTTATGCTGTAAATGAAGTAAGAAAATATACTCAAAATGGCTTCATTACTTTTTTTTTCTAACTTACTTTTTTATATTTTATTAATTTTTTTGCAAGTAAATAAAAATATCTTTTACTATGAATTAAAAAAAAACAGGCGAAGATATATTTATTATCCTTTTCTTTTGAAAACTTTGCCACCTAAGTCCAAATCTTTATACTCAGATGTAATGCAATAAACATAAAAACCACATTCCCCATAACACAGTAGGTCAAAGCTTTCGACTACGTTTGAAAAAAAACAACAACGTATGAACATAAAATTGGATATTACAGGCAATAAAGATGGCGACAAACATCTTAGTATCACGCTATCCAGTGATACGATCTCTTTCGCAATCACTGATAACCATCCACCCTCCGCCGCCCCATAGCGGCATGACTCATCTTGTTGAACTGATTCTTAGCCAGAGTAAAGATCGGTTTATAATAACATAATTAATTGCAAGGAAGATAATTTTTAAAGTCCAATTTGTGAGTTTATTTGTGCACTGTCGGTAAATAATAATAATAATAATAGGGCTTGACTTCGAGTCCGAAAATTAATGAGGAATGCAGCATTTCCCGTGGATGCGCAGCCCCAGCTTGGCCTACATATTTTGCCACACCCAGGGCGAGCATAACCATTGTCCGCCGGAGGTCGATTAAGATTTTCTTTTCGCAGAATAATCTGGGCAGACCTCTGACATTAAACTCATATTGCAGGCAAGACTCAGGTTAGAATTATGGCAGGCTTGACTCCTAACAGTCGTGTATATCCAAATATTCCTAATTAATAATAGCAATATCTTTCTGGTATTAACTTTGAGAACCTTTTTTTCGGCAAAGTTTTACTAATAGATAAGCTTTTCAAAAGTCCACGGAAATGAACAAAACACTGAAACCTATTTCGGGAGTCAACCCTTGATAAACTTTGCCTAAATTATCTTATCATCATCGTGGTGTTCAGTGCCATCGATTCCAATCTAACGTTGAAACTATTTCGAGTTAACATTTAACTATCTCATTTACGTTTTAAATATTTCACTCCTTGCTGACCTACTTATGTGACCAGGTAAAAAAAAAAAGCTGCCAAAGTCAGGTCAAGGGTTATTAAACAAAAATGTCACAGCCAAACGTAGTGTGTCGAATTGATGAGCTAGATGAAGAGGCGAGCACGTGGACCAACAAATGGCTGTCATTCGAGTCTGTCCTTTGATGGAATGACTTCTGTCAACTAATCACGTGACCTAAGTTAAAAAAAAAACCTTTAAAAATTCACTGCGGCGATGTGATGTTTTGCAGTACACTTACCCTCTGTGTAAGACCTAGTTTCTACACATTAGATCAAACTTACATAATGACTGCATAGAAAATTACACAACAGTGATGCAATTTACGTTTTTTTTTAAAAAAAAAGGTGAACATGTGCTGCATATTGTAGAGAGTAGAATCAAACAAAACGCGCTTGAACATAACTAAATGAGAACATTCTTGAAAGGTATAAATATTCAAAGCGACGACATGGTGACACATCTTTCCACTGCTTTCATATGATTGCGGAGAATCGCGAACATTTGTGCGCGCCGAAAAATAACGTTGCGAGTATTAATTAGCACAGCCTGAGTCACAGCCTGAGTGTGGACTGCGATTTTTTAGGCATGAACTCCACAACCATAGCGTTCCTGTTTCTTGTCTGCTTGATCTTGGCGGAAGCGTCCAAGCACCATCACCACCATCACCACGAGGAGAAGCACTCGCATAAGCATGAACACCACCATCACCACGAGGAGTCCTCCAAAAGCAGTAGCAGCGGCACCAGTGACCACCACAGCTCGAGTGACAGTGGATCCGAAGAAGCGATTCTCTTTAGTCTTTTACTGAGAGCCATCCAACAGGCACAGGCCGCAGCTGCAGCCGGTTAATTTGAAATGAGCCATCCAACAGGCACAGGCCGCAGCTGCAGCCGGTTAATTTGAAATGAGCCATCCAACAGGCACAGGCCGCAGCTGCAGCCGGTTAATTTGAAATGAGCCATCCAGCAGGCTCAGACCGCAGTTGCTGCCGGTTAATTTGCGAAAATAGTTTCTTTTGTTTCATTATTTAAAAAAGGGACATTTTGGTGTTTTTGTTTTTAGCTACGATTGCTAAACTGTACTTAACTCTTAAAGTATACCTATTATGTTTAAAAAGTAGTCGCATGAACTTTAATGCACATACGAAAATTGCCAAAAGCACTGATGGATACTTTCATTCTGATGCAGTGATAAATAAATGATGCATTAATGGAGTGTTGGAAAATGGATGTTTCTCAAGCCTCATCTGTTAACAATCTGTACTCAGCTTGTACTATTCTTTTAATGTTTCACTTGGCTCATACATGTACATTGAAATTACATTAATTTAGCAGCATATTTCATACAATGTCATCCGTGTTAAAGTTATAGAATGGTTTTCTTTTTATTAATACTTTTCAATCGGCTAAAAATAGGTCTAGGTATACTCTTTTTTTTTCTATTGTAATAATTCTGTAAATTGTTTTTCACAATTTAAGTCACATAATCGTAGTTTTCATTCAATTTGATTAAAAATAAATCTTTTTGTACAAACATTTGTTGCTAAATAGATGATTGACTAATGTTGTGTGTCATTTGGCCAACCTCCTCCTCTTCCTCTCTCTCTCTCTCGCGAGATACTGTCCTTATTTAATTGTTATTCTACATTTCTCCATGGATGGTTTATTGGACCTGTGATAAGCGCTACGCGTTGTGTCCATGGCCCCGCTTCCATCCCCTAGCCACAAGAGGGCCTAGCATCTTTCAGTTTGGACCACGACGTAATAATCTTCAATTCCGTAGACTCGCCCAAAACATTCATCAAGCGAAACTATGCCATTTTTTCACCCTGATTAAAATAGAAACGCATTGGACATTAAAGGCAGATTATTGTGATTAAGTTATGTTTCGGAAAATAGTTGTGAAAGTTTACAGTTGCGGCAAAAATAGTCTACCCAATAATGGTTGTTATTATAATATTGCTTGTTTCAATTAAGATAGGCAACCTAAAGAGGGGGAATAATTCAGCTTACACCACCACTTCAGTTAAGTACAATTTCTTTTCCTTGTTCGAGATACCAAAAAAAAATAATTAATTACCTATAGTTAATTGGTCTTTTAAAAATTGATTCTTGTGTTGTCACGTACAAGAAATAATTCTGCAACTTGATCCGAGATCGTCACAAAAACAAATAACGTGTATAAACTTTGTACCAGAACAGACAACTTTGTAAAATAAAAACGTAATAAAATATGCTCTAACCAGTAGAAATACACGACGCTGATCGTAGTAGCGGGGACGGATGGATTCAAACATATACTACGACCTCTGCAATGATCTAAGAAACTTGCATGCAAAATTTCGTAAAGATTGGTCAAACGGTGTTGATTTCTATACAGAGCATACATACACCTTACATTCTACTTTGTATATTAAAATATTAATTCTATACTTGGTATGTTTGTGTTTTCTATTATTGTTTGTGCTCTGGATAGTCTTTCGGTGGTCTCGATGTCCTTGCCCGCTGCCATCCCCAATCGTCCTGCGGGAGGTTTGGGCTTGAGTGAAATTTTTTCAGAATCTGAAGGAATATTCAGAACATGTAAACCAAAAACAAATTATTCTAAACAGTGATGAAAAATCAGGAGCCGGCGACCCTTAGGCAGTTTGCAGCACACAGGGCTACACCCTGGCAGGCTATAGGCTTTAAACACTATTCTAACTTTTCTTTAAAAAAAAAAAAAAAGGAAAACAAACACTTTAATATAAGTTTGACTCATCGGCTTCTGGATGACTAAGACTAAGTCTCGTTAATTAGAAAACTCGTAGAAAACTACATTGAACCGGTTTTGCCAGGGATTGAATACATCCACTTCAGGTATCTAGATCAACCTTTTAGGTTGCGCTTCGTTTTTGTTTTTTGTTTTTTTTCACTTCGTATCAGATCACGCCCATCAGGTCCAAATCCTTTTCAAGAGTGAACGGCCATTAGAAAAGCAGAATAATTTGGAAAGGGTTAAAACAAATTTGGATGCACGCGTGTGTTCAATATGAGAGAGAGGTTGGTGACGTCCATAACGAAGCAATTAAAGCCTCTACTTGAACTTGATTAAGGCTAAGTTAAAATATATGACAAAGATAACATTATTTGTTTTTTTTTTTACAAATGCATTGGACTAGTAATCAGTAATGTCAAAACCCTCAAGCACTTCAAATACCGAATTCAGAAACACAATAACCACCACAATTTTTGGAAAAAAGTGGATAGAAGATTTGTACGAAAATATATTGACTATAAAGAAAATTCAAACTTTTTACAAATTCAATAGCAAATATCGCGAATAGGTACAAAAAACACACTATACACTCACTATGGGCACCACACACTCAGCGCAATGCACGAGTTTAATAGAATGTTGTGATACGTACAGAGCCAGTGCAATGCATGAGTTTAATAGAATGTTGTGATACATGCAAAGCCAGTGCAATGCATGAGTTTAATAGAATGGTGTGATACATACAGAGCCAGTGCAATGCATGAGTTTAATAGAATGTTGTGATCCATGCAGAGCCAGTGCAATGCATGAGTTTAATAGAATTGTGTGATACGTACAGAGCCAGTGCAATACAAGAGTTTAATAGAATGTTGTGATACTTTCAGAGACAGTGCAATGCGAGATTTTAATAGAATGTTATGATATGCACAGAGCCCTAGCACCGCATGTTGATGGTTAAGAGTACAAACGAAGTGAAACTTACGTAGAGTGTAGATCTAAGTCTTCAAACAAGAGATCAGCCGTGTGCTGTGTCACACAAAATGTCACCGTAAAAATACAGGAGGAGAAAGATCAATGTAATATGTCACCGTATGAACCCACCTGTGTGGAGTAAAGAGAGAGAGAGAGAGAGAAGAGAAAGAGAGAGAGAGAGGGATACACAAGTTATACGCCCAGGTCAGACATAGTAAAGACACGAAAAGCGTGCGAGATGTTAAAATCCGAGAGAGGCTCTCAAAGTTTTGTTTTGGTCCCTTATTGGGAAGTTGTGGAAAAGCGGGAGGAGTCGATTAGACGAAAGTCAGAGAGCAAGGGAGTTGTTTGTAAACACTCACGTTTGAGTGTAGGGATATATGTGTGTGTGTGGGGGGGGGGGAGTGTATCACAAGATTGAATATCCTGACAAAGAAACAAAATAATAAAAAAAATGTCTTAGATTACATAATACACATTAATATGTCCGTTTCTAGCTATATGTCCCTGCAACCACCCCCCTACTTACCATCCAGCCTCAGTGGCGTAGCGTAGTACCACTGAGTTTAAGAAATCGATGCTGGGTATCCCCCCTCCCCCGGAAAAAAGACATTAGAAAGTTGAGTTTGACAAAGACAAATCGCATCTTTTTTGTATGTATCAGTGCAATTATTAAAGACAGTGTCCAATATACACGTTGCCTTACTTTTTATTTGACTTGTTATAAGTAAAAGTGTTTTGGTTGATGCTATGGTTGCCGGGTCTGGTTGGTGCTATGGTTGCCGGGTCCTATCTCCAGTGACTATAGTGTGTTTCTAGACCAGCATAGAAAAACACAAATAGAAGACGATTTGGGCCGGGGGGGGGGGGGGTAGTGCAGCGACAAATACACTTTTGTTAAATTAGTAAGTTAGTTTCTGTAGGGGTACGTTGCTGTTTTGATTTAGGTCTAGATCTTGGATGTTAGCTAAAGGAAAACAGGAAAAGAGAGTTTAAGAGAGAAAGAAAATGCGAGTGTGTTTGTGTGAAACAGAAAAGAGAGAGAGAGAGAGAAAGGAGAAATAGAGCGATCGAAAGAGAGAGAGAGCGACAGAAAGAGAGAGAGAAAGAGCGAGAGAGAGTGAAAGAGAGAGAGAGAGAGGGAAGAGTGAAAGAAAGAGAGAGAGAGCGAGACAGAGAGAAATAGAGAGAGAGAGGAAGAGAGTGCATAAGAAGTGTTATTTTCTTGTGATTGTTTTTGTCTCACCAAGGTAATTAAGTTACTTCTATTTGACCTCTGATCTAAACTCTCACCAACACCATGAAGAAAAAAAAAAGTTCATAATAGTTGCACCAGCAACAGCGCGTAGTGATTAGACTTGATGTCCTCCTGCTGGACAGCGCTTCAAGATTGAACTACTGTCAGGCACCAACAATTGGTTTCTTTGTCCCAACCTTCTACACCAATATCTGAAAGGGGGGAGGAGAGAAGTAGAAGAAATAATACTCCAACGGCTTGCCATCATTGTGACAGACATGCTTTGACTTTTTATTTTTTTTAAAATTTTTTGTTACGTTACACGGCAGTTCTTCAGATACGCTAGGTGTTTCAACACCGTCACCTCTCACATACAATCACACACACACACTTACAATCAAACACACACAATCACACACATTCAACCTTTTTCCCTAAACATTTTTTTATGTTTTATATTTAGACTTAAAAGACGCGCCATTGATCAAAACGACTGTAAGACGTTTATGTGTCTATGTTGTTGTTTTTTTAAAGGAAGGAATGTTATCAGTCGACAACATCAATATTTATTTAACACGCTGCAGTCACCTCCCAGTTGATAAGACTGCTCTGGGTGTCCGTGTGTGTGTGTGTTTGTACGCGTGTTTGTATGTTTGTGTGTGTGTATGAAATAGACGCGCGTTGATGTTTGTTTACACTTTACACATTTGATTCTTAAAGCGTGCCAACCCAGTGTAAACTTCCCATTTGTTAGACACATAGATCTAGTAACACAAAAGCATGGAGTGTAAACCTATTAGGGCACACAGAGAAATGGAATGGGGCTTCACAGATAGATCTTTCTGGCTCTACCTAAAATATTGACCTATTATATACGATCTGAATTTGTTTTTATTATATCTTTTAAAAAAAAGTTTAATTGAAACAGTCGACCGTAAACAAGACTTACTGTTTTGTAATTCTATAAATAGATTTTGAATCAAAGTGACATTCTCCCCAGATTGCTTGTAGTTCTAGACTCATTAAAATGTACTTTTAGCTATGCAAATGTTATGAATACAGCAATGTCGTCTTCTTCACTTCAATACAAGTGTGCCACCTTCTAACAACAAAATAGTACTTTGGAGTTTCAACGATTTAAGGCTAATAAAGATACTTATGAAAAGACGGCCTAGACATTGAGTTTCTTTTTTACTTATCTTTTATCTCTTAGCTGTTTTAAGCAGTGAAAGGATTCGGCTACACAAACTGTCCCAGCACCCCTACAACGTAAGCCAAGGGGCAGATGATGGTCTAATTGTAAATACTACATATAATAACTGGCTGCATTTATGTCTCAATACATTTTATTTTGTTTCTCCCTTGTCCGGATGTGGTGGCTCGATACCGAATCGAAAGAATTTCGATGAATGGTGGGATTTTAAAACCTAAATTTCAAGTCTTTTTATAACATGACATTCTAGCTCAAACTGTGCCTTACAATCAATTACATTTTATATCAACTGACCATTTGACGTACCAGAATTGTACTGTTTTGTGTTTTTGCCTACTACCAGAATTATTTAACTAAATGAAATTTTCTACTGTATTGTATGTGTGCATTTCTAAAGTTCGTATTTCAACATTTATTGACGCAGTTTAAAGAAGTATTCAAGCGAGACCATTTGTTATAGAAGGTCTGAACACTGACTTGCAATGTCACAACCTGTGGGCAGCTTTAACCAATAGTTTGTTGCCGCCCCTCAGGTCTGCGAAATAAAAATATTAAAAAAAAAAAGCTTATTCCCCATTTACAACTATTTTGTTACACACAATAAATAATGGCTAAAAGTCTCAAATTGATCCAAGAATGGGCGTGGGAGAAAAAACGTGTACAATTATCTAAGGGAACAAAACTCTACATATTGAGCTTTATATCTCAATTTTGAAGTATTTATGTAATATTAATTGTTGATATCAAACAAAATAGTAATTTATTGAAATGGTTTATCTTGTTCAATACAATAATTAATAAATAAACTGTTAAAGGTTTCAACTTGATCCAAGAACGGATTTACGAGAAATAACGTGTTAAAATTTTTACCAGACAGACAGGCAGACAGACAGACAGTTGATATCAGCTTTGTAATAAAAAGTGAATGACTAAAAGATGACTTACCAAAAACGTAATGAAGCTTCAAACTCAAACCAGGCAACACATTTACATCAGAAATGAAAACAAACCAAATTGTCTCCCAAACGTAATACTGATAGCCAACCTTTTTTTTACCCCTCTCTTTGACCTCATGTACTAAAGATTCTTGGGTCAATCTAGTGTCCTCTAAACAAGAGTTGGCGAGTGGGAGAGAGTACTCAAACACGTTAGCAGAACTAGAAACGGATTAGTCCATTTGGCTGAAAGAGCTTGTCAACAAAGAGAAATCTTTTATACCAGCACAAACAGCCAGAAATACAGACAACTCAAGGCAAATACCAGTTGGTCCACACAGTGATTTTCAGGTAACCAAAACATTCTAAAACATGGTTGGGTTTTTTCCCATGGCTGTTTTTTTCCCTATCAAAAAATCAAATGTATAACGCGTAGGACGTAATCATCTTCTTTTTTGAAGTAACGTCTGTATTATATAAGATAAGAAGAATATAAGACCTTATTCTCTACACAAAGTATCAAGGGGGCAAATTCAACTTATACCACCGCATCTGTCAAGTACAATTTGTACTTGTTTGACACCAAATACAATAATTAATGAACTAATTTTTTAAAAATTGATTCTTGTTTTGACAGGAACAAAAAATAATATTGTAAAATTTCAACTTGATCCGAGATGGAGTATGGGAGAACTAACGTGTACAAACTTTTGACCAGACAGACTGTTTTTTTTCTCTTTCGGAAGCTACTTGAAAACTATTGTCCAGTTCATTATTAAAAAGATTTAAGCCTAAGGAACGACTACCTATCAAGTAGATCTGAAAAGTAGTTTTTTTTTTTATGTATTGCATAACGCCGAGAGAGAGGTGGCCCGCCTGGCCACCTAAAAAATTATCAAAATAATGTTAAACTATTACACTGGAAAATAAAAGATGACAAGCTACTTGAATTGAAAAATAGTATTTATTAAACTGAACGAGAGTGAGTCTGCAGTCAAAGCCAGCTACATTTTTCAAACTTAATTGCAAGCCATAGCAAATCATTTAGTGAAAGGAGTGTATCGTTAACTGTGGCAAGACCGCACTACAAACAGCGATGTCCTTGCGAACGCCGGTTTGGACAGTATAGAGGGACTTTTACGTCAGTTACGCTGGGTAGGGCACGTATCCCGTATGGGAGACGAACGTATGCCTAAGGCAGTCTTTTTTGGTGAGCTAAAAGGTGGTCGACGTAACAGAGGCGCCCCACAGAAACGCTTCAAAGACCAGCTTAGGCGCCAACTTTCCTTGGCTGACAGAGAAGAGAGCACCTGGTTGTATGCGTCCTCAGAACGAGACAGTTGGAGGTCACTCACGAAGGTTGCGGGATACACATTTGAGACCAAAAGAAAATCCGCTACCGAGGACAAACGCAGACGGCGAAAATTTAAATCTAAATCGACCACCTGCGGATAATGGTTATGCTTGCCCTGGATGTGACAAAATATCTAGGTCACAGCTGGGGCTGCGCAGCCACGGGAAATACTGCACTCCTCACTAATCTTCGAACTCGAAGACTAGCCTTATTATCGCTAAAGCTGCCGAAGTAATTTGTTCAGAAAAGGTGAAAGTATTCCAAATAATAGCGTTAAGTAGGAACACTGTGGCAGATAGAATAAATGACATGTCAATCAGCTCGCGTGAACAATTAAAGAACAAAATAGATTTTGAATTATTCTCATTGACGTAATGAGTCTATAATGAAAGCTACAAATCACCTCAACGTTCGAGATTATCTGATCAAAATTTGTCGTCAGTGATGAAAGTGTCAGTGGCAAACAAACTTCCACCCGATATTAATAAAATTGTATCCCAGAAAGATGTCAAGCATCAGGACATGGAAGAAGATGCGTAATCATAGCAATTTTTAATTAATAAATCGTACTACAAATTTAGCTAAGGGACAGGTATGCCATTAATTATTGTATTCTATTATATTGTTTCTAATTTACATAAAACTAGTAAGCTGTTTTGTAACTGATTTTTGGCTGCGGGGCCCTCATGCCATATTAAGTTTTGTATGCGCCCATACACCTTAACGAGTTTGACATGCCTGCTTTACATCCTTTACAATAATTTATCTCCCTTTAATTACATCCCTATGCTATACGCATAGACATAAATAAATATAGACTGGCCGATAAAAGAGTTTTATGAAACGAAAATTTGTGACTTGCAATTTTGTGTACTTTATTATACAGCAGAGTACTTTTGTTTAATTTCTAAGACTAAAGATCATGCAACTTTTCAGAATTCGGAAATCCGACAATAGATATACCGTACATGTTTTCAAGTTACATGAAGTTATTTCCTTTTCCAGTCTATATTTATCTATGTTTACAGCTATACGCTTATTTTTATCTGCTCTCTTTTCATTACTATTCTTCCTTTTACAAAAGTCGATATTTTCTTTTTCAAACTGAATACAAACAAAATACATGTATAGCGAATGGTCTACAGCAGGGGTTCTCAACCTGTGGGTCGCGACCCCCTTGGGGGTCGATTACGATTTGCCAGGGGTCGCCAAAGACCATCTAAAAAATGAATTGTTATTGTCTATTCTTCTATTATTGTATGTGTGAGCGGGGTGGGGTCGCAGAAGAGTGGGGGATTGTAATAAGGGGTCACCGAGCATAAAAGGTTGAGAACCGCTGGTCTACGTGATTTAAAGATCCATTATTTCCAACAGTTCGGAAAATCTACTACTCAGTTACTTCTGATTTGATGACAACTCTTTGCTGCTCTTTTTAGATCTATAAAGCTTATATGATACTAGCAAATCGATAAAGCTTACACGATATTAGCAGATCTATAAAGCTTATATGATACTAGCAAATCGATAAAGCTTACACGATATTAGCAGATCTATAAAGCTTATATGATACTAGCAAATCGATAAAGTAAAAAATACCTCTTTAATATAAAAAACAAAGCAAATTATACACTCAAAATTCTTTGAATGTAGTCAAAGGGGTTTTGAGTTTAAAATCCCCCTCCAGTGGATTTTGAAGCTAAAAAATACTTTTTCAATTAAAAAAAAAGAAAATTACACACTCCAAAATCTATGAGCGTAGCGAAAAAGGTTTTGAGTTCGGGTTTGAAGCTAAAAAATACATTTTCAATGTAAAAAAAAAAAAGCAAATTACGCACTCAAAATGCTATGAGCGTTGCCAAAAGGGGTTTTAAGTTTAAACCCCACTTTAGAGGGGTTTGATGCTAAAAAATCCGCTTCAATATAATAAAAAGCAAATTACACACTAAACATATTTGAGCGTAGCCAAGCCAATAGTGAGTTTTGAGTTAAAACCTCTCTCATACAGATGGCTTTTTTTTTTAAGTTTAAAATCCTCCAGATAGCTTTGAGTTTAAAATTCCCTTACAGAGCGTTTTGAGGTGGAAAACCTTTATCTACAATATTATTCTAAAGCAAACAACAGTTACCAAATTCTATGACCGTAGCTAAATGGGGTTTTGAATTAAAAAAAGACAGCTCCAGAGATTTTTTAGTTTTTTACTTCCCTTTTCGATAGAAAATCTAAAGCAAACTACAGTCACCTAATTCCAAGAGCGTATTCAAGATAGGTTACACATTTCTACCAGTGGTGGGGCTCCATTAATAAAGTGCAATGAATAGTCATCTGCCGAAATTGAAATGTGGCTCAACAAAGACGGCTAAAACAGATTTTAGGAGCCAGTTATAAAGATCGAGTCTAAATCAAGGAAATGCTATGCCGAACTGGGAGTCGACCCCTTAGTAAGATTGTGACAGGAGCGTCTCATGAGGTTTGCGGGACATGTTCTCCGACAAAATGAATTACGCATAATAAGAGTTGCGATGACATCCTAGTACAACTAGGCGCCACACATTTATGGAGGTCCTCATGGCAGGTGGGAAGAGGTTTCAGACATTACCAGTGACAGATTTTGTGGAAACAGCTTGACGGCGAATGCGCCGAACGGCGCGGTAGGGTCTAAGTCAGTAAGAATAGCACATTAGGTTTTTGAAATAAAACTTTTTAATAGCAGGAAAATGCAGTGTAGATACCTCAGAATATGCATTTTGTTGACTTTCAATACCAGAAATAGTGCTTGGCGGCGGGGGAGCTCCTAGCGCTCCCCCAGGCCCCCTTGATGGCAGTGGCGTGGAATTTACAATGTTTCCACTAACTCCAGGAAGAAATTCTAGAACACAATAAACGTCTTCAGAAAGAATAAAGGGTCAGAATGTAATAAAGATTATGGACACACACACACATATACATGCATATAAATATATTTTTTTCGGGGGGGGGGGGAGAAAAAACCCCTACCCCCCCCCCCCCCGAAAAAAATCCTGGCTACGCCCATGATCTACATCCATAGCCTAGGTGTCCCACACTGCTACGTGTTCCTAATACATCGGAAATACTCCCACAGCCTATGTGCCACACATATTGTGGATCTACATCCATTGCTTACGTGTTCCACATAGAGTGGATTTACATCCATAGCTTACTTGATCCACATATAGTGGATCCACATCCATAGTCTACGTGTTCCGCGTACAGCGGATATACAGCCATCGCCTACGTGTTCCAAGTAGAGTGGGTCTACACCCATAGTCTACGTGTTCCACATAAAGTGCATTTACACACGCAATTGACGAAGCTACATTAGGGATACACATTCACTACGCTTGGCATAGACCGAGTAGCCTACTCTAATTAAACGAGTGAGCTATGCCAACTATGTGTGCTGTAAGACCGCATTTGGAGAATTCCTCATAGCCTCACTAATTATTACCATGTTTTAATCTTTCTTGTCGCAAAAAATGTCAGTGGCTTGTCCGTGAGGCCAATGTTGACACCGCCAACTGGTGGTGGCTCAACACTCTATTTACTACCTGGACCCTGAGCGCCAATAATTGGACCAGGGACTCTGTTGAACTGACAATTGGAGGATGTTAATTTAGGCAAGCGTTACGTAGTGGTCACGTGTTTGCCTGTCTGATCTTTACTTAACAACAGCGTTTCTAAAAAGATGACTCCATTAAGTCGCTCATGCAGAGAACATCCCCTCTTTACTTTTGTATCTTGGACATTCGACAATTAAGACTGAACACACGTAGACAAAATTATTTTTACTTTGACTATTACAACTTCAATATGTTTTGATGTGAAATGATTATATGTATAAACTGTCAATATTCTATAGACTATAATTATTATTAACTGAAGAAATAATTAACTCTTTGTCTCCGTAACTATTTTCAACTTTATGACGGGATCGATTATAATTCACATTTGAATATTCTACCCTGTTATCATTAAACTTTAATTACATTTTTCTTTGTAATTAGAAAATGTTACTTTTAATATAGAATTTTAGGAGAATGCATGCTCTTTTTGTATAAAACAAATTAAAGTTTATAAAAACAAAAATTAATTTAATTTAATGGGATCGAATCTACAGTGGTATCGTTCCTTAGGAGAGAAAGAGTAAACAGCTGAAGATCTCAAAGTCACAAAAGCTCACAAGCTTTTTAAATATAACTAGTCGACTGGCGGCGTATACGCCGCTTTTTGGTTTTGATCAAATGATTTTTTCTTTTTCAATGCGCTATGTTATTACGTGTCTGGACAAGTTGGGAAAAAAGGGGAAGGGACTTGTGGGTGAATATTACCGTGGTCGCTTTTAAAAAAACTATTTTTAAAAAAATGTACGAATTCGAACTAAGGGTTAAAGTCTCCTCAAGGGAACTAATTTAACTTAAACCACCACATTTCAAGTACAATTTCTTTCCATTTATAGAGATAAGAAACAAAACAATTTATTACCAATGATTAATGCGCTAATCTTCAAATACAAAATCTAATAAAATACTCTGAAAGACACAAAGATAAAGGCACATTTCTCGTTCCATATGCTAGGACAAATTTGTACAAATACTCCTTCTTCCCTAGTGCTATTAGAGCATGGAGTGGGTTGCCTGAGCTAGCCAGGAAAACCAGTGACTTGACAGAATTTAGGTCATTGGTTAATGTGAATGACTAAATGCATGACGCGAAGTCACGTCTGTATGATACAAAAAGATAATTTTTTTTTTTTCTGTATTGACTATGGTTTTGTCAGGTACAAGAAATAATTTAGATTTTTGTTTCTAAAATTTGCTTTGGAAATAATGGTATATTTTTGTTAAATATTACAATCTATATATATAATTCTCTTCTTCCCTCATGAGTTTGAACAAGCAAGAAGTAAAAGAAAGATCACTCTCTTGTTTCTGCGGATAGTTATCCCATGAAAAAATCAAGAAAGGGGGAGGGGAGAACAATTCACCCATCACAAAATAGCAATGCCGGACCGATGTGACCAAGAAAGATCACTATTTTTTTATTTCTATCTCACGTAAAAAAGAGTGTGTGTGTGATCATTCTCCGTATACATGCTATACACTTGACTATATTTATGTGTGTATTTTTTTTACACACTTCAATATCTGGTGTCATTAAAATAGCTGAATTTTTTCTGTAGCTTTGTTTTGATTTTGTTTCTTCGTATTGCCCTTAATTCCTAACCATGGCCACCACTTCACATATATTTCGTGGAGTCAACAGGTCTTTCAATGTAGTCGAAATTCTTGCATTAGGTGACCATTTATTTTTATCAGTCGCATATTTTCTGGAAAAATGTCATCGACGAAACTGTTGCTCTCGAACCTTGCAAGATGGCTGTAAGCATTCGCGGGAAATCTGTTATATGTTTTAAAATGGTTTAATTTAATAATTTATTCGCCTAAAATTAGCGCGGGTCTGATGAAAGTGCGGGACCCACTGCGGTCGCATAGGTTGCAGTGGCCTAAGGCCGGCTCTTCAAAATAGCGGCCTATGGCACGCCTCCGGTCGACAAATAACATTTAATTGACAAGTACTCTCTTTCTCTACAGTATATAGTCTTCTTCTGTTATTGGCATTTTTTGTTGTTTAATAAGTAGATATTTATTAAAGCTTTTAAAAAAGTGAAAGGGCCTTCACAAAATTGTCTGCCCTGGGGCTTCCGTATAATTAAATCCGGCCCAGATTAATATAAACCTGTTGAATCTGTTTAATTGCACCAACAAACATTTTCAAAGGTTTTAAATAACTTGAAAAAAAGAATCATAACTAATGCATTATTTTTAGATTTTTTTCAACACCAATTCCAAGAAAGTTAGTCTCCCTTTATTAATCAGTGCATGATCATATTTTTGATCCGAATGGAAGAATACATAGATCTATTTGAATAGTGAATATATCTTATTTATCCCGGAAATCTTATCTTATCTTATATAATACAGACGTTACTTCAAAAAAGAAGATGATTACGTCCTACGCGTCATGCATTTAGTCATGCATGTTAACCAATGACTTTAATTTTGCCAAGTCACTGGTTTTCCTGGCTAGCTCAGGCAACCCATTCCATGCTCTAATAGCACAAGGGAAGAAGGAGTATTTGTACAAATTTGTCCTAGTATATGGGACGAGGAATGTGCCTTTATCTTTGTGTCTTTCAGAGTATTTTATTAAATTTTGTTTTTTGTATTTGAAGATTATGGTTCAGTGTTTTATGTATAATTGCTACTTTACTTTTGAGTCTTCTGTCCTGAAGGGTTTCTAATTTTAGTGATTTTACTATAGGTGTTACTCTAGTCAAATGTGAATATTCATTTGTTATGAATCTCACTGCTCTATTTTGTGTCTGTTCCAGTTTCTTAATGTTTTCTTGAGTTGAGGTGTCCCAAACGGAGGATGCATATTCTATTATTGGCCTAACCAAGGTTAAAAAACATTTTAGTTTTATGTTCTTATTTGATTTATAGAAATTTCTTTTAATAAATCCTAATGCTTTGTTTGATTTTTTGATAGTTTCATCAATATGTGGATTCCATGACAGTTTTTCATTTATTATAACACCTAGGTATTTTGCGTTTTTAGTCTGTGTTACTGGTTTGCCATGAATAAGATAAGTGGAATAAATTTGTTTTAGTTTTTTTGTTACTCTTAACAACTGACATTTTTCTGGGTGGAAAGACATGCTCCAATTTGATTCCCATTTCTGTAATTCATCTAATTCTCTTTGTAAAATATCTGTGTCTTGTGTTGTTTTTATTGTTCTATATATTATGCAATCGTCTGCAAATAGACTTTTGTTCCTGAAGTATTGCAATTTGGTAAATCATTTATGTAAATTAAAAATAGTAGTGGACCCAAGACTGTTCTTTGAGGTACACCTGCGTTTACTGTTATCGGTGTTGATTTAGAGCCATTTATTATTACAGTTTGTTCTACCCTATCAGAAAATCTTTAATCCACTGATGCAGTGGACCATTAATGCCAAAATATTTTAATTTTTTAAGCAAACTATGGTGGTGAACTTTGTCAAAAGCCTTAGAAAAATCTAGTAAGATAGCATTTATTTGTTCACTATTATCTAAACTTTTAGAAAAATCATCAATTAGTCCTATTAGTTGTGTTTCACATGATCTATATTTCCTAAAGCCATGTTGGTATGGTGTGAGGACATTTTGTTAGTCTAAGTGGTTTATGGTGTTGCTACATATTATGTGTTCTAGGATTTTACATGTGATGCTGGTAAGTGATACTGGTCTGTAGTTTCCTGGGTCAGATTTTTCTCCTTTTTTAAATAGGGGGGTGACATTAGCTTCTTTCCAGTCCTTTGGTACTCTGCCCTGGTTAAGTAAAGCCTGAAAGAGTATTTTGAACACTGGGGCTAGCTCATTGCTTAGTTCTTTGAGTAATCTAGCTGGAATACCATCAGGTCCAGACGCTTTATTTGGTTTGGTGTTGTCTAATAGTTTTTGAATTCATTTTCTTGTACTACTATATCTTCTATGTTGTCTACTGGGTTCAAGGTTAGGTAATATGTCTTTGTCTCCTGGGGCTGAGAAGGCTGATGCAAAGTATTTGTTTAGGATGTTTGCTTTAGTTTCATTATCATTATGTATTATGTTATGTTCATCTTTTAATGGCACTATGCCTGTTGTTTCCATTTTCTTAGACTTAATGTATGACCATAGGTTTTTGTTGTTATCTTTAGATATTACATTGTTTATGTATTCACTCTACAGCTGTCTGCTTACTTTTTGGGTTAAGTGTTTAATTTTTATATACTTTTTGTGAACTCTTTCTGCCTTAGTTTCTTTAAATTTTCTATATAGGTTTTCCTTCTGTTTACAAAGCTTCTTTAGTCTATTATTAAACCAGCATTTATTTATTTTGTCTGGCATGTATCTAGTTGGTATATGATTTTCTATAATGCTTTTAAGATGGTTTTTAATGAAATTCCAGAGGTCATCGACTGGTTGATTAATGTCTTTTTCTAATAAGAATGTTTGTTGAAAGTTTAATGCAGCTTGGTGTAGTTGTGTTAGGTTACATTTATTCCAGAGTAAGATTTTTCTTTTGGGTTTTGAATTGGCTACTGCTTTTATCTGACAATGTATTTTTATGATCTTATGGTCTGATAAACCAGAGATAATATCATAATCAACTACTAATCCAGGTCTGTTGGTTAAGAAGAGATCTAATGTGTTGTTTAATCTAGTTGGCTTTTTAATGATTTGATCTAAACTTAGGTTGTGTAAAGTTTCTATGAAAGCTCATTTATGTCCTTAAGGTTTTGGTGTTTATCTATGGTTAGTGTTTTCCAATTTATATCAGGTAGGTTGAAATCACCCATAATCCAAAAAAAACTGCATTTTTATTTGTCTCTTTAAGTGTAGTAATCTGATTACATAGTTCCTGCATGTATTCTAAACTAGAATTTGGTGGTCTGTAAATGCTGCCTATTATTAGGGATGTTGAGGTGGTATTAATTTTACAAAATGTTGATTCTATATTTTTTGAGTTAGGTAAGGTAATTTCTTCTGCTATAAGAGTGTTTTTTATTGCTAGAAGAACTCCTCCATGATTATCAGCCCTATCTTTTCTAAATATTTCATAATTACTATTGAAAATTTCTGCATTATAAATTTCAGGATGTAGCCAAGTTTCTGTTCCTGAAATTATGTCTGGTTTCTTACATTCTAATAAAATTTCTAAGTCTGCTGTTTTGTTCCTAATGCTTTGAAAATTTATTACTAAGTTTTTAAGGTATTTTGGTATTACTTCTTTAGTAGGTTTGTTTAGTGAGGCTGTTGTATTAATTTTAGTAGATTTAGGTTCTGGATCTGGCTAGTGGTTGGTGAGTTTGGTTTGGGATGGTGTTTAGGATATTGTATGGGTTAGAAGTGTCTGCATCAAAGGAATCAAACAGTCCTGATGTAAACTGAGGTAACCCACACGGTTGTGGGTTGTTTTAAATACTGTATACTATTTTAATATTATTTTAATTCACGCTTTTGTTGTCTTTTTTTGGTCACAAATAGTTCTTGTGTCCAAACGGTTCAACGGACTAAGGCAGTGTTTCCCAAATTGTGTTCCGCGGGACCCTAGTTTTCTGTAAGGCCCGAATAGATGTTCCACGAACAGTTAAAGTAAGACGTTATTAGGCTTCCACGTAAATTTATCTCTATAAAAGATAAGCAAAGTGTTCCGATGAATTTTCTGAATGTGCAAAGTGTTCCTTTAAGAAAAAAAGTTTGGGAAACACTTCACTAGGTGAGAGGTAAAGGAAGGAAGATTCAGTCGACATTTTATTCTTTTGATGCTATAAAAATATATTAAAGTACAGCAGAGATACCTCAAGTTCAACATTCTTTTTTTGTCCTATGAATTTGTATATGAAAAAGTTCTTTTATATATTTCTGTGCACTCTTCAATAAAAAAACTATACAAAAAGCATCTGAAGATGAGGGAGACATTTTATCTAGACTTCACTGAAGCGAACGCTTAATTGTGTTGTATTAAATGTCAACTTTAAATTGGTTTTTGTCTAATTTGTGTTAGCGACGCTCATGACAGCAAATTCAAGACATTGTTTTTATCATCATGCTCATGACAGTAAATTCAAGGCATTGTTTTAACATCATGCTCATGACAGCAAATTCAAGACATTGTTTTTATCATCATGCTCATGACAGTAAATTCAAGACATTGATTAACATCATGCTCATGACAGCAAATTCAAGACATTGTTTTAAGATCATGCTCATGACAGTAAATTCAAGATATTGCATTAACATCATGCTCATGACAATAAACTCAAGACATTTGATTTTATCATCAGTGAAATGTTCGTTGTAGTACTTTGGAATTTGGCACTTCAGGCCCCAGGAATTAAATAAAGTCATTTTATCGACTAATTAGAACATTTCAAACTGTCTTTGTGAGAAGCATCTGCAAACAAAGTCAAGTCATAAAAAAAGATCAATGAAAGAAGGCTAAGACTCTAGCAAGTACTTTCTGACGTCACTCTTATGTCAGAACGGTGACATTTCTTCCGAGTGACGTACCATCGTTCAGTTGACACTTTGTACGCCAACAAATAGGCACGCTACATATTTCTGAATACCAATAGAATCTTTAGATCGAGCCCATTACAAACGTACATACTCAAACGTCTAGAATATATCCCACAATTCAGTATCAACCTGTCCCAAGCTTTACTTAATTAATTGATTAATATTTAATGTTTGAAGGACTAATTCACAGAACAACAAATTCCTTATAAATATGAAACATAATATCAGTAGCAAAAGTTGATGAACCAGCAAAGAAGAAAAATTTTCCAGTGTGTTTGGTGATTCCTATTTCCAATTATACAGATTGTTATTTTAATTGCTGTAAATTTGAATTTTATCAATGAAATCAAGATAGATCTCTATAACTTAAAATACTTTTTCACTTTTCGACTCACTGTTGAAAATGTATTTTAGAAGTGGAGTTGAATTTGTAAAAATGAAATTTAAGTTAAGCAAGGGGTCTACCAAAACCAGAAAACATGAAAAAGGGTCTACAAGACAAAATAGTTTGGGTCAGTTTGGGAAACACTGTTCTAGATTATTTATCTAAAATTGCAAAATAATAATTATGAGACGAGAGTGCTAGGGTTACATATCTTTCAATCAGGCCTGCCACTAGGCATGAAGGATATTCTAGTTATAGTGTTTATCCTTTCAGCCCAAGATCTGCGAATTCAGTTTCATATTTGTATGAATATTATATGTAGATTTTTCGTTGACTATTTGATATCATGATACAAATAACCTTAGAATATATTACCTAGCTAAATTATCTATAATAATTTTACTTCGAAAATAATCTACTGTTTTAAGTGCTCGGGTAATCCATGTTAATTTTTTTTTAAAGTTAGAGCTAACATTGAAATAGAATAATGTAACCTTTTTTTAAACAAAAGACATTGACAAAGAAGGCCATGACGAAACGTGCTAGCATGTAAAAAAGAATGTTCTTAAGTTTTAATGACTTGCCACCAGATAAAAAGTATTCAAATGTTCTACTTTGAATGGCGGTATTTTCAGAGGAGGTTATGAAAACCAAGTCGGCTTCACAAATATTTCGCAATATATATATTCATTCATTCATTCGCCTTTTTGTAAAAGTTTTCGTAAAGAGCAGTTTCTCGTGTATTTCTTGATCTTTCATGTCTGGCTCAAATATTGGTTCCGTGGACAAGGGGCGAAGGCGAGTGACTGGTGCCTAAACCAGTAAGCTTTGGGCAGGAGGGATTCATTAGCCCTGGCCACCTAGCAGTAGGAAAACAATATTCAAAACTCTGCTGCCTTGCATTTAAACCACAACATGGGAAAGGTTTCGTGGGTCAACCCTGAGGAAAAATAAGGAGCCGACGACCTTTGGACAGTATGCAGCATACAGTGCTACACCCTGTCAGAGCCTGCGACGCCGCTGATCCTAAACTATACAACTATATATGTCTTTTGCAAGGAATTAGATAAGAAGCTTTTAATAACCCATACTGCCTATGTGCCTTTGAACTGTAATATTGCGAAATTAGTTTAATAAGATCAAATGAAGTTTTGTGTAAAAATGTTTTAAAAATACTTCAACGACAGGTAAAATCAATGTTTGACCTACAGTGTTTTCCATATTTGGCTATAAGTAAAGAGATCTTGTAAGACGCTCACATACTATCATTTTCTCTATATGATGTTAAATAGGGTTTTGTGGGTCTATTCGAAACTTTATCTTTTATAGTTCGAAAGATTTTAACATCTTATCTATTTTATCAGCGTGGCAGTGTCTCAAGGGATTCTCCAACGTAATTAGTTTTATATTTTCATAAAAAGTCACTCAGAAAACCGTTTGTTTGACAATGAAGGAATGAATCGCAATTTCAAATAATCAACGCTGTACAATCTACATTCTTTTTTGTTAAACATTAATTACATGTAGACTAAATTAAGCTATTGATATAAGTATTAAATTAAATACAACAATTTGCATTTATATAGGAGGATAAATATAGAAAGGATGAACTAAGATACAAATTATATGTAAGTGTAGGAAATAGTTACAGTAATGGGGTACGAAATGTAAAGTCACGATCTGATTAATTAAAATCTATTATTGTAGACCGCTTTGGACTTCTCATAGACCCCCAATTTATTTTTTCACTTTTGTAGACCCCTTGGAAGTCTTCGTAGACCCCAGGGGCTCTTTGGGAATCACTGATCTAGAAAGATATTGGTTATCAATCTATTTAAATGTAGGCCTACATAAGATAATTAAAATCATAGACTATATATATCATGGGCGTAGCCAGGATTTTTTTCTGGAGGGTTTTGGGGGGGGGATTTTTTTCTCCTTCCCCCCGACCCCTCTCCCCCCCCCGCGAATTTTTTTTTATTTATGTGTGTGTGTGTGTGTACATCATCTTTTTTACATTCTGACCCTTCATTCTTTCGGAAGACGTTTATTGTGCCCTAGAATAGGTTCTTCTTGGAGTTAGTGGAAACGTAAATTCCACGCCACTGCCATCAAGGGGGTCGCTCCCCCAGCGCGGGGCGTAGCCCCGCCGCCAATCACTATTTCCGGTATTGAAAGTCAACAAAATGCATATGTGTGTGTGTGTCCATAATCTTTATTACATTCTGACCCTTTATTCTTTCTGAAGACGTTTATTGTGTTCTAGAATTTCTTCCTGGAGTTAGTGGAAACATTGTAAATTCCACGCCACTGCCATCAAGGGGGCCTGGGGGAGCGCTAGGAGCTCCCCCGCCGCCAAGCACTATTTCTGGTATTGAAAGTCAACAAAATGCATATTCTGAGGTATCTACACTGCATTTTCCTGCTATTAAAAAGTTTTATTTCAAAAACCTAATGTGCTATTCTTACTGACTTAGACCCTACCGCACCGTTCGGCGCATTCGCCGTCAAGCTGTTTCCACAAAATCTGTCACTGGTAATGTCTGAAACCTCTTCCCACCTGCCATGAGGACCTCCATAAATGTGTGGCGCCTAGTTGTACTAGGATGTCATCGCAACTCTTATTATGCGTAATTCATTTTGTCGGAGAACATGTCCCGCAAACCTCATGAGACGCTCCTGTCACAATCTTACTAAGGGGTCGACTCCCAGTTCGGCATAGCATTTCCTTGATTTAGACCCGATCTTTATAACTGGCTCCTAAAATCTGTCTAAGCCGTCTTTCTTGAGCCACATTTCAATTTCGGCAGATGATTATTCATTGCACTTTATTAATGGAGCCCCGCCACTGGTAGAAATGTGTAACCTATCTTGAATACGCTCTTGGAATTAGGTGACTGTAGTTTGCTTTAGATTTTATATCGAAAAGGGAAGTGTTATCGTCAAAATTATCTGTTGGGGGTTTTAAACTAAAAAATCTCTGGAGTTTTTTTTTTTGTTTTTTTTTAATTCAAAACCCCATTTAGCTACGGTAATAGCATTTAGTAACTGTAATTTGCATTAGAATAATATTGAAGATAGACGTTTTCCACCTCAAACACTCTGAAGGGGAATTTTAAACTCAAAACCATCTGGAGGGGTTTTAAACTTTAAAAAAAAAGCCATCTGTAGGAAAGGGGTTTAAACCTAATAACCCCAATAGGATTGGCTACGTTCAAATAATTTTAGTGTGTAATTTGCTTTTTTATATTGAAGAGGTATTTTTTTTAGCATCAAACCCCTCTGAAGGGAGGTTTAAACTCAAAACCCCTTTGTCAACGCTCATAGCATTTTGAGTGCGTAATTTGTTTTTTTTCTTACACTGAAGATGTGTTTTTTAGCTTCAAACCCCACTCGGTGGGGGGGGGGGTGTTTAAACTCAAAACCCCTTTGGCTACGCTCATGGAATTTTGAGTGTGTAATTTGCTTTTTTATATAATGAAGATGAGGTTTATCGTAAATTTTGGAGGGGGTGTTAAAAATCAAAATCTTCCTTAACTGTGCTCTTGGAATTTGGGATTGTCGTTTGCATTTTTAAAAATTTGTTTTATAGAAGAGGGGGATTTAACTGCAAAAAACCCTGGTAGGGGTTTTAAACTCAAACCCCCCTGGTAGGGGGCTTTAAACTCGAACCCCCCCCCCCCAGTAGGGGGTTTTAAACTGGAACCCTCCTGGTAGGGGTTTTTAAACTCAACCCCCCCCCCCCCCCCCCTAGTAGGGAGTTTTAAATTCAAAACCTCCCGGGTAGGGGATTTTAAACTAAAAAATCCCCTTGGTTGTGCTGGGGCAAGTGATGGTTTAGTATTAAAATCTCACCTAAAATAAACAAAAGCAAAGCAAAAAATCAGTCACTAAATTCCAACCCCCCTTCCCTGGCTACGCCCATGATATATATACAGGACTGCCAACTAAGCATAAGTTTCGTTCAACTCCAAAATGTGAGACGAGGTACTTCCGGTATAAACTTATTTTACCTCATTTACGATGTTTGATTGATGATGCCAGCTTGGATAATATATTTCTCTTTTCATCACATTTGACAATTTCTTTTTACATTGTATACTATTAATACGAGTTAAATAAGCGATTAACGAAAGAGTCAATACAGTTTTGAGAGTGTCATTTATTACCTAAGTAGCCTATAGGCCTATAATGGGTGATGGAAGTTAAGTCTGTGAGTGAGTCAGTCTAAAAAAAAACAACAATATTAATGGAGAATGAAGCCATTAAAAATTAAAAGCAATCGTGTATTTATGACTAATTGAAAAATATGCGTAAAACTTTCAGCTCTGCAAGTTATTAATTTTTCAAACTAATTAAATCCTAAATAACATTCAATTGTTATAAAAGCCATAAAAAAAAATTATTTGTTCCAATTTTTTTTCAATTAATAGAATTCTAGAATCATTGTTCCTACTTCAATAAAAAGTAATTGTACACGTTGTAAACATGTAAACTTTGACCCAGACTTAGTAACTTAATGGGTTTTTAATTATATATATATATAAACTAGTAAGAACACTATCTATGTAAATGCTCTTTTCTTTAAGTTGGTAAATCAGATTTTGTTGTTATAAAAATCTGGCTATGTCTTTCGCACTGTTACCAAGATTATGACTAAGAAATACTTTGAACGTACTGTTTATCTTTAGTGATGGTTTCTTTATATAGTAAACTAATTCACCGGAAGTCATTCTTCTAACACTACACTGCAACCAAGGACGCCTCGGTGTACGGTAATTGAATAATATAGGCGTGGTGCGCACAGTTGGCAGTCCTGTATATAAATATAGTCTACATGGGCGGACAGGGTATCAAAATCGGCCCGGGCATTACCACATAAACCGGCCCACAAATGGCATGTCATATATTTTCGGTGGGGGGGGGGATTTTTAACCCAATCCGCAATTTATATATATATATATATATTAGAGTGTGTATATATGTAATTAATCTTCATTACATTCAAGTTTTTCTACCCTAGAATATTCTCTTCCTATAATTAGTGGAAAGACAGTACACACCGCCAAAGGGCAGCTAGGAATTCCGTGAGAGCGCTTTGAGCTCCCTTCCCCCCCCCCCCCCCCCCCCAGTGGAACCAAGCGTTATCTCCGTTATTTTAAATTTTAAAAATGCATAATCTGAGGTATCTACAGTGCAATTAGCCTGCTACTCTTCCGCTGAAAAAAAATCAAAAACCAACTCTGCTATTCAATGGAGTCCTGCGACTGGTAGAAAATGGTAAAATGCTTTAGTTTTTGTATTGGAGGGGGAAGGGAAACCACAAAACCCCTTTTGGCTACGCTCATGAAATTTGGTGTCTGTAGTTTGCTTAAGTTGGCTGCACTGGGACAGTAAGTAAAGTTTCCCTTTCAGACAATGAGGTCTGAGGCAAGTGATGGTTTGAAGACCCTCCCCTCCCGGCTCCGCTTATGTGTTATATTAAAGGTGTAAGCCTAATTCTCTACAAAATATATAAAGTTTGATAACGCATCGATAACTGGATGTTTGCATTCGTAGGATTACATAATGTATCCTATTTATACAAGTATGTAGTTTGAAAGCAATAAACTATACATTAGCAGCCTAATGAGATTAAAGCTTTTTGGTATTACTTATAGATTACAGACGTTTCTTCAAAAAAAAAAAAAAGATTGTTACGTCTTACGCATTTCATGTGTCAATCTATTCATGTATGTTGATCTGTGACTTAAATATGCTAAAACATTTGCTTTCCTGGCTGACTCAGGCAACTCATTCCATTAAAAGATAAGAGAAAGCAGAGCGGTTACAGACGCACTTACTCAATGTGAAAAGCTCTTGCTTACTCCTAGTACATTGTATATGAATATACCATGGCCCATTATTTAAAATATAAATATCCTTTCATTAATTATTGGTTGTGACAGAGCTATATAAATTATTGTAATTATTGTAATAATTTTCACCATTAATGACTTTATACTTAGTTGCTCGACCGACTAACCCACTATTTAGTGGACGAGGTCTTATCTGAAAGCCAATGTGGTTTTACAGCCGGAAGAGGTACATCTGACATGATATTTGTTCTGCGACAATTACAAGAAAAATGCAAAAAGCAGAACTTAAACCTCTACGCTGCCTTTGTGGACCTCACCAAGGCTTTCGACACGGTCAGTCGCGATGGTTTGTGGAGGATTTTGGCCAGGCTGGGGATGCCCATCTACGTTTCTATCCATTGACAAGCAGCTTCACGTGGGACAAAGAGGCCAGATTAGACAAAATGGTGCCCTTTCTGATCACTTCTCAATAGAAAATGGCGTGAAGCAGGGCTGTGTACTTGCTCCTACTCTATTCGCTATCTTCTTTGGCGTAATGCTGGGTCAAATGAGGCAGTGATTGCACGAAGGCATCTATATCCGGTTTTGTTGTGACGGCAATGTGTTCAATCTTCGACGTCTACTATCCCATAAAAAAAACAAAGGAAATGGTCATAACGGAGCTTCTCTATGCTAGCTCACAATGACCTCCAGAACGCGGTAAATGAATTAGCAAACGCTGCCGCCTCTTTCGGTCTATCTATAAACTTCGGGAAAACAGAAGTCATGTTCCAGAAGTCACCCAATAAAACATACTTAGCCCCAAGGATTACCGTAAACGGAGAGACCCTTAATGTGGTAGACCACTTCACATATCTAGGTAGTACAGTGCCAAATGACGCCTCACTTTCAAGGGAAGTTGATAACCGTCTGGCCAAGGCCAGTAGCGCTTTTGGACGCCTTCAGGCGAGAGTTTGGCGGAACAGATCGCTCTGAATGCCTACATGAAACAGTATCTACCAGGCGGTGGTTCTCTCAACCCTTATGGCTCCGAGACATGGACATTATACAGGAAACATCTAAGACTTCTTTAGCGCTTCCACCAAAGATGCTTGCGCTTCATCATGGACATACGGTGGCATCCTTGCGAACGCCGGTATGGACAATATAGAGGGACCTCTTTTGGTCCGACAGTTACGCTGGGCAGGGCACGTTTCCCATATGGGAAACAAACGTATGCCAAAGGCAGTCTTTTTTTGGTGAGCTAAAAGGTGGTCAACGTAACAGAGGCGCCCCACGGAAACGCTTCAAAGACCAGCTTAGGCGTCAACTTTCCTTGGCTGACATAGAAGAGAGCACCTGGTTGCATGCGGCCTCAGAACGAGACAGCTGGAGGTCACTCACGAAGGCCGCAGGATACACATTTGAGTCCAAAAGAAAGTCTGCTGCTGAGGACAAGGCAGACGGCGAAAAGAAAATATAAATCGACCACCTGCGGACAATGGTTATGTTTGCCCTGGGTGTGGCAAAATAAGTAGGTCTCAGCTGGGGCTGCGCAGCCACGAGAAATATTGCATTCCTCACTAATCTTCGCACTCGAAGACTAGCCTTATTATTATTACTAAGCATAAGTTTGCCATTAATTATAATAGTATAAAAATTAATTTAGATCTACATTTATTTTTTAATCAAATTTTTTGAAAGCCCTAAGGCTAAGTGTAGTATTTTTAAATCTATGTTATTAAAAATAAACAAAAAGAAACTTACTTTTTCTTTTCAACTCGCAGAAAGTAAAGCTTTATACCCATATTGAGCTGTGAATAAGTTGGGTGGCTTGCAATTTCGCGGCTGTGTGTATGTGTTCAAGTTAATTTCTATTAAGTATTGTTAAAGAGCTCATTGTCGCGACTATCTTTTTTTTTCTGCGTTATATCAATGTTTTCTACCTTAACCTCTCTCAATCCCTCTTTTTGGATAAATCTCATTGGAACCATTAAAAGACGGGCGAGGGAAGGAGCAAACAAAAAAAAAATAGAAGTGCTATCAAAGGCCCATGCCGACCAGCAAAATGAGTAGGCCAAACGCAACCTCGAAGACATCAAAGCAGTCCATGCCGCTCGTGCATAGCAGAAAGTACGGTCTAACGTTTTCCAAATGATAATACGTACAGTGTATGGGTTGGTTATGAATGTGTATGTGTTTTTCGTGTGTGAATATTATTTGTATGTGCATCTGTATTGTGCATTTATATTGTTATTGTACAGTAGTTACGCTGAGGTTGTCAGATGTAGTCAAATCGAATTTCCAATTGATTGGATCAATAAAAGTTATCTTATCTTATCTTTATATCCTTTCTCAGTTATGGTATTTCTGTTTGAATGTCTCCTTTTGAAAAATCATCATATACGACAATATTTTGAAACTGCCATCTGCAATACTTTATAGGTTGTTAAACTTAATAATTTTTCAGTTGGATTGATCCATATTTCTCTGTTGCTTCAAAATTGCTTCCAGTCGGAGTTGAAGCTCAGAGTTACAAAAACACGACCAATAGACCTGAAAATGAACAAATCCTTTTTCTCTTGTTACATTGTGAGGTAGACATCTTGGGATAGCTCGTCTGGCAGTGTCTTCTTGTTTTTAATACATTTTTTTCTGAATCTAAGTAGGTTTTTTTTTAGAAGAGCCTTTTTAAAAATTTTGCGCTAACATGTTATGCATTTGTTAAAGAAAAGGTTTAATTAGTCACCACATTGTCAATAGTTTAAAGATAAGCATACTCTTGTGTATCTTTGGCCTTCTTGTACATTCCCCCCCCCCCCCCCCCCCAAAAAAAAAATTAAGTAAAGATCGGTAAAATAAAAAATCTTAAGCTGCGTCTCTAGCGGCAATAATTTCAGAATGAATAAAGTATTTTAATCATATAAAAATGCTAGGCTAAAAGGTTGGAACCTGGACACATATCAGTTCAAACAAAAGGTTAGAACCTGGACATATATCAGTTCTAACAAAAGGTTGGAAACTGGACACATATCAGTTCAAACAAAAGGTTTGAACCTGGACACATTTCAGTTCAAACAAAAGATTAGAACCTGGACATATATCAGTTCAAACAAAAGGTTGGAAACTGGACACATATCAGTTCAAACCAAAGGTTGGGACCTGGACACATATTAGTTCAAACAAAAGGTTGGAACTTGGACACATATTAGTTCAAACCTAAGGTTGGAACCTGGACACATATCAGTTCAAATCTAAGGTTGAAACGTGGACACATATCAGTTCAAACAAAAGGTTGGGGCCTGGACACATATCAGTTCAAACCAAAGGTTGGAACCTGGACACGAATTGGTTCAAACAAAAGGTTGGAACCTTTTTGGAACCTGGACACATATCAGTTCAAACCAAAGGTTGGAACCTGGACACATATCAGTTCAAACAAAAGGTTGGGACCTGGACACATATCAGTTCAAACCAAAGGTTGGAACCTGGACACGAATTGGTTCAAACAAAAGGTTTGGAACCTTTTTGGAACCTGGACACATATCAGTTCAAACCAAAGATTGGAACCTGGACACATATCAGTTCAAACCAAAGGTTGGGACCTGGACACGAATTGGTTCAAACAAAAGGTTGGAACCTGGAAACATATAAGTTTAAACCAAAAGTTAGAACATGATTGGAACCTGGACACGGATTGGTTCAAACAAAAGGTTGGAACCTTTTTGGAACCTGGACACATATCAGTTCAAACAAAAGGTTGGGACCTGGACACATATCAGTTCAAACCAAAGGTTGGAACCTGGACACGAATTGGTTCAAACAAAAGGTTGGAACCTGGAAACATATAAGTTTAAACCAAAAGTTAGAACATGATTGGAACCTGGACACGGATTGGTTCAAACAAAAGGTTGGAACCTTTTTGGAACCTGGACACATATCAGTTCAAACCAAAGGTTGGAAACTGGACACATATCAGTTTAAACAAATGGTTGGAGCTTGGAAACATATCAGTTTAAACCAAAGGTTAGAACCTGGACACATATCAGTTAAAAAATATAAAAGAAAAAAGGAATTCCCGAACTTTTTAAAAACAAGATTACAAAGACAGTTTGTGTGGAAACACAATCTCAAAATTGGCCCCCGAAGTGGTCCACCCAGGCAGGCTTCAATATTTTCACAAATAACATTCGAATGAAATTATATCAAAGACAAATGAGAGATAAGAATGGAGAAAGAAGGTTGACAGATCTTGTGTAGTGCCCCAACGGTACAGGTGATCAAAAGATAGGTGCAAGTGAATGCAAAGTTAGATGTGAACCTGGCCTAACTAGTTCCTCTTTCAGACCTTGTGGTCTATAGGGCTGAAGATGTAAAGTTCATCTGTTTTTGTGGACTACGATTAATGATGGCGTCATGTAGCCAGCACAACGACCAACCGCCTTTACTTTTCCCCAACTAATATCAGGTACCCATTGGAGCTGGTTGGACTCAGAGGCGCCTAAGGATTCCGAAGTAGAAAATCCCAGTCTTCACCAGGATTCGAAACCGGGGCCCCCGGTTCGGAAGCCAAGCGCTTTACCGCTCAGCTACCGCGCCTCTCCTTTTGTTTGAACCAATTCCTGAAGTCTTATAATTGATGCAATTTTTTGAAAAGGCTCAATCTCTTACAATTCATTTAATATCTACTAATTTGTAGACATTTTCAAAAAAATAAATAAAATAAAACTTGAGTGGTCAAGAAATTACAATTCATTTAATATCCACTAATATGTAGACATTTAAAAAAAAACATGAGTGGTTAAGAAATTACAATTCATTTAATATCTACTAATTTGACAACGCTAAGGTTGTCAATTGTAGTCAACCTGAAAAAAAGTTAACTTATCTTGTAGACATTTTCAAAAAAATTAAACGAAGCAAAAAGAACTCTGTAGTGTAATTGTATCCAATTAGTCTATGTTTCGTTTTAAGCACTTGGCATTTGTCGTTGTTACTTTATGGCTAAAGGGGACATAATGTACTGAACTTGGTGGTAGTGCGAAGAGGAAAAAGTGACTGATTTCATCCTAAGCCTCCATTTTGTCTCATCAAATTGTATTTTAGACATATAATAATATTTAATTTTACACAACAGAACCACATCTTTTCTATGAAATAATACAGAGAAAAAGGACTTCCTTGATAAGTAGACTCAGTATTATTGCTTTAACAGTAACAATCTTCAACATAAATGAGTTCATTAACAAAGTTGCACAGCAATATAAACAATCTCTCAGGACATTGACTTTGAAGCAATGCTATGTTCCCAGGTAGTAGCAAGTAATTAGGCAAGGCAAGCCAATATAGGGTTTTATACAGCTGCCTTATGTATTTAAAAAAGACTGATCAGAAACAGGTTTATTCCTCTCACGACAATTTTTTAAAGGTCTCCTTGGGATGTAAAGGGGTGCCCTAGCATCATCATGGTGGCTCTTGAGTCTGTTAGTCATTTTGGGATAGTTAACCAAGCAAAGGTAATGCTGTATCACAATTGCTCAGGATTCTGTTTGGGTCATGTGTAAATTATTTCAGGATAGGGGTGTCGATTAAGGATTCTTTTTTCTCTCATTACGAGGGGTTTTAAAAAAAAAAATAAATAAAAAATAGTTAATTTGTCTTAAAATATTACATTATTCATAAAAGATTCTTGACTTTCAATTGTCTGCCCTGGTCTTTATTCTTTAGGATTATTGGTTTTGGTTATTTTTGTTTCTAGTCTTTTCGCAGGCTCCATTCAGTCCCGGGTACGCTGTTCTGCCTCATCGTGGCACCTGGGTGGAAACGGCTACTTGAGGGGGTAGCTAGGCTAAAAGAATGGCGAAACATAACTCCCGTGGGGATGCCCACGGGTAGACGAGAGTCAACCTCTTGCACGGGCGGGGTTGTAAAAAAGTCCCCAAGAACACGTCCCACATCCATGCGCTGTTCCTCAAAGGGACCGTTACATAAATGGCGGGTCCCGCACACTTAGCTTGGTACAACGAAGGAAAATGGCGGAGGCTCCCGGTGCCCTCGGCCTTAGACCATGTGCAGCCAAGCATGCGTCGGGGGCCAAAGGCATTGGAAACAGCAATGCTTTACATAGGCATTGACTCGGGTCTCTCTCAAACAGAACTGTGTTCTCAAAGGTTTTTTTTTTTTTTTACTGTTTGGCGTCCAAACAGGTTTTTTTTTTCAAACTTAGGGCTCGAAGAGCCTTCGGCTCAGCCCTTGGACATCAACAAGGCTCCATTCAGTTGCGTCATGTTTTCTTGTTCCTTTGTTACCCAGTATGTCTAGGATGAGGCTGCCGCTAAGATATAGACATTGTCATATTGTTCTTGTTAGGTTTCCACAGACTTGCCGTGTTCTGTGAGTGTATTACAGACACACTTGATGTTGACTTGTGACATGCTCTCCGATCATGTGATCAAGGAGGACGTAACCACAAGGGAGAAATAATTCTTCAAAAGTATTGACTTCCCTTTAAAAGACAGTTCCTTAGTAGTTTTCCGTACATAAAAAAAGTTCAATTTGATTCCTATCCCGCATCTCTCAGCCCAAACTCTCTTTAACCCAGGTACATACACACTCGCATAACCACTTAAACTAATTGACATAATACAAATAGAGTAACTTTACAGATTGATTACAGAATTTAGATTTTTATCTCTGAGGTCTGACAATTTAGTCAAGGACAATAAATTATACAATAATTACAATTTCTATCTAACCAGTATAGTTATATCAATTCTATGTTCAATTATTTTTCTAAATATTAACTCTAGATTATAAGGATTTAAAGATACATTGTTATTAACAACTTTAATTCTACTGTGCCACACAAGACTTCTGTATTCACTCACTATTATTAGATTAAATTTATGAATCATCTTACTTTTGATTTTAGGCAATTTATTTAAAACAATAGCTAGGTTAAGATTAACATTGGTGTTACAGTTTGCCTCTAGTAGGTCTTTCATAGTGCATCTAACATTATCAATATTTACATTTTAAAAACATATGGCTTTCATTGTTACCATTATCTGTGTGACATAAAACACATGTGTGTACATTTCTTCCTTCCTACAGGGTCATCCCGAAGATTAGTCTGTATGTTATTTCTCTGGCTTTGGGTGTAATGTGTTTGCTATGTAGATTTATAAAAGTGTCTCTGAAATCTATTACACCTAACTCTCTACTCCATTTGATCCTATTGAATAATCTTTCTTGTAACTGTTTCTTAAGTGTTGTATATGTGTCTTTTAATTTACTGTGTATTAGATGTTCATTACCGGGGAGTATTTTTGATATGGATCTGTAAAATGGATGTGTGTTTGTACCAAAGTGGTGTGGGGTTTCATTTTTTTTGGAATTATTTTATTTAACCTTAAGCCGTAGAAGTATATTGTTAATGGAAAATTGTTTGGGTTCTTGGCTACTTGTTCTATGTATTTTTCATCTAAGTGCTTGTATTTTGGTTCTGATGTTCTGTAAGTTTATCCCCCCATCCTCTTTGTTTTGTATAAGTGTTGTGTGTTTAATGTTTCTGATAGTGCTTTTAAATATAAAATTCCTAATGATTGTGTTTATGCTTGGTATAAAAGTTGGTGGAGGTTATTTATGTTGATTTTTGACCCGCTTGCCCTCCCAAATTGAATAAACTTATCTATGATTGCGGCTATGTCTTTTTCTGAGGAGGGAAAAAGGGTGGTGTCATCAGCGTATTCTTTAACTTTAACTACGGGTGTGGGGCCTGGGATTCTTATCCTCGTGATTCCACTATCTAGCCTGATGGTTTCTAAAAGGGGTTCTAGGCAAAGGGTGTATAAAAAGGGAGAAAGGGGACACCCTTGTCTATCAGATCTTCTAATAGGGATACTGCCACTAAGGGTTTGGTTTATTATGAGTTTGCTTGTGGCATCAGTGTAAACTAGCTTTATGTATTTCTTCATTCTTCCATCTGTCTTCGTCTTGTCTAGTATTTTGAAAAGGTAGTCATGGTCTATTCTGTCAAAGGCCTTTTCCTGGTCAATAGAAAAGAGGGCTGCTTTCAAGTCTTTGTCTTTACAGTAATATATAGTGTCTCTTAAAAAATGGTTAAGTTCGTCGATGTTTTTGTCTGGGTTGCTACAGTATTGGTCCTGTCCTATTAAGTATGAGGGATTTTAGTCTTAGAAAAATCATTTTCGTCAGGAGTTTGTAGTCGGTGTTTAGAAGTGAGATCGGTCGAAAGTCGCTAGGTGAGGTGTTGTTTTCTTGTTTTTTGGTAGAAGTGTGATGTATACTAAGTTGAAATCTCTAGGTAACTGTTCTGTCACTAACATGTCGCTGTATAGATTTAATAGTAGGGGTCCTATTTGGCGAATAAAGGCTTTGTAAAATTCAAACGTCAGACCGTCTGGGCCAGGGGATTTGTTGTTTTGTGTTGTATCTAAAGCAGCCCTCAGTTCGTCTAGCGTAAAGGGAGCGTCTGTCTCTATCTGTTCTGTCATTGGTATTTCTTTGCAGTTCTGTAAAAATACTTTTTGTGCGTTGTCGTCCATCTGTTCCTTGTCATACAAATTAGTAAATTGTTTCGTAAATGTGTCTGTTAATTTGTCCAGGTCGTGTATAGTTTCTCCTTTACTATCAATAATGTTGTCAATAGTTCTGTCAATTTGAATGTTTTGTTCTGCTGATAAAAAAAAGTTTGTTAGGCCTTTCGGTTATTTTTTTACTTTTGCACCTCAATTCCGCTCCTTTGTATTGATAGTTAAATAGTTCTTCTAGTTGTGTTAGTATATGTGTTTTGGCTGCTTTGTCTTCTTCGTGTGTTAGTAAATTTCAAGTCTTTCCTCTTCTTTTTTCCTTTTTGAGTTGACTAGAGTGGACAGTATTTGGCTTTGCTGCTTAATGGAGCTTTTAATTAGCGTCCATATTTGTGTGACTTTAAAATGGGGTGTGTTTGAGTCATGTATTCTACTTTTGAGGAGGTTTGCGATTGTTTTTAAATAGAGCGGGTCATTTAGGAGGTAGCTGTTAAGTTTCCAGATCGGTGTTATTTGTTTTTAGCGGCCCCCGAAAGGGAAAAAGACGCTATTAGTTTTGTGCGAAATGTCTGTTCGTCTGTCCGTCCGTCCCGTTTAAATCTTGTAAACTAGAAAAGATATTGAAAATCCGACTCTTATAATTGATCTAATTGTTTTGAAAAGGCCCAATCTCTTATTCAAATCCTAAAAAAAAAAAAAAAAAAAAAAAAAAAAAAACCTCATAAAAGGCCAGAAAAATGATGTCGATTAGATAACTATTCGTTTTAAATTAGGTCTAACGTATAATGCATACTAATTAGTTTTTTCTTTTTGGAAAAACTGCTTGCATAACTGATTTTAAAAAATTGATTTTTCGCTTTCAGAAAAAAAAGTAGCCGTTGCATCAGAACTTTGAATGGTCTAAAATATTGTGATGTCGGATTTTCAATATCTTTTCTAGTTTACGAGATCTAAACGGGACGGACGAACAGACATTTCACACAAAACTAATAGCGTCTTTTCCCCTTTCGGGGGCCGCTAAAAAGAAATCTAACATTTTTTTCTTAACTTAGAAGCAAGCTAATTATAGTTTGTTGATCTTTAGAGGTAACATTGAAGAATTCTTCTAGTCGTTTTCAATTAAAAAATATCATTTTTTGATCCCTGCGTCTATCTAGTGCCTTTTTTTTGTTTCCTGCGTCTATCTAGTGCTTTTTTTTGTTCCCAGCGTCTATGTAGTGCTTTTCTTTTGTTCCCAGCGTCTATGTAGTGCCTTTTTTTAAAGTGCGAAATACTTTCCCATAAAAAAAGCTGTTTTCTTTTCTTTTTATAAATAAGATCTAATAAATTGCTTGTTTCAACGGTATTTTTCTTTTTGTGCGCGTGGCGTTTGTATTCCATTAAAAAATGACTTATGTCTATATAACCTTTGAAATTCCATTTTAAAATAGGTGTACATAACAGTTAAACTAATATACATGTATTGTTGTTTATCAATATTTTAAGCTTTGTACAAGATTTGTGTAGCAACGACAGCAGCAAGACCTTTATCCAATGATATCGTCCGGCAAATAATTTATGATGCGATTGATCCAGTCTCGGACAACCATGACGTCAGTGTAGACACTTGTGTAACCAGGGTCGGCACATCCATAGCCCCAGCTTACGATACCTAAAATAAAAAAAAATAAACATAAAAAAATAAATATAATAAACATAGAAATCACACGAGGTTAAAGTCTAGGTACTGGTAACTGGTATATGATTGCGCGCCGAGTTGGTTTAAACCGCTTGGCTACCTACCAAGGGGGCTCGATTTTAAATTCTGATATAGGTTACATTTGAGTAAAATACAGTTCCCTTTTCAGACTTTTCATGTATAGGACAGATAATGTAAAGGTTATCTTTTTCTGATGAGGACAGCACAACAACCAACTACCTTTAGTATACACAACTAATGTCAAGTCAAATTAGAGCTAACTGTACTCAGAGGCGCCCTAAGAACCCGAAATAAAATCCCTGTGGTCACCAGGATTCGAACCTGGAACCTCGGTTCGGAGACCAAGCGCTTTACCGCAAAGCCACAGTGCTTCCTAAATTTGGATCTGACTTTGAGCTAAATTGTGTTTGCCGAGCACCTAATGTTATCATGGACTAGCACCCCCCCCCCACACACACCATTCTCATGTCCAAAAACGATAGACCACAATGGGCACAATAAAGCATGACAAACTCTTATATGATTTTTTATGATACAGACGTTATTTCAAAAACAGAAGATGATTACGTCCAACGCGTCATGCATTTATTCATGCATATTAACCAATAACTTAAATTCTGCCAAGTCACTCGTTTTCCTGGCTAGCTCAGGCAACCCATTATATGCTCTAATAGCGCTAGGTAAGAAGGAGTATTTGTACAAATTTGTCCTAGCTAATGGAACGAGAAATGTGCCTTTATTTTTGTGTCTTTCAGAGTATTTTATTAGATTTTGTTTTGTATTTAAATATTGTGGTTCAGTGTTTTATGTTTAATTGCTACTTTACTCTTAAGTTTCCTATCCTCGGAGCTTTCTATATTTACTGATTTTACTAAAATGTTACTCTAGTCAAATGCGAATATTCGTTTGTTATGAATCTCACTGCTCTATTTTGTGTCTGTACAGGTTTCTTAATGTTTTCTTGAGTTGAGGGGTCCCAAAAAAACAAGGATGCACATTCTGTTATTGGCTTAACCAAGGTTAAAAACACGTTAGTTTTATGTTCTAATTTGATTTATAAAAATTAATTTTAATAAACACTAATACTTTATCAGATTTTGTATAGTTTCATCAATATGGGGATTCTATGACATTTTTTTTTCATTTATTATAACACCTAGGTATTTTGCCTTTTTATTCAGTTTACCATGTGGATAAATAAGTGGAATTATTTTGTTTTAGTTTTTTTCTTACACTTAATAACTGACAAATTTCTGAGTCAGTCCTGAACTGTTGAACTCAGTGCAATCCCGGAACGAGACGGAGAGGCCCGTGCAAGAGTTAATACGGCGGTACGGTGTTATTGGAGAGATATTTGTACAGTGTACGTGTGCCAAGTGTACAGTATTGGCTGTTATTCATTCAACTATTAAAGTGTTACGTTACTTTGGAGCCCTGAGTTGTCAAGTTCTTTAAGTTGGTGGTGTATGGTGCAGTTTGCAAAGAGCCCGGATAGTGAGATTCGTAACAACTGGTGTCAGAAGTGGGATCGGATCGAATCGGTTAGGAACGGATCTACTATGGCTCGTCTGAAACTGCTGTACGAACTCGAAGTGAAAGAACTGAAGCGAGAGCTACGTGTTCGAAGGCTGAAGACAAGTGGAAATAAGGCAACCTTAGAAGCACGCCTCCGGGAAGACATAGTGGAAGAAGAGGAAGATCCAGACACTTATCTTTTTCAAGTAGAACCAGATATGGAGGAGCTCTTGAGCTCAATGCTAGGAAACATCAATTCCAAGATAGATGCCATGAACACCAAGATAGCCGCCATGAACCAACGCATACCTGCTGTGGAGGAGAGAATCATCAATACAGACGTTCTTTCAGATGCTTAAACCAGAGAGAGGAGCCTTAGTTGTGATCATGTGAACCCATTGAAACCTGACGAAGCCGTTGAAAGACATATGCAAGTCGAAAGATACCAGCAAAGTTTGAACCCAACAGACGTTGGTCCAGCTGCCAAGACTGGAGAGGGAAATCCTGATGGTGGTCAAGAGATTCCAAGGAAGCCTGACGTTGAAGTTGATGGACATTTGCACGAATAAAGTCATCGACAACGTCTAAAACCAACAGATGATTGCTCCGCTGCTGAGACGAGAGAGAGAGGTCCTGATGGTGGTGAAGAAAGCCGAATGGAGCCTGAAGACGAGGAACCTTTGCACATGGAGTGTGTCCAACCTGCCCCAACAGCATGCTCTCCAGACAAGGCTGAAGATGTTGACCTGCCCTACAATTCCCTGTCCTGTGGATTTGAAGCCCATCCCAGCCAGTCCTTCTTCGCAAAGACCTATGAAGCCACCTCTTTGGTCAACAATCTTGGTAATCCCTGCCCTTAAAACCTATACCTCTCCTTGTGTCAAGTGGCTGCCCTCAGTACCGAACGACAAGAGAGCGATACAATCACAACGTCACTGCAACAAGAGGACGATCAAATGGAGGAAAAGAAGAAGGCGTTTGCGTGCATGGTGATTCTACCACGACATCACTGCAGCCACATGAAGACCAACTGGCGGAGAAGAAGAAGAAGAAGGCTACTTTTGTTGAGTGCAACATGGATGACGAGGCGACAACGACGTCGATGCGACCAGATGAAGGCTAACTGGAGGAGAAGAAAACGTTTTCTGAATTCAACGTGGATGGCGATGAACGCAAGACGTCCATGCAACCAGGTGAAGGCCAATTGGAGGAGAAGAAGGAAGCGACCATTGCTGACTGCAACATGGATGACTCCATCAGGCTCAAGAGGCAAGCCAACTGCCACTGATCGACCCCCGCCTGCAGCGAGGAAACTTTACAGCCAATGTCATGATGTTGATTCTGTCCGGGACGGACAGATCTAAGGAGGGGGCAGTGTTATAAACCTGGTGTTGGCACAGATGGGGGTAGTTGTGTGAGTGTAGTCAGCCGACGCAAATCGCCCCAGGCCAGCGCTAGACGAGCGGTCAACCCTGACGAGTTACGACGGTCAGCCGAGACGAGTGTCAACATGAAGGTTCGAGTAGGATCGGCGTCGTGAACAGAGCTCAGGAGCGTCACGAGGGATGTAGTCGAGCGACGTTCTGCCCGTGCAAGAGCTAATACGGCGGTACGGTGTTATTGGAGAGATATTTGTACAGTGTACGTGTGCCAAGTGTACAGTATTGGCTGTTATTCATTCAACTATTAAAGTGTTACGTTACTTTGGAGCCCTGAGTTGTCAAGTTCTTTAAGTTGGTGGTGTGTGGTGCAGTTTTCAGAGAGCCTGGATAGTGAGATCCGTAATAATATTATGCGTTCTAGGATTTTACATGTGATGCTGGTTAGTGATACAGGTCTGTAGTTTCCTGGGTCAGATTTTTTCACCTTCTCAAATGAGGGGGGAGGGGGGTGACAATGGCTTCTGTCCAGTTTATTTGTACTCTGTCCTGGTTAAGAGATGCCTAAAAAATAATTTTTAACATTGATGCTAGCTCATTGCTTAGTTTTTTTGAGTATTCTAGCTGGAATACCATCAGGTCCAGACGCTTTATTAGGTTTGATGTTTGCTAATAGTTTTTAGATTCCCTTTTCTTGTACTTCTATATCTTCTGTGTTGTCTACTTGGTTCACATTCAGTAATATGTCTTTGTCTCCTGGGGCTGAGAATGCTGATGCAAAGTATTTATCTAGGATGTTAGCTTTAGTTTAATTATCATTATGTTTTAAGTTATCTTCTCTTTTTAATGGCGCTATGCCTGTTGTTTCCCTTCTCTTAGACTTCATGTAGGACCAAAGGTTTTTGTTGTTATCTTTAGATATTGCATTGTTTATGTATTCACTCTGCAGCTGTCTGCTTACTTTTTGGGTTAGGTGTATAATTTTTATATACTTGTTATATACTTTTATTAACTCTTTCCGACTTAGCTTCTTTAAACTTCTATATAGGTTTTCCTTCTGTTTACAAAGCTTCTTTAATCTATTTTTAAACCAGCATTTATTTATTTTGTTTACATTTCGTTTAGTTGTTATATGATTTTCTATAATGCTTTTAAGATGGTTTTTAATGAAATTCCAGAGGTCATCGACTGGTTGGTTAATGTCTTTTTCTAATAAAAATGTTTGTTGAAAGTTTAATGCAGCTTGGTGTAGTTGTGCTAGGTTGCCTTTATTCCAAAATAAGATTTTTCTTTTGGGTTTTGTATTGGCTACTGCTTTTATCGGACTGTGTTTTAATTGATATCATTGTCTGATAGACCAGGGATAACATCATAATCTACTACTAATCTAGGTCTGTTGGTTAAGAAGAGATCTAATGTGTTGTATAATCTAGGTCTAATGATTAAGTTGTTTAAAGTTTCTATATAAAGCTCATATATGTCCTTAAGGCTTTGGTGTTGATCTATGGTTTGTTTTTTCTAATTTTTGTTTTCAGCATCGAAATTAACCATAATCCAAATAACTTCATTTTTACTTTTTTCTTTAAATGTAGTTAACAGATTGCATAGTTCTTGCATGTACTCTAAACTAGAATTTGGTGGTCTGTAAATACTGCCTATTATAAAGAATGTTGAAGTGGTGTTGATTTTACACAATTTTTTTTTTTTTTTTTTTTTTTTGAGTTAGGTAAAGTATTTTCTTCTGCTATAAGATTGATTTTTTTAATTGCTTAAAGATTATTATGCCCCCTATCTAACTCGATATAAATATTTAATATAAAATATTGTTAGTGAATAAATAGCAATTTGAATAATATTGTTGTAACTCCAGTGTCGGACTGAATAGGTTAATATGTGTGTGACCTATATGGCGAATCACACAGGTCAACGGCTGTTGACCAAGGGATATTACTGCTAGTACACGCAAGTGTAACCAGTGTTATAGTCATGTGATCGAAAGCCTTTACGGACGAGAGACAATGTGTAAAAAAGGACAGTTGAGTCCAAGACAGATTGGCCGTAAGAAGTAGTGTGAGGTAGACTGTGAGTCCTCAAAAATGTAGCAGTACGAGTGCAGGAGGAAAACGAGAGACTTGCAGTGTTTAGTAGGCAGTTTTGTTGTGTAGCAAAGCATTTGCCAATGGACCTCATTCACCAATCGTAAACAAACAACATTTAGCCACGTAATAATATTGATAAAACAATGAAAAAACATATCACGTGACATTTTGGATTACGTAACTTGTATAGAAGAGATAGAGAACCGCTTGGCTAAATGTTGTTTGTTTACGATAAGCGAATGAGGTCCATTGTGTTGCATTGTCTGTTGATGTAATTGTAATTAAACCGCTACATTGTTACTTGAAACTCCTGTTGTCAAGTTCTAGCGTTAGATGTGCTGTGTTGTTTAGCAGCATTTACAGAAGGTCTGGTTGAGAGGATCGTAACAATATATATATTATGGTTGAGGAAATTGGTCTTTCAATGTGTGTATTACACATAACAATAGCAAACTTAATAAACGTTCATACCAGTTTAACTCAAACGGTCTTACCTAAATAGCAACTTAGATTTCTTTAGGATTACCATTACTACGTCCGCTGATTTATTCCCAGGCTATAAATTGTTTTCTTTGCCAAGGAACCCTATCTTTTTTTTTAAATAATCATTATAGAAAGGCCGACGAGTAAACGCTGACCCATGCATTACATAGACTCGTGAGTTTTAGTATCTATTACGTTGAACTGGACCGGCTCATGAATTCGAGTATCACTCTCTCCCACAGTGGCGTAGCTAGGGATTTGGGACTCCTGCATTTCGACTTTCAAAATCAAGGCTTAATATTAAATTTAAAAAAAATGGATACTATTTGAGGGGGGCTCAAGTATGGACCCGGGAGGATTTTATAAGTTGAAACCACCTTCCCCATCCTAACTACGCCACTGCGGATGATGTTAAGATAATCTGTTTCCTTGGCTAACGGTTAACGAGCAGGGTTTCATGTGGCCAGCACAACGATCAACCGCCTTCACTTTCCCCAACCAAAGTCAGACACCCATTAGAATAGAAAGTACTTAGGGGCGCCCTGAAAATCCCGAACTTCAAAATACCACTCTCGAAATTAGAAACCCAGAAGCACGGGTTCCGAACCCAAACGCTTAACCACTGGACAACCGCTCCCTCCGTCCAACTCTCCGTGCTCTTATTTTTACTCTCAAATTATTTTTCTACTTTTCACGTCCTTATCTACAAATTTGTAATACTTTTGTCCGGCCCCTTTTTCTTATTGAATCCTGCAAAGCGTAACAATCACATAAAATTTCGGGTGGAAACCCCACCCCTTATTATTATTTTGTTAGCACATTTAATAGAACTACCTTTATTACAGCAACCCCACTATTAACCCACGAATTCTAGTAAAGAATACCTCTAATTGATAAGGTCATCCTTAAAAAGCACTCACTAAAATACTTACTTTTGACCTGTGAAATCTGGTATCACTTCTCCTCCAGCCTCCCTCACCCCAGACATACAACCACGAGAATTCTTCCGCCTTTCAGTTCATCATCGAACATTTTAAAGGCTTCATGACTTTTTTTTTCTCTCTTAGCCTTTTTCATTATAGCATCCTGAGCATCGAGGTCTCACGTCATTTCATTTTTGGCCAAACATCCTTCCCTCCCCCCCTTTTTTTTTTTTTTTGTCTTTTTTTTTTCTGTGAGGCTCAGAATTGGTGATGAGTTAGTCCTTCAGGGCAGTTAGAAATATAATATAGATTTGGTCTATTTTGATCTCTCTTTTCGCATCATTTACATTTTTGAAACGTTAGAAGATCTCACCTATTAGGTTCCATTCGTTAAATCTGTAACTATAAAGAGGACCACCGCTATCGCCCTGTATAAAGTAGAAGACATATAAACAGCGTTATATATTAAATAGTATGGAGCGTGATCGTGTTGATTACTTAGATAGAATCCATTTTAGACCACGCGGATGATGTAAAGGTCATGTGTTTTTGGCCAACGGTTAACGAGCAAGGTGTTATGTGGCCAGCATAACGAACAGGTGTGGTGATGGCTGAATAGTAAAGCGCTTTGTCTTTCGTACCGAGGGATTTGATTTTGAATTTTGGGAGTCCACCAGCTCCAATGGATACCCTGACATTTAGTTGGGGGAGAGAAATGGCGTTTGGGCTGGCCACTAACCAACGGTCATAGATACAGATGAACTTTTACACCATCTTCCAAATAGATCGCAAGGTTTGAAAGGGGAACCTTACTTATATGTTAGGCTGAATAGTTAGCAATGTCAATATATTGTTGTACTCCGATAGGACATTCTGGGACTTGATGGCTGAAGTCCATGCCTATTTGTACTGTAAATAAATACCTAGTTTATTGTTACCTCCTGCCTTTTGTTGAGTTACAACAATATAATAATAGATTGACTTTCCATTATGTCATTTGATTTCTCTTAAATACCTAGAATAAGTAAACAAATATGGGAATTACCAGTAAGGATTTAGGCAGAATTACTGCTAGGAAGGTGTGGTTATAAAAAAGGTATAGTTATAAAGGGAGGATGTATTTTTCCATCATAACAATGATGACAGTTTCTGTCATCCAGGAACCTGAGAGATTGACTCTGCATTTCTGAGGCTACACATACGGCTTTCTGAGATTGTTCCATAGAACTTTGGTGGTTAGTGTTTGGGACAAGCCAAGCGCCTTTTATCAGAGTCATTTGAATTTAGTTGTATTGTCTTTAGTTGAGGGACCATTACACTATGTGTTATTTACATTAAGTTATAGGAACCAATTAAATAGAGAATTTTGTAGTCATAGTTTTGGTCTCCAGATACTTATGTAAAATTGTGAAGATTATTGGTGCTATAAAGTTATTGGTTTTTATTTATCATTAAAAAAATAACTTTAAAGGTATCAGAGTAGCTCTTAATTATACGCAAGCCATAGATTGATGCATTCTGGGATACATGAGGACAAATATTCTTACGTCGCAAGCATCGATTCCACCAGATCTCAAGCCAGCACAGAACATCCGGTCGGTGATCACCGCATCAGCAGCATACATGCTCTGGCAGGTTTCCCGAGGCATGATAGGGACAGTAACTTGGTGCAGAACGCGAGCGTGTGGGGTCTCTGAGGAAGGCAGAATCTTTAAATGGATTCAGTCAGCAGGTGACATGTAATTGAAGAGCTCAACCAGCGACCTATTTATCAATTAACTTTAAATTACCTGGGCGTAGACTACCCCAGCCAACGACAATGGCCTTTTCCCCAACCAACATGTCTTCATAAGGCAAGCACACGGGAGAGATGAATTCATTTGTTTGTACAGAAGTCGATAAGCTGAATATCGCCACGTCGTAATCCAATGTCGTGCGATTAAAAAATCTATAAAAAAAATCAACAACAAAGAACTGCGAAATTGTTCAAAGTGGAACATAAATCAAGATGTAGACTAGGAATTCTGAATGATTTAATGATTCGTTATTACAATTATTAACATTATGCTTTGTAAAATGTTCGGTTAAAGTTGCAATTTTTAGTCAGATTCTTTCCTTATGTCGATAGAGGTACTTATAACTTGTACAGAAAACATGCAAAGAAACTGAACCACTTCCACATGACATGTCTAAGAAAAATACTGGATGTCAAATGTATGATAGTCTTATATTGAAGAGGGGGTTCTATCGTAAATTTCAGAGGGGTTTTAAAATCAAAATCTTCCTTTGCTATTCTCTTGGAATTTGGGTATTGTCTTTTTTTTATTTTTATTTTATAGAAGAGGGGTATCGAATGCAAAACCCTCTGGTAGGGGGTTTTAAACTCAAAACTCCTTGGCTGCGCTGGGTGTTCAAACCGTTGAACCATGAAAAGATTTATATATATATATATATATATATATATATATATATATATATATATATATATATATATATATATATATATATATATATATATATATACAGATAGCATAATATAAGCTATCTTGAAATGACCATCCCATAATTTTTCAATCGGACACAACACAATGAGACAACATATGTTCCGAAAGCTAAAAGTCGGGCCTATCGAGAACTGCCCTTGTGGAGCATCAACAGAGAATGCTGACCATGTCCTTTAAATTTGCTCAATTTATCTATAGGCCGAACAAGACTCTAGCCACAAAATCCTCCTATAGAAGAAAGAATATAATGAGAACTGCCTAATCTGGAAACCACTGCACGGTTTATCTTAGATATAGGATTACTGATCTGAACCCTCCTACATGTACTAATGAGAAAGAAGAAGAAGAGGACTATTGGTCATACTTACGGGTGTATACTGAGATTAGAAAACTCCACTTTGATTCTGTGAGGCTCAGTTCTGCTCGAGACATTGTGTACGCCACAGAAGGCCAAGTACTGGCTAGATTGATTGTTATTTCTAAGATGAAAGTTCAAGCATTAATTAAGAAATAATTGAATGCAGGGAATGTTTCAATTTTAATGCTCTGATTTATATCTTGACTGACACGAGGCATACGTTTTTTTCATCATTTTCATGTTTACTGCAACCAAATTTAATTCGGACTTCAAAAAAAAAAAGAAATATAGTCATATATTTATATATATATATATATATATATATATATATATATATATATATATATATATATATATATATATATATATATATAAAGTATTTTATTTATCAATAATAAACAAATCACTTGTTGGTCATCCCTATGTTTACTCCTATCTGGAATTCTTTTTTTCTCTTGATATTTTTAAAACTTTGAGTTTTCTGTATTAAAATATTTATTAAAAATTTCAAACAGATTTAAGTACAAATTTTAATAAAACAAACTATCATAACTGGCAATCAAATCATTAAATAAGAACAATCTGATATAAACTTTGTCACATGTAAATTATGAGTGAGTCTGATGTAAATGTACACTTTGGTTTCTTATAGTTATGTTTTTTGTTTGGTGTAATGCACAAATTGTAAGACAAATTTCCGTACGGACAATAAAGATTATTATTATTATTATTATTATAAAAGAGCGAGTATTCATTCTTTGGCGAAGCCAGGGCCGAGTTTCGTTAAAGGGAAACAAAATTCATCGTAGTCCCTTTATCAGTTTCAACTGAGGAATTTTCTGGTGATGTGGCAGGTCTGCAGAAGTACCGCCCTCTGACAGGCAACGAGAATGTTCCTAGGAATGCCAAGGGCCTTGAAGGTATCTGTGAGGTCAGTTGTTATTATTCCCTCGGTTGATATGACAATAGGGTATATTGTTATTTTAGATAATTTCCATAAACGCTTAATCTCCAAGCCAAGGTTCCCATATTTTCGTTGTTTTTCCAGCTCTGCTTTTTTAAAATTATGAGATAGTGGTACGGCGATGTCAATAATGGTAGCGGCCTTTTCTTTTTTATCGATGAGCAGCAGATCAAAGCGATTAAAATCTACCGTTTTGTCAGTCAAAATAGGCCTATCCCAGTACAGTAGATGATCCGTGGACTCGAGAACCTCTTGTGGTTAGTATTTATAATATGGAGGAGTATCCTTACCGATCAAATTGTGTGTCAAAGCCAAGTGCTGGTATATTAGCTTTGCAACTTGGTTATGGCGACCTAGGTAGGCAGATTCCGATAGGGCTGAACATCCCGCCATTATGTGTTCAATTGACTCACCCACATTTCCACATTTTCGGCATTTGTCAACAATATTGAGTTTTAGGATATGTTTCTCGTAATTTTTTGTTCTAATTACTCTGTCCTGTATTGCTGTGACAAAGCCTTCAGTTTCAGGGTAAAGATAACCTGCTTTTAGCAATGCTAAGGAAGCAGCCTTGTCAGTGTTGTCCCCATGTAATAAAGCCTGGAATTTTCCGTGGAGTGTTTTCTAATCCCATTGGCGAATCTCATGCCCGACGTCGTCCAGACCGACATTACAATCAACATTGTTTAGGTTCAGAGGGGTTGCATCATAATCATATTTGCGTAGGAAGGAAACTAGTTCATTGCTGGAGGCGTGCAGTTTTGATCGTATTTTGGAAACTTGCGTCTTACACAGTTTGAAGATGTTCTGCAATCCACGGCCTCCATCCTTCCGGGGCAGTATAGCCTTATGGTGGAGGACTTGGGGTGTAAACATCGAAATTTGGTTAATAGTTTCCTCGTGAGTCTGTCAATGTCATGTAAGTCGGTATCGGTCCATTTGATGACACCGAACGTGTAGAGGAGCACTGGGACGGCCCAGCTATTTATTGCCGTGATGAGATTACTGCCAGACAGTTTTGTGTTGAGAATTTTATTTACTCTCTGCTTGTATTTGCCAAGAAAGTCCTCTTTTAATTCTCTATGGTTTATCGTGGCATTCTGGTTTATTCCAAGATATTTATAAAGGGAGGCAGAGTTCAGTTCTTCGATGCCTTCAAATGCAATGTTCGTGTTGGCTGCCTTGCCCTTTTTTATGCTTATGTTACTACACTTATCCAAGCCAAAGGACATGCAAATATCATCACTGAAGCATTTTACTGTTTTAATTAAGGTGTGTAACTTTTGCTCGTTCTCTGCATAAAGCTTTAAATCATCCATGTATAACAGATGAGACACAGACTTTGTACATTTAGTGTCAACCCTAAAACCGTTTGTAGTGCCATGAAGTAATTTAGATAGTGGGTTAATAGCTAAGCAGAACCAGAGCGGAGATAGAGAGTCTCCCTGGTATATACCCCTTCTTATGTGCACAGAACCTAGTCTATCATGATAAAGGTGTAGACTTATCTTCCAATTATACATACAGACTTTCAGTAGTTGTTATATTCTTGGTTTGATTCTATGAATTTCCAGGGTTTTCAACAACCAATCTTGCGGAACTGAATCGAATGCTTTTTTGTAGTCGATGTAGCACATGTGTAAATTTCTCTTTCTTCTATTAGCTTGGTGCAATATTATACCATCTATAGTTAGCTGTAATTTACATCCCATCGACTCTTCAATGCAACCTTGTTGTTCCTCTGCTAGTAGCTTATGGGCAGAGCAAAATTTATACATTTTACTTTTTAAAAGTGAAGTTAATAGTTTATACACCACTGACAGACAAGTGATAGGGCGATAGTTTTATGGTTGGTTCGGATCCCCTTATTGGGGAGGAGAGATGTTCTTTATTCAGTGAGTTCTATCAGCATTGAAGATGGTTCTGATATTAACTCGTTAAAATTTGATGTTAGTGGTACATGTATGGCTGTAAGTCTTTTCAGCCAAAAGTTGTGTATATTGTCCGGGCCTGGAGCAGTCCAGTTGTGAGTTTTTGATATAGCTGCTGAGACTTCCTCGGCTGTGAAATTTTCATCAGGCATTTCTGGTATTAGGTTGTTTGTAGTTTGGATTTCATCGATCCAGTCAGCCTGTACGTTGTAATGTAGAGGGTCAGACCAAAGCGCTGCCCAATAGTCGATGAACGCGCCGTGTTTAGTGCTATCAATGTTTTGAATTTTGTCAGCATCTTTGTCAGCTAGTTTATTAAAGAACTGTTTTCTTTTATTTTGAAATAAAGCATTGTGCTCTTTCCTTTTAGTGGTTTCATTGTAGCGCTTTAACCTAGTTCCCTTTAGTTTAACTTTCTGTCTCAGAGATTCTTCAGAGATAGGAGCTTTGTGTGGCTATCACAGTCCGTCAGTTTGATTTCAGTTGTTTTTAATATGGACTTCATTTTGTTAAGAATGTTCGCGGACTGGTTGTTTCCAAGATATTGTCCAATTGTATCCATTTGGCTCCTCAGATGATTAATATTGTCTTCAAGGCGATTTTTCCATGCTGGCATATGTTGTTTTGGTCTCTGATTAATTGGGCCTAGCTCGAAGGTCTTTTGTCCAGAGAGCTCCGTGACAGTCACAGCGGCGCTGTATGTGGCAAGGTGTGTCTCAGAGAAATTTCTTGCTGTTTCAAAATAGTTGACTAAAACTTTATTTATTTCATTAATATAAGTGTTTGTCTCTTTCTTGACATTTAGCTTAGGGATACGAGGCCTAGAGTTAAGATTGGTGTTTTGTTATTATTATTATTATTATTATTATTATTATTATTATTATTATTATTATTATTATTATTATTATAAACATACATAATTCCTTTCCCTCATAAAATTTGACTTTTCTTACCAAATAATCAAAAATACTTTGTGCTATGTGCATATAAGGATAAAAATTTAATTTTACATTTTGAAAATTGTCCTCAAAATTTATAATTAAGTTTCTTACAATTCTTCACTCATCAATACTTCCGGATGGACATACAATTTATGGAGTGGCTTCTATGTAAGCAATTCGTCAATCTATCCTATAATAGGGTTCAGAAGTTGTGTACAAATGTTTGTGAATCGTTATAATTCTGATGCACGTAATCGAACAGTGAAATGAAAGTAAAAAATTTTTTGGCAAATACTATTATCGTTCTGTACTTGCGATGATTTGACCAGATACGTAGAGGCTTAAAACAGTTAATTTCTTTAAAGTAAGAACCTTACTTACTGTACACAATGAGCTGCAGTTATCATGAAGTAATCCCCATACAAATTCTTGATCAGATCAGCTCCACAGAAATGTGAATCTGGGTATTGGCTGTGTCGTAAACTACACTTTATATTAGAAAAAGTTAACAATTGGCGTATTTTAAAATAACATATATCTCCTTGGAAAAAAATTTAAATGTATAAACTGCTCTGAGATAAGGTTTGTGGGAGATTAAAGTTGCACATGCTATTTGATCCTATGTTAGCATCAATAATGAACGACAAACAATGATATTGGTCAAAATCTTAAACTACTGCCTGCAAGAAACAACTTACCAGCAATAGAGCAAGAATAAGGCTGGATTAGGCATACAGTATGAGGAGCAACAGAAACTATTCCAAAGGATGCTCTGGACTGGAACCCACAGGGGAAGAGAAAGGCTGACAGACCAAAGCAAACAGGGAGGAGATTGATAAACGAAGAAGCTTCGATAGACTCGAATAGACTAGGTTCCAATTGAGGGAATCGTCCAAAACAGAGTCCGATGGTGTAGTTTATGTTGTGGCCATATGCTCCACTGGGAGTCCAAAGGATTAAAGGGGGGGATGGGGAGAAAGAATGAAAATATCGGTAACCAAAAAAAAAAAAGTTCAAATAAATACGATGGAATTTTAATCTTTTCAATTGTCTGACAATACACGTTACTACATGCCCTTGTTCCTTAGTATATCGACTTACTATAGAAGGCCACGAGTTCCTAATAGATTCGAAACCGCCCACAACTCTGGTATTTAGTTCTTGGGTTCCATTGTCTGGCAGCGTCGGTCTCAGCCCACATCCACCCGAATCGATAGTGTTGTGCAAACTGAGGTATAAAAATAGAGGGAAACATGCTTATAATATTTTTACTTTTTTCTCTGACTTGGCTTAAACTACTTGTAAAGCTTGAAAAGGAACAATGTTTTAAACTTTATTTACTATAAGTTATGGTGATTCATCACTGAACACAAGTAGTATTAAAAGTAAAGTTCCCCTTTCAGACTTTGCGATCTATAGGGCAGATGATGTTAAGATCATCTGTTTCTTAGGCCAACGTTTAACCAGCAGGGTGTCATGTGGCCAGCAACGACCAACCTCCTTTACTTTAAAAATTAAAGTCAGGTGCCCATAACAGTCGGGTTAGGGGTGCCCTCAAGATCCCCAAATTCCAAATGCCAGACTTCACCGAGATTCGAACCCAGGACTCCAGGTTCGGCAGCCTGTAAGCGTAGAAGACTGTTTAATATCTGCACTTCACTGTACTTCTCTACACTTCAATGTGCTGACAAAGCTGTACTACAGTCTTACTTGCACTCAAGTGTACTGACTTTATCGAGCCGTATTCAACTGTATTAAACATTTCCAAGTCGAACTCAACTCTACCGATCTGTACACACCTCCCTCTTTCACTGTATCGCCTGAGCTTGCACATTCACTCGCTGGCTTAGATATGATCCCCCTAAAACTTCTGGAATATCTGAGAGGCACAGCAAGTTCATTTTGAAAGAGCACGTGACATCTTTCCTAATGGTCAATGGGGATGCCAAGTCCCTAGTGGACTTTTTAGAAGGTTTCCTATTCGTAAAAATTATTTGATACATTTTGGTCTCGTCTCAAGCACCAGTGCATTATGGCTTATGATTTCATTTCGTTAACGATTTTTATTCTTTCGATTGTGTGTACGTAGTTTCTAAATAAACAACCTGAAAGTCGTTTTTCTTTTTTAAATCGTATCATTCTCAAATTAATTTCAAAGCCAGTTTCAAATATGGAGAACTGGGCCTAGGGATTCAAACAATGTTCTTTAGTTATCCAATACTTGTGAAGATGAGGGCGTAGTCCAAATCTTATTATAACACATACACATTAGCCCAGTGTTTCTCAAATCGTTTTTCTCATAAGTACCTGCTGAATATGTGTTTTTCTATGTACTCAGCTTTTTTTCTCTCGATCCACTAATATAAATATGCAACGCAAAAATACCATTTTTCTTAATTAACGAAATTCTTTCAAATACTAGATCTACAATATATCGGCCATTTCATCATATCGATCATCGTCTCAGGCTGAAAACTCTGTTAGAACTACTCACGTGACCTGAGTGCTAGGTTACCAACCTTATCTTAGCAGTCACGACATTTCTGGCTAACAACGACGCTACTCTAGGAGCTGAGAATATAAATGTGGAATCATGTGAGCTATACAAAATATCAAATAGTGTACGAAACTAATTTATATATAATATTAATAAAATATGAAACTGAATTCACAGACCTTGGGCTGAAAAGATTAACACGAGAACTAGAATATCCTTCATGTTAAGCAGCCAGTCTACTTGAAAGATATAAAACAATTTGCATAATTGTATTAAAGATAAGGATTTTGATTCTGGCCAGCTTGGTTTCTGCTAGCTGTAGCTCGTCTGCCTACATTGTAATGGTAGGACGACACGTGCGTGTATGGCCAGGAAATCATTTTATCATTTTTAGAAATATGTAAACATGTATTTCTTGTATTATTATAAGCAACCTGTATGTGTTTGAATGTGCTTGGTATATGTTCATGTGTTTATGAAATTATGTAATAGTTGGAGACGGGAACGTCTAATACAAAACAGTTTTAATTCTCCATTACTTTCTTTTTTGAAATAACATATGTCTGAGCCTTTCTTGGTATAAAAGGAGGCGGAAATTTACCCTTTCAAGCCCCCCCCCCCCCCCCCCCCCACCTTTTTATATGAGCTTCATCCACAAATTGTGATGTTTCTGGTGTTTTATTATAGCTCTATACAGTTATCTAATGCAAAAGCCATGCTGGCGTATAGATTAACTGATACACATTTCAATAAAAGCTTGAATTTTTTTTTAATGAACAAACTAAACTTGATTTTATATATTAATAAAACAGGCTTTCTGTCACGGGTGAATGTGTGTATGTATGTATAATCTATTTTTGCAAATGAGCTAAGCACCGGAAGTAAGTTAGTTGTCAAAAGCAGAGAGTGCAGTATGTAATATGCCGAAAAGTGGATTAAAAGTTTATGTGTATTAATCTAGTTGTTTAGTTGTTTTATTCAATAATTACAGCGGAACCTCGGGACACCTAGACGCACCGAGAATGTAATTGTCAAAAAGTTATAAGTAGATATATAATAGTAAAGCTGTGACACGTTCAATGTTGGTGCAGACATGTACAAAATAGAAATGAACTCAAAAGATGACCTACGAGTTTTAACGTTCAGCTCATTCATATCTTATTGTTATCTCTCCAAGTGTAGCACTGCAGCCGAGGTCCCTTATATACCGAACATGCAGCCCATCAGCCGAAGTCATCTATATGCCGAACATGAATACCTTCCATTAAAAAATAGCTTCTTACTTTTTCTTAGTCTTAAGACATGTATTACATAGATTAGTACACTCGCACCCTTCAAAGTTATGCTGTCTTTAACCATAAAACTGAAAGTGAGATTAGGTTCTTTTGTTTAAACGAATCCAATAAGCTCTAGTGGCTACCTTGCATCATTTGGCCACATTGTAAAGAAGCTCAGATAACTGCATGATATAGATAAAGAAACACGAGTATTCTGCTCTAACTGGTCTATAAGCAGTGATGCCGAAACTACTTCCTGCTGGCCATATCCGACCTCTTCTTTTTATATTGCACCAGATGCTTTCTTTCATTAGACACATTGATTGTTTGCAGCGCTGCGGCCAGTCACCTGCCTTTCTGAGATGTACATCGTGTCCTGGCAGTAGAATAGCAAAGTATCCGAGCGTTTGGGTTCACTATTATGATGATGGGCCACCTTTGCATAGGTTGAGTTGAACAAAAACCAATCAAGGATGGATACATAAAAAGTTATTCCAATGTAGGTTCTACCTTTTACAAGTATCGTTGTCATCAAACTTAATTCAGTAACGACTTCTTACAAGTAGTGAACAATATACATTCAATCCTTTTTAATTGCTTATAGTTTTTTTTCTCTTTTCTTTTTTCTTTTAATGGCCCCATTGCTTATAGTTTCATGGGCTCAGGTGCAATTAACCACTTCCCACCATGTTTCCATTTTTTTGGGGGTGGGGGGGGGGAGCCGACCATAAGAATTGTTATGAGAAGGTATTGATAAACCCCCCAGGGAAAGAGGAAACGGCCCATCAATACCTGGTATCGAGATTTTGCTTCAGGTGCTAAACAGACGACCAAAACAACGAACAGACGGAGAGACTCGCCCAGTTTGGAAGAAACTGATTGATGACCTATTCCCCAAACATGACCTCAGGCAGAGAGGTTATTAAACACTTCTTCGAGCTGTCTTGTAAAACGTGGATCAGATGCCCTATTTCCGGAAGAATAACCTTTTAACCTGAATTTTGAATTACGGTAATGATAGCCGTCCTGCAGGACTTTCAGGCAATACTTATAACTCTTTAGGTCTGAAGGAAAGTCCGTTAGGTCTACAACAAAATCAACTCGTGTTCAGAGGGAAGAATTCCAAGCAGAGTGTGTACTCCCTGGAGAATCCCTTCTTCAGAATGCTTAAAAGGGAAGCGTACAGTTTGAAAAAATATTTTTTTTTTGACACAAACTTGAAAAAAAAAAAAACAGTTTAGTAAGAAGATCAGCAAAACACCGCGAATATTCTAAAAGTATTATAAAATATCAAGTGATATTGAGTTACGTTCCTTCGTCTGGCTTAAGGCGTCAGCGTTGGGGCATTTGGGGAAGTTCAGAAAGCGAGAAAGCAGGAAGGCCTAAAAAAAATATAGCTTAATACAATTGATTTGATAAAGAACTATACGGGTTTGTTCCGTTCAATCGATATCAGTAGCGAATTGTTTCATATAATACAAGTTATACAGTACATTCAGAAATCATCCTACTCTACTGTCTTTTTATTTCCAAAGATGTTGACCTCAAGAGGAACACTATTCTACTGTTAATAGTTTTGCTCTCATTTAAGCAGCCCTCGGCTGTTATTAATTTTCTTCTTTGTTTTGCTATTTTCCTCATTTAGTGTTGATGCCACAGGTGGCAGGCATAAATGATTGTGTGTGTGTATCCATGTGTTCTAAATAGTATTCTTTATACCTCCCACTTGACCTGGCCTCATCTACCAACCAAATACTCTTCACACTACCAACTTCCACACTTTACATTTCAAAGATTTATTGGTGTTAAGGAATTGAGATGCATCACCGATGAAGAGATTAAAAACAAGCCCACAATGGACACAATGACCATAATGGCCACTCGATGAACTGCCAACGACTGTTAAAAAAAACGCAAACTAAAACTTCATGGCCATATTACAAGGTTCTTCAGGGCTAACAAAGACCTTCCTTCAGGGAACAGTTTCAGGAAGAAAAAAAATAAGAGGCAGACAAAGAAATTGATGCTGAAGAGAACTGTACTTGTACATACAAAAAGTTGCAAAGACTTTAATAGATGGCAAAAAAAAAACTAGTCAGTGACGCCTTTTACTAATCGCATGTTTCAGCACATATTTTCATGTTGATTGGTTAACACTGACAGCGTCTTGTCCAATAGAATGTTGTTGTTTTAATGACTTATTATACAATGTGTTCTTTTTCTAGAGTCTGTTGATGACGGTGTTAATCCAGTCTTTAAGTTCAATGACATCAGCGTAGACACCTGGTCTGCCAGCTTCAGCGCAGCCGTATCCCCAACTGACAATACCTGAAAATATTGACACGAGTAAGACATAATTTTGAAACATACGATACCCAAACATCAAAGAACTTTATGAATGTTATTTCCATGCAAGCCTTTGAAAGGTTTTAAGTTCACATGCGTTTAACAAGTATAAACTTAGCTCTTGTTTACATCTTTAGAAAAGTGATGAATTGTAGGGCTGTTTTTTTATTTTGTATATTAAATATCAGGGAGAGACACAGGGAACTTTAGAAATAGAGAGAGGTGAGAGAGAGAGAGAGAGAGAAATAGAGAGAGAGAGAGAGACATAGTGAAATTAATTAAGAAATAGAGGGAGATGAGAAAGACTGGAAGAAATAAAGGGAGGCAAGAGAGGCAGAAAGAAAGTGAGAAATAGAAAGAGGAGAGAAAAAGAGAAGAAAATGGGTGTATATGTAACTGTGGGGGTTGTGTGGAGCATATACTTCAGAAGGCGACAATTACCTGTCAAAGTCCATCTGTTTTCTCTCAATGTGTAGAGTGGGCCACCGCTATCACCCTGCAATAAGACACAAGATATGAACATTCAGATATAAATACATCTCAATAATCCTTGTATACTAAACAAGCATTCCCCTCTAGCTATACCTTTGGATTGGTTCTCCAAATATAGTTTTGTTTTATTTTAGCCGGACACTCCCCACCTTTTGTTTTGATATTTTAAGACAACATTCCTTATTTTAACGACCCCCTTAACGTACATTCTAGTCTCTTTTATGCTTAATTGGAGCGGAACGCTTTTTTTTTCTCTCTCTCTCTCTCTCTCTGTTTGACCATGCGACTCCATCTTTGACATTCTTGGTGGTTACATTTTAAAATAGAATTTAACTTTTATATCTCCTCCAGTTCGCAAGAGCTCCAAGGTGTTTTGTTTTTATTTTATATTTTATATTCTCGAAATAAAGCTTGTCTTTGAGTCCGGAGAAGATTATTGAGTAGTGCAGTATTTGCCGTGGCCGTGCAGCCCCAGCTGTGACCTACTTATTTTGCCACATCCAGGGAAAGCATAACCATTGTCCGCAGGTGGTCGATTTAGATTTTCTTTTCGCCGTCTGCGTTTGTCCTCGGTAGCGGATTTTCTTTCGGTCTCAAATGTGTATCCCGCGGCCTTTGTGAGTGACCTCCAGCTGTCTCGTTCTGAGGCCGCATGCAACCAGGTGATCTCTTCTATGCCAGCCAAGGAAAGTTGACGCCTAAGCTGGTCTTTGAAGCGTTTCCGTGGGGCGCCTCTGTTACGTTGACCCCCTTTTAGCTCACTAAAAAAGACTGCCTTTGGCATACGTTCGTCTCCCATACGGGATACGTGCCCTACTCAGTGTAACTGTCGCACCTTAAGAAGTCCCTCTATACTGTCCATACCGGCGTTCGCTGTTTGTAGTGCGGTCTTGCCACCGTATGTCCATGATGGAGCGCAAGCATCTTTGATGGAAGCGCTTAAGAAGTTTTAATTGTATTCTCCATAGTGTCCATGTCTCTGAGCCATATAGAAGGGTTGAGAGAACCACCCCCTGGTAGACATTTATTTTTGTAGGTATGTGGAGCGATTTGTTCCGCAAAACTCTCGCCTAAAGGCGTCCAAAAGCGCTACTGGCCCTGACCAGACGGTTATCAACTTCCCTTGAAAGTGAGGCGACATTTGCCACTATACTACCTAGATATGTGAAATGGTCTACATGCTAAGAGCTGTCCGTTAACGATGATCTTTCTGGAGATAATGTTCATTGTGACTAGCAGGGCGAATTAACAATTATTCTTCTATCAAGGGGATCTATAATTTAAGTTTTTTTTTTTTTATCTTTAGTAAAGATTGGACTAAATTGCGAATAGTGGTGTGCAATTCGAATTTATTAGAATCGTTCCTTGGCGAGCACCAAAGTAAAAGAAACACGTGTGCACAATTTCAAGCAAAGCTCACTGGGCGGTTCCAGAGATCTCTTGATAGATGATTAAATGAATCTCAGTTTGCAAACATATAATGGATAAAACAGGAAAATACCCCTTTCAGGCCTTGGGATCTATAGGGTAGATAGCGTAAAGATATTCTGTTTTAGGGCTGACGGTTAACGAGAATGTCATGTGGCCAGCACAATAAACAACCGTCTTTACTTTTCCAGGTACCAATCAGTGTTGGATGGACTCAGAGGCGTCCTAAAAATCCCGAAGTTCAAAATCCCTGTCTTTAATGAGATTCGAACGCGTTATCCCTCGGTTCTGAAATGACGCTTTACCCTTCAGCCACCACGCCCCAGATATAATGGATGAATGATAATAATAATAATAACAAAGAAATTATGGAAACCTAGGCTTGGAGATTAAGCGTCTATGGAAATTGTCCAAAATAACAATATACCCCATTGTTATATCAACCGAGGGGATAATAACAACTAACTTCACAGACACCTTCAAGGCCCTTAACATTCCTTGGAACATCCTCGTTGCCTGTCAGAGGGCGGTACTGCTGCAGACCTGCCACATCACCAGAAAATTCCTCAGTGGAAACTGTTAAAGGGACTACGATGAATTGTGTTTCTCTTTGGCGAAACTCGACCCTGGCAGCGCCAGAGAATGACTACTCGTTCATTTCTAACATAATAATAATCTATGGCCTCCTTTAGTCGCGAAGCGACTATCATCTTGGTGAGATGAATGCCTGGGCATTAGCTGTGGTCGGAACGATGTCGCCCACACATCAGGTCCCCCCTCTCCACGCAACTGATGTATCCAAAGGAACGGCAGTGCCGATACAGTTTGGGATCAGCGGCATCGCAGGTTCAGCCAGAGTGTAGCACTGGGTGCTGCAAACTGCCTTAGGGTCGCCAGCTCCTGATTTTCCTTAGGGTTGACTCCCGAAGCCTTTCCCATGATTGGGTATAGCTGCAAGGCAACAGAGGTTTGAATTCAGAGTTTTCCTTCTCCTAGGTGGGTAGCCAGCCATGGCTAACGAGCCCCTCCTACCCGAAGCTTAATGGTTAAGGCGCCAGTTACTCGCTTTTGCCCCTTCTCCTGTTAGTGAGAACAGTTCAGCCGGACTGAATATCTGAGTCACACATGAAGGCCCGGAGTTGGACTGGTTGTCAGAGGCTATTCGAGACGCAGGCCATTTGGAAGCATTTTACAGGTGTGGAGTGTTTACATCCATTACCACTTCCGGCAATGACAACCTTGCGGAACCAAAATAATAATAATAATAATATTAATTTGGCCCTTCACTTCACCATTGTTGAAGATTTGAATTGGAGTGGACAGTCCAGATTTCTGCTCATCTAAGTCAGATTTACCTGGCATGAGTCAACACCGCCTTGAGGTAAACCAGCGCACAACATTCTCAAAGTGATAGAGCCAGCACCGTATCTTTGTTCACATGTGGCCCTGGACTTTATGGGCTTCTGTACTTGGTGAAGTTTGTAAGGGGAATCCCCTCCTGAAGACAAAGACAAAACAAATGAATACTTCTGATTTACTTCTAATCGCAATTAATCAATATACATAAAATATTCTGGGCGGCATTCGTTGGTTAAACGTATTGAAAGAGGTTCAGAGTTTCTATAGCGATTGCATGGCATACCCAAAATAACTAACACCGATTCTATGCAAAACGAGAAACATATCTAGGTCAGTCTATTTATGTCTATTTAAGTTTATTTAAGTAGACAAAGAACAAAGGTAGTTATAGTATAAGTCGTGTGAATGGAGATAAAAGTACAGTGAACTCACCAGACGTCAAGGTACCCCAGCCAGCAACTAGGCCCTTTTCGCCCTCAAACCAACCCTCGTTGGGAATGCAGACGGCTGAAATGTAGTTGTTAGTTGGCAGTGCCGTGGAGACTTTGAAAATTGCAATGTCGTAATCAATGGTCCAGTCATCGTACAATCTGAGAAGAAGTTGGAAGATATTTAGTTAAATGTCATCTTCTTAGGGACTTCGTACCATAACCGTGACCAATCGTCACAGAAGGCCTGAACACTGATCTGCGATGTCGCAACCTGTGGAAAGTGGAGACCAATAGCCCGTTGCGGCGTCGTACAGATCTGTGACGTGGCAACAAGCTATTTGTCTAAACTGCCCACAGGTTGCGACGTTGCATGTCAGTGTTCTGCGGCGATTGGTCTAGGTTTATCTCGACCAATGAGTGGTATCAAAGATTTTTTGGAGAGGTTTCTACATCTTTTTATAGTTCAATTTTACAACTACTGCATGTTTAATAACATCTTTAATTCGGTGAAACAAACAAACAACAACATTTCATTCTCTGTAATAATAACAATTTTATATAATGATGCATCTACAATCCTCACATTTCTTTTTGCACACGCTAAGACAAAAAGCTTTTTTGTTTTACGGAAGTTACACTCTTATCCCATTCTACTATGTAGAGGAACACTAATGTACTATATATTTGATATTCCGAGAGTTACGGGACCTGAGAGGCAGCGATGACCGAAAACGTGAGATCAATTATAAGGTAAATGTACTTCAAAGAATTAAAACGTAAGTGTCAGTGAATATGTAGTAATCACGTAATAGGATAGTCTCCGAGACTTTCAAGGGTTTATAAGAAACAACAGACGAAAGAGAACAAAAAATTCAAGTAAAAACTACAGGATTTCAGCTATCACCTGCCAACTCAATTACATTTGAAGCCTACATAGTTTCCAAAAACTCTATGTAGTATAGTATACATTAATGACATAAATTTACGTTGGTACTGCATCGGATTACCGAGTGTGTCGGATTACCGAGTATATCGGATTGTGAAGTGTCAGACTATCAAGAGATTTCACATTTTTTTAGCTATAAAAAATAAAGATATGTTTTGCAGCGAAAGAGCTCGATCTTGAACAATGTTACATGTCAAAAGTGTGATGTCTACTTACGGGTGGCTGGTCAGTGCGCTGAAGTGGACGATAACACGATGGGGCTCTCTGAGGTCAGATCTGTCGTGAATACCGCAGTGAGCTTCGTAACGGCTGGCTCTGGGTTCTCTGTGGAGTGGACAACAAATGTGCAGCACTTTCAAAGAATGCTATACGTAATTAGCCGTGTATGTGCGTGCGTGTTTATAACTTAATTCCTTGATGCATAACGGGGTAGTTGAAGCTGACTAGATGGTCACTAGATTAACACCTACATTGTACTTTTTTTTTCCTTATAATAGACATTTAAAAAGTTCTTATTTAAAAATAAGTTTCACTAAATTTTAGATTAAAATAAATAAAGTCCACTAAGTCCATAATGCTCATTTTGAGGGGGGGGGGGGGGGAATAACTCTATTTAGCAGCCTATCAGGCCTATTAAGACATGTATCTATTGGTTATTTGGCTAGAATGGAAATTACTAGGCTTCGCTACAATATGGAACCACAGGTAGTTAAAAGGCCATTGGGTCATGTCCTACTAGTATTAGCTCAGTTGTTAGGTTTTCTTAGATCACGCTGACTTAAGATGATTTTTACCAAGCTTATATCATCTAACTCTGGTACAAAATAGTGCACACGTTATTTCTCCAACTTCTCATTCTCGGATGGAGTTGAAACTATTGCACAATTATTTATAGTCGATGACAGCACACGAGTCGAAGAACAAAAAAACAATTTTTTTTTTTTACTAATTAGAGGAAATATGTAATTGTGCTTTATATAAGAAAAGAGAGATAACTCTTGCAATATTGAGAAATATGACAGCAGATGTCCGGTTCTTTCCCTTACAAAAGTATTTGTTATATTTTTCTTGTTTTTCTTGGTGTTACTGAATCCGCTTTTTAAAATTTTTATTTTTTTTTATTTCGAATTGCCCTTGTGAATATAATAGTTGTCACAAATCATGTGTATTAAGCAGCTCAATTTGTGTTTCTATTACAATGGAATGTTCGTTGAATAGTCTTTCATTCTTTTCAATCCATTGAGTCCTTAAATTTAACGTTGGTTAGGCATCTCGCTATCGCACTTTTATACTCATTTTATACAATTATTACAAGAAAAATATTTAGTGTTATTGAAATTTCATTGACCAAAATTACTAGTGATACACAAGGTATTTATAGCTCATAAGCAGTTAAAGTATGTAATTACCATCGTATATGTAGAACAAATAGAACACATTGTCCTTAATATATATGGCGGAAAAAATAATTTAAGTGGTTGGTGTCCAAACAAAATGGCATGAGGACGGAATAACAAGAAAGAGGCAAAAGTCCCCCCCCCCCAAAAAAAAAGGAAAATAGATAATAGTGAAAGTTACATTTAAAAAAAAAAGAATTACCCGTATACACAGTGGGCAGCTGTGACAAAGTAGTATTCTCCCGCCAAATTCTTCACTAAAGTACCACCGCAGAAGTGATGTGTTGGTGCTGTGGTGTAACGAAGACTGCACTGAAGAGATTAAATCAAATCACTTCTTTTAATATAAGATGCTTGTTTTGTGCTCCATTGTGTGGATTTCATTAATTTTAAAAGAAATTACTAAATTTTTACTGTAACATTTATTTTAGTGTAAAAAGAAAAAGTACAAGGAAGATGCCTATGCTGACGGTAACTAGATCTGTAGTAATAAGTTCCTGACGAACAAAGACAAACTAGACATCTGCTCTCAAACTGACAAGTCTCTTACGTCAGCGCAGAGTTATTTCAAAAGTTGGATTCTTAAAAAGTTTCACTCAACATTTGACAGTACAAAAAAACACCAACAAATTAATAACGATTTCTCTCAATATCGCTATAAAGTAGCTCCCTCTTTCTTTATGTCCCCTCTTCAGTACATTAATCATTCTCATCGCTCCTCTCACTCCCAACCTTAAACAATGCCAGCTCGTTTCCTGCTTTTTTAAATCCCCCGCACATGTACACACAATTCGATTCATCCCAGCTCTAGAACTTACAATGGATGGGTGAGAGTAAGGAATAGTTTCTTGTCCTCCGACGATTCTCAGCGCTACTTCTGAGGCTCCGTTTCCTGAAGCTAGAGGTCTCTGGCCACAACCAGCAGCATCAATCTTGTCGTATCGGCTGATGAAACAATGATACGTAGTTTTATAAAGCAATGCTTTCAATGCCACACTTAATGAAATGTAAATAGTCTTCAGGTAATGAAATGTGTATACAGTATTGGTACTAGACTATGGATAGCTGCTTGGTATGCGCTCCGATCTGTCGATTCGTGGGACCAAGACTCAAACCCTGCTCACCTTCATCTATTTCCGACCTTCAGGAATCTAGGTCAAGGACGTAAAAATTTTCATTTCTGAAGTAATGTCCGAAACTCTTAAAGACACAAAAATAAAGGCACATTCCTTGTCCCCTATGCTAGGACAAATTTGTACAAATACTCCTTCTTCCCTAGTGCTATTAGAGCATGGAATGGGTTGCCTGAGCTAGCCAGAAAAACCAGTGACTTGGCAGAATTTAAGTCATTGGTTAATATGCATGACTAAATGCATGACGCGTAGGACGTAATCATCTTCTTTTTTGAAGTAACGTCTGTATTATATAAGATAAGATTTACATTTCGAAGTGGAAAACATAACAAAATGTTTTTAGGTATTAGGTATAACAAAATGTGTTTATGTATTAGGTATATTAAAATGTGTTTAGGTATTAGGTATAATAAAATGTGTTTTATGTATTAGGTATAATAAAAATTTGTTTTATGTATTAGGTATAGTAAAATGTGTTTATGTATTAGGTATAATGCAAGTGTTAAGGTATAATACATATAAAATGTCTACTGATATTTCACATTCAAAATTGTGTATAGCTATTTGTGTATAATTTATAAATTGTTTTATTTTAACATTAATAGTTTATTTTGAAAAACTCTTTTAACAATTAAAACTTTATTCTTGATGACCTGATAGACACATACACGTACACACATACACAAACATACCAACATGCTTTACAAAAAACTGCATCGCCTAGTTACTCTAAGTTTTTTTGTTTTTTTTTTGGTGTACAAATCAATATTCATGTAATATAGGTAAAAACAATAATTTTATGAAGTACCTTCTGGTTAGACGAGCCAAATCCAACCCTCTTGCCGAAGGTTTGGCATAGGCTGAAAGCAAAAGTTAAAAACATTTTTCAAGATCGGTAAATAACACTGCATAAGCATAATTACTTATTTACTAATATATTTACCAGAGCAATAACAGAAGTATGACATTTATAAACAGGGCGGCCTTACGCATTGCATGGACCATAACATACAGTAATTGCGAGGCCCCTCTTCTAAATATTTTGTACAATAATAACTCTTACTATTAATTAGATTATTAAATCATCATTTATTATACAATATGCATAGTAAGCAAGTAAAAAAAGCAATAGGTGCCAGTGGGTTAATCGTAAGAAACACTAAATATGTTAATTTAAGTCCTAGACAAGAGCCAAGAAACGTGACTGACTGTGATATGATAAATGTAAAATTCCAGGCCCCATGCAGGCGCGGGGTCCAATTTGATAGCGTCTGTCGAATCGGCCTAAGGCCGGCCATGTTTATTAAATATTTATTTAAGCTTAAGATTCAGTGAATACATCCTTAAATAAATTTAAGTTACTATTAAGAAAATTTTCAATACATGATGTAAGTGTCGCGAAAAAAATATATCATTGAAAAATTGTTATACAAAATAATATGCTTCGAAAACAATATAGTTATAGAATAATTTCCTAATTTCTTCAATTCAATCTCCCATCCACATTTTTTTATTTTTGTTCAACAATTATACCCCCTTGAACATTTCCACAACGTGACGACCAGCAGTCTCAGACAACTTTTAGGTGTTTATTTTCTTGTTTTGAAGAACAATTCACATTTATGATAGATATATGAAGTTGAAAGACGTGAAACTGTCAGCCATTATTTAATACAACTTAAAACCGTTACTATTCAAGTGTCTTGCAGTCCCCAAACGTCACCCTCATCGATATTAACTACCTATAATAATCTATATGATCCAGAGTTCAAAGACTTCGTTTTTATGTGCCAATTAGAAATTGCATTGTTTTTCTGTAATGCCTATATGATGATTAAAGTTTTTCAATTCCACTCTAAAGAAGTCTGCATAAGTGTCCAATAGTAACATTGGAATCTCCTTAACAGTGTAAAACATTAGCTTTAACCACAGTTTGACTATTACAGAACGAGATTCTCAGGAACATTAATTTACAATTTTTCGATTTTTCCAATTTTTTGGGGGGATTCGCCCTTGAAAGTCTGGGCTCGGACTCACAACTGGTTTTCTTCTATCAACAAGCAGTCCCAAGAAAAGGATTCCTATTATTTAGAGTGAAACACGCCTTCAGATACTCGTAACTTTTCTGAAGTTGATCTTTTGAAACATTTAGTCATGGCTATAGCGATTTTGTAATTATCCCATTGTTTTACTGTCTTCTTCGTTCTGTCGTAGTCTTTCAAAAGTAGAGAATTTTTAAGGGATGAGGATCTTTAAACATTTAGCAAACTGCTAATCATCTCTTGTGTTTCTTTAGTTATTGAAAAAATATTCGCCTTTAAAAAATACTATGTATTCATGCATTTAATAAATAGTAAGTACATTTGGGATATATTACGCAAAATGATATATATTCTTAAAACGAATAGAATGGTACATCTACAATGACATGATACAAAAAATTTTTACCTATTGCCCAGACTAAGACAAAACTTAACACAAGACGCATGGTAGATCTCTTTACGCAGAGAAACATTCTACACTGGGCGGTGGTTGGCTTTTATATCTCAGTCACCAGGGATTACTAGAAACATTTGAATGGACCCTGGGCCTAATTACACAATTTCATGTTGCGTTACTTTTTTAAAAGTTGTTGTTTATCTCTAGTTTAGTGGTCTATGATGTTTACCTCTGGTTTAGTTGTCTATGATGTTTTCCTATCGTTTAGTGGTCTATGATATTTACCTCTGGTGTAGTGGTCTATGATGCTTTCCTATAGTTTAGTGATCTATGATGTTAAACTCTGGTTTAATGGTCTATGATGTTTTCCTATGATTTAGTGGCCTATGATGTTTACCTCTGGTTTAGTTGTCTATGATGTTTTCCTATCGTTTAGTGGTCTATGATATTTACCTCTAGTTTAGTGGTCTATGATGTTTTCCTATAGTTTAGTGATCTATGATGTTAACCTCTGATTTAATGGTCTATGATGTTTTCCTATGATTTAGTGGTCTATGATGTTTACCTCTGGTTTAGTGGTCAATGATGTTTTCCTATAGTTTAGTGGTCTATGATATTTACCTCTGGTTTAGTGGTCTATGATGTTTTCCTATGGTTTAGTGGTCTATGATGTTTACCTCTGGTATAGTGGTCTATGATGTTTACCTCTGGTTTAGTGGTCTATGATGTTTTCCTATGTTTTAGTGATCTATGACGTTTTCCTATGGTTTAGTGGTCTATGATGTTTACCTCTGGTTTAGTTGTCTATGTTTTCCTATCGTTTAGTGGTCTATGATATTTACCTCTGGTGTAGTGGTCTATGATGCTTTCCTATAGTTTAGTGATCTATGATGTTAAACTCTGGTTTAATGGTCTATGATGTTTTCCTATGATTTAGTGGTCTATAATGTTTACCTCTGGTTTAGTTGTCTATGTTGTTTTCCTATCGTTTAGTGGTCTATGATATTTACCTCTAGTTTAGTGGTCTATGATGTTTTCCTATAGTTTAGTGATCTATGATGTTAACCTCTGGTTTAATGGTCTATGATGTTTTCCTATGATTTAGTGGTCTATGATGTTTACCTCTGGTTTAGTGGTCAATGATGTTTTCCTATGGTTTAGTGGTCTATGATGTTTACCTCTGGTTTAGTGGTCTATGATGTTTTCCTATGTTTTAGTGATCTATGACGTTTTCCTATGGTTTAGTGGTCTATGATGTTTACCTCTGGTTTAGTGGTCTATGATGTTTTCCTATGTTTTAGTGATCTATGACGTTTTCCTATGGTTTAGTGGTCTATGATGTTTTCCTATGGTTTAGTGGTCTATGATGTTTACCTCTGGTTTAGTGGTCTATGATGTTTTCCTATGGTTTAGTGGTCTATGATGTTTACCTCTGGTTTAGTGGTCTATGATGTTTTCCTATGTTTTAATGGTCTATTATGTTTTTGTATGGTTTAGTGGTCTATGGTATTTACCTCTGGTTTAGTAGTCTATGATGTTTACCTCTGGTTTAGTGGTCTATGATGTTTACCTCTGGTTTAGTGGTCTAGGATGTTTTTCTATGTTTTAGTGGTCTATGATGTTTTCCTATGATTTAGTGGTCTATATTGTTTACCTCTGATTTAGTGGTCTATGATGTTTACCTCTGGTTTAGTGGTCTATGATGTTTTCCTATGTTTTAGTGGTCTATGACGTTTTCCTATGGTTTAGTGGTCTATGATGTTTTCCTATGATTTAGTGGTCTATTATGTTTTTGTATGGTTTAGTGGTCTATGGTATTTATCTCTGGTTTAGTGGTCTATGATGTTTACGTATGGTTTTGTGATCTATAATTTCTTCATATTTTTTAGTGGTTTATAATGTTTTCGTATAGTTTAGTGGTCTATAATACTTTCCTGTGGTCTAGTCCGGTCTATAATGTTTTCCTATTTACTTATTTATTTTTTCGGAACTTAAAAACCGTAACATATAGCAGCCACAAATGTACCGTGTACACTACCCTGCAACAATTGACAAAGCGACCACACTTTGTCATCAGTGCAATGAAATCCCATCGTAGCTTGGTGAACAGATACACCCTATATGTCCTTCAGTGCTTCTAGTTGTGCCGAGGCGAATCTGCCAGTGGAGCGGGCTGCTCTTTCCCCGTCCGGTTCTATCTTCCCGATGGAGGCTCTCGGCATGCCGACGATACGGAAGAGCCTACTTGACCCAGTGGTGTCTAGGCAGAGTCACCCCACACGGCTACTACAAGCAGCTAGAGAGACTATCGCATATATCCAGCCGGAGTTACCACCATCTACACAGACGGCTCTGTGCAGACGCTCGAGGGAACTGTGAAAGCTGGATACGGAGCGGTAGTTCGACTCTCTGACACTTCTGAAAGTGACGAGCTCAGGGTATCCTGTCAGCAGAAAAACAGCCTCGAGGCTGAACTCGAAGCAATGTTCCAAGCACTGGACTGGGTGGCAACGAAGATACGTAACGGGGCTGCGTCAGCCAACGACATCGTCCTTTTCACGGATTCGATGTCCGCACTAGAGGCCTTAGAGAGCTTAATGAAGGTGTTAGAAGGGTATGGGACGTCCTAACGGTCGGAGGGCGTCTCCTACGATTCGGCGTGAACGTTACTTTGCAATGGGTGCCCGCCATTGTGGGGTGGCCAGCCACGACTTGGCTGACCACCTCGCGAAAACCGCGGCGCATCAGCACTCGAACATGATGAACCGTGCACTTACCAAAGTATGCGAGCCCTAGCCGACAAACGCTTGTTGGCAATTTGGCACGATGGCTGGGATTTTTCGGACAAGGGACGTGAGCTTTACCGGGCAATGAGTAGAGCAGACAAAAGAGATGCATGGTTGCAATTGAATCGTACGGAACAGGCGGTCCTAGACCAGTTCTGGGTCGGACACTGTCCAATTGGTGCTTACCTAGGACGGTGGAAAGAGAATTACGACACACGGTGTCGCCATTGCATGGAGGACGACGAAACAATAGACCACATTCTTTACGAATGCAGAGTTCTGCACGAAAGACGATTGGGACAAGGATTAGATAGAGAGATAGCTGGTTCATGGCCGACACAAAGGCTGTCCTTGTACGGGGACAAGGCAACCTTAAAACTCACTGCTCGCTTCCTCTCACGTGCTCTAAGGGAGTAATTCCCAGCATGTTTTGTTCGCTATCAATGGGGTTTCTAAATCTAGTTGTGCCGTCCGTATTTTGCGCTCAAATGCTACCTTTTCAAGTTATGTATGGATGTAGTGCATGGACCAAAGGTTTGGAACTCGATTCCCATTGATCTCAGACTAACCATGTTCTTTATTACAGAGAAGAAAAACAACATTTTTTTTATTACTTTGTTATTTATTAATTAATCCCCCTCTCTCTCTATCTGTCTTTCTCCTTGTCTGTCTGTCTGTCTGTCTCTCTGTGTATATACAAATATATAATGTTTATAAATAATTTAAAATAATCTAATCATATATAATTGGTGTTCAGAAAATGAAATTTGAGAATCCCTCTGGAGACTGTACATGGGCTTCCTGTCTTTCAAACTTGTCCGTAGGGGACAAAAAATTGGTTGAAGTTGTTTTTTTTTAAATTTGTATTTTTATGAGATAAAGTCAACAATGAATAGCAGCGTTCTATGTTATATGAATCTCTATTCACTTAGTCATCATATTCTTACTAGTGGTCTACATTAGAATGGTGTTAGTAAATCATTTCGAAAGATTTCGTTTTTAGTATTTTCACTGTTAGAAAAGCTTTTCTATGAATTAGATTTAAGTCTGAATACCTAATGGAGACGTCTAAGACTTCATACTTTGAAAAGCATATTTAACTCTACAATATTCATAATAATAGTTCTGACCTAGTTGGTCAAGGGGCAAGGACACCGTGTCGTGGATCGCATGCAAATGCAAAAATATAAAATACACTGATTTTATAATACCGTGATTAAATCTTATGAATTTTTGTTAATTATGCTGAGTTGTCACCTAAATACTTATTGTTTCCATAAAGCCTGAACGACTAGGATTCAAAAGACAAATATCCGTTGCTTTAAGTCTTAATCTGAGGGGGAGGCGTTGTGTGTGAGTTGTACAGCGCTTGGGTTTCAAACTGAAGGATATAGGGTCGAAACATTAATAAAATACTATTTTACAGGTCACATAGACTCTCTCTGCTTTATAGATCCCAAGGTCTCAAATGAGAACTTGAAGCTCTAATCTGAACGTGAGAGATTGTGATGTCCACAGGTAAGACATAGCGCTGTGGCGTATTATTTTCTGGCATGATCTTATGACAATCAGATTCCCATTGTTACCAGGTCAATCTCGAACTTTCCCATAAAATGTTACATAAAAACTCAAACGTTGAAACATATAACTGTAATCTTTAAACAATGAGAACTGTCATCTGGGCCGCGTGACGAACAGGAGTCAAGACACGCGGTAAAGATAAAGAAAGCACACTGCTTTGTAAGGTGCGCTTACCAAGAGTTAAACACAGACGATGTATGATTAGGCGTTAATGATAATGCATTAAGCGTCTTGCGTTAATGGTTTTCAATCTTAAAACTACTTGCTAATGACCTACAAGTTTAGGTTTAGATATAGAACTTGACGCTAGTTAATTTGTTTCACGTGACTGGAGGTCACGCTTACTTTGAACGACTGTCTGTCTTTATGGGGAGGGGGGTTATATTGTTGTCTCAAAACTAGGGGTGCACCGGATAGTACTTTTTGATATCCGGCCGGGGCCGGATATGACCGGATAGTAAAATTTGATATTCGGCCGGGGTCGGAGCCGGATACCTAAGTGTATTGTTAATACCTTGTGTTGCTGAACATTTTACGAAACTGTTAAATAACATACCTATATTGGTTGGTTTTATTTTTTTTCCTTTTATATACCTTATTGTTTTAAACTTAGTTACTGATTGATATATTCAAGCTTAACAGTATTTCTAAAAATCTGTATAGCATGAGTGTGTCTGTGTGTATGTACGATGCCACCAACTGTAAAGGATGTGTGTTGGAAGGTCAATGTAAATAATGTTAGTATATATTTAACTAGTTACTAATGTAAATCTCTCATAAGTAAAGTGCAATCTGCCTTGTATAGTGGTCGGATGTATGTGTTCATGAATTTCAGACCAACACACTGGTCAGATATACCTAGTGAGCCTACGCATGTAGTCCTAGTATAGTGTGTATAGTTGTTTGTGTTAACCATCAAGTATTGTTTTTTCCTTAAGCATACGCACGCAATAGAGTTGGGTGTCAGTCAAAAAAGATAACGCATTGGCATGGTCAGTCAAGCCTATAGATAAATTATACTCGTCCACTAGTTAGAGGTCAAGGGTTGTTTTTTTTTGCGCTCCAGCATATTGTTTCTTTGTTTGCTAGATCTAGCTGCGGTGCTATTGTTCAATTTACTTTATGCGATTTTAAAATTTACTGTAAGGTTTTCCGTTATTTATTAAGTCAAAAGAATTAAACAATGAAATTAGCTTTCTTGCTAAAGACTTTAATACAAGGCAAAAAAACACACACACGCAAACATGCACGTCTTTGTTTTATTTTATTGTGCAGAGAACGTACGTAAGAAACATTCAATGCAAAGAACGTACGTAAGAAACATTCAATGCAAAGAACGTACGTAAGAAACATTCAATGCAAAGAACGTACGTAAGAAACATTCAATGCAAAGAACGTACGTAAGAAACATTCAATGCAAAGAACGTACGTAAGAAACATTCAATGCAAAGAACGTACGTAAGAAACATTCAATGCAAAGAACGTACGTAAGAAACATTCAATGCAAAGAACGTACGTAAGAAACATTCAATACAAAGAACGTACGTAACAAACATTCAATACAAAGAACGTACGTAACAAACATTCAATGCAAAGAACGTACGTAACAAACATTCAATACAAAGAACGTACGTAACAAACATTCAATACAAAGAACGTACGTAACAAACATTCAATGCAAAGAACGTACGTAACAAACATTCAATACAAAGAACGTACGTAACAAACATTCAATGCAAAGAACGTACGTAACAAACATTCAATGCAAAGAACGTACGTAACAAACATTCAATGCAAAGAACGTATGTAACAAACATTCAATACAAAGAACGTACGTAACAAACATTCAATGCAAAGAACGTATGTAACAAACATTCAATGCAAAGAACGTACGTAAGAAACATTCAATACAAAGAACGTACGTAACAAACATTCAATGCAAAGAACGTACGTAAGAAACATTCAATACAAAGAACGTACGTAACAAACATTCAATGCAAAGAACGTACGTAAGAAACATTCAATACAAAGAACGTACGTAACAAACATTCAATACAAAGAACGTACGTAACAAACATTCAATGCAAAGAACGTACGTAACAAACATTCAATACAAAGAACGTACGTAACAAACATTCAATACAAAGAACGTACGTAACAAACATTCAATGCAAAGAACGTACGTAAGAAACATTCAATACAAAGAACGTACGTAACAAACATTCAATACAAAGAACGTACGTAACAAACATTCAATGCAAAGAACGTACGTAACAAACATTCAATACAAAGAACGTACGTAACAAACATTCAATGCAAAGAACGTACGTAACAAACATTCAATACAAAGAACGTACGTAACAAACATTCAATGCAAAGAACGTATGTAACAAACATTCAATACAAAGAACGTACGTAAGAAACATTCAATGCAAAGAACGTACGTAAGAAACATTCAATACAAAGAACGTACGTAACAAACATTCAATACAAAGAACGTACGTAACAAACATTCAATGCAAAGAACGTACGTAACAAACATTCAATACAAAGAACGTACGTAACAAACATTCAATGCAAAGAACGTATGTAACAAACATTCAATACAAAGAACGTACGTAACAAACATTCAATGCAAAGAACGTATGTTAGAAACATTCAATGCAAAGAACGTACGTAACAAACATTCAATGCAAAGAACGTATGTTAGAAACATTCAATACAAAGAACGTATGTAACAAACATTCAATACAAAGAACGTATGTAACAAACATTCAATGCAAAGAACGTACGTAAGAAACATTCAATACAAAGAACGTACGTAACAAACATTCAATGCAAAGAACGTACGTAAGAAACATTCAATACAAAGAACGTACGTAACAAACATTCAATGCAAAGAACGTACGTAAGAAACATTCAATACAAAGAACGTACGTAACAAACATTCAATACAAAGAACGTACGTAACAAACATTCAATGCAAAGAACGTACGTAACAAACATTCAATACAAAGAACGTACGTAACAAACATTCAATACAAAGAACGTACGTAACAAACATTCAATGCAAAGAACGTACGTAACAAACATTCAATACAAAGAACGTACGTAACAAACATTCAATGCAAAGAACGTACGTAACAAACATTCAATACAAAGAACGTACGTAACAAACATTCAATGCAAAGAACGTATGTAACAAACATTCAATACAAAGAACGTACGTAACAAACATTCAATGCAAAGAACGTACGTAAGAAACATTCAATACAAAGAACGTACGTAACAAACATTCAATACAAAGAACGTACGTAACAAACATTCAATGCAAAGAACGTACGTAACAAACATTCAATACAAAGAACGTACGTAACAAACATTCAATGCAAAGAACGTATGTAACAAACATTCAATACAAAGAACGTACGTAACAAACATTCAATGCAAAGAACGTATGTTAGAAACATTCAATGCAAAGAACGTACGTAAGAAACATTCAATGCAAAGAACGTACGTAAGAAACATTCAATACAAAGAACGTACGTAACAAACATTCAATGCAAAGAACGTACGTAAGAAACATTCAATACAAAGAACGTACGTAACAAACATTCAATGCAAAGAACGTACGTAAGAAACATTCAATACAAAGAACGTACGTAACAAACATTCAATACAAAGAACGTACGTAACAAACATTCAATGCAAAGAACGTACGTAACAAACATTCAATGCAAAGAACGTACGTAACAAACATTCAATGCAAAGAACGTACGTAACAAACATTCAATGCAAAGAACGTACGTAACAAACATTCAATACAAAGAACGTACGTAACAAACATTCAATGCAAAGAACGTATGTAACAAACATTCAATACAAAGAACGTACGTAACAAACATTCAATGCAAAGAACGTATGTTAGAAACATTCAATGCAAAGAACGTACGTAAGAAACATTCAATGCAAAGAACGTACGTAAGAAACATTCAATACAAAGAACGTACGTAACAAACATTCAATGCAAAGAACGTACGTAAGAAACATTCAATACAAAGAACGTACGTAACAAACATTCAATGCAAAGAACGTACGTAAGAAACATTCAATACAAAGAACGTACGTAACAAACATTCAATACAAAGAACGTACGTAACAAACATTCAATGCAAAGAACGTACGTAACAAACATTCAATGCAAAGAACGTACGTAACAAACATTCAATACAAAGAACGTACGTAACAAACATTCAATGCAAAGAACGTACGTAACAAACATTCAATACAAAGAACGTACGTAACAAACATTCAATGCAAAGAACGTACGTAACAAACATTCAATGCAAAGAACGTACGTAACAAACATTCAATGCAAAGAACGTATGTAACAAACATTCAATACAAAGAACGTACGTAACAAACATTCAATGCAAAGAACGTACGTAACAAACATTCAATGCAAAGAACGTACGTAAGAAACATTCAATACAAAGAACGTACGTAACAAACATTCAATACAAAGAACGTACGTAACAAACATTCAATGCAAAGAACGTACGTAACAAACATTCAATACAAAGAACGTACGTAACAAACATTCAATGCAAAGAACGTATGTAACAAACATTCAATACAAAGAACGTACGTAACAAACATTCAATGCAAAGAACGTATGTTAGAAACATTCAATGCAAAGAACGTACGTAACAAACATTCAATGCAAAGAACGTATGTTAGAAACATTCAATACAAAGAACGTATGTAACAAACATTCAATACAAAGAACGTATGTAACAAACATTCAATGCAAAGAACGTACGTAAGAAACATTCAATACAAAGAACGTACGTAACAAACATTCAATGCAAAGAACGTACGTAAGAAACATTCAATACAAAGAACGTACGTAACAAACATTCAATGCAAAGAACGTACGTAAGAAACATTCAATACAAAGAACGTACGTAACAAACATTCAATACAAAGAACGTACGTAACAAACATTCAATGCAAAGAACGTACGTAACAAACATTCAATACAAAGAACGTACGTAACAAACATTCAATACAAAGAACGTACGTAACAAACATTCAATGCAAAGAACGTACGTAACAAACATTCAATACAAAGAACGTACGTAACAAACATTCAATGCAAAGAACGTACGTAACAAACATTCAATACAAAGAACGTACGTAACAAACATTCAATGCAAAGAACGTACGTAACAAACATTCAATGCAAAGAACGTACGTAACAAACATTCAATACAAAGAACGTACGTAACAAACATTCAATGCAAAGAACGTATGTAACAAACATTCAATACAAAGAACGTACGTAACAAACATTCAATGCAAAGAACGTACGTAAGAAACATTCAATACAAAGAACGTACGTAACAAACATTCAATACAAAGAACGTACGTAACAAACATTCAATGCAAAGAACATACGTAACAAACATTCAATACAAAGAACGTACGTAACAAACATTCAATGCAAAGAACGTACGTAACAAACATTCAATGCAAAGAACGTATGTAACAAACATTCAATGCAAAGAACGTATGTAACAAACATTCAATGCAAAGAACGTATGTAACAAACATTCAATACAAAGAACGTATGTTAGAAACATTCAATGCAAAGAACGTATGTTAGAAACATTCAATGCAAAGAACGTATGTTAGAAACATTCAATGCAAAGAACGTATGTTAGAAACATTCAATGCAAAGAACGTATGTTAGAAACATTCAATACAAAGAACGTATGTTAGAAACATTCAATACAAAGAACGTATGTTAGAAACATTCAATACAAAGAACGTATGTTAGAAACATTCAATGCCAAGAACGTATGTTAGAAACATTCAATGCAAAGAACGTATGTTAGAAACATTCAATGCAAAGAACGTATGTTAGAAACATTCAATACAAAGAACGTATGTTAGAAACATTCAATGCCAAGAACGTATCTTAGAAACATTCAATGCAAAGAACGTATGTTAGAAACATTCAATGCAAAGAACGTATGTTAGAAACATTCAATACAAAGAACGTATGTTAGAAACATTCAATACAAAGAACGTATGTTAGAAACATTCAATACAAAGAACGTATGTTAGAAACATTCAATGCCAAGAACGTATGTTAGAAACATTCAATACAAAGAACGTTTGTTAGAAACATTCAATACAAAGATTGTATGTTAGAAACATCTTCCTTAATTATTACTTATTAATTATTGTATTCGTGGTTTCACTGTTACAAAAGGGAACGATAGTAAGCCTATGGATGTCAGGTGTGTAAAAGTCGTCCTAGCCTGATACACAGTGGCTAAGTACGCATCTTAAATAAAAAAAAAAAGTAATAACAAGGAGTTAATTGACTGTCACAAATTATTAAGAATATTGTTATCCAATCAAGACACAATCAACTGCTGGAGTAATAGTCAAGTTAACACGTTAGAAAATTTTTTTCACCGTAATATTTATTGACAGTGTAATATCCTTTGTTAGCACGTTGTGTTTTTTCATTCTGGCTTAAAAATGGTCAATGTCTATCAATAAATTGGGTGTCAAGGACCAAAGAAATAAAATAAAGAGTAGGGGGTGCATAGCTCTCCATTTAAAGATAGCCCTGGTCGTGTCTTCTACAAAATAATTAGTCACTGGCTTACTGGGCTATATAATCTCGCGGTTTGTGTTCTGTGTAGCTAAAGGTCACTTTAGTCCAGCTTACTAATTGAGATTTATGTTCAAGTAACACGGCACACATGAAAAGGTGTGGCCTCTAGCCCAACCACGTGATTAAGATTTTTCTCCAAATAAGCCAACTCTTTGTCAGGATACCCGTGTAGATGTTTGGCTTTAAGTCCAGTCCACCCCCCCCCCCCGATTAAGATTAACTACTATGTAAACAAACCTAGTTCCCTCGTGTGACCTCTATAGAGAGTGCTTACGTCCATCTGACTTGGGGTCACCTGTCAATCAATGAACTCAAAGTGATGGGCTAAACAAATAAAAGGGGGAGGGAATTGTTCATCTGAAAATATACCTGGTTACCTTAGAAGTGTGGCTCCTGTAGTCCAGATCCCCCAATAAAGATTAAGTACTAAATAAACAAACTCAGTTCCATCGAAAGGTGTGACCTCTAGAGAGTGTCAATACGCTGACATTAAACATACGTCCATCGTATTTAACTTGTTTTCACCTACCTATAAAAAAACTCAATGTGATGGACTAAACAAATAAAAGGGGTGGGAGTTATTCATCTCTACCTCTGGAGATATACTCGCACAGCTAGACAGACGTCTGGTCAGCATGACGTAGTCAAGGAATGTAGCATTTTAACATGTTAACTAACCTACTCAAAGGTCAAGACAAATTTTAAAAAATGTCAGCCATTGCTGCTCTGTATGTAAAGCGCATTTATGATGTAAAGTTTCATTTCTATTTATTAACACGCCTTGTCTTTATAATAAACGATGTTTGGTGCATATTCATAATGGCTCTATTTTTAAGCACATTATTTTGTTTTAATATAAACATTAATACATTCTACAACAGACATTAGTGGAACGAGGTCCACTTTATGCATAATAAATAGGTGTATTTTTTACTATCCGGTTTACTATCCTGTAGTGATATCCGACCGGAGCCGAATAGCACCGGATAGTAAAAAATGCCGGATATTCGGCAGAAGCCGGAGCCGGAGCGACTATCCGGTGCACCCCTACTCAAAACTATAAAGGTAAATGTTATTTTGAAAAACTAGGGACTGTATGAATTGTTAGCATTCTTAGGGAACATGAAGCTGTCTTCCTTTTCAGCAACTTCTCGTGCGACTAAAGAGGCCAATCCCTCCGGGGTCATAGGTCAGGTATTTTTTATCACTAGACGCAACAGCGTTTAAAGCCTTTTCCCTACTTCTGGTGAGTAGACCATCTGCCATCCAGGACCCCCTCCTTAATGCTTGCCCTCCTTTGATTGGGCAAATGAAGAAAAGCTTATTTATATCAGTGGTCACCTATTTTTTGCGTGTCATGGCGCTGAAGAAACAAGAGAAAGTATAAAATTTCTCCAAGAAATATCAGTCTTTATGAGAGTGTCAACACTGATCACTCCAGAAAATGTCACCAAAGTATCGGATCTGACCTCAACGTTTTCAGTTGGTGTTCAGTTTTAGCTGACAACAAAACAATATTGTGGTTAAAGAATAAAGAAGTGGATATTACACAGGGAAATTCTCTTCACGTTGTAGGTCCAAGTTGCCGCCAAGTTGATGACAAACAAGGCAGTCAGCCTTTAGGTAGAGCTCCTTGAAGAACTTTATTACCGTTACCCAGTGGCGTCACTATTTGTGTGAGTACCGGGAGACAGTGACCCTAGTGTCGCCAATGCCTTTTTCCTCTACGACTATTGCGTTTTAAAAGATTTAGCGATACGTTAAAATGTTTACGCAAGTCCAGGTATTAGTGATACCTTTTAATTACATCATCAATGGGACATTGTATGATGTTTCAAAATAATACGTTGTAGGCCTATGTTTGGGTGGGCAAGTGACAGTGGAGAGGGTAAGGAAACAAATGTTAAATTTTCATAGCCCTGAACAATCTTTTTTTTTAACTCTTTCACTCCTAATTGACGATGCCAATGTTGATTTGACCTCATCGAACCAAATTAATTTTTGAATTTATAAACTTTAATTTGTGTTGTGTAAAAAAGAGCATGCATTCCCCTATAATTCAATACTAAATAGAACATTTTTATGATAAACAAACACAATAGGTATTGAAGTTTAATTAAAACATGGTAGTGAAATACAAAGAGGAAAATAATTACGGAGAGAAAGAGTTAACTTAACACTAAATTATTTACAAACTATTTTTTAGTTTGGCGCCTACCTTTAAGGTATTAGTAAGAGTTTTACTTTTGTTAAAAAGAAAAAAAAAACGCAAGACTGTACTACCATATCGCGAGATCTTTAAGCTTCGCAGAAACCTTACTGTTGGAAACAGTACCAGGGAGACAAGAGTGAGGAAACAAAGGATACGACGGGAATGGACAGGTATGACAATGGAAGAAAGACTAGTTTATTTCAATGTCCATCAGTCACTAAGTTTCTAGCTTTATGCTAAGTCTACTTTTGTGAATGTATTCTTGAAATTTAGGTGTAATGTGTGTTTATTTAGAGTGTGCTTTATTTTTTCAATAATTTATACTCAAGGGATTAAATCATATAGGTCTAATTATTCTTGCATGCCTCAAATTCATCTAAATACAATTCTTTTCATCACTGTTGTCAAGATTTTCATTGTTTCATTATATTTTAAACATTCACTGATCCAGTAAAAATTCACATCTGGATTTAAGATAAATAAATCGTATAATTATTTATTTATTTATTTATTATTATTATTGCACACGGCGTCAGCGGGGATTCCCGCACTCGATCCAAATGTTTCTTTGTAAAGAGTTAAATAAGAAAGAAAGAGACGGACATGCACGTTCTGCAAACCGTCTTATGTGTTAATTCCAATCCACACGCTCTACTAAAATCATTAGCTGGACTATGAATGGAAAAATCTGTATGTGCAAAGCCCCCGTCGCCTCAGCCTGGAGCCTCCGAGGAAACGTCTAGTAGTGGAACTAGATAGGCTAAACACGGGACGCGGACAAGCTCCCTGCAGGATACCTTTGGTGAGCTTTTTTTTTTTTTTTATCTCACTCGGGTTGTGGATGGAACAAATAGCCAGCACCCCAGTCCGAAAAAAAAAAAAGAAAAAAACCGCCACGCCGTTCCACAAAGGGTGCCGACATCAGTGTCCCGTTGGCTGGAGTGGCGGTCTATGCAGCGGTGGTTATAATTTAGGAATATGAGACAAACTCCCCATGGTTAGCGCTGCCCTTGGCCACTTATAGCGCTGTGCGCCGTGTACGCGGTACGACCCCTTACTCGCTCCATGGCCGTCACTACTGGGAGTCCTTAGGCAGTACAGGGGTGAAGAGCCTTTCTAACGATCAATGGGATAATGGCGCCTTCGGCGCCGATTCCCTACGGGACTTCATTTATACGGTATGTGCAAAGATGAGTGGAAAGACTCCTTGCAATATTGAAGCATAACAAGAAAATGATAGACCACCATCAGCTTCGTTGAGTAAGATAATAATAAAAACAAACCTATCTCTGAATTTCTAGTTCAAAAGTTACTCCCCTTGCATTAATTGGATTCCTGTGGAAGTGCTCTCTTCAATATTTTGAACAGTAAAGATAAAAGCTTGATGAATATTATAAGAAATTATTCAGTGATAATATCAAGTTGTTTTTTTTAATTATATATAATTATAACATTATTGACATGCAGCGATCGAATAGTCCCAATCGCTCCGCCTAATGTCCCCAAGTGTAGCCAATCCCCTCGTCGAGAAACGCCGCTGACTGAACTGTTAAACAACGTTGATGATTGAGTTGATCCAATCTTTAAGTTCGATGATATCGGTGTAGACACTTGGTCTGCCAGCTTCGGCACAGCCGTAACCTCAGCTGATAATACCTGGAGGAAAAAAAAAAGATATATTGATTTTGTATTTAAAAATCAGTTTCAATTCAATTCATCACTACAAGTTAGGTTAAAGATGGGTCTGTGTTGACCAACGAAGCGTTGTAGTGATATTGGATAAACGTTTAAGTCCCAATACAAAGGTATCGAGTTCAGATCCAGTGAAAGTTCGTTACGCTATTTCACACCGTGTAGACTTAGTTACTATACATTGATCATTGTTTATTGTTGATCCTGAGTAGACTTGGTTACTATGCATTGATCCTTGTTTATTGTTCATACTCGCATCTGTAATTCACCATATCCAAGCATCTAGGATTATTATCAAGGTACTGTAAAAATGCATTAATCAAAACTCGAACATACATACGTTTAAAGAAACTTGAGTAATTCAAATGGTATCAATAATTAATGCGTATGCTGTGACAATATCTAAGATCTGAAAGTTATTTCTACCCTGAATTACCTGATTAGTACAATTACAAAATACTGGAGGCGGTCGATATTAAAACTTTATAAATTTGTGAGATGTTTGGGAAGTAGATGAGGGAGGCAATGAGAGTGAGAAATTAATTTCTTGACCATGGTCATCTTAATCACTTTTCGTTTCACTTTATCCTCACGCCAATTCTTTTTTTTTTAATGCTTTGTAAGAAAAATTTCCCCAGACAAATGGCCAATAAATACTGATGAATTAAATAGTCCTATGTGTTTAGGCTTACGCACCTGCCAGTGTCCACCTGTTTTCTCTATATGTGTAGAATGGACCGCCGCTGTCAAACTGTTAACAGAATCACGGAAAGAAAAATAAATACAATTACCTTTTTTAATGTTTATGAAATCTTTGCTACAAATACGAAAATGTGAGCATTGGCTAATATGCTACCAGAGAACCGATATAAGTTACAGCAATTTTTGTTTTTGTTTTCAGTAGATCTTATCCACCTGCTACTCCCGTTATGTTAGTCCTAATTTTAACTTTACCCCAATGATTATGCGCCTCTTTCCAACGTGTGTACTTTTATAAATTATTTATACCCACCCTTCTTTAAGGTAATGAAATGAGAGATAAATGGTCAACTCCATGTGATAGGAACATTTCACGGGACCCTCAGAACTTCCAAAAAAAAAAAAAACTTTCCTATATGAAACATGAACAGGAAAAAAAAAAAAAGAGCTAGACTAAAATCTATTTTATTTCTGACTAAAATAAATAAATCAACACGTTATATTGACCTCAAGAAACGGAAGAGTTCGCTAATTTGTTGCCAGATTTTTTTAGAAATGAATCTTACTTTAATTTATAGAAATACTTATTTTAGTATGGATATACAAAAATATCCAAACGTCTACTCACAAACATAGTACATACCATCGTACCAGGTGCTCCTCTTCGAACTTATCTTTAAGAAAAAATAGAAATGTTTACCCAAAGAGATAAGCACATACCTGGCAAGAGTCTACGCCACCCTGTGGTAAGCCTGCACAAAACATTCTGAGAGTGATTGAACCGGCCCCGTACCTCAGTTCACAAGTCTCTCTAGCCTTAATTGGTTTCACAACCTGATGCAGCATATAGTGAGCGTCACCTCCTGCAGACGTCAAATCAATATACTGAAGACTTTGGGAATATAGTCATGTCCCATTGAGTATTTGATAATGCATCTGGTCATTTTTTTAAAATGTGCTCTCGATCCACTTCGTGAAAGAAGAATATCAAAACCAGCGCTACCAACACGAGGAGGCGCTATTGCTTCCTAGCCACACGTGAAGGTCAGGAGTTGGACTGGTCGTCAGGGGCTTTTTGAGACACGTGCCATTGGAAGCATTTTTAAGTAGTGTTGCACTTAAAAACCATTTTACCACTTTCGGCGTTAACCCATTACCACTTTCGGCGTTAACTCATTACCACTTTCGGCGTTAACCCATTACCACTTTCGGCGTTAACCCATTACCACTTTCGGCGTTAACCCATTACCACTTTCTGCGTTAACCCATTACCACGTTCTGCGTTAACCCATTACCACTTTCGGCGTTATCCCATTACCACTTTCGGCGTTAACCCATTACCACTTTCTGCGTTAACCCATTACCACTTTCTGCGTTAACCCATTACCACTTTCGGCGTTAACCCATTACCGCTTTACTTAATTGAATTGGTATATATATATATGGCAATCAAATCGTTAATTAAAAACTATCTGATATAAACTTTTCGCATGTTTTCTATTGTTATAATGTTTTGTTTGCTGAAATGCACAATTGTGAGGCAAATTTCTATATGGATAATAAAGGTTATTTTTATTGCTATTATATATTGTTGTAACCCTGTTCCTTCCTGACTAACCATTTTCTTTCCACGTGCAAAGTAGGGTGATTTTTTGTTTATTCTGTTGAGCGTAAATGACCTTGACTAGTGTGTAAATGTGTTAAAGAAACTTTAGTTATAATTTTTTTTTTGATTTCTTGACTGAGGATTGAGGATTGTTTTCTATTGTATTAGTGAATCTGGATATGTACATTTGATTTGGAGATTGTGACGATATTTCTTTTTATCGGGGATATTGATTGATCATAGTTGGATTGTGCTTCTGTAATCGAAGAGATACCAGCGATCTGAGAATCGGTGAGTTATTTACTTTAGTTCAACCCAACGTCTTAAAAATAGTATATATATAACTATAAATACACAGTTATTCCCTTAGATAAGCTTTTTTTTAATGAACTATTATATTTTTGTGTTATTTAAATGGCAAAAGTGAAGTTCGATTTAGTGTCCTTGACATTGTATATCTAGAATATTTCCTATAGTACTTAAACGCCTTTTACCGCGCATAGATCTAGAAGTGTCAGTGACTAGCAATACCAAGGTAGATTTCATAGTAACAAAAAATACATGTAATAATACCAAAATGTTAACTGCTGAGAGGCAAAGAGATGACAAATCTCACCGGTTGTTAAAGAGCCCCAACCAACAGCAAGATCCTTCTCTCCTTCAAACCAGCCCTCGTTAGGAATACAGGCCGGAGAAACGTACGTGTTCGTGGGCAGCGCTGTTGCGACTTTGAATACAGCAATGTCGTAATCATGGTCCAGGCATCATAGGATCTTGAATGGAAAAATAAAAATAAAATGAATGTTCCAGAATTTTTATTGTACCATGTTATTCAACTAAGTTTCTACGTTTATCTAGGCCAGTTCTCTCTAAGCCACAACGGAACATCTCACACATTCTCAGGATTTAGCTGAAAACATTTTGTATTTCCAATTTTTAAAAAAAATATAATATATAATGATAATAATTAAATATAAATAAAATAATATAAAAATGAAAACTACATTCTAAATTTAACATTATTATTTAATTTACATTAAGACATTAGAACAAAATACAGAGACAAATATGTGGGGAAAAAAGTTGAACGACTTTGATGGTGTTTTGTCCCTGAAGAGCTTCTGGATATCAGGGCATAATATTGTAAGCTGGGATCTGATATCTGGTGCAGCGTCAAAACATTGTCTTTACTTTGACATAACTGCAATATAATTAGAAAATCCTGCTAGGACGAATAGAATGTAGGAAACTAAAGCTGGTCTTTAAAGCTTTTTTTTTTTGATGGGATGTGTGTGTGTGTGTGGGGGGGGGGCATCTCTGATACCAACTTCAAATAACGAAAAAAAAAAAAAATTGCTGCCTTAGTCATAGGTCCTCCTCCTTAACCTTTTCTCTCCTAATTGACGATATACCAACGTGATTTTGACCTCATAAAATTAAATTAATGTTTAATTTTTTAACTTGTCTTTGAACTATATAAAAAGAGCCTGCATCGCCCTTTAATTCTATACCAAATACAACAGTTTCTGATAACAAACAACAAAGCTATTGAAGCCCAATCCTAACAAGGGGAGTGAAATAGTCATGAACAAAATGAAGAACTCCTTCCAAAACGTGGAAAAAAATCACGGAGGGAAAGAGTTAAAGGATGTTTCCTTTGACCAAGTGCAGCAATCAAACAATAAGCAGTCCCAAAATATATAAGCGATCTATCATTAGCATACAATGGCAAGATGGTACTACAAATAGCAATGATTTGAGAGCTCCGGTATAAACAGTGTACCTATACTATGCTACTCTGTTTTTGTCTAATTCTGTAAAAAATATTTAAGAAGAGCTTACGGATGACTTGTCAGAGAACTAAAGTAGACTATCACCCGATGCGGTACATTGGTGTCAGTTCTGTCGTGAATATCTCAGTGAGCCTCGTATCGACTTGGCCTGGACTCTCTTAACATAGAAATTAGCATAAAAGGTGGCCTTATTAATATTTAAAATATTTATTCGAAAATCTGTAGTTAAAAAACTATATATTAATTCTATTTCATATCTCGACGAAAAAAAAGAATGCCTCTTTAGTTTTAGTACCAGCTATGCAAATAGTCATCTTGAGAATACAAAATCATTTTTTATAGTCCCGCACTAAGAATGATCTGTTTGAAAATAGGTTACCCGTTCACGCAGTGAGCAGCGGTGATAAGGTGGTACTCTCCCGCCAAATTCTTCACCAAAGTACCTCCACAAAAGTGATGAGTGGGTGATGTGGTCATACGCAGACTGCACTAGTGGATGGCATGATAGCATCAGAAAACGAGGCATTAATTAACAAGTAACAAAATATATTGCATCAAGCTACATGACATCAAATAAAATAACAACATTATATCAAGTAAAAAGGCATGAATTAACATGGCAACCATTTACATGACATTAAGTAAAAATGCCATCAAGTAATAAGAAATCAAATAACATGACATCAAGCAACATCGTATTAAAGTTAACATGACATAAAGAAACATAACATCAAAAAACAAGACATCAAGAAACATTACACTAAAAATGACACCAAAAAACATCACATAAAAAATGACATCAAGAAACATGACATCAAAAAACATGACATCATGAATTATAACATCATGAAACATACCATCATGAAACATACCATCATGAAACATAACATCATGAAACATAACATCATGAAACATAACATCAAAATTATGACATCAAGAAACATCACATAAAAAAGACATCAAGAAACATGACATCAAAAAACATGACATCTAGAAACATCGCATCAAAAAACATCACATCAAGAAACATCGCATCAAAAAGACACGAAGAAACATCACATAAAAAACATGGCATCAGGAAACATCACATCAAAAAATACATCAAGAAACATCACACATGACATCAAGAAACATAACATAAAACCATGAATTCAATAAACATCACATCAAAAAAGACACCAAGGAACATCAGATAAAAATTGACATCAAGAAACATCACAGCAAAAAACATGACATCAAGTAATCAACTATCAAGACACTCACAGTTTCAACTTTAGCATTAGTTCAACTTTAATCTAATTTAATTTAGTACCTACTAAATATCTGTTGTTATTTCTTTTAATATTATAGACCTTCAAAGTTAGTCCTTTAAGTTTTCGCCCTGCTCCTAAAAATTTTGACCCTCACTGATCTATCTCATCAAGATACTTTTTAAATAAACTTTTTAAAATGTCCTCCGTGTGGTGCTTAAATGTCATCATTAAATGGCATCTTGTCGTTAAGGTCGTACATTCGCAGACTTCACCTGCTTTCATATAGCGCTACGTTACGCGAGATCAGAAACACAATGGAGTCGAAAGATCCTAGTTTTGTAGAATCGGCAAAATGAAATCAAGAAATCGTGATGTAGGTCTAATTTATTGATTCATCTGATATCCATGTTAAATTAACATATAGTAGCCAATGTTTTCACACAAATGTAACCGGGGGGGGGGGGGGGGGAAGCTGACTTACAATGGATAGATGAGAGTAAGGAATGGCTTCTTGGCCACCAACAATTCTGGCTGTTATTTCGGAGGCGCCATTTCCTGTCGCTAGAGGTCGCTGCCCACATCCTGGAGCATCGATCTGGTCATATCGGCTAAGGAATGACATAATATACATATAGAAAAACATCTGAATAATACAGCCATATTTTAAAATTACAAATGATAATAAACATTATTTTACTACTGGTCACAGAAATAGATTCATGGACACACAAGTTGTTATAAGAATTTGAAAAACTTACCTTCTTACCAAACGGATTAGATCTTGACCTCGTGTCGAAGGTTTGGGGTTGGCTGAAATCAAAACAACTCCACATCGTGAAAAAATGTAAAGCATAAAACATTTTCTTTATTTTGTGTGCCTGTGTGTGTGTGTAGGATGATTTCACATATGCACTTACAAACGTAGTCGAGGGTAAAGGAATAGACCGTTTGGTTTATATCTGTTTTTTACACAAAGCAATGTTTCCATTTTCTAGCATCTGTTTTTTTCTATACCATACACTACTTCCTTTCTCTAGCATCTAAATGTTTTCTCTACATAATAAAATGCTTTCATTTTTAGCATCTAAGCTTATTCTCGATACAATATAATACTTCCATTCTTCTCTGACATCAAAACATCTAGGTTTGTTCTCTATACTCTAAACTACTTACAATACTAGAAGAATCTTTAAGTCTCTCAAGGATGAAAATAGATTTTGAAAAGAAAAAAAAAGAAAACACTAAGGAAGAAACAGATGCATGACATTAAGTGAACAAATCAAGTAATAAGACATTTTACCAAGAGTCCAGACTAGAAGTAAGCCCACTAGGTGGCGCATGATGCACGATAGATAAACATATAAATTTCAGTCTATGGTATTTATATCACTAGAATATTTTTTTAACTAAATGGACCTCAAATAAGTTTGATTGGATATATTAATTTATTTACTTCAATAAACTACAGACAAGCACACACACACACACACTGTGCTTAAAATAGCAATACTTGTAATCTATAAAAATAACATTTCATTGCTCTCAACACTGACCTACAAAAAAAAAAGAGGAATGAAGCTGTGTATGTGTTTTGTTTGATGGGGAGAGAAAGCAAAGGCAACTCTACGACATTTTAAAATTATTTTTTTTTCTAAAAGGTCGTTAAAAGATTAAAGGAATTGTTAGTCCATTTTGTCTTTCTAAGCTTCTTACATTAAAAAACAGCAATTTTATTGTGAAAGGCGGTATGGACAGCATAGTCAGACAGTTACGCCGGGGAGTGTACCTATCCTGAATGGAGGACAACCGTATGCCAAAGGCAATTCTTTTTTGGTGAGCTGAAAGGTGGTCGACATAACAGAGTTCCCTATAAGTAAAGTTCCCTTTGCGATCTAAGGGGCAGATGATGTTAAGATCATCTGTTTCCATGGCCAACGGTTAACAAGCAGGGTGCCCCACAGAAACGCTTTAAAGACAAGCTTAGGCGTCCATACGCTTTAACTGACATCGAAGAGAGCACCTGGCAGCAGGCGACTTTCAATCGAGACGAAGGCCTCGGTATACACATTTGAAACCAAAAGAAAATCCTTTGCGGATCACAGAAGTTGACAACGGTTAGGTCTGCGCTACTTGTGACAAAATATGTAGGTCACGGCTGAAACGGCGTATTCACGTGCAATACTTGACTCCTTATTAATCTTCGGACTCGAAGAAAAGCATCATTATTATCACTTAACATTTATGGCATGAGATTCTTTTATGTAAACATCACAAAGATTTTTACCCGCCATCGTCGAGCTCAAACTATAGCTCAACCCATAGGATTCACTGCTGTCATTGTAAAGGTCAGTCAAGGTTAATGAAAATACCTGTATTAGATTGAATGGATGAAATAAATGAAATTGAAAAGCTAATTCTTTAAATCATTTTGTAAATGAAAGAGATATTTCCTCAACATGAGATATTTTCAGTCCTGTATTATATCTTTTTCTTCTCGCTCTTCAGGTATCTTGGCTTTCCCTTTTATTAGTATCACAATATGTTCATCTTGAAAGATCTTTATTGTACGTTAGAGCCATGACTCAAGATTTATTTTCCTTTTCTGAATAAAACAAAATTTATTAATTAATACTTATTAATTATTTAATCGGTAAAAGAATCCACCCAGACAGACAGAAGAACAGAAGAAGTGAATTATATAAGCTTTGCAATGTTATAACGTTAGTGTGGATTCTGATGGGCTTCTTGTCAGATGTCGTTGTAAGTATAATGTGGGGCAATGGAATAGGAGAAACCAGAGTAAGCGTGAGGACAACTAAGATGACGTACACCTATAGCAATGCACACAGTTTAACACCATAAATAGATCATAGAAAAACAGTTAAAAAGGAAATTATTATTGTCAGTTCGTAGCTGCATACTTTAATTCACAAAGGACAATCTTAGATTTTTGTTAAGAGGGTTTCTTGCTATTGCTTCCCCCTATCATTGTCAGTGTAACTAGAAAATCTTATCTACTGTATGGGAACGCGACACATGTCTTAAAAAGAGACAAGAAAAATTATGCAGAATTGGACTACATTATATGATACATTTAAATTAGAGTTAACCATAAGATAATGTTACGTTTGTATGTCCTCTATAGACAGGTCTAAACCTAAAGGCTTAATTTTGGAGTCCCAACCACATTCTGACCTAAAGGAGTCTGGTTAGATTTCCGATCATCCTCTGCCCTACCTGGCCTCTGGTTGGATTCCCCAACTATCCTTTGCCTTACTGGCCCCTGGATGGATTCCCAACCATCCTCGGTCCAAACGGCCTCTAGTTGGATTCACAGCCACCCACTGTGTAATGCAAATGGTAACCGGTTTAAAAGAAAAGCTAAGCAGTATACAACCAAACAGATTACTGCCATTACAGAGCTGGTGGAGCAGAGCGTGTCGTCAATACTAAGAGAAATAATGTGGGATATATGGCTATGTGGCATTAACCCCTTGACTACCAACCACGTGACTCAAGTCATGTTTATGTTTTCTGAGCGCTTAAAGTAGAGGCAGCTCTGTAACTTCTTAGATACAACCTTACGCTTTACCCCACAGATACAAAACCATAGCGCACTAAGCATGTTAAACTATGAAAGATGCATTATATAAAATAAATTTGACCAAAAGCGTTTTGTTTCGTACAGTGCTAAAAAGTGCTACAATATTATCATGTCACGTTTTTAAAAAACCTAGCTTATCAACACTTCCTTTATGTTGTACACCGGATACACCAAAAAGCGTGCTATTTTTATTTTGTTCCGCCACGTATGAAAATGTCCAATACAAAAGCTTTTTCTAAAACACCCATTTCGTTGTAAAACATAATTTCTTCTTATACAATAGCGGAGATTTCATTGGTCCTCATTAAAAATAGAATTCTTTCGTAAATAATGCAGTATGGTTAAGTAACGTCCCCCTTGCAGACCTGGTGGTCTATAGGGCAGATGATGTAAAAGCCTACTGTTAACGAGGGTGTCATGTGGCCAACCAAACGACCAACCACCAATTAATGTCAGGTACCCTTTAGAGCTGGTGGGACTCAGAGGCGCCCAAAGATACCGAAATTAAAAATCCAAGTCTAATAAGTAGATCGTTAGCGATATTCTCTCGTGTTCGTGATTAAATACTGTTGGAAGTGATCATTGTGTTTAGTTAAAAGTAAGTCACAACATCGCTGAGTTGCAGTTAATGGTAATAGCTTGTACTTATTACCAATTGTTTGTATTGTTAAACAAAGTTTTTATAACTCCGGACCTCCGACCCTGCAACATCCATATTCTTAACTATTAATCCGCCACCCAATGGCTGAGTGGTTAAGCGCTTGGCTTCATAATCTGGGGTTCTGGGTTCGAATCTCGATGAAACAGATGACCTTAACATTATCTGCCCTATAGATCGCAAGGTCTAAAAGCGGAATTTGTTACTTTACATTCCGCCACCGAGGGTCTTTGTTGACACCTAACTCTTATTGAAGCTCTGTCATATGGTCAACGCCACTAATTTAATGCTATATAGTTTTGTGAAGCTGTCTTCTTAACGCCAATGCGTACAAAAGCGTACACAATTGAATTTAAAATCCAAGTTGGTGCCTACTTACTACGGTGATTGTTTGCTCATATAAATTATGTGTGTTATGTACAGAACTATAAAAGAAGTCTCTGCTAATCTTGTATCTTTTATGTAACACATTTAAAGTTTTACGCATAATTAAATATTTGAACACGAATGACCCACAGGAGCCGCTCAAAAATTTAAAAAAAAAAATTCCTTTAACATCTTGGTTTTAACAAATGTTTACATGTTATATTTGCAAATGAATTCAAAATCTAAAACACATTTTTATAAATAAATTATTTTATTCAGAACACATCTCTCTTCGTGGTTCTTTCTTCAATAGGAGCCAAAACATTTGTCGTTCCAGTCGATTGGTTCACCGCAGACTTTTATGAAAAATTGAGTACGGTGTTGATCCAGTCTTTGAGCTCGATGACGTCAGAGTAGACCCCTGGTTTACCAACCTCTCCACAGCCGTGACCCCAGCTTATGATGCCTACGATTTGAATAAGAAATGTCTTAACATCAATTGTTTGGACAAAAAAAATTGCATACATTTCAATACAATCAAATCTTCATAAGTCAAAGTTTCTTGTGAGTAGCAGTTCAAGCGTTTACTCCTAAAGCTAAATGAGTCCTAGACACCTACTGAAATAGAAGGATAAAATAAAGATCATGGCTATGGAGTAGAGATGTTATTGAAGGAACTAGGTTTCACCTACAAAGACCGCACCACTTAGGACATAAGGAAATCCGAAACAATACCTACCATAACAGCAACAGGGCACCACGATGGCCCGATGAACACTGTCAACAAAATTGTATGGCCAAATCACGAGGTCACAGGGCTTGCTAATAAATCGACCTTCTTTCAGGGAACCAGTACCAGTGAAAAGATGCAGACAGAACGCGAAGGGAAGGCATCAAAGAATGGACCGGCCAGTTATTAAAAGAGATTCTACTGAAGGCGAAAGACAGAGAGGAACTGTCTAAAAGACTAAGGGATAAATGAAAGTAAAATTGATCCCGATTTAAATTTGTTTATCTCTTAGCATTTGTTCATACTGCTAATGAACGCGACATTGAGTTTTATTCATTTGAAATATGTAAATGTATCCCATCCTTGACCACTGCTTTATTCAGAAGAAACAACACCTCAAATACGTCTATATGTCTATATACATATGCCTATAAGACTGCATTCCATTATATTAGAATTAATCTACATATTTAGTAAAAATAAACTTTTATTCAAAAACATTCTATAGCTCAAAAAAGAGGCAAAAGCCCAAGGATTCCTAGGATGTAATCAGCTAAAAAGCTGAAGTATCCTAAAAAGGATAAACAAATACTTTATCACAATCTATTCCTTTAATAATAGAAGGCACGGTGGCTGGGTAGTATAGCGCTTGACTTCCGAACCAAGTGTTTGAATTCTTTACTTACGCGCGTCCACCCGCCTCTATTAGGAACGTAACATTAGTTGGGAAAACGAAAAGGCGGTTGGTCGTTGAGCTGGTCACATGACATCCTCGTTAACAGTGGGCTGAGGAAACAGATTACCTTTACATCATCTGTCCCATAGGTCACAAAGTCTGAAAGGGAAACTTTACTTTTCATTTTCCTTATAACATTGACAACTGTTTATTTTCTTTTCTTTTTTTTTTGTCACCAACAACGCTGCTTTTACTTTATATTCGATGTCCTGTCAGTAAATGGAAGATTCCAATAGTACAATGTATTCCAAATGGAAGATTCCAATAGTACAATGTATTCCAAATGGAAGATTCCAATAGTACAATGTATTCCAAATGGAAGATTCCAATAGTACAATGTATTCCAAATGGAAGATTCCAATAGTACAATGTATTCCAAATGGAAGATTCCAATAGTACAATGTATTCCAAATGGAAGATTCCAATAGTACAATGTATTCCAAATGGAAGATTCCAATAGTACAATGTATTCCAAATGGAAGATTCCAATAGTATAATGTATTCCAAAGTGCCTGCTATAAATATAATGTTTATTTAACTCGAGGTGGGAGGAAGGATAAACACTCTTGGTAAGTAAAAGATCTCTCATGCACCAATGCCAGTTACACACATGCCATTCTAAAGAAGTCTATTGCCCTCCATTCAAATACATATGAATACACATATATATACATACAAATATATATACATACACACTTACATATATATATATATATATATATATATATATATATATATATATATATATATATATATATATATATATAACTTGCATATTACCCTGCATCCTCTACATTATTATTAAAACCAAGAACTAAAAGCCTTTCTCTGGCACAGCCAGGACGTGTTTGCGGCTACAAAGTAACAGGAAAACACTATTCATTGTCATTCTACAAGTAGTATATAGTATGCAGCTATTTAATAAGAGGGATGTGTGGCTCTGTATGGTCCTGGCACTATATTGTACCTACGATTGTTAATATGTAGTCAAGTTTGTTTTTACCTGTCAAGGTCCATCTGTTTTCTCTGTATGTATATAAGGGACCGCCGCTATCTCCCTGGTGGCAAAATCATTTCACAGGCCCATTAAGAGCAATAAAATAAGCAAAATATAAAAATACTTTAAAAAAAAACAAAGCTTATTCACATTCATTCAACCCTGTAAGAATTATTTCAAAATGTTCGAAATCAAGCTAAAATAATTAATTACCACTATTGAACGAACTGTGCGGTTAATTTTGTTTTATTAATTCATGTGTTGTCTTCAACAATAAGTAATTGTGCAAAGTTTGAACTTGATTCGAGAATGAAAAATGGGGGAAAAAACTTGTTCAAACTTTGCGTCAGAGTTGATATAAGCTTTGTAAAGACAATCTTGTATGCAAAGTACCAAACGCAGTGACTAGATGCAATCTTGGAACAGTAAGAAAAGCATTGTGGTAGAACAGAGGACTGTGACATCAAGGAGTATTTACTGTAATCTCATGGCATTAAAATTATTATTATTTATTCCCTTCCACATTAACGCATATTACAAGTAATTTGCCACGGTTCATATCTGTACTCTTGACAACTCACTTTACGGACTTCATCTACCCTATAGGTTTAGCCTAAGTAAACTCCCCTTTTTTTTTTCTAATCAACAATTTAATGAGTTATTCCATAAGAAGCGAAACTCTCCATGTTTCCCCCTGTACCATGTTTTAAAGCTAAAAAGTCCCGACTCTGATTTTTTTTTCAGAAACTCAACTAAAAAATAAAATAATGAACCAACTCAAGTCTTACCGTACAAGCGTCGACGCCCCCGTTTGGTAGTCCAGCACATAGCATTCTTGGGGTGATGGCGCCGACACCGTATCTCTGTTCACAGATACTTCTGGGTTTGATGGGCTTATTTACCTGATGTAGTTTGTAGGGCGAGCTTCCTCCTGTCAGTCAAAGAAATTCGTGATTTTTTAAAGAAAAGTTTTAGTGGCTACTGGGAATTTCGAATCTACATTAAGATGATCGCTTTTATTTTTTTAAAGTATTTATTGCTGAAAAACTTGATTTAACCCACTAGTTAGGCCAACCGTCTGAAGTCTTGGGGTTTTTATCTCCACCTCGTCTCTTCTGTCCAAAAGTAGCCTCAGTTTATTTGTTGTTAACATAGGACAAAAACTGATTTGTCTTCTCTTATATAATACAGACGTTACTTCAAAAAAGAAGAGGATTACGTCCTACGCGTCGTGCTATCAGTAATGCCTATTAACCAATGACTTAAATTGATAAACTGATGCAATTGTAGGAAATGAAAAGTTCAGTCCTGTCTAGGCTGGTACCCATAGGAGAAGGACTCTCATAGACCAAAGCAATGATGGAGGAGACCAGTAAAACAGGAAGACGTCAGGATGGACAGAACTAATTCCCTGAACAGATTGGACAGAATTTATTCCCGGAACAGATTGGACAGAACTAATTCCCTTAACAGATTGAACAGAACTAATTCCCTGAACAGATTGGACAGAACTAATTCCCTGAACAGATTGAACAGAACTTATTCCCGGAACAGATTGGACAGAACTTATTCCCGGAACAGATTGGACAGAACTAATTCCCGGAACAGATTGGACAGAACTAATTCCCGGAACAGATTGGACAGAACTAATTCCCTGAACAGATTGGACAGAACTAATTCCCTGAACAGATTGGACAGAACTTATTCCAGGAACAGATTGGACAGAACTAATTCCCTGAACAGATTGGACAGAACTAATTCCCGGAACAGATTGGACAGAACTAATTCCCTGAACAGATTGGACAGAACTAATTCCCTGAACAGATTGGACAGAACTTATTCCCGGAACAGATTGGACAGAACTAATTCCCTTAACAGACTGAACAGAACTAATTCCTGGAACAGATTGGACAGAACTAATTCTCTGAACAGATTGAACAGAACTAATTCCCGGAACAGATTGGACAGAACTAATTCCCTGAACAGATTGGACAGAACTTATTCCCGGAACAGATTGGACAGAACTAATTCCCTGAACAGATTGGACAGAACTAATTCCCTGAACAGATTGGACAGAACTAATTCCCTGAACAGATTGGACAGAATTTATTCCCGGAACAGATTGGACAGAACTAATTCCCTTAACAGATTGAACAGAACTAATTCCCTGAACAGATTGGACAGAACTAATTCCCTGAACAGATTGAACAGAACTTATTCCCGGAACAGATTGGACAGAACTTATTCCCGGAACAGATTGGACAGAACTAATTCCCGGAACAGATTGGACAGAACTAATTCCCGGAACAGATTGGACAGAACTAATTCCCTGAACAGATTGGACAGAACTAATTCCCTGAACAGATTGGACAGAACTTATTCCAGGAACAGATTGGACAGAACTAATTCCCTGAACAGATTGGACAGAACTAATTCCCGGAACAGATTGGACAGAACTAATTCCCTGAACAGATTGGACAGAACTAATTCCCTGAACAGATTGGACAGAACTTATTCCCGGAACAGATTGGACAGAACTAATTCCCTTAACAGACTGAACAGAACTAATTCCTGGAACAGATTGGACAGAACTAATTCTCTGAACAGATTGAACAGAACTAATTCCCGGAACAGATTGGACAGAACTAATTCCCTGAACAGATTGGACAGAACTTATTCCCGGAACAGATTGGACAGAACTAATTCCCTGAACAGATTGGACAGAACTAATTCCCTGAACAGATTGGACAGAACTTATTCCCTGAACAGAGTCAAAAAGGATTTAAGGGCATGGTCGTTTTGTTTGTAAACAAGTTAGCGAGATGAATTACATTCAACTGAGATTTGGGAGACTTTGACACCTATTGAGAATAAAACCTTCATTATTATCCCCAAAATTGTCTTAGCCACTCTTGTGCGTCTGTCAAGTTGCTAAGGAAGCCATTCTTGGGCGTCGGTCAAGTTGCTAAAGACTTTAAAGATTATTGTACTTCAAAGATTATTGTGGGACAACTGATCTATTAAACTTTTGAGGCATATTAGCTTGTTACTTGAGAAACAAATTGGTGGTCCATAACAGATGTTAATATATGCGGGCGTGTAAGTTATTATATTCCACTGATTCAAAGCATGTCTATACAAAACTAGATTTATTTATAACGTAATTATATTTTGCACTCGGAGATAGATGTTCGCATTTCTCTATTAGCTGAACTTTTTATCTGACGAGTTTTTTACCTGAGCTCAAGGCTCCCCATCCAGCTACGATTGATATTTCTCCATCAGTCCAGCCTTCGTTTGGAATACAGACAGCAGAAATGAACATAGTAGTGGGTAGAGAGGTGACTATTTTAAAAATAGCGATGTCCGAGTCCATGGTCCAGGAGTTGTAGCCACTAGAATGAAATATAAGAATAAGTCGAAATGGTTGAAGTATTCAATATATTCAATCAGTTTAAATAATTGAAAATTAATGCCATTCAATCAGTCAGAATGATTGTAGTATTCTTGTCATTCAATCAGTCAGAAGGATTGTAGTATTCATGTCATTCAACCAGTCAGAAGGATTGTAGTATTCATGTCATTCAACCAGTCAGAAGGATTGTAGTATTCATGTCATTCAATAAGTCACAATGATTGTAGTACAGGAAATCACATTACAGAGCAAAGATAATTTGAAAGACCAATCGTCAGCATTTTCACCATTTAAGTGGACTAGATTAAAAGACGACTTGAGTTGTTTTCTTTTTACTTAAAACAATAACGGCATACTTTTCCGAGTGACTAGTGGCTAATTACCTGTGAATGTATAAATTATTAAAGTGAACGATTATTCTGTGCGGCTCGCTCTCGTCTGCTCTGTCATGGATACCGCAGTGAGCTTCATAACGACTGGCTCGAGTGTCACTGAAACAAAATGTTTGAGTTTAAAAAAAACAACGGAACAATAAAGGACAAATGCTGTGCCAGGTGGGAGAGAGAGAGATATAAACATGGACATCCATGGGATTTAGTTTCATTCATTTTTATTGTGATTGGAACAGAAGATAAAAGAACTTACTATGCTGAGAGGGGAAATAATAATTCAAAGTGTGAATGTTCGCATTCATTAATGTGTTTTTTTTTAATGTGTATTTTAGTGCCTTTTAAAAGAAGTATAACTAGCCAAGAGAAGAAACAGAGAAAGGAAATAGGGAATTCAGCCATGAAAATACAGAGAAAATTGACCAGCTTGTCAAGAGCAGAATGCTAGCACGGCTAACTTTTGACCCAAGTTGTGGATTAAAACGCTAGTGTCTCAACCTTTTAAGACTGTAACATTCTAGTCGCTGTTAATAATTCATGTTTAAAAGTTAGTGAACTTGCAAGGAGTACAGAAATTGAAGACAGAATTTTGAGAAAATGCAGTAGCACTAGCAACCCCTTTTAGAGGCTTCAGTCACACAAGCATAATATGTTTGCCCTTGTGTAAATATTTCTTATGGATGTACTTGTCGCTACCTACTTGAGACAATGAGCAGCCGTAATCAAGTAATACTCTCCCGCCAAATTTTTGACCAAATTGGAGCCACAGATGTGGTTGTTTGGCTCTTGTACGTATCGAAGACTGCACTGAAAAGTCGTGGAAATTTCAATTACAATACACGAGTTATTGGCTTAAAAATTTTTGGTGTATTTTACGTGGCAACGTATTTTTCTGTCATGAATTTTTGGGCTAATTAAGGCATGAAAAGTTTACCAGCGTATATTTATTTGGCTACACTTTGCTTACTGGTTTTCGCAGTAGCGAAATTTGCTACTTTTTAGCGGCCCTAAAAGGGGAAAAGAGGCTTTAGTTTTGTGTGGCCAGTGTATCCGTCTGTCTGTTCGTCCGTCCGTCCGTCCCGTCCGTCTCTTAAACTAGAAAAGTTAGTGAAAATCCGACATCACAATATTTTAGACCTTTCATAGTTCTGATGCAACGGCTACTTTTTTTTCTTTTCTGAAAGCGAAAAATCTAATTTTTTAAATCACTTATGCAGGCAGTTTTTTTTTTTCAAAATAATGCACAACTTTTACAACTATTCACTATTAATAGTAACAAACACTTGAGGCTCTTTATTTAGGGGAGACAGCTTTTTACCATATTTTAACACATTTATGCAAACGGTTTTATATTTTTGACGAATTTTTTTTTATATTTGTATTTTTATGTAAGGTCTGTTATACTAAGTACTATATTTACACACAAAAAATGTTTATTGTTTTTTAAAGAGAAAACATCTATTTAGTATGCATATAAGTCAGACATAATTAAAAACGGCAATTAATAAGTAGTTTTTCATAATTATCGCGTGAATTACAGTGTAGACAGGACAGTAAGACACCTAACCAAAGAAAAAAAAATTTTTAATTTTTTTTATTAAGAAAATGTTTTATTCTTGAGGAATAAGAGATTGGCCCTCTACAAAACAATTAGATCAATTTGATAATCATTATAAGACATCAGTTAGGCCAGGCTCACATTTAACTTCATATTCACTTTCACCTATCCTTTGGACCACTGGGGCACCACACGAGATCTTTTAACCTTTTTTTTTTCCATTCTTCTCTGTCATTTGTCTTTAATAGAATTTCATTCTGATAATATTGAAACCTGCCTTTTTACCTACCTGGGTGGACCACTTCGGGGGCCGATTTCCAATTTGTGTTTCCATACAAACTGTCTTTGTAACCTTGTTTTTTCTGTTTTTAATTTTATAACTGGGACATTATAGAGTCATAAAATTTCCTGAGACTGTAATTCTAGTGATTAATTTGAACAATTTCTTGCATCACATTGCTATACCTATAAAATTACTCTCTTTTTCACTAATAACTTTCCTACTTTTAAAAAATCTCTCCATTTTTTAAAAAATATACTTACATACAATGTTTTAATGGGGGGGGGGGGGGTCCTAATGCGGTTATTAGCCAGGCAATATTTTCATCGTCCTAAAGACAGCACACCTTAGATAGACTAAAACAGAACTGTAACAGGCTTTGTTCCTGGAGTCTACTTACTATTGCTGGCCAGGTGTAAGGCATCGACTCCTTGCCACCAACAATCCTCGTTGTCAGCTCAGACACTCCATTACCTGGTGCTAGTGGCCTTTGTCCACAGCCTGTGGCATCGATCTTATCGTATCGGCTACGAATAACGAAAAGGAAGAGGCTTTGACATAAACTTGCTAACTGGATAATATAATATAATAATAAAACATGGTTTGATTGGTTTGCATTATGAAGAAATAAAGTCCTTTTTTAAAACTTTGAATGTAGATCTTGTGGTGCATGCAGGGAGCATAACTGATTGCCAACCGAACATCTTTTTAACTATCTACTCTTAAGTTTATACTTCGCATAACAAGCAAAATATATTTTTAAAAAAAAATCTTTTTTAAAAGGGGAAGAACTGCGCCCTTAAAACTATATCTACCAATAATGTACCAGTTATTTCCTTTATTCGATATCAAAAAAAAAAATTAATTAGCAATAATTAATTGACTAATTTAGTATTTTTGTTTTTTGATTTTTTTAGGTACAATAAATACTTTTTTAAAGTATCAACTTGATCGGAGAATGCCTGAAGGAGAAATAGCCTTATAAATTATTTAACGGGACTAAACCCACCAAATTTAGCCATTTCTGTGAATACTGAAGCATTAGTTTCCCTAGTTGCTATTAAACAAAATAATTAAATTAACAGTAACTAAGTGTCTGATAGGTTACTTTTTTTTATTATATTGATTCATGTCTTGTCTATGTCAATGAATAATTGTGCGAATTTTCAGCATGTTCCGAGATTGGGTGTACGAGATATAGTGTGTACATTATTTTTACCAGACAGAGTGAGTTGATATAAAAAGCTAAATGTGCCTTTACTAATGCAATCAATAAATGTTAAATCTAAATAGTTTGACATTTTAAAACTAGTTTTAAAACGAACTTCTCAATGGAAATGATACGTGACGATATAAACTTAACCTTTGTTAATAACTTCACACTTAAGACCTAACATTACACATAAGTATGTTACGTTCTAACCCTAACTCTTAAGTATCAAAAATACTATAAAAAAAAAAACCCAACACATATTTACCTCCTGAGTTTTCGAACTAATTCCTCTCCACCAGAAGCTGGCCCAGCTTGAGCTATCAGGAATAAGGTATGATGACATTAGATATTTCTTTGTATGTATCATATTATTTCTTATAAGTTACAGACTTCTATAAAAAGATGATCACATCAATATGTATTCGTTTGTAAAGATGTTTATATTTATATATTTAAACTCTGCTAAGTCATTGACTTTCAGGTGTGATGTGTACGTGTTTCACCTTCTAAAGGCAGTTGGTACTTACACCTTTTCTGCTTAAATGTGTCTGTATAGAGCAACGGTGTGGACTTGCAACGATTGGTCACATTTGTATAAGGTCTACATCTTTATAACCACACAAAAAACGGGATCACTTAGTATCCAAGTATTTCATTGGTGGTATTTTTTAGCTCATTGTGCCTGGATGGTACTTTAAGCTAGTTAGAGTACGCCAGTGTTGATAGTACTTTAAACCAGTAGAATTTGCCCGTGTTAAAGGTACTGAGAGCAAGTTAGAGTTCGCCCTTGTTGTTAGTACTTTAAACCAGTTAGAATTATCAAGTGGGTCTGTTGTACTTTGCATAAACATTTCTTCATAAAACAAAACATTTCCGTAGATATACTTAAAAACAAAACACTAAATTCCTCAATCTCACCTGTAGCCAGAATTAAGACGCATGCTATCAAGGTATACATTGTGTCTGTGTCTGTGTCTAAGAAAACTGTTATCTACCAGTTCACTTTTTTATACTTTATCATGTCAGGCCGTTTGAAAACTTCAAAAAGACTACGGAATTTTTTTTTTCATTTCCATCAGTTTTAGGTACGCAAAGACCCAAATTTTAACATCATGGCTTTGAAAATTAGGTTTCCTTATATTTTATATAATCTTTTATAATCGGTAAAATGTGTTTCTTTTTATCTTTAAATTAACTATCTGAATGGCAATATTCAATAAATGGAAAGATAGCGTGCTAAATAATTAACATAAGTATGATTCTAAAAAAAGGAAATGTAATGATTTGGCAATTTGTTGGAAGCTTAGAGACAGTCACTCCTTAGGTATACATTTTTATAGCTGGAGGGACTGCCAACTCTATACGTCTACATTTGATAGCTTGAGGCACTGCCAACTCCATTGGATTACATTTGAAAGCTGGAGGTGCTGCCCAGTTGATAGGTCTAAAATTGATAGCTGGAGATGCTGCCGTCTCCATAGGTCTACATTTGATAACTTGAGGCACTGTCCACCCCTTAGGCCTAAATTTGATAGCTGGAGGTGCTGACTACTCCATAGGCCTATATTTGATAGCTGGATGTGCCACCGTTGTTGTGGAGATAGTAATGAAATAAAAATGGTCAAAACTGTAAATGTTTAGTCAACTAATAAAAAATTTAGAGGCGTAAAACCAGTAGGACACTAAAACCTTCTGGCAAACCAGAACAAACACTAAACCAGAAAGAGACCAAAAATTTGTGGCGAAAGAAATGACAATGTAAAAACAATACCCCCCCCCCCCCGACCAAACGTTCGCAATTCTACTAACACCTTTCAACTGATCGCCATATGCACATCCTTTCTGTTAACATAGAATTGTTTATGTATAACTCGCTATTCTTTCTTTCTCTCCTTTCTCCACCTGTCTCTGACTTTCTAGCAATTTGTATAGAACCACTGAGAAACCAACAGATGGCAATCGTGACGAAGCAAAATGAGAGACTAAAAGACTGACCTACTTTGGAAACTTATGAGACCTGCTTTAAAAAAAAAACAAAAACAATTTTGAAGTACACAAATTTAAATCTGGCAATAAAGATGTCAGTTGACGTTTTAGATGCGAGTTATACTGTAAATTAGATCAGTAGGTCATAAATCTATATATATCAAAATTATTTTTTTCTCTTTCGCAAGTGTACGCTCTATGAGAGTGCATAATTTTTTATTTATTTCTGGAATACTAGTCGAGCAAGGGCGTAGCATACGCCGCTATTTTGCAGGGCGGACTTAGGGCACTGCAACCTATGCGATCGTAGTGGGCCGCTTTTTCATAGGATCCGCGCTAATTTAATTTAATTTAATCCGCGCGTAAATTATTAAATTAATCCATTTTATAACTTATAACAGATTTCCCGGGACTCCTGATTTACCAAGAGCTCCAGGAAATCTGATATTTCAAAATATACGAAAAAGTCCTGGAAATCTCCGCAAATTATTAATATATTTTTGAAAACTCATAAAAATCTCCTGAAATATATAGACAAAATTGTCATTTAGGGGTGTCATTCAATATGGAAAACGCCAATCCTACGCACTATTAAAAAAACGGCATTGTGCAATACCCGTAATTGTGGAATTTGGTGAAACAAGCTTCTCGCGCCTCAAACTAATGAAGAATTACTTGAGGTGAACAATTCTCGTAGATAGATTGAAACATTTGTTAATTCTTGCTATTGAGCGCGATCTATGTAGGAAATATAATTTATGATATACTGTTTGGCTTCGCTACAGGCAAGGCTCGTAAAGTAATTCTGTACGTAATAAAGAATGAATAAAATGGAAATACGATTTTATTTTCTTATACAAACTCTAAATTTTCACTTATTTTCCGTATCCCTACCCAAACTTGGCCCCGCGAAATCCGTTTCGCGTAGGGCCCAAAAATGGTTAAGTCCGACCCTGCTATTTAGTGACGGGTGAATACAGAGTAGGTGCAGAGTCCCATCACAGGGGAGAACATTTGCTTGAGTTGTCTGTCTTCGCGCAAGTTATGTGTGGGGCCTATCGCTAACCCTAAAACCACTACAAGGGCAAAGTATTATTCCATTTTTTTTTTTTAGCGTTTTTATTTTTAAATCATTGCCCCCACCCCAGCCCATTTTGTTTTACTTTTAATTTAACATTGATTATTCTAACACATTGGGGCATTTTTACACAAAACTAAACAATGTCAAGGACTTTCAGCTTCACTTCCAACGACCTACAAACAAATGACCATATAACATGTTAATTTGCTGCGTTAACAAATCATGAACATATATATATATATATAAATAAATTTTAAAAACAAAAGCTCACAAACATCTTTATTTGTACACCAGATACACAAGCTAGCTATTTATAGTTTTCCAGCCACAGATGAAAATCTCTAATAGTTTTAAAAAAAAAGTATTTCAAAATATGTTAAACATATATTTATAGTCTTGTTGATAGTTCAATAGATCTCTATAGTCGTCTAATAGTTTCACACATATCTATTTCCATGGAGATTTATAGTTTGGTCAAAACGTAACAGACATTTGACAATGCATTATGGTCATCACACAACAGACTCATGGGGGCCCACCCACTTCACATTGTTCCTAAAATTACACTTGGTAGTTGCTATTATGCAAAAGATAAAACAACAACACTAACAAAAGATAACAAAGAATATTAATAACAACGATAGATTACAAATATCAAATTAAAATGTTTATTGATCAATTCATTGAGTAAAGAAGAAAATATGACCCCACCTATAACAGTTTAAAAATTGATTTCGATAAATGTGAGAGAGAGACCATCATTATCTATTTCAGCAGTCTGCATTAAAACAGTCTTTGATAAAACTTTTATATTCTATTGACAATTTGTGAAGATTAACTTTCAGAAAACTTGATAAAATAGAAAAATCTAGATCCAGTGGTAGTACAAATATTTTTATTAGTAGTATTTGAGCTTCCTTCATTTTAAAAAGCCCTTGGTTCAAACTAGCCTTACAAGTATGTTGTCAGAAAAGTAAATATAAGGAAGAACACTTGAGCTTTCAAGAATGACATCATGGTCAAACTGACTCAATAATATTACAAGGATCTTTCAATTGAGTGATTTGAGATTTTTTTTAAAGCGCTGAGCCACGTGTTTTGAGTTATCATATGTTGAAACAACGACTACATTTTTTCCTCTCAAGAACTTGTGATAAAATAAAGGAATTTTACAAGCATATCACAAACAATCTGTATGAACTGAAGCCAGAGCTTGTCAATGACAAGAGGCCACTTTCACTTTGCCCATTTGTTTTATGCATTAGATTTTATACTAGAAAAACAACATGAAAAAACAAAGCAAGCATGCTTCTTTCTGTTGTAAAGAAATGTCCATACATTCATCATGACAGCAATTTCAAAGCAACAATATGACCATGAAACATCAATGTCTACAAACTAAAATGTGTAAATATATTTAGGTTCAATTTGACTGAAACAGTTTTACATGGGCCATTGGCTACTTAGTTAATGTCATTCAAATTTGTGTGCATACTTTAATCAAACTAATGAACTTATGCAAGAGCTTCTGAAATTCCAATCTCTAAATAAAATAGGAAATTGTATAACTTATAATGGAAAGCCACATGCTTTTCAAATTGTATAAAATTAAATATTTATTTATCAATTCATTTTGTTAAGAAGAAAGTACAACTCCACCTATGACAGTTCAACTATTGATTTAGATAAATGTGTTAATGTAGCGAGAGACCATTGCTGTGCTCCTGGGCAGTCTGCATTGAAACATTTTGAAATATATATATATATATATTTATGAATTATTGAAATCTGAACAATTGATTATTCTAATAAAAGAAAAATTACAATGCATGGCTTTGTAAAGAGTGGACGAGACATTCCTACTGCATGAGCAATACAAACATCCAAGAGACAACAATGACTAGGACAATGAAACGATTAAATAACAAATAATAATGAATGGATAATACTGGTAGGTCTAAGGGTTACTGAGAACATCTTAGCAAAATACATCTAAACACTAAAAATAATAATAATAATGATGATAATAATGATACATTTTTATCCTATATAAAGGATAAGAGAACCATGTAGTCATTTAAGTTCCAAACATTAAGACTTGCGATAAGTCAATAAACAGCAAACAAATAACTTTTGAGAAAAGCCTAACATACAATTCTTTAAAAAAGCTTAAGTCCTAGAGTTAGAAAGTCTATTGAATAGGTTGCTGTTCTCCACATCTACTGCCCACATAGCCTAGGGTCAACACCATCTGGGCATCCACATGTTCGCGATCTGCTCTCTGAGGCCAGACAAAGGTACCTGCAGCCATGGTTCCCTCCACATGAGCTCCTGGCTGTGAAACAATGCGAAACACAAGATATCATAAAGCAGTGATGGTGCATTGTTCAAGTGTGGAAAAAGAACAACGGAAACTTTCATTGAAAGAGGAAAACGTTTTTAAAAACTACAATTCGTTACATAGAAAAAAATCTTTTGAGTATGAATTGAAGAGTAGTTGTTCTGTTGTCACAGAGAATAAATAGATTACTGTTGACATTTAAATATAACAATTAATGAACAGAGACTTTGTGTTTTTTGAAGACTATTATTTTATTACATCACATCCTTTTAAGTACTTTCTCACATAAACATCCACAACAAACAATAGTGCAATTTAAACATATTAGAAAAGTAGTTCTGTACCTTATTTATTGAATTTAAAGAATTGTACCCTCTTTTATCTTCTATACTGTTAGTTTGAATAAAAATCTAAATAGACACATTACCTGGTGGACATTTATCAATGACAGCAGTAATGCCATAAGTCTGACCATTCCCGCCAAAGGCTAACTTCAGAGGCTTGTTAGGCTCACCTCCTCTTTGGTTTATATTGGCTATGTCTTTTCTGTGGTAGAAGAACAGTAGCATTACCATTTTAAAATTATTTTTCACATGTCTATGAATAAGAACATACTTTTATTATCAATTGAAGACAATCAGAAAAGTTAACTCTTAAATTTATACCCCAAAATGTAAAAAAGGGTAAAATTCCTAGTCAGATTTTATTTACCTCTGCCAGTCTGTCCAGTAGATGACATTGTTAAGAAACGTTAAATCAAATGGGTAGGAAGCTTTAGCATAGACCACACGTCTATCAACACCATCTGAACGGATGCATTCAATGGTCTGTGTGCCTGTGAGGAAAAATAAACTTTTGTTTTAGGACTACAATAAAAGCATATGGTTTTAGAACTTATTCACTAAATTCCAGGGCCAGATTCAAGTAACTGGAGGCAGAGTTTTTTGTGGAGACCTCTACACTTTTTTAAAATCTTTCATAACAATCCACTTATTAAAAAATCTAAAAGCATGCCACATTTAAGAAGAAAGAAACAGAGTATTTATAAATATAATCCCATTTTCTTTCTTTAACCAAATGTTTAATACACAAATTTAAGTTTAAAAATGTATATTTTTGAGTTTGTGGAGGGTCATGAAATGGGTTGAAGCACTGCCGTAAACCCGGAGCTACATTTATACACTAAGAGCATGCCACATGTGGACACTTTTTTATTAACCAGAGCAGTGGTGCCAACTGTAAGATTTAAAGTATTTTTGGTACAAATATGAAAAACAATGTCCAAACATAAAAAAAAAGTTAAGCTTTCTGACCTGTTAAAATTCTGATATTAAAAAAAAAAATCTCTATTGACAAGTCTCTGAGCAGTAGCCCCACCTGCCCTCCCTTAAATCCGGCCCTGGCTTATTCTTTTACTTTCATAACAATGTTGAGTCCACTAACCTGCATCTCCCCAGCAAAGAGTCTGAGAATAAGAATCAAATGAAAGACCATTGGGCAGCTGTAGGTCATCTCTGACTAGGACTCTTCTATTGGAGCCATCCATATTCATCTTCTCAATCTGGGGTTTGTTTCTGTTCCAGTCTGTCCAATACAATACACTGGGGAGAAAGAAACAGAAAGACTCTTTCTAATACACAAGTCTAAGCTGGTTACACTGAACAGCAGATGGTCTCATCAAAGCTGGTTACACATAACAGCAGATGGTCTCATCAAAGCTGGTTACACTGAACAACAGATAGTCTTTGAGAGAAATAATAATAACAAGAATCTTTCTTGTGTGCATCTAAAAAAATCAAGGTAATCTCAAAATGCATGTGAAGGATCCAGTAAGTAGGTAAAAACTAAGATGCTTCTTTTTTATTAGCATGTGGTCAGAAGTGCATATGGACTAAGATTGACCAGTAAAAAGACATAATAAAGTGGCCAAGTTTTTTTCACATTGCTTTTGTTTAACCAATAGCTATTTTTCATGCTTAGAACATGCTCAGAGTGCAATTTGGAATGTGGGGGAAGAGAATCCAGAAAAGGTTTATGTTCTGCCTTTCAGTGTTTAGCACACACAACTCAGATCCAGTTGGGCACTCTGCCACACATCCCACAAGTTTAGTAAAGAAAAAAATAATAAATTGTCAACACAGCAATGATATCAAGTTTATCATTTTATCATTCTACTAGCATCTTAAAGTTTTATCTTTCTACTAGCATCTTAAAGTTTTATCATTCTACGAGCATCTTAAAGTCTTATCATTCTACTAGCATCATGAACAGAACATTTCTTTATGTATTTGATTACGCATTGACATATGTCTTAATAAACTTTTAAGTTTGTGTCAATTTTGAATGTTACTAAAATTAATTGAGGAAAAGATAAAATGTCTACTTTTTTTTCCCAGTACATTTAGCAATCATACAAGATGACCATAATGTAAATAATGTATGCATTTGATACACTTTTGCTGGAACCATGTCACTGACCTAAGAAAAAGTAGTCCTACCAAATCTGTTGAGAAGTTTGCAGATTAAAGTATCAGATCTCCACCAACAAACTCCCAGTCTCTAGGCAGCATATTGTGTGAACCAGTTTCCTAAGTCACTATCGTCATTTTGTTTGAAAGTATTCCTAGACTATGAACACTGTAAAAATGTGAGATTTACCCTCTAGTCAGGTCCAGAACAATTGCCCTTGGGTTGACCATGTCTGTGCTAACTAGTGTTTTCACATAAGTCCCATCAAGTCGAGACACAAACAGTTTGTCCAGCTCAGAGTCAGTGAAAAAAATATTTCTAGCTGCGAAATCAACAGCAATACCTTCTGGAGATTTCAAACCTACATAAGAAAAACAAGACAATATTTTAATTCTAAAAATTGACATCATATTGAACTAAATGTTATCTATTATATTTTTTTCATAACTCTACTTCTTCAAGAATGTGTGCCATGGGGTACAAGGCCATTACTTTATACTGCCTGTCACACTAGACTGCACATTGCGGTTAGTAGACATAGTAAGCCTGGTCAAGATAAAGATAAAGAGTACATCTTGGGTAGGTGTTGGTCAGCTAATGTCTAGATGACCATGAAGATAGGGTGTAAACAAATGTGCGGGTCAGTAGGAAAACAAATATTCTAATTTGAAGGAAGAGTCAAAACTAACATCAACATCTAGAAAAGTTGTTTTTTTTTGGTAGACTATACAAGGAAAATAAGGCAAGTCATTAGTTAGTCTGACAATATGTTTGCAAGATATCAGAGTCATTAGTTAGTCTGACAATATGTTTGAGCCAGATGTCTCAATATGTCAGTTGATGTTATGATGTAATTGTATTGATCATACAATGCGTTACTGAATTATAATTTTGTATAGTTCTCTCCTTTTAAACAATGACTGAACACTCAAATAATAATGTGATGCTGGAGATACAAATGTAAACAATTAATTCCAGACTGAGAACCTTCAACAATAAATACAATGCTTTCATTCTGGAACTAGGAATCACTTGAATATTATACAATTTCATTAAACCAGTTCAAAAGTCTGCCAGTCTTTAAAGACCTCTTGCCCCCTTCTGGCAACATCCAATCTATTTTGTAAAGCCTACAAACAATCAATCATCATTTTAAATAACCTGGTCATTACTTGTCAACGACATAGAACCATGACCTTGCACTTCAAATCTGAAATAAACTTTATGCAACAGCTAATTTATGTTACGTGACAGTTAGTTTTATTCTGTTATTTAGTAGTCCTTGGTTATTGGTCATAGTTCACCACTCAGTATATAAGGGTGATAGCTTACAGCCTTTATACAAGTTATTTATGTTTCATGTATAATATTGGAATATTCATGTCATTTAATTAAGTTTGAAGGTATTAAATTGTAATCAATTAATTTTAATGCTGCATTTCTTTAGTAAATTAAAACCTTGCATTTCACATTACTTTGAGAGACAATATTAAATTAATAATATAATAATATGAACAAAACATTTCTTAATTAAAAACAAAACATGACCATGCCCCACCTCATTACAATATAAAGTTTCTCTTGGGAAGAAAGGACAATGTTATGTAACGCCATTTCTCAATAATGAGAAACCATTTTCTTTTATAACTTTGTATCCCACTCAAAGACTGTAAGAGTTATCTACTGAATAAATTACTTCCCTTCTTGTTTGAGTGTTTGTGAGGGTCTAAGTATGTGTGCAAGTGTTTCATTAAGTTTTTGTTTCTACTGACCTGTAACAATTACTTCCACATTAGATCCATTCAGTTGTGACCTTCTAATGATTCCATGTGCAGCATCTGTCCAATACAAGTGACCATCACGGCAATCTTCATCAACGCCAACAGCAAGCATTCCTAAAATATATCGAAATATAGACTTTAAAAAAAAAACACTTTTTTTTTCACCTGGTCGACAAAATGTGTCGATAATAAAATACATCTAAACACTTTCAAATATTTTTAGAACATTATTTATTTCACAAAACTTTTTTCTTGCCATTAAAAAGAGAAGCTATTCATTTAAAGTATTTTAAAGTCAAGAGTATAATATCCTAATCTAAACCTGCAGAAATGCAGGCCATTAAGAGAACACTCTGAAGTGCATACCCACAGATGTGCAGCAAACTGATACAAACCTTTTAGCTCTCATAACATAAACAATAGGCATCCTATGAAGTTCATTTAAAAACAACGAATGTACATTTGTGAAAGAAATATTTAGAATTCATCCATTGGGGTTGTTATTGTTATGAAGGGGAAGAGACAGAGCAAGGAACACATTAAAGCAGGGACATTTTTTTTAATGCCTCCTATATTTTTATGGCAATCCACTTCAGGAAGGTAAATGCAATTTAATACAAAATACTTGGTTGTGTTGTGATTACTGGGGGCCTGACAGAGAGGGTTGTAGCAATAGAATGCAATAATTTTTTCACCTGGTATATTCACTAGTTGTTGACCATAATCCCGTGGTCTTTCTTCTGCCAAAATTCTCATTACAGTTTGTCCTTGGGCATATATGAGGTAGCTTCCTTCCCGTAACACGGCTGTTAAGATTAAAATGAAAAAAATTGTGTAAGTATTTGCCAAGAAATTAATTATCGCATGTTTTACGTTTACGATCCACCCATAAGTAAAAATTACAAAGTAGAGAATTTTTATTAATTTTATTATTTATGCATCATTTTAAAATCTTTATAAATTCTTTCCACAATGAATAAGACTTTCCACTATTGCTTAGTGGCAAGAAACAAAATATTTACAAATGTTTGAAAAACATTTTCTCTGAAATAGTTTTCCCCCTTTAGAATGTGAATGATGTGAATTCTAATGAGTAGCTAATAAAAATTATTATATTATTTTGTTTAATTTTCTTTTTTTATTATAAATTAATCCTATGATCACTCACGACTACACACTGCTCCATCTCCTCTATATCCTGTCTTGCACACACAAACATAAGCATCCTCAGCACCTTGGACACACTCGGCCTCAGCAGAACACATCTTCCTGTCACTTCTGCAGTCTTTGATGGCTGTGGAGCGAAGGTTTTTAGAAAGTTCTAATGCAATGTGAAACAGTAGTTCATAAGTTCAGGAGAACTAACACCATCCTATGAGAGATGTAGCATTAATTGTTTATAATTAGTGCAAGAAAAATATCTTTAAAACATGGTTTGAAATCATAGAGCTAATGGTATTTTAATCAATGTAAAAAATCTCAAATGTGTCACAGTGTTCTAAAAATACATGTCAACTAAAAGTTTTGGAAAAAATGCTATGATGCAGAAAAGTTTATATGTAAAGATGTTTTTTATGCTTCTAAATAAAGTCAAGAGAAGTAATGTTCCAAAGTAGAAATAGAAATAAGCCAAATGTTACTACCTTTTCTCACACAAGTGAAACCATCTCCTTCATAACCTCGAGTACAACTACACTTAAAAGAAGCTGGATTATCTTCGTCCTGGATGCACTCAGCAAATCTATCACAATTATTGATCTCATTACAGGGAACTATCAAAATAGAAGCAATAATAATTTTCATTAATTGATGGGAAATAACATAGCTTATTTTAGACATGTTAAGAGTAATTTAAATAATAAAGTAAAATTTAAAAAAATAAAACACTCAATGCTTCTAGAACAAAAAAATCACTACATTAAATTCATATATATATATATATATATATGTTTTATTTCAAGACTATGTATTAATCTCTGGGTGAAAATGTACTTTAGATTGTGTCTTTACATTGAATTTTTTCCCTGTTCATTTGTTCCCTTGGTTAGCCTCTAAACCAGAAAAAGATCATTAGGAAAAGAGGTAAGATAGATTCCTCAGACAAGAAACTATGTTGTCCAAAGAGATTATTTATTTATCAATTCCTTTATGTCCATATAGAAACAGGAGACAGTTCTACCAGTTATTCTACTTAACTTGACTTAATCTACAACCACTTCGCTCCACACTGAACTTGTTGATGACCAACTTTATTTGTTCCCATGTCTTCCTAACTCCAGGTTTGTTTAGGCCTCTTTCCCTGTGGATTCTAATCAAGTGTCTGCCTTGCTAAGTTTGTATTGGTAGTTGATTTCAATCTCTTTGATAATGGGTTTCTGCTGGGTTCTCTCTCACAAGTTGACAGTAGATATCTGTTTGAGCCATCTAATTCCCAGTATTTGACATAGATAGTTGTTGACAAATATCTGTAGTTTTTTCATATTTTTTTGTGTGACTATCCATGTTTTGGAACCATAAAGAAGAACTGTCTAAAGGTTTGCACTAAAGATTCAGATCTTGTTCTGTAATGACAGAGCTTTGGAGCGCCAGTTACTTGAAGACTGGTAAAGGCAAATCTTGCTTTAAAATTCCTTCTTCAAATATCCTCATCAGTTCCACTCTCTTTGCTAACTCTACTTCTCAGATAGGTGGAATGGTCTTTATCATGGATTATCTCACCACCTGGAGTATCATTGGGCTTCTTTGTTATTGATTCTCTTAAACTTTGGATTTATTTTTTCTTGATCAGTAGACAAGTCTTTTTGCTTCTTCGAGTCTGATCAATTTGGCTTGAGCATTTTGTTGTGCAAGGAAGAGGATGCAGGCATCATCAGCAGACTTTAAGTCTTCCAGGTGTTTAGTTAGGGTCATGTATGCTGTTTGTGTTGCTTGAGACAATCTTTCTCTTTACCATCTACCTTTAAAAGATGCTGGACTTCTAAATCTACATTAAAACATTAGTTTAATGTTTAAAGTGGCACTAATCTCTTACCTCTGACTCTTGGTGTACAAGATTTTCCATCACCTTCATAGCCAGGGTTACACCTACAGCCATAACCTGTTTCCTGTGGCACACATCTAGCATTACCATGACAGTCATTGAGCACACTACAGTCAGCAGGTTGAGACTCTGAGAACATTATAAAAATAGGTCAACATTTTTGTTTTTAATAAGAGTTTTAAAAGGAATACGCCAAGAATAACTTTCAATAATTATGCCAGAGTTCTGTCTTCAGCTTTCTGAAGATAATTGTGCAAACAATGAAAGGAATTTTACACAAATCTGAACCTAAAATTATACCGACAAGTTTTGATCTTTGCTATGCTTTAAACTTAATGTCCCTTGACTTTCGTCGTAAGGGAGCTGTGACAGTTCGCAAAAGCTAATCCCTCCATTATTCCCAGTCAGCAGGATATTAAGAGAGAGGCTGTTCTATTCTTTTATGTTATCCAGCCAGCTTTTTTTTTTTTTTTGAATGAACCTTTCTTCATGCTCCCTCCACTGTACCTTGAAAAATGACTTTTGATAGTGAGTCCTGTCTTACAGTATGACCAAACCAGCTCAGTTTTCATATGTTCACAGTATTAAGGAGTTTCTTTTTGCGAGACAGAGTGTTATCAGTCAATATATGGTTTCATTTAAGACAAAAATATTAATTAAAAAAAAACTAGCTATCAATGATACCAACAAATGTGCTCACCTACAACTCTACAGCGCCTACCATCACCAACAAATCCTTCATTACATTTGCAAGTATGATACCTTCCATCAAATACACACTCAGCATCCTGATGGCAGTTTTTCTGGACATCACAGCCCACAGGCGTGCAATTGAAACCATCCCCTGCAAATCAAGAAGACATGAAGTTTAGTCATAAAATATACAAATGCAGCTTTAATAACAAAAATTAAATTATATGACAAGAATGAAATGCATCACAAAAAGAAAATGAAACAAAAAAAAATTCTGTATATAAATAAGTGTAAAAAAAGAATCTTCTATTTTGATGGGGCTTTAATGATACATTCATAAATGTTTTTAAAGTTTTTGGTGGTGTCACTGTGTGTAAGAAAAAGCAATGAGATGGGAAAATAATCTAAAAAACTGCAAGAGTTATATTTCTTTTTCAAAAAATTATTTTTAAACATGGATGCATGTTTTGAATGCTAATAGTGCATTTAAAAATATAAATACTTAAGTTTTAGTCAATTTCAGCCAAAAAGCGACCCAGGATAATAGTAAACTTTGTGAGTTTCCTATTATGTGAGTCTCCCAAAGGTACACAACAGTAACAATCCTGAATGAATTTCAAATGCACTAACGTGCAGCTCTTAATCAATAAATAAATATATTGAAATAAATATGAAAATCTAAAAATACAACTCGTGTATTCAAACAGGAACAGGAACTATTCAAAATTAAGTCTTGAGAACCTAAGATTTGAGAAGATTGAAAACTTAAACGGAGTCAAGTCCTCAAACCAATCTACTAAGGATAAAGTACATATTTATTTGATAGTATGAATGACATTACCCACACATAGAAAATAGCAGAATAAGTATATGACGACTTAAAAGTTCATCAGAAATGAAGATAATTACGTCCTAACCCAAACCTCAAGAAGGACAGTAGGGGATGGGAGCAGGCAGGGTTTGACACCAGGACCATGGAATCGAAAGTCTGGAGTGTATACCCACACAACCTGGAAGCTATCCAACCACTAACACTGACTACCATTGCAGCAAACAGTTTGTAAAATAAAAAAAATAATTTTTTAAACATTTTCATTTTTGTTATCCACTATCTAAAAGTATTTCTAACATTAAACTGCAATACATATCAACTCAATCTTCTGATCTCAGATCACAGGTGAGAAAAACCCACAGGTTTAGAGCCACAACTATAAAATATAATTAGAAAAACAAAACAGAAAAACAATGAACCCTACCTCTGTAGCCATGGTTACATCTACAGAAGCTGAAATTCCTTTTTTCATCCAGCCAGCACAGTCCTCCCACAGGATCACACATCCCAACATCCTCTCTGCAATCTCTGCGTTCACATTTCTTTCCATCCCCGCGGTATCCTCGTATGCAGGTGCACTCATAGTCATTGGTTTCAAAGTTGAAGGCACATCTTCCATAGTGAGGATGACAATTCTCGCAGTTATCTAATGTTGTGTGTATCAAAGTCAATATAGATAAACAAGAATAATAACAATATTCTTCTTATTATTATTATCCTTAAAAAAATTTGTTTTACAATTTGTGCATTAAAGACTATAATCGAACAGCATTTATTGTTAATGTAGATTTTGTAACTGTTACATATTTCCGAATTTCAATAGCCAGTTAGGTTCAATACTTTGTTGTATATATTTTTTGGTTTAAACCTCAGATTGAGCTTAATAATAATAAGGCTTGTCTTCAAATTCCAAAGATTAATTAGGAATGGAGTATTTCCCATAGCTACGCAGCCGCAGCTGTGACCTACATATTTTGTCACACACTGCGCAGGCATAACTATTGTCCGCTGGTGGTCAATTCAGATGTTCTTTTCAGTGTCTATGACTGTCCTAGGCAGCAGGATTTTCTTTTGGTCTCAAAGTGTATCTCAGGCCTTTGTAAGTGACCCCCTAATTGTCTCATTCTGAAGCCACATGCAACCAGGTTCTCTCTTCTGTCAGTTAAGGCAAGTTGGCGCCTAAGCTGGTCTTTAAGCGTTTCCGTGGGGCACCTCTGTTACGTCAACCACCTTTCAACTCAACAAAAAAATACTTTGGCATACGTTTGTCCACATATGGGATATGTGCCCTGTCCAGCGCAACTGTTGGACCATAAAATGAGCTTAATAACATTTTAAATCAAATAATTATATTTAAGATGATCAAACTTCATATACTTATATGGGATTAAGTTGAATTAATCTACAGTGAAAGGAAATGTAGGCATTTAAATTGGAGTTTAACCTCTGCACTTTCTACAGTTATACTAACAGTTGAGCAAAGATACACAAATTTACTAAATGCAAAAGCTGTACAGTGAGAATGATAAACCAACCAATTAGTGTGCAGTCTTTTCCATTGCCTGTATACCCCTCCTTACACTGACATCTCTGAGTCTTTCTCTCTGGGTCATATTGACAACTTGCAAATCTGCTGCAATCTCGACATCCACTGTCTGAGAGAGTGAGAACAATAGAGTATTTATAGACACGTGAAATGTCAGTTTTTTCAATACACATCTAAACTAAAAGCAAAGAAATTATTTATTTTTGTTAGCTATAGCCACAAGTTTTAAATGACTAATGAATCAACTAGATACAGAAGTAAAAAATAAGGTCATAAAATAATACAATATGATCATCACAATAACATTTTATTATTCTAAACTGATGTCAAGAGGATTTTTTTTTTAATTAAAGGAGAGACCTTATAGAAGGCAAAGTACAATTCACCAATGTTTGCTTACTTGGGTGTACTTTAGTACACTGAATGATCACTGAAGCTAGATACTTATTTTCACCAGCCAGAAAAATCTATGACTTATCAACAAGCACACTTGATGTACACAAGGATAAACAAAGAAAGTATTTTTTCTTTTAAAGGAACATCTGTAATGTATTGCTGTTTCAGTGGTATAGCAACTAACTATGGTGCACAGCACTTTTTCAAATGACTATATAGCCCTATTCTGGGGAGATATTCCTGTCCACATAAAACACAGGTAAATGTGGCATATGCTTTTTAGTTTGGCTTACGTTTCTTCCAAACCTGAGGCCAAAGCCTTTTTTGATGCCCATATCTTTCTTTGTCACTATTTCCCAGTAGACATCTATTTTTACTACTTTGAAGTCCCATTTGATTACATCGACATATCAAAAGTTGAATAAACTAAACTTCATATGAGAACTAAAATACCCAAGTCAAAAGTAATAGGTCTCCCTGGAATTTTAACATCACCATCAAATCATTAGCCTTAAATGTGTCTTGTAATAATAAATAGATTTTAAGTGGCATAGGTCCAGATAGGCCTCTTTAAAACTTGGGACTAGATCTAAATAATCCATATATCCAGCCTGATCAGCTCTAGCTTTAATTTACTTGAGCCAAGATAGTCTAAGTCTTGACGGAGATACAAATTAGTTAGTATTATTTAGTTTAAGCTACAAACTAGACTATATAATATAGATCTTGTGTAATATAATATACTAGTAGTAATACTAAGTAGATTTACATCATCATAATGACATACACTCACATAGTTATAGTAGGAGATACTTGACATAGGCTATTATTAGTAATAACTAATATGTATAAGTATAGTAAATAATATAATATTATAATAGTAGGCCTATAATTATTATTATATTATACTATAACTATATTATAATAATTAATAATAATATACGGTTACATACGCTACGGTACCTAGATATGGTTGACATGTGAAACCATCACCACTGAATTCATCCAGGCATTCACATTCATAATTTTGTAAGAATTCATCATAAACACATCTGGCATTATCTCCACAAATATCTGCCTCTTTGCAAGAGTCAGCTGTCAGTGTAGAAAAAAAACAAATACAATTAGTCAAATGAAAGCCAGTGCATCAGCTTCTTTGTTGAACATGGCCAGATTTTTTTTAAATATTGAAATCAAACTGTTAGATATAAACCTCCTGATGCTAAACTAGACTGTTCTCCTAATAGAAAAAAACAACTGTAATACTGAAACATGAACACTAAGAGATTAACATTTTTTATACTTTTAAAAGATATTTAAGACGTATATTGAGTCTAGGCCTATTATTGATATTTAAATAATCTAGATCTTTATAAACATTAAAAACTTACTACTGCAGGTCAGTCCGTTGCCATGGAAACCTGGGTTACATATACATTTCCGCTTATTTTCACTATCTGTTGCACAGCGAGCGTTTCTGTCACACACATTTTGGCCGCATACCTGGGCTTTAGCTTAGACAAAATCGGATTTAGATCTAGTTATTATTGTACAAAATAAGTCTGTGTCTTGTTTAATATAAACTAGATGCTAAATTTCGATTCAAATTGAAAATGTCTAAATATTTTTTTTCCAATATTGTAAACGCGTTTTAAAGTAGGCCTAGCCTTTTAGCTTAAGAAATTTTTAATACAAGAAGCATGGACTATTAGGTCAGGGTTGTCGATATGATCCAGACCCAGAACTTGCTTCCCACTTCCCCACTGTTTTATGCACATCTTTTCTAAAAGTAGGCTATTAAAGATAACTGTCTTTCAAACCTCAAGGAAGAAATATTTAATAGATATTTTTAGTCAGAAGAGGGTTGATAAGTTGGATCAATTGCCTGATTTGTCAAATGAAATGAGTACATTAAGATTAGATCTAAGTCTATATCTGGAGTAGAGTCTTATCTTATGAAATACAGACGTTACTTCAAAGACCTAAATTATTTCTAGTCATCAATTTTCCTGGTTCACCCAAGCAACCAATCCCATGCTCTAAAAGCACTAGGAAAGAAGGAGCATTTGTATGAATTTGTCCTAGAATATGGAACAAGGAAATGCGCCCTGTTGAGACTTTTTTGAGTCACTAAACATTTTATTTAAATTGCAGACCACTGGAACTTAACGCCAAAAGAGGCCATTTTGTATGTATTATGTTTTTAATGATGAACATTATATATCTATAATATCTATAATCTCTTAAATCTTAGTAAGTTTTTGTATTTAGTCATGTACAATATTCATTTCTTCTTGTTTTACCTACGCATGTTCGTCCGTCTCCTACGTATCCTTCATCACAGCGACACTCATAACTTCCGGGCCTGTTGTAGCAACGTGCGTTCTCGTGGCATGCATTCAGCTCACACTCGTCAATATCTGCAGAGGGAAACGAGCGACCAACATTTAAAAAAAAAACTTTTTCGAGGATCTCACACTGAGCTAGACGAACCGGCCCCCGGTCACCCATTTCTCATGCTTCGTTTCAACTGTAAAATCTAGAACTGGATGTGACATCCTTTCGTGTTGGCTTTGCGGGTCATACTTAACATTAAAAAAAAAAATCACCTTTTTTATTTTCTCATAACTTAGCATTACATCCAATAGTATCGGGGTGTCAAACTCCTGTGTGTAGGCTGGGCGAGAGGTCAAATCAAACAGGAAGGACGAATGGTGGCAGCTAGACAGAAAGAATCAAGCAAATTTTGGCACTGCCCGATAGGAGCCTGCTTCGCAAGGATCCGAGAGAATTAAGATCTCAGATGTCGACACTGTAGAACACATCCTCTACGATTTGCAGGGTGCTCAGAAACACATTCGAAATTGGAAGATACGACTAGTCTTGAAATAGAACTGGTGCATGCAGGGGTCTTGCTCTGTACGGAGACAAGCGAACCCTACTTAACAGAACCCTACAGAACACTGCCAGATACCTGGACCTTGCTGTAAGGGATTAATTCCAGTACGGAGCCTTAGTGCATGGCGGCTTACAAATTGACGAGTTTCGAGAGGTCAAAGCTGGTCCGAGACAAATCGTTATAGAAGGCCTGAACACTGACCTTCGACGTCACAACCTGTAGACACTTTAGACCTATTGCGTGTTGTCATGACACAGGCCTGTACAACAGGGCAACGAGCTATTGGTCTCCACAGCTCACGGCTTGGGACGTCACAGGTCAGGGGTGAACCCTTCTATAACGAACGGTCTCGGCTAGTCAGATGACCAGTAAAAGGTTAGCTGTGCTTAATATCGGGTCACTCAGGCCACAACACAAATGACGGGGGGAAAATGTCTAGGTGAAGGTTATTGGAGAGTTTGGCGTGGGTCTAGAATATTCTGGGGACAGGGATATTTTGGGAGCGCGGCGTCGCTAATCAATTCAGTTAATTTCAAATAAGAGAGTAAGGTGGTCGCTATATTGTACAAGGTTGGTTAATTTTTTTGTTCATCATTATTATTGTTTTGTTCCTGTTTATAGATAGTATATACTATATACGCTGTATTTACATTTCGCTATTGTTTCATGTTTGAGTTTGATGGTAATAAACTCAAGAAAGTTAAATCTAACACCGTGTCGTTTCATTGTGTAGCCTACTAGTGTTTCTTAAACTATATTTTGGGGGGATGACTAGTGACTTGCGCAGAAAATTTTGATTAAAGGGAGGAGGATTCGAGCAACACGTTGACCTCACTCTCTCGCCCTAAAGCCCATCCTTTTTCAGAAGCAAGATTTGATCAAGACGTCCGGCGACGAGTTTGGGTGCAGTGAATGACCAAAGACTTTCTGTGTGTCTTGTCCTGGTATAGAGTGCTCTACAGCACTGTGCTGGTAGTTGCCTTTCTGTTCACTTTGTCTAGTTTTGTGACGTTTCGCACAGGCCGCCAAGTCCAGACTTTACATGCTAGATTTGATAGAACCTCATTGTAGGAATACTGAGTGTCACCGACACATCAGATACCCTCTATATCAATGACATCTCAAAATTCGCATATGTCAGATTGTGGAGAAAATACAACACAGCTCTCTCTTCAAACATAGTCGTGACATTATTACGTATTATAATTTTTAGCAAAAAAAAACAACAGTTTTATAAGACTTTTGAACAAAGCTTTACAGTCGTATTTTGAAACTGGACATAAATATAACATCCCCCAATCTTTTTTAGTTATTTATTTTTGTCTATTTTAATTTTAAAAATCTTACTAAAGTAATTATCTGCTGAGTAAATATTAATCCACACATACACAAATTAGAAGTCTTTGGAAACTAGACCAATTGTCATAAACTTGTTTCTCAATAGTTTGAAAGCCTTTGACCGGCAGTTATATGATACCAATTACCATGTAAGTACTTTTTTAGTTTCGAAATACCGTTTCGCCTGGATGGGATACGGTATATATATATAGTTTACGTTTATGGCTCCAAGGGCCGTGTATAGCACTCGTTCTGGGCCACGCGTACTGATGAGGCCGCTTTTCTATTCAGGTAAATAGATATCAATGGACTTACCTTCACAAGTTTGACCACTGGCGATGAAACCTGCTCTACAGACACACTTATAAGAGTCTCCCTCTGCCTCACAATAAGAGTTAGCAACACACGAAACGGACCCATTGCTGCAGGGATCAAAACCTGCAAAATAAGGGGAAAAAAAAGAGTGATTCAAAGACCTACATAAATCACTAAATATAGAACGAGAGGATACCCGAACTACGTTAGGGTTGTATGCACTAATACTTCTTTGGGGGCCCATCAGTGCTAGACTCCTCGTCTGCCTGCATTACTACGCCCCCCCCCCAAATACACACACACACACTACTATATGTATGCTATGCCTCTTCTCAAACAACACAGTTTTTGGCATTGTATGTATCTATGTATGAACGTACGTGTGTGTGTGTGTGTGTGTGTGTGTATGTATAGGTGTATGTATGTATGTGTGTATATAATGTATGTGTGTGTGTGTCTCTCTCTCTATGTATATATATATATATATATATATATATATATATATATATATATATATAATGATTAATGGGAAATAATCAGAAGAGAAATGTCCATAGACAATAACACTAGTCCCTTTGTCATAAAAGTTTACGAGAAAAGATAAATAGTCCAAATGGGAAGTAAAACAGGATCCCAGGGGGCGGGGGGGGGGGGAAGTGCCATATGGACTTTTTTTTTCTCATTTCGAAACATGTTACGATTCCTGAAACGGGCGGTTTTACCACTGACGGCCACACTTAATCCGGTTATCGTAAGAAAATGAGATTATCTGCATGAGCATCGCTCTCTAATCCTGAGTATTTAAGGTTTATATTCCTTGTAAAATACAGTTTAACGAATTTGCATTCTCAGATAGAAACGTTTTTTTATTGAGGGTGGTATAGGCGAGCCAATCATTGACCTAAATTCGCAAAAAAAAAATAGTCTCGACTCTAAGGCTAATCATTAATTGCTACCGTATGGCATTTTCATGCATATATTGATGCGCCTTCTTTTTTGCTATTAATATGTGAATAAAATTAGAGATTATAAAAGTTCTATTACTTATAAAGTTGCTTCTGAACCGGGGGTCCCGGGTTCGAATCCTGGTGAAGACTGGGGGTTTTAATTTCGAGATCTTTGGGCGCCTCTGAGTCCACCCAGCTCTAATGGGTACCTGACATTAGTTGGGGAAAAGCGGTTGGTCGTTGTGCTGGCCACATGACACCCTCGTAAACCGTAGGCCACAGAATCAGATGACCTTTACATCATCTGCCCTATAGACCACAAGATCTGAATGGGGGACCTTTACCTACCTATTACTTATTGTCACGTACACAGTATCTATATTTAGCTCGTCAGCAACCTCGGGTAATTTCTCACGCGGAGATATGTTACTTAGTGTAACTTGGGCTGCATTTATTGGTTGCAATGAGCTGCGTTGGACACGTGACAGTGCTGGACCCGGGAAAAGTTCGGGTTTTATTAGGCAGTCATTGTATGGAACTTGGAAGTGAAACATCCACTAAAGCTTTGTATTAGAACTCAATTATATTATTGTGTAGATCTATCATTTTATTCAAGTACGTTGAACCATTGTAATTACTTGTGAATAGCTTTTTCAAGTTCTGAATTAAAGTAATTGTTTTAGACGAAGAGAAGTTTCTTCATTGAATACAGTAATATATTTAGATCGACTTAGCGATAGACAACTTCTAGATGATCAACTGGCAACATTTTGAATGATCGTATTATCAACTAGATCTAGCTACTTCTATACGATCATCTTATCAAAAGAAGATTTCAAGATCCTCGGCAATCACGATCATTGTTAGTGTGATGTAGACTAAGATAATCTTCAACGTGACATCTATCATTGCATCTTCCTAGACATCTGACATCCACTAATTAATGATTGTGATGCTTATAAAGAGATATTCTGAGAATTCTAAATAGCTAGGCCACTATAATAGATTATTCTTTGTGATATTCAGAATCCATGCTCCTGCAGTTAACGTTACACTTGCATTGAACGGCGGTTCTCAACCTTAATGTCCCTGTCACACTCAACCGTTTTCGCCTTGACGGAAAAAACCCCAACAAAAAACGGATGGCTGAAAGTGAGAAGAATGACATGGAAGCGATCACATTACGCCATGACACTAACGGCGCTTTGAAACAGCCGTCTCATGTCAATGAACTCCACAGGCTAAGCATGACCAGTTCACTCACGTGACTAAATGCATGCTTGATTTCCGTCAATAGAATAAGAGTTGTGTTTTTAATGCATTTTGCATTGTTACACAGATTCTGTTTTTGATTTTGTGGTAAGAAAATTTCGACTCAGCTACATATTACGTTGATTGAAGTCACAATTGAAACTCAATGTTGTTAACAAATACCTAAAATGTGGAAATGTGGGTGAGTCAATTGAACATTGAAAGGCAGGATGTTTAGCCCTATCAGAATCTGCCTACCTAGGTCGCCATAACCAAGCTGCAAAATTAATAGACAAGCACTTGGCTTTGACACATACCTACTTTGATCGGTAAGGATGGTCCACCTTATTTACCAATACTCGCCACAAGAGGTTCTCGAGTCTACTGATCATTTGCTGAAATGGGATAGGCCTATTTTGACCGACAAAACGGTAGATTTTAATCGCCCTGATCTGATAAAAAAAATAATAAATAAACCGCAACCATTTTTGAGATCACCGTACCACTGTCTCATAATTTAAGGAAAACTGAAATGGAAAAACAAAGGAAATATGGGAACCTTAACTTGGAGATTTGGCGGTTTTCTATTAACCCTTAAAGGAAATTGCAATTTTGATGTTTAGAGGCTAAACTACCGCACGCATCTTTAGGGTTAAGTATTTAACTTATCGAGACTATCAACACACATGTCAGCTATTACTTTATGAATGGTGTCATTAGCTTAGGAAATTTCACTCCATTTAATAACATCATCTTCTACTTCAATGACAACTCAAACAATGTATTAGGCCACTGGCGATCATTACTCCTCAGCATCCAGAGCTTCACCTGATGCATTATTTTGTTAATGGTATTTCCCAATAGAGTTTGAATAGAGTCAAGTCTACCTTTCTTGACTATTAAAGTGCAATAAACAAGCATAAATGTGACCCTACGGGACCAAGTTAAACAAAGGACGTTTGGGCAACGAGGCCTTCATCAGCTACAAAACAAACAAAAAAGACAAACATTTAACACAAAAGAAGTGAACTTATCTGTCTTATGTTATTCTCTATCGAGGGAGAAAAGAAATGAGCTACGCTGGCCCAAGCGTCCTTTGTTTTTCTTTGGGTCACATTTGTGCATGGTTATTGTATTTCTATACAGTCGTTCACCCCTGCAGCAGAATATCTTATTTTTGAGTCTTTGACTCTTGGAGACTGGGATTTTGAGCTTAAGGATTTTTCGGACGCCCATTAATCAATTTAACTCCATTAAGTACCTGATATTACGTTGGGAAAGTAAAGGTGATTGGTCGTCGACCTGGCCTCATGACACCCTCGTTAACAATCGGCCCTTAGAAACAGATGAGCCTAAACATCATAAATCAGCAAGCTCTGAAAGGGATACGGTTACTTTTACCTGCAGTGTAGCCAACTTGTGAAGACATGACGAATCTGATGACCCGTTCGGTGGCGTTGTACTTAATGAAGTGCCTGCTCACTTGCACGGGGTACACCCCAATCTCATCTTCGTCCCCCTTCTCACATTCCTCATAGGTAATCGTGTTCTCCCAGGTGTAACGTGAGCTGAGCCCGTTCACTTTGTAGTTCCTGGACACGAAAGACTTGATGGTGCCTGAAGCAAAACGAGATTCAGAAAAGGCATAAACAACATGATCTCACATATGATCATAAGCTCAGAAAATTTCACGAGTGAATCCTGCCCTGCAGTGTCTTTCTCATCTCTTGATTAAAGTGATCTAAACAGTTAATAATTCTAGGCTCTTGAATTGTAATGGACGTTCTAGTAGAGAGAAAACAATTGGCCATTGTCAAGGGACGTATTCACATATTCAAAGAGGAAATCTTAAGCTAATTAGTACTTTAAGAGTTGGATAAGACCAGCAGTTCACCCATTTCGGCGGCGTCTTCTAAAATCAAACTTCTTAAGCTTTACGTGAAAACCAGGTGCACTACAATCAGGCCACTATGGTGAGTGTAGTAAGTAGTAGAACACTGACGTGGTCTTTAATGATCAGTGCATAAGTATTGTAATACTATTTGTGTGTGTGTTTATAGAAGCACTTGAACAAAACACTACTTAGGTTAGTAAATAAAAATTGTATAGTCTCGAGAACAAGCAGAGGAAACAGAAGTTGACAAATGAGAAAGTGACTAATTCATACAAGTGCTCATTCTTCGCTGGTGCCATTAGAGAATGGAATGGGTTGGCTGGGTCAGCCAGGATAACCAAAGACTTGGCAGTGTTTAAGTCATTGATTAACATGCATGATTAGATTGATACATGAAATGTGTAGGACGTAATTATCTTCTTTTTTTTTTAAAGTAACGTCTGTAATAGATAAGATAAGAAGAAGTTAAGAAGAAGGTCAGTGAAACGTGAAACAAAGACGGCAGAATGGACGTGAGCCAAACGAGGGGGAATTTCCTGATCACCTATGATCCATTGGAATAATTCAAGTCCTCTAATAGTACATCTTTGAGGTCATATTAGGAAAGACCAAATAGAACTCGAAAAACTCCTCATGCTATTACTGTTTTATACTTTTTAAATATTTGTCTATCTGGGTCACACCTGGTGCAGTTTTCTTGAAGTTCTCTCTGTAGTCATCCGCCGTAATCTCACTCCGTTCTGGAAACTGAGGGATCTTGCCTTCAAGCTTGGTGTCCACACGGATGTGATTTTCCGATACATTGCTGAAGAATTCCTGATAAATTCTTAGAACATAGTCCTGGCCGTCCACTCTTTGGAAAGTCACTCGAGCTGTCCTGTTAAACCTGCCTCCTAAAGAAATAAATCTAAATATATTTCTCTCTCTAGAAATTTGAAGAAGTAAATATAAACAGGCATCAGTATGTAATAACATCAATCATTTATCTTCTGTTTAAATAATTAGTAATTATCCAAGAAGCGATTCACTTTTCAGATATACATCTTTTATCAATTTAATTTAATTTAGATTATTCAGACATCTATTTAAAAAATAATAAATTGGCAACGACAAAGATATTTATAATCAACAACCCCTTAAGGTTAATTCGTTTATGCTGTTCACAAATGTTGCAAAAATTTACACAATTGTTGTTGAAAAGAATGCATTTTTACTATGGAAATATAATTGCTCATTAAAGCTATGTTTACTAACCAGTCAAAGTATATCCATTCATGGCTTTAGGGTTGATAGGCACTGCAAAAAGCCAAGCAAATATTCCTCCTATGGAAGTTAAAGTCCCAAAGCCAGAACCGAGGTCGGGGGACACGCCTGAGATGGCTGTATAAGCTCTTCCTTCTTGGGTGACAAAAGAGTGCAGACGAGAGGCGTTCAGTTTGATCCCGTTCACTGTTCCCGTTACAATGCCATTGAATCTCGCGGGGTCGTCTGCAAGTCAGAAGAGACAAAACAAAATGGTTGATTCTCATCGTCTGCTGAACACGTAAACCTAAATAATCAAAATGCTGGAGTAACGTTTCCAAAGGAAGAATTCATTTTTACAAAGCTTTTATTTACTCCCTCCGTCTGTCTATCAAGTTAACAATTTTGTACACGCTATTTCTCCCAATTCCTATTCTCAGATCAAGTTGAAAATTTACATAACCATGAATCAATGAAAAAAAAAAAAGTCGCCAATTAATTAGTGGTGATTAATTAGTTTTGCTTGGTATAGAAAATGGAAATAAATTTTACAGCACCGAGAAATAAGACTGTACATGTGCAGTTCTTTTCCTATGTTTAAAATATATTAAGCTTGTTTTTGTTTATTCACAGATGGGATATTAATTTTTTAACTATATTAATTGCATACCTTCCGAAGGGAGAGTACTGCAGTCTGCGTGTACATTACACTGATTACAGTACAGATTTAGCAATATGGAACATGAACTCTCTTTTCTTTTTCATTGCTGTACTAAGATGTATGTTCAAACATTTGATATTACTTTGATATTTAGATATATATTAATTGACGTTCTGATATTACGTAACGGCTAAGTTTGAGGGGGGGGAGGGGTATACACTTTGCTATGAATTGTTACAGAAGGGGGGGGGGGGGTCTGAAGATTTGTTTCCTTAACAAAACAAAAATACTCAAATGAGATTATTATTATTATCACAGACACAGCGGTCCCTTGACGTTCCCGGGTCCTACTTTCACTTACCACGCGGTTTTCCAAAAAATAATATTGTAAAAATATGCACCGTGTTGTTTTTTTTAACATCACGTGTTCTCCGGCGGCGCCCGCTGTATATGTACAGTAGTAAGAATAAAATAAAAAAAACAACTGAATACGTCATCGAAGCGCCGATATAAGTCGGTACTTTTCCCGTCATTCTAATAGATACCATGATTAAACCTGTAATATCGGGAAAATGATAGTTAATAAATCGTTAGGAATGTTCTTGTAATGTTACTCTATGGGTGTGTGTGTGTGTGTGTGGGGGGGGTAATTGAATTTTTTTACGATCTTTTTGGTCTTACGTAATATACGAACGTTCCATTTGTTGACTACTTTTCTTTGTGGCGTAGCCATTTTTTCTTTCAAGTTTTCTTTGACATTCAGCATCATGAATTCTCTTGAGTTCCCCCCCCCCCCCCAATCCTCTCTCTCAAATCAAATTAAGATTATATATTTAACACTACTTTTTACACAGTTTTAGGTTATATATATCACCTCTCTATATTCTATTTATCCTCGTCACCTTTTCTCACAAATATTCTGGATAGTTTTACCACATCCTGTGACACATATTTCTGTTATATTTGTCACCCTTCCCACAATCATTTCTTTATTTGAATAAAGACTTGTAACTAACCGTCCATCCTATTAGTAAAACGTAAACTTATGTTTGAACAAATACAAAAATGAATGAAATTCTTAATTGGTCACATTGTTACCTCTTCTCACACACGATATTCCGTTTCCGTAGAAAGGTTGTAGACATACACAGCAAGGTCCCCTGTCAAACTCAACGCACTGCGCATGTTCGTGGCAGCCTCGAACTTTCTGGAAACATCCTCTGTCTTGGGCATCCACATTAAATACGATCACTAAATAAGAAAGATAAGATAAACATGGTCAAGTATTATACCTAAGTACGTTATTTCAGTTTAGAATCTTAAATATTCTTTACACAATAGTAGGCCTACATATTCATATATTGTATTACGCTATAGTAACATGGAAACAAGAACGCATAGAGTAGGCTGTAGTATGATATCAATCCTACCACCTACTAACTCGGACATAGTTTTTATTACATTTGCTTGGACCATTTCGTACAGTGATCTTTCTTCCCTAGATCATGGAACGGCATGCCTGAATCAGACAAGAAATCTACGACTTAGCAGACTTTGAGTCTTTGACATGCACGGCTAGATAAGCATGTGGGCACAGTTAGGACTTAATTATCTTTTTCTTTCAAGGAATGTCTGAATCTGTAAGATAAGATAAGGGCGCATGATATAGAAGCATGGGGACCACTGCATATTGAGCATGGCTTAGGAGTATAGTGACCAGGGCATGTGGGCACAGTTAGGACTTAATTATCTTTTTCTTTCAAGGAATGTCTGAATCTGTAAGATAAGATAAGGGCGCATGATATAGAAGCATGGGGACCACTGCATATTGAGCATGGCTTAGGAGTATAGTGACCAGAGCGCACTGTACATGCTATAGTAGATTACATACTATACACCAAAAAGAATAAGCATGATTAACTATTTAAAGACAACTTGCTATTTTGAATTATGATTTTCAAATGGGCCTATAATTACAGTGGAACCACGTTAATCGAACTACCGGTTAATCGGATCAGCCGCTTGTTCGGCCCGAATACTTAAGTGGCGAAACAAATCCTATTATACAGTAGAATCAAGTTAATCGGACCAGTCGGTTATTAGGACCAAAATATTGCATCTCAATGTGGTCCGATTAACAACCAGACTCAACAGTATTTTCAAAAGTAAAGGAAGCTCTAAATCTGATTCATCATACTGTTACGAATCTCACTATCCAGGCTCTCTGCAAACTGCACCATACACCACCAACTTAAAGAACTTGACAACTCAAGTAACGTAACACTTTAATAGTTGAATAAATAACAGCTAATACTGTACAATTGGCACACGTACACTGTACAAATATCTCTCCGATAACACCGTACCGCCGTATTAACCCTTGCACTGGCCTCTCCGTCTCGTTTCGGGCTTGCACTGGGTTCAACAGTTCAGGACTGACTTCACACACTAGGCTCGTTGTGTCGGACTCGATCACAGACCAAGATCATAACGCCAGTCGTCTCAACTGTACTTGACAGTACTTCTGTCGTGAACCGTCTTGACTGCGACACCTCCGCTCTTTATATAGGGTCCCTGCTGGCCTTCTAGAACAGGACGGAACATCGCTCGACGTTTCTAGCTTCGTCACATGACTACATCCCTCGTGACGCCCCTGAGCTCTGTTGACGACGGCGATCCTTCCCGAACCGTCCTGTTGACACTCGACTTGGCTGACCGTCGTATCTCGTCACGGTTGACCGCTCGTCTAGCGCTGGCCTGGGGCAATTTGCGTCGGCTGACTACACGCACACCTCTACCCCCATTTGTGCCACCACCAGGTTTATAACACTACAATGTAGAAGCTAAATCTAGACTGACTCATATACAACCAAGAAGCTAGATCTAGACTGACTCATATACAACCAAGAAGCTAGATCTAGACTGACTCATATACAACCAAGAAGCTAGATCTAGACTGACTCATATACAACCAAGAAGCTAGATCTAGACTGTGTCACACACTAGTTTTAGAACCGCTGTGACACAAGGTGAACTAATAGTGACTTAGTAATCATGTAACTACTTCGTGCCAATGCACGAGGAAATATTGGGATTGAAACTGACCACGAGGTGATTTCAGGGAGTTGAGCTTGGACTCTTGTAGAGACAGGAGCGTTACGATCTCCTCGTTTTTAATGCATGAGTATTGAAGTAATTATGATTGTGTACTCAGAATATATTTCGTTGGATTAATTAAGTGAGAGAAACGAGATGTATATGTTGTGATGGCTGAAGTTGCCAATATCTCTTGTGAACTATTTCATTCTTATTATGTGAATAAAATCCATGTCTTCTACCAGCGTGTTTATTAATAATTCTAAATGTTGTCGTTGGAGAGTTCAGTATTTTAGTGTTTTTACGCACCAGCAAATCTATTGCGTGTGTGAAAGTACTTAGTTATCAGCAAAGAACATTATAGTGATACCAGAAGAGGTATCTGCAACATGCAGAAGCAGACCAATTCAAGACCGTCAGGCCTATACCAATAACCAGGTCGTGACATAAGGTGGCCAGTATGTTGTGTTCTAGACACGCACGGACTCAAAACTCAAATACCACTCAAGTAATACGTTACCACTCAAGCGAAACCAGTCACAAGTATTCAAGTAGAACATCATTGAACTAACCTGAGCCTGCATTTTTTCACCGGTTGACCTGACCCGTATTTACTAGAGTCCACTTTATCATTGACCAATTCGAACTTAACATCAATAGCTTGTATATACCTGGTCAATGCTTATTTCTCCACTATTGTCGACATTTTGAGATTCAGCACGGCGTGACATCATCTGCAGAAACCGAAGACAGCTGATACATTTGTGTGGGTGAAAAACTCAAGGCGTCGCTCGAAGACAGCTGATACATTTGTGTGGGTGAAAAATTCAAGGCGTCGCCTGAAGACAGATGATACATCGTTTCTACGTGAGCGCTCGTCACCAACTCTTGACACGCTCCTGCATTGTCGAGGTTTCACCTTACATTGCTATACAGAAGGTCCTCCATTTAGACCTCTGTTCACTTATGGTCATTCTATTTTTTCATCGACTTTACATATTTGGATTACCTAAGCTGAAGTTTTCTACTTAATTACTGTTGGATTATTTATACGAATGTTCAAGTCCTTTTGGATTATTTATCTTTGACGTTGAAGTTGGACTAACTTGTACCTATTGGCGCTCTCCTAGTCATCGTTGTACGCCGAAGAAATAACACGTCCCTGCATTACTACTTAACTTTTGGATTATCTTATTGGATTATTTGGATTATCTTTATTGGATTATTTGCATAAGTTACCTTTTGGATTATCTACACTACTACGCTACGTCGGAAAGAGTATGTAAGTTAACTATTTAAGATTGAATTTTTATATTGAGTATTGATATTGACATTGAAATTCCTTCACTTTCTATATATTTGTTACTTTCAAGGGCGGTTGGAGTGGGACTATCATAACTTCATCTGATAGGCATCTGTAGGGATTTTTCTACCTGCTCTCCTAGTCCTAATAAGGTCCGAGTAGACCATCCTTGTTGGTAGGGACTACTAGATCATTCTGAAATTTTTTGTTTAGCTGTATAGTTGTGTTTGTATAACCTTAAGTGTAATTTTTAGTCGTATTCCAATTGTTGTTTGTCTAAAGTCTTGTCTCTACATATTTGTAATTCTCCTGTCCTATTTCTTCTTGTTATTGATCTATTCTAAAGCAGACTGTGTCGTTATATATATATATATATATATATTGTTTCTGTGTTTGTCCTTTCTATACATTGTATGTATATATTTCTTCCTTTTATTAATTTAATTTTTTTTTACTATTATATTCTGGCATAATAGCCATGCATAACTTGATTTGTTGCTATTGAGAAATATTAGAGCTCATTCCATTAAGAAACTGAGCTAAATAATTTATAAGTGATCTTGATCTATATACACAATTGATTGAATTTATTTCCTTACAAGTCATCTCATTGAACTTATCATTGTTTGTAAAACATATTGTAAGATAATTCACACACATTTTCTAGTGTGATAACTGTAACATACTATATTTTTCTTCTTAAAGTATATATATCCTAAAATATCAAACATGTCCTCATATGACAAAATTCTCGAACTTGTTAAAGTCATGGAATTAGAGGGTGATGAAAAGATGGAGTTCATAAAAAAAAGAATTAGAAAATGCTGAAAAAGATAAAGATAGACTAGAAAAGAAAGAAAGAGAAATAGCCGATATGGAAGAAAGAGCTGCTGAGAGAGCTTATCAAAAGGAACTTAAAGAACTAGAAACAAAACAAAAAGAAAGTTAAGACAAAGTAGAACTAGCCAAATTAGAGGCAGCCAAAATTAATCCCAACAATTTGACTCAGCAAACAACTAGCCAGCCATTCATGTCGAAATTTCATAAATTTAACATTAAAGATGAGACATTGGAAAACTACCTAGTTCAATTTGAACACATAGCATCTACCTACAATTTAAATAACGAAGATATGGCCAAACAACTCTTAGCCAATCTATCTGGTGAACCACTTAACATCATTAGCACTCTGACAGTAGACCAAAAGAAAGACTATGCTTCAGTCAAAAATAGACTTTTAGAACACTTCGGGAAAAGTGAGGATCATTATAGGAAGTTTTTCAAAAGCATTAAATTAAACAAAGATGGTGACTTTAACAGAATAATTTTTGAGATGAAAGCCAACATGTTTAAATGGTTAGAATTAGCCAAATGCGACCTGAAAGATCCTATTCAAATTTTAGACATCATATTGATAGACAATATCCTTAGTAACGTAACAGACAATGTCCTTAGTAACGTAACAGACAATGTCCTTAGTAACGTAACAGACAATGTCCTTAGTAACGTAACAGACAATGTCCTTAGTAACGTAACAGACCTAGTAGGCCTATTCTTAAAAGAGAACAAAATTAAGTCAGAAACTGATCTCATCACTAACCTAGACCTTTTTAAGGATAGCCATCCAGGACATACTATTGATAAGAGGGACCAATTAATAGCCACTGCAATAACCCAAAACAATAATAGTGACAAGTTCAGATTCTCAAACACTAAAACCTGCTTTAATTGTGGTAAGTTAGGGCATGTCAAAAGCCAATGCAGAACACCCAGAACTAACAACAACTTCAGGTACAGAAGCTACACAAATTATCACAACCCTAGTAACTACAATCATTACAGCAATAACAACAATAGCAGATGTAGATCAAACCAAAGCGCAAGCCCTAGAGAAAGAAGAAGCCTTAGAAACAACAACTTTCAATATAACCATAATACTTAAAGACAATCAAGAAGAGATACATACAACTACCAGATAAATAGCAACTCAAATAGTTACAACAGAAACAGAAATAATTGACTAAATAATAGCAACAACACCAATACCCATAGAGAAGAGAGTGTGGCATACATGCAGTCAGACAAATCCAAAATAAATATATTCCCTTCCTATGTGAACTCCATAGAAGTAAGAGCTATGAGAGACACTGGAGCGACATCCACTATAGTTAGGTCCGAATTAGTAAAACCTGAGCAGTTCTTAGAAGACACTATCAAAGTTACCTATGCAAACATTCAAAAGTCTGGTATTTGCAAAACGGCGAAAGTGTGGGTCGAATCTCCCTGGATTTCAGGTGAAATTCAAGTAATAGTGATGGACACCCCCGCTCAAAACATAATTATAGGAAATAACGAGGGTGTCAAAGACATAACTGTAAATGAAGTAATGTATTGGGTGGAAAATAAAAATAAAAACTACTAGAACATGAAGCACTAATGGTACAATCAAGATCACATAGAAACAGTATACCAGAAATAGAATGTCCAACAGTTTTATTCCATGAAATAGGTGTAAGTAGAGAGGAGCTAATTACAGTCAGGAAATATGAACAGAATAGACAATTTCACAATACACTCAGAGACATTTAGTTCTATGTAGCTAGGTCAATTTGACACTTTTTTCCTATCATGTAACAAGGTCATGACATTTTTTGTCATACTTATTTTACTAGTACCATTTAATTGGGTCACCATGACATTTTTCTTAATGCTATTGTACTATCATACTCATAATCAATTGTACATTATTTATTTACTATGCCTTATTGTCAAACTTATTGGCACACAATGATTAGATGTGCTAGCCTTGTATATTATTATTGAAGGCACACAGGAATGTAAACAAGCAGATTGTAAACAACAGTGAACTATTTAAACTGTTGACCTGAAATTTTTACAATGTTTACAAACATGAGACTTCCTTGTACTACTGTATTTTGAACATTTTATATTTGTGTTATCAATAAGTCATATTTTGCTATAACCTTTCATGATGGTGACAAAACTTAGATTAATATTATGAACACTAAACACCATTGAGAAAATATTTGAGTAAATTCACTCAGTGAATTAAAGGATACACATTGGAAATGTGATGTTATTCTACATATAGAATCATTAAATGCAATGTTAACTTTTCAATTTTTCTTTTTAATTAACATGAAAATGTTTGCTCTCTAGTAACATTGTAAATAAAGAATTAAATCTTCAAAATGTATTGATTTTACTGGGTGAAATCACACTTGTACAATCAGTGAAATCTAATTAATGTATATTATTTTGCTATCATTTTGACACTTGGCACAATGTATTTGTTCTCAGCCAATCATTTTGAAACCATTGATATTTTGAATGAATGTAACTCAGATTATATTAGTACTCAGTTAGTATTGAACTATTAGTATTGGTGACATGAATAAGACATAAGATGATATGAGTAACTAAAATGAATTTAACACTTGTCATCTTAGACAATTCAACTACTGTATATAAAGGTACACTGATGATAGTGATGACACTGTCATATAATATGTAATTTTGTCAAAGATTTTTTCAAAATCTTTTTTTGGGGATGGGGCGTATGTCACACACTAGTTTTAGAACCACTGTGACACAAGGTGAACTAATAGTGACTTAGTAATCATGTAACTACTTCGTGCCAATGCACGAGGAAATATTGGGATTGAAACTGACCACGGGGTGATTTCAGGCAGTTGAGCTTGGACTCTTGTAGAGACAGGAGCGTTACGATCTCCTCGTTTTTAATGCATAAGTATTGAAGTAATTATGATTGTGTACTCAGAATATATTTCGTTGGATTAATTAAGTGAGAGAAACGGGATGTATATGCTGTGATGGCTGAAGTTGCCAATATCTTTTGTGAACTATTTCATTCTTATTATGTGAATAAAATCCATGTCTGCTACCAGCGTGTTTATTAATAATTCTAAATGTTGTCGTTGGAGAGTTCAGTATTTTAGTGTTCTTACGCACCAGCAAATCTATTGCGTGTGTGAAAGTACTTAGTTATCAGCAAAGAACATTATAGTGATACCAGAAGTATCTGCAACATGCAGAAGCAGACCAATTCAAGACCGACAGGCCTGTACCAATAACCAGGTCGTGACAGACTGGCGGCTCATACAATCGAGAAGCTGGCACTCTGCACTGCTTTAAACACAGAGTAATTTGAGCCAATAGTTCATGTCTTCGCACTAGACATCTGTCACATTTTTTGAAGATCTTACTAAAGTGAGTCATTGACTTACTTACTTAGACTTAGGTCCTCCCGCGCCGTTCGGTGCATTTGGCGGCAAGCTGTCTCAATAAAGATCTGTCACTGGCAATGCCTGAAGCCTCCTCCCACCTGGTGTCCACTGTTCTGAGGTCCTCCATGAAGGTGTGTCGCCAAGTTATACAAGGATGTCCCTGTTTGCGCTTTCCTCGTATTGGCTTCCATGTCATCGCTACTCTTGGTATGCGTAGTTCATTTTGTCGGAGAACATGTCCCGCAAACCTCTCATGCGACGCTCTGTCACAACCTCACTAATTGTTTTAATCCCAGTTCGGCATAGGATTTCCCTGTTTGAGACTCGATCTGTGTAACTGACTCCATAAATCCGTCTCAGCTATTTTTGTTGAGCCACATTTAGTCTTTTCTCAATTTTGACAGATGACTTCAATGTCTCACATGCATATGTTGCTGTTGGGATGACTATTGTGTTGAGAATGTGTATTTTTGTCTTGAGTCCAATGGCTTGGCTAGTCCAAATAGGCTGCAGCTTTTGGAAAATGCTCCCTGTCTTTCCTATTCAGCACGTCATGGTAGGCATCCCCATCATTTGTTATAATGCTGCCAAGGTAAGTGAACTTGTCCAGCTCTTCAAGCTTTGACTCGCCAAGTCTGAAGGGGACACACTTTGCCTTATATCCCACTTGCAAGATTTAGTCTTATCCAAGTTTATGCGGAGGCCAATTTTTGGGTGCCTCTCTATCTAAGCTCTCCGTCATTTCTTGTATGCATTTATTTGTAGCCCCGAGTAGTGCAACGTCATCGGCAACGTCCAAGTCCGTCATTCGGTTTTGTTCACGCCATGGAATATCAAAGGCAGTCTGATTGTTTGCTCTCCTCATTATGTAGTCGATGGCTAGGAGGAAGAGGAAGGAAGATAAGATGCACCCCTGTCTCACATCTGTCTCGATGCTAAAAAACTCTGTTGTTCCTTCTTCTGTTTTAATGCAGCAACTAGATAGACTGAATAGGTGTCGTAGGATTTGGACGAATTTTTCTGGGATGCCGTATTCTCTGACTATTTTCCATAGTGATTCTTGGTGGACACTACAAAACGCTTTCTTAAAGTCTACGAAACTGATCGTTAGTAGCTGTTGATACTCAAGACTTTGTTCTATGATATTTCGTAGAACGAAGATCTATATTGCACATGATCTTCTTCTTCGGAAGCCTGCTTGTTCTTCTCTGAGCCTCTCATCTACAGACTTTTGAAGCCGTCTCAATAGAAAAGTGCAGAATACTTTGCCCGGGACAGAGAGGAGAGTAATGGCCCTCCAGTTGTTGTAGTCTGCCAAGTTACCCATTTTCGGAAGCTTTACAATCACTCCTTTTTATCTTATCTTATCTTATATAATACAGACGTTACTTCAAAAAAGAAGATGATTACGTCCTACGCGTCATGCATTTAGTCATGCATATTAACCAATGACTTAAATTCTGCCAAGTCACTGGTTTTTCTGGCTAGCTCAGGCAACCCATTCCATGCTCTAATAGCACAAGGGAAGAAGGAGTATTTGTACAAAGTTGTCCTAGCATATGGGACGAGGAATGTGCCTTTATTTTTGTGTCTTTCAGAGTATTTTATTAAATTTTGTTTTTGTATTTGAAGATTATGGTTCAGTGTTTTATGTATAATTGCTACTTTACTTTTGAGTCTTCTGTCCTGAAGGCTTTCTAAATTTAGTGATTTTACTAATGGTGTTACCCTAGTCAAATGTGAATATTCGTTTGTTATGAATCTCACTGCTCTATTTTGTGTTTGTTCCAGTTTCTTAATGTTTTCTTGAGTTGAGGGGTCCCACACGGTGGATGCATATTCTATTATTGGCCTAACCAAGGTTAAATAACATTTTAGTTTTATGTTCTTATTTGATTTATAGAAATTTCTTGTAATAAACCCTGATGCTTTGTTGGATTTTTTTTATAGTTTCATCAATATGTGGATTCCATGACAGTTTTTCATTTATTATAACACCTAGGTATTTTTCGTTTTTAGTCTGTGTTACTGGTTTGCCATGAATAAGATAAGTGGAATTAATTTGTTTTAGTTTTTTTGTTACTCTTAACAACTGACATTTTTCTGGGTGGAAAGACATGCTCCAATTTGATTCCCATTTCTGTAATTCATCTAATTCTCTTTGTAAAATATCTGTGTCTTGTTTTGTTTTTATTGTTCTATATATTATGCAATCGTCTGCAAATAATCTGACTTTTGTTCCTGAACTAATGCAATTTGGTAAATCATTTATGTAAATTAAAAATAGTAGTGGACCCAAGACTGTTCCTTGAGGTACACCTGAGTTTACTGTTATTTTTGCCAGTCCTCAGGGACTTTAGAAATTCGCCAACAGAGATTTAAGAGATCAGTCATTCTGTTAACAATGCACTGCCCCCCATGTTTTAACATTTCTGCTGACATAGAGTGAGTCCAAAAGTTATTAAATTTGAGAAAAGCTATGCTAATATATCCTGATTGTGTTGCTTTCTTTAATACGTAAATTATTCCAGCACAAAAAAGGTTCAAGTTTTAGATGAAACTAAAGTTTCTGCACTGAACACCTGGCTTCTTGTGCTCAACACTCTCTCAGTACACAAGTGCTTTATAAAACAGCTAAATATGCAAACTTGACAGAGGCTAATACGATAACATTTTTTAAGGTAAATAAATTGAAAACTTGAAAACTTAGAAGCAAGCATTAAAAATTTTTTGTAAAAAGAGAAAGAATATCTTTATTCTAAAAAGAAATCAAAACACCTTTATAATAAACAACAACCCACAGTTAATAAAAATCTGCAAAAACTTTTAAATGACCTAAACATTTCAATTTTTTGAAAGTCTAGAATGCAGTTTAAAATAGTTTAGTCAAAAATGTCAACAACAAAAAAGTCTGGTATTGTCTGTACTTTTTTTGGCTAATTAAATTTCATTCTAAATTTAGTGCAGGCCAAATTTTAAAAAAAGAAAACAAAAAAAAAACGTAATTTGGCCACATTAGTTATTTAGTCTTTTGCCCCAAAATCACAAAAAAACGAACTCTCAATAAATGCGCATCAAAAACTAGGCACCTTATGTAAGTCACGATCTTTTTCTTTGGCCCTATTTTATTTTACTAAAGCAGTGATGCCTAAGCTACGTCCCGCGGTCATATTCTACTCGTAAAGCTGTTTTCTGGCCCCTCCGCCCAACGTGTATAATGAAGCCATAGAGTCTCAGTTTTAGTTGGACATGGCGATTTTTTGTTTGTTTGCTGCGATTCGGCCTGTGGCACGCGTGACGGAAATTTCTTTGACCCACAGGTGTGGTCAGAAAGTCGTTGTCTTTCGACCATGTAATTTTAATTTAGAATCGATGTCACAAGGATTTTGGGCATGAGCCGTAATAATATTCTTATGGTCTGTAGAGTGCAGGCTATCCTTGACGTGATAAAGGAACATAAGCATTGAAAACGAACTTTAAAAGAGGTTTAGATGTAGATGCATAAAGCAAATAAAAGGAGCTAACGTGAAGTGAGAGGTCACAGGTTTTGTAGTAACACAGACTTTAAAATTAGTGACACATTGTTTTTTTAATGATGCGGTCTTAGAGATTTATAAAAAAAATTCTCATTTCATACAAGCATGAGCCTGTCCGTGAAAACAGGATTATGTTGTTTCTCTCTCATTGTAAAATATTATGATCTTCTCCCTACTTCTTACGCCTAAAGAATACGATTTAGAAACGCTCAAGGCCAAAACGTGCAATTTATCTTTTTTATTGTAGGAAACTTACCATCGCCAGTGTTTTGGTCAGCAGGTTTAACATTATCTATACCCGTGTTTCCAATATGGTACATCCAGAGTCCAGGAATGTTAACATTAGAACCACTGTTAAAAAAAAAGTAAATTGTAAAATAAAGAACTGTTAAAATATTAACTAGTATGCCAAATAATTAAAAAAAAGCTTCAAAAAACAAAATGGCAATGTTCCGTTTCCAACGTTAGCAGCTTGTTACTTTTAAACACAAACAAACTCACACACAGTTGATATAAAAACACACACTTATTAACTCCATCTGCTAAAAAAAACAAACAAAAAAAAATACAAAGTTACAAAGACAGTTTGTATGGAAACACAAACTCAAAATCGGCCCCCGATGTGGTCCCCCACCTAGAGTCTTCACCAGGATTCGAACACGGGACTTCCTGTTCCAAGTGCTTTACCCCTCAGCCATAGCATCTCCATATATTCATTTAGCGTACACTTTTATTTTTTAAATTAATAATTATTAACCTTATCCATACATTCAAAATTAATAACATGTTACATGTAATAAAGAGAAACTAAAAAAGATTTATTCTTCTTACAAAATTAAATAAATTGGCGACACGAAACAAAAATAAATTCTTGACCTACTTTAAGCTACAATTGTTTACAAATGACAAGACTTTCGCCTCGCAAATAAAAATTACTATCTCCATTGTCATTTGTCATACGAACTAGACATAGATCTAGACCTAGTTTTAGATCTAAATCTAGATTCAAGATCTAAATATAGGTCTAGAACTTATCTTATCTTATCTTATATAAGATAAGATAAGAAGATCTAAGTCTAGATCTAGAAATAGATCTAAGTCCTTTGACAAGACTGCATCGCTTCTAAATAACCTCCAAACACTGTTAAAACTAAACACTAAACAACCTAGACTTTGAGTCCCTCCATATCTAAATTGCCTAATTTAGATGAAACTAAATTATCAAAATATTACTTCATATGTTTATTGTATAGAATAATTGATTGCCTGGTGGTTACGATAGTGCTAAGTTTGAAAACTGTTCATAGTCTTCCTAAGCTGTCCTGGCAAGAGGTAATGGGATGTTGTTAATCGTTTTCATTTGTGAAGGAACTCCTTTTACAAGTCAAGTCAGAATCAGGGTTAGGACATGTAAATCTCTTTCAAAGAATGAAAATTCGCCATAATGCTACATAAATGAAGTTATTCTGTAAAATGATTGGAGAGGGGAAACAAGCCGACAATTTATATAGTTTCTGATTGAATTAACGACAGTTATGCTTAAGTTATCTACCTTTTCAAGCCAAATGTTACATAGATCCTCTCTTGATTCTGGTGTTATTACCTAAAGAAAGCTGCTTTCACCTGATCAAGTTGACTTAATGAAAGCTGCTGTTTAACCTGATCAAGTTATGACCTAAATAATAAAAGCTACTTTTACCTTATCAAGTTATGGCCTAATTAAATCTACTTTTAGCTGATCAAGTTATGACCTAGTTAAAGCTACAGTTTCACTCCATTAAGGTATAAGGTATTACCTAATAAAAACTACAGTTTCACTCAATTAAAATACAAGATATTACCTAATAAAAGCTATTGTTTCACTCCATTAAGGTATAAGGTATTACCTAATGAAAGCTACTGTTTCAGTCCATAAAGGTATAAGTTATTATCTAATGAAAGCTACTGTTCCACTCCATAAAGGTGTAAGGTATTACCTAATGAAAGCTGCTGTTTCACCTGATCCAGGGAGTGTGTAAAAATTGCTGCCCTCCCCATCATCAAAACCAGCTTGCGGAGGGATGTCCGACTGTTCCGGCTGATATTTGCTCTGTCCTTTGGTCCATGCTATACCATTCTCTAGGTAATGGAAGAAAGCGAAAGACTCTTTGCCGTCTGTTACCAGGACGAGTTGAAATGTGTTCGTCTGAAACAAAACCATTCTATGTTGATTTCAGAGGTCCAGGAAATCCCGCGCGAGCACTAAATAAATCTTGGAAAATCATCGATCATACAACAAAATGTGTACTACAATAATCTATTTTAGATCTTTAAAACCATTTTTATCTATTAGCCACTGAAGTGTCTCATTACAGTCTTAAAGTGTATAAGGTGGGGGGGGGGGGGGGGAGGGGGAATTTACAAATAAGATTTATCAATATTTGTTGAGATCCAATATTTGCTATACTTACTTAATCAATATGTTAACCAAGTGTGGAAGTAAATCTGTAAATCTCTCAAACCAGAAGGTGTGTTGTGAATTGTAACCATTTCAATATTTAGACCACAAAGAAGATCGATCTTGTTATAAGTCCTCATTATGAATAATGGGCCGTAGCCAGAGACGGAATGGCTATATGGGCGTTCGGGCTAATGCCCGGTGGGCCGGTATCCAAAAGGGCCAGTAAGGCCACCGAATTGGCCGTATGGATGCCTCTATGACACGTATTGAATGTTAAAGATTTTTATAGCATTCTCTTATAAAAGTGACCCATTTGATCGTCGTGTTTCAAAAAGAAATCTTTGACAGACTCTATAGTGTGATACTAATTGAATGGAACACATTTTCCGAATAAATGTAATAGCCTACATCTGTGGACAGGATGCGAGGTGGCTGAGTGGTAAACCGTTTGGCTTACGAACCGAATCCTTGTGAAGATCCACCCAGCTCTAATGGGTACCTTGATATTAGTTGGGAAAAAGTGAAAAAGTGACACAAGACACGCTCGCAAACCGTGAGCGACAAAAACAGATAACCTCTACAGAAACAGATAACCTGTACAGAAACAGATAACCTCTACAGAAACAGATAACCTCTACAGAAACAGATAACCTCTACAGAAACAGATAACCTCTACAGAAACAGATAACCTCTACAGAAACAGATAACCTCTGCAGAAACAGATAACCTCTACAGAAACAGATAACCTCTGCAGAAACAGATAACCTCTACAGAAACAGATAACCTCTACAGAAACAGATAACCTCTACAGAAACAGATAACCTGTACATCTTCTGCCCCATACATCACAAAGTCTGAAAGGGTTACTTTATCAAACTTAATACTGTGATTTTGAGGACAGGTAGAAGTGGATGCATATCATATGATATACAAATTATGGGCCGAATGGTATAGAAATGCTCGAGCCGATTTTGAAACTGAGTCCGCCCCTGGCCGTAGCAATAAACTTTTAAAGTTTTAAGCTCCTATTTTCTTAAATCATGACACATTTTATTTTTAGAGAGAAACAAGAAACAAAAGCTTATACCTTCTCTGACTGGAGTTTGTAACCTCCAACTTGGTACCACGTGACGATGAATAAGTATGTCGGTGTAAAAGATTCGAACCCGGAGAAGTAGGTTTGAACATCAGCTGTTGCTCTCTCAATGAGGGCTGAATCGTTTGTTGACCTACAAAATAAAGAAAAATCTTTCTTAAGTTCAATGATGTACTAATAAGGGAAAAAAGCTGTTGACGAATACCTAGGCCTCCTGTCTATCTATCTATCTACCTACCTATCTACCTACCTACCTACCTACCTACATACCTACCTACCTACCTACCTACCTACCTACCTACCTACCTACCTACATACCTACCTACCTACCTACATACCTACCTACCAACCTACCTAATCTATCTAATCTACCTAATCTATCTAATCTACCTAATCTATCTAATCTATCTAATCTATCTAATCTATCTAATCTATCTAATCTATCTAATCTATCTAATCTATCTAATCTATCTAATCTATCTAATCTATCTAATCTATATAATCTATCTAATCTAATCTATCTAATCTAATCTATCTAATCTAATCTATCTAATCTAATCTATCTAATCTAATCTATCTAATCTAATCTATCTAATCTAATCTATCTAATCTAATCTATCTAATCTAATCTATCTAATCTAATCTATCTAATCTAATCTATCTAATCTAATCTATCTAATCTAATCTATCTAATCTAATCTATCTAATCTAATCTATCTAATCTAATCTATCTAATCTAATCTATCTATTCTAATCTATCTATCTCTCTATCTCGCTATCTCTCTCTCTCTCTCTTTATCTCTCTCTCTATCTCTCTATCTATCTATCTATCTATCTCTCTATCTATCTCTCTATGTCTCTCTCTCTCTATGTCTCTCTCTATCTCTCTATCTCTCTCTATCTATCTATCTATCTCTCTATCTATCTCTCTATGTCTCTCTCTCTCTATGTCTCTTTCTATCTCTCTATCTCTCTCTATCTATCTATCTAATCTTTCTATCTATCTAGCTGTCTATCTATTACCTGTAATAAATTCGTCCCATTGTCGTGGTGTCTACGTCTGCTAAAAAGATTGCAATCATTCGATGTCCTAAAGGTAGTGTTCTGTCTGCCTGGTACACTGGGAGTCCAGCTTCAAATGTGATATGTCCATTGGTGTTGATCTGTGTATGATAACATTTTAATACTACAGAAGAATAATACATTTTCAATGAAACAAATGATTGTAGACATCAAGGTGAATATCTGAGTCAAATCCGTAGTCCTTTATTTTCAGACAAAAACCAAACCCGAAACACATTTTGGTATTTGAAAGAAAGCAACGACCATTCGTAGTTTATATTTCAGTTGATTATAAATCTACTGGTAGCATTCAATTTTTTTTGTGCATTTAACATTATATTACTATTCGACGATACGTGTCTCTGGTGGGGACTCCGACAAGGTTCCGTTACCCTGTTTCCAGAATGTATTAGTCTGTCGTATGCTACAGAATGCTTTAGTCTGTCGTATGTTATGGATTTAAAAAAAAAAAAAGAAATACGACAAATTAGAACTGGGTTTGTTGTATAGCAGCTAGCAGATTGCACTAGGGTGTGGGAGCTGAGTGATAAAGTTTCTGACTTTCCCTTTGTGAGATCCCTTTTAGAGATCCCTTGATTTCTACCAACCGTAATGGGTACACGACATACGTAGGGAAATCAAAGGCGGTTTGTCGCTGTGTTGATCACAAGGGATCCTCACTATTAACCGTTGTCCATAGAAACAGATGAGCTGCTCATCATCTGCCCCTCCCTCCTAACATTCCAAGGTCTTTACTTTAGTAAATTACACCGTCTTTCTTCTCAAGTGTCACATGACATTTCAATGGAAATCAAATACATCCTTATATATTGCGAGAAGTTTTAATTTTAACACAAAATAGGCAAGAAAAAACAACAACAACAAAACCCAGATAGGTGTAAATGTAATCAAACATTACTTTTGATCTTAGCCTACTAGTAAGAGATAACATGATATATTTACTAAAAGAATGCTAATTTGCCATAGGCCACACTTTATAACATAAAAATTTTACTAGTCTAGTAAATGCTGTTTTTCACTAATACGCTAATCAAGACAGATTAAAAACCTTTATGAACCAGCTACAACAAAGCGATATCTATCTACTAATTAGGCACCTTGGATTGTTGAGACAAGTTGAGATAATCCTAATTAATGAAGCTAATTAACGCTTGGATAATGTTGATTTGTTTTTTTTATCTGTTGGAATGTCTAATGAGGATTTTCGTCTAAAAGAGTTGGCAATGTTCATAAGTCCTTGGAATCTATAGTGTCTGATAACAAATAGAGGGTATCAGTAATATTTTCTCACTTGAAAACGATACAAGTACAATTGAATCGTTTTGGTGCTAATAACAGGGTGGCTCAATTAGCCGGATGCAGCAATGTTTAATATATTATTTCATTTCTGTATAGACTTAGATTCACCAGGTGCACTAATCATGGTTTACTAGGGTGTCATGTGAACAGCGTAATGACAACCCGGGCTTTCTTTTCTTACCACAGGCCAGATGTTTTTGTTTTAAATTTAGAATTGAAACTGCAGTTTAAAACTATCAGATCGAAATACTTAGCTGTGGCACTACCAAGCTTGAAATAAATCCAAAACCAGTCCCATGAGAATTAAAATTGTATATTTGAATCCAAATCACTATCGTTAACAAAATACAGTTTATCTATTTATTAGCTTAAATGTTTTTAATCAATAATAATATCAATACAAGCAGACAAAATGGATATCTGTTATTAAAAACAATATAATTATATAATAATTACGTGAATAGTTTGCCGCTAAAGGCAGTAGAGATGCGTGCTTGTAATCCCCAGAGCTAGACTACTCCAAAGAAAGATCGACATGTTAAAAATGTTTGCTTGTAAAATGTTTTACTTGTTTTGGATGTTTCTTGTTTGTTGAAAACAACCCACATTCTAGCCCAAATCTTCCACAGAACGACGGGGGGTGGAAGCTGGCAGGATGTGAACCCGAAACAATCGAGATGACCAAACGACAGTCCAGCGCTCATACCGCATGACCAAGCAGCCATGTTAGATTGTGAAATCTCTTTTAGTATAGACAGTTGAACTGTTTCAACACCACTACACACAACTGAACAATCTAGTTCAGGGGTGGACAACATTTTCCTATCGAGGGCCACATTACAAAAATTTTGGGAATGGAGGGCCGCATATATATATTATTGATATATATATATAATGTACTTTCAACTTAATAAAATACGCTAGCTAACTGTGTATAATGTTTTTTAATTCACATTTATACTGTGTGATACATTTACATTAAATTTTGTACACTCCCAATAGAGGGAATCGGCGATTTCTGAAACTAATTTTACGATAATTTCTTTTTATTTTGTTATCGTCTGTTTACATCTCACAATGTCACCATAAATGAACAGTTTGGACTTCATTGGAAGTGTTTAACTGTTTACACTCGGACATAATGTTCCAGAGTTGTGGAACTAGCTTACGAGTTATCCTTGTGACTGCTGTCAATTTATAGTCAGACAGCATTGACCTGTTCCTACACTTGTTTATTACAGATAACTGAATAGAACTTCTCTTTCAGTTCAAAATTTACACTCAGGTATGTCCTCTAGAGCTGAATCAGCTTCTGCTTTAAATGGTGAGCTGAGGGTGTAGAAAACTGATCCAAAGTTCTTGTCTTAAAATTTGCTTTAAAACTTCCACAATCAAAGAATTGAATTAACTCTTGTACTTTTCAGACATTTTATTAGAAATAGTTTTACCTTTCAGCAAAGACAAAATAACAAACTCTGTTTTCATTTGCTTGCCTGGAGGAATGGGAAAGCTTTGTTTTAAAAGATTTAACAAGCATAGTTCCGATGAAAAACATAAAGTCTGTCTTCAACTCTTCATTACAAATATTAAAATAAATTTTGGCTTTTATATAGCGCTACTTTCATGCTTATAGCAGTCAGTGTCCAGGTCTGTTTTCAACTCCTCATTAGAGATATTAAAATAAATTATGGCTTTTATATAGCGCTACTTTCATGCTTATAGCATGCTCAGAGCACTTTGGTCCAATCTCAGGGGAGGGGGTATCTAGGCGAAGGTTTTTCCGTGCTGTCTTTAGGCACACAGTAAACATAACTCTGCCCGAGTTGGATGTCGAACCTCGAACTTGTCTCTATCAAATCCTAGAGCACCCCTTCTTACCTTCATAGGTAGCCAAGCCAAGCCAAGCCAAGTTCAAGCGCACTTAGCCTCTTGAGCACGCTTCTCACTTAGCAACAGGGTCACAGTCAATATTCTTTAAGGAACATAACAATTTTTTTCTCGTGATTCCATTTCTTCTCAGTACCGTTCTCATGCTAGACACCAGCGGTACCGATCATCAGAATGTTTTGTTTCCTAACCTTCAAGTACTCATCAGAACTGTCTCTGTCATGATACTTACCTGTGATAAGTTTATTACTTTTATATAGGTGTTATATAATACAATTGATAGTCAATGCAGCTTTGTGCAAACTTTTCTGTTTAAAGTCTATGGTAGAGATATGTTTTTAATTTATTAAAAAAAACTAACTGTTTTTGTCTGTCAAAACATGGGCTCCAACAGTTGTTACACTTGCAATCTTGTTCCCAGCTAACCCATGACTTTCAACACAAAGTATTGAAAAAAAAAGTAGCCTGAGTTATAATCTTAAATAATCTTAGAACATTGCAAATAAAAATAATCTTCGTTTACTTTCAGCTTTTTAGAACGACATGTAAAGACAATGTTTCTTTCACTTATATATCATAAGTGATAATCAGAAACAGCAATAATTTATATAGATATTTAGAATAATCTATTTTCAAAATATTTTTAATTTTTATATGTATTATCTGTGGGCATACCTGATTTCTGTAGGTGACCTCGGGCCGCATAAAACAGTCCGAAGGCCTGCATGTGGCCCGCGTGTCGTAATTTGCCCACCCCTGATCTAGTTGTAACTAAAACAGAGGACTTCGTTGTGGCCAATGGTCTCAGAAATTTTTTTAGGTAGAAGTAGAGTTTATTATTGCTAAGTTCATTAGTTTTATACCTTTTAGCAGCTTTGACATAAGTAAAATAATATGGATTGAGATAGATAGATAGATAGATAGATAAAAAGGGAGAGAGAGGGAGAGAGAGAGAGTGAGAAAGAAAGAAAAGAGAAATAAAAAGAGAAAGAGGGAGAGAAAGAAGAGAGAGAGAAAGAGAGAGACCGAGAGAGAAAATAGACAATAAAGATAAGTTTTAAACAGGTAGACATAGTGTCAGAATGACCTAAGACCTGCCTTCGCAGAAGTTGTGTTCGTTTTTTTTTCTCGTGATGCTTGACGAACCACGTGACAGTATCCCACCAAGAAATGACACCTTGTCATGTGGGGCATGTCAGACATTAAGATCATCCTCGGGAATTTCTTTGGTCCAAGTCTTTGCTTCTGTGTATTCTAGTGTTTTTGTAAGCCAATGTTTCTGTGTGTTTTTGTAAGCCAATGTTTCTGTGTGTTTTTGTAAGCCAAGGTTTCTGTGTGTTCTAGTGTTTTTGTAAGCCAATGTGTAAAGCTTACCTAAAACTAAATACTTCAGTTTGAGCCCCTTTAACTAGCAAGAGAGTTTGGGGGAGGGATGAAAACTCCCCAATGGGAATTAAGTGTTTTTGCATAATGCACTTTAAACACTCATTATCCTGGCGTTTACAAATGTAAGATACGTAAGAATATCGAAGGCGCACTGCAATGCACTCTTTCTCATAGTAAGAAGGGGGCTGGTTAAGTAAAGGTAAAGATCGAATGGGTCGATACTGTAGACACATATCGGGTTTTGATAACCGTAAGATCACCCTCATGTAATTCAAAACGTCTTGGAAAAAGCAAACATTTATTTCAAAACAAAGAATTAAAAAATAGTAAAAAAAAATAACAAAATCAATGTAAGAAAGTCGCGACAGTTCTTACACAAAAAAGACGAGCTGACTTCAGAATCGCAGTGGGAAAGTCGTATTGACATTTCTTCTTTAAAAAGTTATTTAAATCGATCTTATAGCAGAAGCCTCTCAAGATAAATGTATGAAACGCCGTCACTAAATTTAATTATTATAACATTGGTAACCCTGTTGTTAGGTAACCCTGTTGTTGGGTAATCTTGTTTGGTAATCCCGTTATTTGGCAATCTTGTTGTTTTTTAATTGATTAATACAACATATTTTTTTAACTTGAAAAAAAAAAGAAAAGAACGCCTCCCCGCCCAGTGGGGCGCACGTTACAGTTTCAGATACGCTGATGTAAATGTATATCGTACTTGCAAAGGATGACGGAGTTGTAGATCTTGGTTTTATATAAAAGAATGTATGCTGCTATTAACTATTAACAATTTATGCTGCTATAAACCATTAACTCTGTAGTATGAAAAACATTCAACAGATGAAAAACTACTAAATCGCAAGGAGAGAGATTTAATGGGATGCATTGTTTTTTAAAAAAAGTTTTAAATATGTCGGTACATGTTTTAGAAAATACCTGCCCATTGGTGCACGCTAGCCCTTGTATGAAAATACAATGCGTTAAGAGCTTGGACTGAGTGTTTAAGCCTCTTGCTCGTGGTAGGTGCTTGAACTAGGCGCTTGAACCAAGTGTTTGAACTAAGTGTTTGAACTAGGTGCTTGAATTAAGTGCTTGAACTAAGTGCTTGAACTAAGTGCTTGAATCTGGCCTAACTGATTTCACATAATGATTATCTAACTCTGTTGACAAAAATTTAAACATAAATAAATAAAATAAATAGCATAAATGTATTAAAACAATTGTAAGTCATCTCCCTTACTAGATAGCCTCCCTTGTTTTGTAACTAATAATAGTGAATAGTTCTATAAATGGGGAATTTATATGAAAAAACTGCCTGCATAGCTGATTTAAAAAATTTTCCGCAATAGGAAAAGAAAAAAGCAACCGTTGCATCAGAAGTTTGAAAGGTCTAAAATATCATGATGTCGGATTTTAATATCTTTTCTATTACGGGACGGACGGACAGACAGACCACACAAAACTAATAGTGTCTATTCCCCTTTCGGAGGCCGCTAAAAACTATTTAAAGTCGCAACGGTACCTAAAAACTTTAACAATTCTGGGTTGCAGAGATAGTTAATTAATTATTTGCATCAATCCACCTTTCTGTGTGAACATTTGAAGCAGGGGAGTTGACTGATGAAAATGTGTTACTAAATTTGGGAAAACATTAGTCATTACCTACCACATGTTTATACGTTTTGTTATCTTAGCTTATAAAAAAAAGTCATAATTTCAAGGCAAATTGAGATCTACATTTTGAGGAGGATAAGTTCAATTTTCAAGGTTTTATCAAAAGATTTTTTTAAAAATATAATCCTAGTACATATGCCATAATGCCACAATTATATGTTAAATTTAATTGTAACTCATTAATGTTTCTATCTAATTTGCAATTCGCTAAAATTACCGCACCATCAGCACTATAAGTCATCCAAGCTAAGTCCTGCTAAAAACCAATAGCTGACAAGATTATAGAAGAAGAACAAGTGAAAGAGATTCTACCCAAGGCGAAAGGTAAATGAGGAATGGAGAAAGACGGTCAACATTATGTGTAGTGCCCCAACGGTTAGATAGGGAATGGTGAAGGTTAATATTTCTCATGCTCAATTCTCCTCTAAAGTTTTTGTACCCAAACTGAATATCTAAAAAATAATCCCCACCTTCAGACGAAATAAATTTCACAATTACAATATTGTATGTTTAACTGTGAAATATTTTCTTAATAGCAATAGCTTACAAATGTTTACAAATCAGTTGATTTTTTTTTTTCATTTCTGTCCAGACATTAGCACATGGTAACTATGCCAGAGTGTGATGTGCAGTTATATTTTACATTTATCTGTTATCACATCAATCAGTTTTTCCATGTTAATTTTTGGCTAATACTTTTTTGCATTTAATAATTTAGGACATTACCTAATCGACTAAAACAAATACATTGATATTGACGCTATGTAAGTAATTGAAACAGGGATTGACCGATATATAAAAAAAAAATTCATGCTCGGATAAAGTTTTGTGTTTGAGTGAAAAACTGGAAGTTTTCTATTATTATATATCTTTTATCAGTGATTCTCAAGCCGGTCGATATTCTGATGACAAGGAAAGCAGAAAACAAGGTTGGTCACAAGTTCTACAGAACATCGTTGTTAACTAGATGTCATCTTCATGTTTTACCTGGTACTATAATTGACACGAAATGGAAAGTGACTTGTGCAGTTATTCTGGAAACAAATGATCTCTCTAACAACTGAAAGTGACGTGACCTGGTGAGGAAATGCTGCGATTGACATGAACGGAAGAAAGATGTTCCTTTTGCTTTGGGCCAATGATTCTATTGAGGAATGTCACGCCCAAACTCACCCAACTCATGTGTGCTCCTTGTTTACACTGACTGCTCAAACTCATCCAACTCATGTGCCCTCAGTGTTTACACTGACTGCTCAAACTCATCCAACGAATGTGCCCTCAGTGTTTACATTCTGACTTCTCAAACTCATCCAACGAATGCGCCCTCAGTGTTTACACTCTGACTGCTCAAACTCATCCAACTCATGTGCCCTCAGTGTTTACACTCTGACTGCTCAAACTCATCCAACTCATGTGCCCTCAGTGTTTACACTCTGACTGCTCAATCTCACCCAACGAATGTGCCCTCAGTGTTTACACTAACTGCCCAAACTCATCCAACGAATGTGCCCTCAGTGTTTACACTCTGACTGTTCAAACTCATTTAACTCATGTGCCCTCAGTGTTTACACTCTGACTGTTCAAACTCATTCAACGAATGTGCTCTCAGTGTTTACACTGTGACTGCTCAAACTCATCCAACGAATGTGCCCTCAGTGTTTACACTGTGACTGCTTTGCTGTTGTTTTTTTAAAGAATTCTTTTACGTTCTGCGTTCAATAAAATTCAGTTACATAGATAAAGAAGAAAACACTGAGAAGAAATGTGGTGGCGATATAATGAAATCTAAATAAAAACGTAAGATTATATTATTATGAAAACAAGAAGAGCTCAGAAATTTGATTTTACATTGCTGAAGAGTTCGCACATTTTGCTCAAAGTGTTCTTAAAATATTTGGCTATTCTGTTAACGGATACACCGAAAGTTGGATAGTTATGAATTTGCCTTCGTCTGTACGACCTGGCAACGAGCTATTGGTCTCAACTGCCCACAGGTCTTGACGTTGCATGTCAGGCCTTCTTTAACGAATGGTCTAGGCCCAATGCACATTCAGGTTTTACTTTAACAAATGAAGCACGCAGTCAAGAATGCCTCTTCAAAATAGGGCATTAGAGTCACATTAAGAAATCAAAACTAAAGGAGACCGATAATGAATTATTACAATGTAGTTTTTTCTGTTCTTACTTTTATATATATCATGCTTTCTTCATAGCCAGAAGATGAAAGGTCAAGTTAAAAACTCTAATAATAACAATAAGCCTAGTCTTCGAGTCCGAAGATTAATGAGGAATGCAGTATTTTCCGTTGCTACGCAGCCCCAGCTGTGATCTACATATTTTGCCACATTAGAGTAAGCATAATCAATGTCCGCCGGTGGTCGATTAAGATTTTCTTTTCTTAAATAAAAATATAGATGGGTAACTACGTTGATAGAGCTGCGAGCTAAACTGGCGAATGTCGTAGCGTCGCCAATTTGTTCTCTTAATTTGTCCAATGACTAAAGAATATAAATCTTTACTTTACTAAATTATTTTAACATAAAGTAAGAATTGATTTGTTTGTTCGGTTTAATTTATATCGTTTTGTACTGAAATAAATGTTTATAAAACTTATATACTTGTATGATGTTGTTTTTTACAAAGCTTATATTAACTCGCTGTCTATCTGGTAAAAAGTCTGTACACGTTATTTCTCCCACACCCAATCTCTGATTAAGTTAAAATTTCGCACAATTATTTCTTTTACCTGAAAACACAAGAGTCAATTAAAAAAAAAAAAAGTAACCCATTAGTTAAATAACTATTAGTAATTAGTACTGTGTGTTGAGTATTGTGTTTGGCATCTCGAACAAGGGAAAGAAATTCTAATTGACTAAAGTGGCGGTATAGCTGAATTAGTCTCCTTTGTAGGTCGCCACTTTAAAGTAAGTTTGAAATAAACAATAGATAAAAAAAAATAGATATGCAATCATCTATTTTCATAAACTTGAGCCAAGATTTTGAAATCAGCTCGTCCCCCCTTCTTTTTTTTGTTCTAAAGCGATTTAGGTAAAATTGACCCAAATAACCCTCCCCCCCCCCCCACATTTTCCCAACTGGTCCAATCAATCGATATGATCATAGCTCAAAGCAGGAAATGAAGATAAACAATAGTATTGGTAAACAAATTGAAATCGCCTAGATTTATTATTTTTGGCGTAGATGTAACGACATAACTGACCCAAGCTAAAGGATACAATGACACTTCCTATACACTTTGTTTTTGTAAAGCATTTTTTATGTTTTTGTTGGTTGTTTTTTTTCTTTTTTTTTTTTAACTATCCAGATGGTAACTGAAACTACATTAAAATAGTGTTCTAGTCTAAAGAAAAGTGCAATGTAATAAAGTTTCCACATTGTAGACTTTCAAAATAGAACATTGTTTAAACATCTAATACTAAATCGTTCAACACTTCTTAAAAGTCAAAAGTAGAGCCTCTCAGGCATTGAGACTATCAACTCTGGTATTTCATCCACCACCTCCTACAGGTGAATTGGAACCCAAAATATTTAATATTAAATAACAAATATAAGGAATGATAGTGTTAAAATTCAAACATCTTTCCCTGCTTGTAAGTGACAGATTGATAGATCGGATACTACTTGATTAAACTCTTACAGTAACTTTCCTCTAGCTGCTGAAGTCCTTCCCATTCTATCGAATCTATTTATTCATCTTCAAGCTCCAGGTCATTAAACTTCAAAACCCTGGGACGATTGGAGAAAGTTTAGTGAGAAACATTTTCTAACAAAAGATGGGAAAAAAAGCAGTATTTCTTTTTTACTTGTGAATATAAAAATTAAAAAAAAATCGTAATTGGTTGAAAGAGCAGTAGAGCTTAAAGTAATATCAAGTCGGGAGTCTGACAGGCGGTGCCTTGATGAATAGCCCAGGCTGCGAGATCTCGTCTGCTTTGTCAAAAGTTACAGGTAAGAAATGCTACAAAATGTTTACCTCCATGACAATGTGAGTGATGAAGGAGTTCATTAAAGAAAAGAAATATGCTTATTTTCATCTTTCTGTTCTCAGTATGATGAATAGCCTAAACAATTTTATTGCTTTCTGACTTGAAGCGATCTAGTTGAGACTTGCATGAGATGGAAAGGAAATGGAATATTTTTTTCTATTAGGCGAAGGTTTAGTGGGTTAGCCAAATAGTTCACATCGTATTCACCTTTTTCTACCCACCAAAGCAATGCTCTTCATCTTTTACGCTTACAGACTCTAAAGCCACTTGCAACATAAAGAGGATATCATTGTGGCGTACTCAGAGACGGCTTGTTGTAAAGCTCGCTGAGACGCGGCATCATGCTGGTTACAAAGAAAGTTAAATTATTTTTATGATTTATAATGAAATGTCTTTAAAAATGTGCTTGATAAAAAAAAAATGAAATGATTTGAGGTTTCTTGTTGAAATGATTTTAATTTTCCTGCCTCAAAGATTTGAGGTCTCCCGGAGGAAGAGTTTGAGGGCTAGTATAATTCCAGAAGCCACTTGAAAATAACCATCCTTTTTTGAAGGTCATTGATTCTAGAGTTTCTACAGAAAACTTAATATCGCGATGATTCTGTTCATTGGCATTTTTTTCTTCTTCTTCGTTCTCATTTGACATGTCGGAGGGTTCAGATCAGTAATCCTATATCTGAGATAATCCGCGCAGAGGTTTCCAGATCAGGCAGTTCTCCATATAGTTTTTGTTCTATAGGAGAGTTTTGGGGCCAATGTCTTGTTCGGGCCTATTGACTTAGTAAGCAGCTTTGAGGGACATGGTCACTATTCTCTGGTGACACTCCACAAGGGCAGCTTTCGCTCGTCCCGACTTTAAGCTTCCTCAAGTCATGTCGAGATAGCTAATAATAGGCGTCCTTTTTCTTGTAATTGGGATATGAGCTGGTCAGATTCTCGTTTATTCTACACTCTATTATTTTCATCATTTCTTCTGGGTAGAGAGATACTTTCATTTGTATTGGAAATAGGATAAGAAAGTAACATCTTTTTTTTTTTTCATTGCATACTCTCGTCATTGTCTTTTAAAAAATTAATGCAATCTTCACCTGCAGGTTTCTGCTGTAACTCTTGTCTACGTCTGCTTCAGAGCACGACAATCTCAGCATCACAAGGGCTGTAGTCACTGCACGCTAGCAAAACTGTGAAATTTACTTTTCTTTTGTATCGCCGAATCCAGATGTGGCAACACAAAAATATTTTTTATGGACCGCTCGCGAAAGATAGCTGCGGAGAGACTCAGCTTTTTAACAAGTGTCTGGCTAAATATAATAACAAGTTTCAATGACATGAGATTAACATTCAATACTTGATGAAATTAAAAAAATAAAACAAAATGAATAATAATAAATTTGAAAGATAAATCTGATTTTCAAGAAAAAGGGGTCATGAGTTCGAATCTCCTTGAAAACTTAGGATTTTTCTCGATTTTGAATTTCGGTATCTTTATGGCACACCTGAATCCTCCCATCTCTACTGGGTACCTGACATTAGTTGAGGAAAAATAAAGGCGGGTGGTCGTTGTGCTGGCCACATGACACCCTCGATAACTGTGGGCCACAGAAACAGATGACCTTTAGATCATCTGCCATACAGATCGCAAGATCTGATAGAGGATTTTTACCATGAAACAATTATCTTTAGAGAAAACACCATTTAGTAGTCCTCCACCCCCCCACCCCCCGCCCTTATTATTCTATGTAGCTTCTTACATTACAAATATATCAAATTTACAGCCATGTAAAAAACGCGTAAGTCTAAATAGAAAACTGTTAAAAGGCAATACGCTTATGTAGGCGTATGAATTTCCTTTTTCGTAACATAATGATTATCATTTCTTACCCACGTGATAACGAAAGCCGCTCACCAGACTTGGCGGCAAGAAAGAATGTCGACCACGGCGTGTCCTCGTCTTGTCAAGGATTGTAGGAGGTCAAAGGGTACGTGCACTCGTATCATCTCCCCTTTATCCTTATCCCATCTGGAAACCAATAAAATTGTTTCAAAACCAAGCTGCCCTAACGCCACCTATGGCTTTGTTGCGAGCTGTCATAGCTATGACGTCTAATGATAAAAGCCATATGGTCGCAGGCGTTTCTGGAGGGTAGGAAATGTTGTCAGACACAAGACGCTGGGAAATCGGGACACTGGGTTGACGTGCACGTGCAGAATGCTGCAAGAAACTCAAGAACAATGAAACAACAAAGAAACACATCTGGTTATGGGGAACGCCTTCAAAGTAAATACCAAATAATGTTGAGTGTGAACTTTGCAGACTTTTCAAATCTTTTGAAATCCAAGATGTATGGCTACCTTAGAAAGTTGAATCCAAATTTAAATGATTTACAGATACAATGTCATTTTTACGGACAGATATATACTTTTGTCTTTAATTTTGAGCGACAGAGGAGATAGAGTTAGTTACTTATTTAAGTATACATTTTAAAAAGGATTAAAACATGTATTTATATTTTTACTATAGATATCTATTAATATTGTAATTATATTAGTAAATAAACTAATATAAAAATAACTACTTTATAAATTATTCTCTTGTTTATGTCCATAAATTAAAGAAAAAATGTTTCTAAATATTAGGACACCCATATGTTTGACACATTGCAATACAGTTTCTTAATTTTTCAGTTTGAATAGACATTGTTTCGCTCTTTCAAAAGTAAAGCCTTTTATCGGAATGATCGCTTTTTAGCACTAGGTGCAAGAGCAAAGTATTCATTATTCTTCAAAAGTTTCCATTATCCCCGACAATCACTTCCTGAAAGACCACCCATGACATTCGATAATAATTAGAATCAGGTAAAAAAAAAAGTATCCTTGTTTCTACCACAGCTCTCCCTCACCACTCACCACCCTCGCCCCACCCGCTCCTCTTCCACTCCCCTTGGGCGCCTCTACTGACTTTAGACCGAGGCCAATCGTAATAGTAGTCCTGAACACTCGCCTGTCACGTGGTAACGAGCTATTGGTCTCCACTGACCACAGTGTGCCAGGCCACAGGTCAGTGTTCGGGCTTACTATGACGAATGGTCTCGATTAGATTTTATTACATTGTCACATTCTTATAGCATCCTTGTTATAGCTAAGTGACTGTATAAGCAACTGAACAGATTTCTAAGGCTGCAAAAATAACAGAGAACTTTTTGTAAAAATTCTTGTCTCTAGACGGTTTACTTTAGAATTTCGTTGTTTCTATATAGATGTCTCAAGTTAGCTGGTTAGCAAGTTGTCCATTGTATTGAACAACCTTTTTTAGTTAACTACAATAAAGCAGCGCACACTTTACAGGTAGAGGTCAACAATATATCCATATTAAGTGAACAATGACTAATTCGGACAGGATGTCGTTAAAGCACTTACAATCAGAATTTAAAGGTCAAGGTCTTTTATGAAGAACGATGTCAAGGCTAAATAGAAATACTTTAAATATTTTATATATATGATTTAAAACTTCAATTTTTGAACACAAAATCGTCAATAGAGCCGGGTTTCTTGATTTAATAGACCTCATTAACCAATCGTAAACAAAGATCATTTAGCCACGTGATTCTCTATCTCTTCTATTCAAACTACGCAATCCATAATAGCTTTGTAAAATGTTTTGTAAAATGTTTTACATGTTTCGGATGTTCCTTCAGAGTTAAAGATAGTTTACTTCCTAGTCCAAACCTCCCGCAGGACGACGGGGTATGGGAGCAGGCAGGGTTTGAACCCTCGATCGTCGATAAATCCGAACGACAGTCCAGCGCGCAAACCGCACGACCAGGCAGCCATCCAAGGCTGCACGTGATACGTTTTTTTTTCATTGTTTTATCAATATTATTACGTGGCTTTATATTGTTTGTTTACGATAGGTGAATGCGGTCCATTGAAGATGGAGATTCTTGAGCTACTATTTAAAATGTCAATCATCTACAATAGATTACTCTAGGAAAAAAAAGGCAAAAGACATAATGAATTAGTTGGTTCACTTCAATGAAAAGCATCTATGGCGATTCTTTAGTTGTCAATACAGTCTATCTGTATGGAGTCTGTGTTGAAGAATTAGATAGACCATCGGAATTTTATTATTACAAAAAAAAAAAAAAAAGAGAAAAAAGGCGAAAAATAAAATAGATCGATCTATAATTTCTATCTAAACAAAGAGTTACTACATATTCTATCTAATGCCCAACAAAGTTTGACGAGGTTTCGCTTTTATATGTCCAGACTTTTCCAGATATACTTTATAGTTTCCATTTTTTAAATAAATGAAACTAAGCGTGAAGCCTACTTCTAAGCAAGTGTGTGGAGTCGAACAGAGAGTAAATACTAGCCTCAGAGTCTATTGTCGAATTCTCCAGCGCATAAAATATTTATTTGATTTAGCAATCTATAATTTTTTTTTCTAGAATGACTGCTAACTATTGCATGCTCATTGCGTTATGGTGCAATCTCTTTTGTGGACCAGTGGGGGGGGGGGGGGGGGGGGGGGAAAGGGAGGAACTTGGAGAAGGTTTCCGTGCTGTCTTTAGGAGCTTAATAAACCCAACTCAGCTTCAGTCAGGTTTCGATGCCATTGATAGGAAGAAAAGTTGTTTAACTTTATCTTATCTTATTTTATGAAATATAGACGTTACTTCAAAAAGGAGATGATTACGTCCTACGTTAAGTATCTGGTCATGCATGTTAATCAAGAACTTAAATTCTGTCAAGTCACTGGTTTTCCTGCTGACTCAGGCAAGCCATGCTCTAATAGCACTAGGAAAGAAGGAGCCTCTAAGCTGACGAGTCCGATATCTTCGTAAAAGCGATGTGATCATGTCTCAGTGGTGAAGAGAGTTAGTGGAACAACAGTTTGATCAGCGATTTCATTTTAAAAAAAATGAAGTGGGGTTGATGTAGTACCATGCCATCAGATGCCACCAGGAAGAAAGTCGTTTCTCTGGGGTTTCAACTTTCGTGTGCGCCACGCTGAAATGATGCCTATAGCTTCACCATCTGGACCAAACTGGGTCAAACTAACTGGAGCGGAAATTTGTAACGTAGTCTACATCTGGTCTATTCAGCTTACGTTACGGCGTCTTGCAGTCAAACTACCGGAACCTGGTGCCTCAAGGCGTTTCATTAACTTAGACTTCTAAGTAAAAAAAAAAAAAGTAAATCTATGTTGATCCAACGAATTATAGTTTGGAGATGATTAAACGATATTATTATTATTATTATTATTATTTTATTTTATCAAATCGCTTGATTAATTCATATTACCTCATATATATTTCCTATGTAGTAAAACTGTTAAAAGTTCTGATGGACTTCAAAACGATGTAATGCGATGAAAGTGTCAAAACGTGGAAGTTATTTGATAAACATTACATTGGCATTTTGTATGCTATTAATTAACAATTAAAAAGTTGCCTTCAGAAAGTTTAAAAACAATGCAACGAATGGAAAGAAAGGTGTTGGCTTTAAAAACATTTCAACCTTTTGTAGACTGAAAGGCTGGGGCATAGTAACTCGTCTATTCTTACTATTCAACTAAAGCCAATTTAGCTCTCCTATAAAATGACTCGGTATTCAATCCACTTAAATAGTGCTTTACTTTGAAATGTTTTAATTTGCTGCTTCAGAATCTCATCATGTAATCCAACATGTTTGTTGTCGAAAAATATATAAAACTATAAATGTATGCTGAAATGTAACTAGTCACTAAAAACTCCTATAAAGCTCATCCCATTCATTGGTTGGTTGATAATAAAAGTTGAGAAAAGAAATGAAATACGGAAAAGGAAATCGAGGCCCTATAACTCTCCTTTTTTATTTTTTTATTGTATCTCGTTTATCAGTTAGAAAAAAAAATTTAAGTAGCATTAAGTAGCATTTAGACACTCACACGCCTCTCTCTCTCTCTCACACACACAGAGAAAACAAATGAAATTTAAAAATTGAATAATGACAGTGATTATGTCTAATTTTCATAATAGCTACATCAACCAATAATTTAATCTTATCTTATAATATACAGACGTTACTTCAAACCAGAAGGTGATTACGTCCTACGCGTCATGCATCTAGTCATGCGTGTTAACCATTTCTGCCAAGTTACTGGTTTTCATGACTAGCTCAGGCAACCCATTACATGCTCTAATAGCACTAGGGAATTTGTACAAATTTGTCCTAGCATATTGAACTAGGAATGTGCCTTTATCTTTGTGTCTTTCTGAGTATTTTATTAGATTTTGTTTTTGTATTCGGAGATTATTATGGTTCAGTGTTTTATGTACTATTGCTACTTTACTTTTAAGTCTTCTATCCTGAAGGCTTTCTAAATTTAGTGATTTTACTTAAAGGTGTTACTCTTGTCAACTATTCTAATTAGTATAACTAACTGTGAAATCTTCAGACCAATCCAAAAAAAAAAAAAGGCTTGGTATATAAACTAGCAGATACCCTAGCAGTGTAAACTGCATAAGTGGTGAATGTTCATAAGTTGGTGTTAATGGCTTGGTGCACATTTAAGTGGCTACTTGAACTACAAAGACTTTGTATATGGGACTATCTTTCCTTTCTTCTTTCTATCTCTCTTTCTCTCCTCTCTCTCTATCTATCTCTCTCTCTGACTCTTCTGAATTTTTATGATTTCAAGCTACACATTGTTCGTAGGCCTACTGGTATTTTTTCCCTCCAAAATAATAAAATCTAATTCGATGAATCTAAATATCGCAATATATGCCTTCAATTTTTAAATTTCATTTGTTTTCTCTGTGTGTGTGTGTGAGAGAGAGAGGCGTGTGAGTGTCTAAATGCTACTTAAATTTTTTTTTCTAACTGATAAACGAGATACAATAAAAAGAAATGACTGAACTATTCGATGACCTATTTTCAATCAAAACACAAGTTTCCCATTTCTTTATGGCTTATGGCAGTGTTTGCTATCAAATATGGAATGTTTGTTCACCGTGACCTTACATTTCAAATTAAGGTCATTGTCCTCTTAAGTCCATGTCGAACGAAAGACCTGGACGCATTGGACAAACTCCAATAGCAGGAGCCTAATGTTTCGTTTTTTTCCCGGTAATTTGTTTTGAGAGAAACATGGATCTGCTGATCAAAATACTTTAAAGCTTTTTTTACAGGAATGGAACCACGAGACAGTCAATAAGCGGGACAACTTTCCTACAGTCAAGGAGATTGAGAGTAGCGTTACAGGAAGATACCGATTCGTAGCAAATAGGTGGAGTAAAAGGAGAAGGGCGCCAAACTTGGAAGCATCGATTCGGCGCCCAATTTAACATAATCCTGAAATTAAAATAATTTATAAGTTTGTTATTTTTTTGTAAACGAAATTGGTCCATAGTTCCAGAGCATTAACATTTTTACAAAGCTTATATAACAACTCACTATGTCTGTCTGTTTGTCTGTCTGGTAAAAAGGATGTACACGTTATTTCTTTCACACCCATTTCTGGATCAAGTTGAGACTTCGCACAATTATTCATCGGAACTGATAAGACATGAATCAATTTTTAAAAACGTAACCAATTAGTCAATTAATTACTGGTAATTAATTATTTTGTTTGATACCAACAAGGGAAACTAAAAATTTCAGTATTCACAGATAAGGGTTTAGTCCCCTTAAATAATTTTTTAACGCAATTTCCCCTTCACGTATTCTCACCTCAAGTTGATACAGTCAATAGCCTGGCATCAAAAGGCTGGGTAGATGCAGAAGAAAGAATTAGAACGTAATTCTGAAATATTATATTTAACTTTGTTGCAACATAAACGTCACTCATCCTAGAGTCTTCAACTGTAGGTAGCATTGTGATAGAATAATTGAACAGAAAGAAGATCATGTAGCTTTTCGGTTTGTCTCCAGAGTTACGTATTATATCTATCTATATGTATATTTTACAATGGCTATATATATATATATATATATATATATATACGTATATATATATATATATATGACATCAGCTAATTTATAAAATGAAAGCTTAAAAAAGGTATATGGGGTTATGCATATTTTTTTTAATGTGGATACGTACAATCTACAATACCCTATGGTCAACCCAGCTTGAGTATTGGATGCTAATGAACGATTTAAATAATATACTCTCACAACTAAATACTTTACAAGCGTCCATCCCCCCCCCCCCCCCCCAGCCTCATAGCTTCAAAGTAGATGCATAAAATCCTCACTCAGGGGCAAGGCATAGTGTAGGCCTCCAATTAAAATTACTCGAATAAAAGTGTATATATTAACACCCTATTTTTACTAAACCTATCCTTTTCAATACTTTCGACAGTGTAAAGTGGAATAGCCACAGGATTATTATAATCACAGTGCTTTGATTCACAAAACATTTGTCCCTTAACAAAAACAAAGCGCATGCTCCTTTGATGACATGTAATATTTGGTTACTATAGAGAAGAATTTAATTAAAATTGTGCAGACTCATGGTATTGCGGATGTTCACACTAAAAGTTAATGTGGGCTACAGTAATGTACTCTTTGTTTACAGTTGGGTTGGAAGATAGCATTTACGATAAAATTCAGTAATAGCGGGGAAAAAAGAAGAAGAAGCGATTTGAAGAAATATGGTAAGGATGTAATGTAACCTAAAGTCAAATGTCTTCAACTAAAAAGAGACGTTTGGAGAGAGAATTTGAAGTAAAGAAACCAAAATAACACTTTATTGCGCCAATCGAAAGATCACTGATGCCAATTCTATAGTAAAATTATTTCTATATGCTACAAAAATTATTGCTATGTGGTTAATCAAATTTCTTGCTTTAGAAATTCTTCCGTATTCTGTACACCTAAAATCTAGCTGTTCATGGATTAGACTCCTAGTATTAATATTTCCATTTTGAACAAATCTCATATTTGCTTGAGCAATCACAACGCTAGCTTCTAAATTCAACACACGCACTAGATTTAAAAAAAAAAAAAAAACTGAAGTACTTACATATATTGATTTATATGATGAGTTGTACAACACGATAGATTCCTCCAATGTGATCTCCTCTGTAGCGAAGTCATCTCCTGACTCCACATTGAGGTCATCCACACTGTCTCCAAAAGGATAAAACAAATCCAAGGAAACGGAGCTCACGTCTGCCACGAGATGGCCAAGGGCCAAGATCAGAGTCAAAGTGGCCACAGTGTTAGGCAATGCAAGCATGGTTTGAAAATCAGGGTTGGAGAAACACAATGGTGTCCGAGCTCTAAGCGGTGTGTATCCAGGGACTGAAGAGTAGATGATTCACTCCGGACACACTACTGAAGAATACAATGCAATCTCCTACTTAAGACTCAATTCTATGAATATACAACACTTTCACCCTCACGTGACTCGCTATTCTTTACTAGATTCACTAGAGACCAAAAAAAAAAAAACCTAATTAAAAATACTCTTATTTTTAAAGTTCATTCATATTTGTATCTCTTATTTTTGCGATGTTGAATGCATATTTTCTTATTTTGTTGTAGCTTTTTAATTTAATAGTTCATTTCAAATCTTATGTTTTTAAAATATATTTTTGGAGATTATAGTCTAAATAAAACTTTATTATTTTCGAGTAGATTTAAATTATTTACTAGACCTATGTATATTTCAGACAAAATAAAAGCTAGTACCAAGGGGAAGACAGCGAACAAAGAACTGAAATCGACTACAGCAGACGATTGCTTTGTTACGTTTAAAATGTAAGCTCACTCGTTGTTTTTTACGCGTCACCATCCGAACTGTCGCCAATGATGAACATAGAAACAAATAAAATTGAGAAATAGAAACAAATATAAAGAGAGAAAGAAAGAGAGAGAGAGAGAGAGAGAGAGAGAGAGAAAGAAAGAGAGAGAGAGAGAGAATCAACACGTGCGTTTAACACTAAACATTAAATAGGACAGTTCAAGACAGAACGAAGCAATAAACTGGCTCCACATCTGAAGCCGGGGAGGCTGAATCTGGGAAGTTCAATGACTTAAATCCACTTCAAACTAAAAAAAAAAAAACTGAATCCATTGTCTCTAAGAAGACTCGATACCACGACCCTCGGACCCTCACGCTCGTTCTTATACAACACAAATAATCCCAGCCTCATGCTGACGAATGTATCCCAAAAGTGAAAACCATACATTTAATTTCCTATTCATTCTGTCTGAAGTCAGTCAAGTCTAATTAAAACAGACTTTGTCTACACTCTACAGCAGGCGTTAAGGCTAGTAGACAGGACTAGGCCTGGACGTAGACTAGTTCCCACCTTTTTCTAATTCCCCATCGTAGGAGGGTCACCTTCCTCTAGTTCCCCACACACCTTTCCGCCCCACTTCTTTATCTACGAAGGCTATTCTCCTTAGCTCGTCTGACTCTCGATTCCCCCCACACACCCCAATTTTACAAAGGCGTAAAAAATAGCATTGGCGTATCTACAGAGTAGGGCACAGGGTTTGCCCGTCGGACTGCGCAACTTAAGCGTAGAAAGAGGTAAAGGGAGATAATAAAAGAACTTTGAGAGGAGGTTACAAATTTTAAAAGGGCATGATAAGGAGATAGTAGCTCAGTGCTAAAGTATATCGGACGTGATATAGAGATACAACCAAGTGTTGAAGTATTGTTTATTTTTATATCAACCGACAATATACATTACGCGGTCTTCCAGAGGTCAGCACTGGTTGCAGTTCTCGTCTGGCGCTGGTGTGCTGGGATAGTGTTACGTAGACATACTATTATTTTAGTGAACTGCATCTTATATCTCACCTATGGCATTCACTCATATCGTCTGAGAAGGTTCAGGTTTATCTCCCCCTATTTTTTTATTCCTAAATGTCTAAATGCGTGTATATAAACTTTTAATTGCAAGTTTAACACAGACGCAATAATTACCACGTTTATACCTAACATTAAAACGCAGGTTTATGAGCCATTTTTATAACGTATAATGCAGGTTTAAGATTTACAAACATATTTTTTTGTTTATTTCTAATACAATGTAATAGAACTGTTTGGTTTAGTTTTAAGCGGCCCTGAAAGTAGAGAAACAGCTATTAGCTTTGTGTATTCTGCCTGTCCGTCTGTCAAAACTAGAAAATGTAACTGAAATTCCAATTTCAGGAGATAATTTGCCTTGTTAAGTCTTTTGAAATCGAACTCTTTTATTTTTAAAATTAAATATTTAGGACGTATTTTTTGTATAAATTCACCATTTACTGAAGAAGACATTAAAAATAAAAGGATTGACATTAGCTAGAAACCAGAACAAGCTTCTGTCTCTGAAAGGAAAGAAAACAATGATCGCTTTTATTCGGTATGTTTGTTTTGTAAAGGAGTGATACCATCCCAGCGACGCCTCTGTATAAGTTCAATAAAAATAGATTGACATTATTTTACAAATACTCTCAAACCATCATCAATAACAAAGAACTATAAGCTCTTAATTGAATCGAAAAGCTTTGCAGAGGGAAATTAAAGTTATTTTGTACCGGACATTTATCTTTCACTTAAGTTCTGAGGAAATCTACCACATGCTCTGAATGTCTAACACAGGTGTGGGCAACCTTTTTTGTATCGAGGGCCGCATTTAAAAAAAAATGGAAATAGCGGGCCGCATATATATACACGCACACACACACACAAGTTAGAAAGATACGCTTGCTGTGTAGAATGCCTTTTAAATTTACGCTGTACTATATTCACGTTTCTTTTTTGTTTCCACACCACTTGAGGAATTACAACAAGAGTTAGCAATTAAATTTTGAAGCCAATTTTACGATTTTTTAACAAATTGTTGTTGTCTTTTTATATCACAAATACTCCAGTTGTACTTCATGTGCAGTATTTTACTTTTTACACTCGTGCATAATGTTCCGGAACTGTGAAACTATCTTACTGTCAAATTACAGTCATTCAACATTGACCAGTGATTATACTTGTTTAGTTTCCACACAAAAAATGCTTGTTCACTGAATGAGACAATGTATGTTCCGAAATTAAATGTTGGGACGAGCGAAGCCTTCCCTTGTGGAGCATCACCAGAGAATGCTGACCATGTCCTTCAATGGTGCATACTAAATCAAGAGACCCGAAAAAAGACGCTGGCCACAAAGTCCCCCTACAGAACAAAAACTATTCGGAGAACTGCCTGATCTGGAAACCACTGCTCGGTTAATCTCAGTTAACTCTCCAACATGTAAAATTAGAAGAACAGATGTATGTGTACATAATTAGTGTGAACAGCTTTTGGCACCCATAAGACTCCTGTGGAAATACTGACTTTGTTTGGAGGTTTGTCCTCTGGAGCAGAATCAGCTTCTTCAATTGGTGGTGAACTGAAGGGATTGAAAACTGGTTCATGACGTCTCAAAATTTGCTTTTATAAATTGCACAATTAAGGAATCTAAATAAGTGTTGTACTTTTAATCATTTCACTAGAAATAGTTTAATCTTTCAGCAAAGGAAAATGACAAATCCAGTTTTCTTTAGCTTGCTTGTAGAAATTGCATTGTAATAGATAATGCGGAGAATAAGAAATCTATCTTTCACTCTTCATTAGAAATATTGGTTACAAAGTCACAGTCAATGTCCTTTGAATAATATAACAGTTTCTTCTTTGAGATTAAATACTTTCATTAGCCTTGTAATTTGCCTTGTACATTCTAAATTGTTGCTAATTTGAAACTAAACGTGGTAGACATTTCTAATTTTATTAATTATATCCGTCGATTTGATACTACAATATGATGACATTTTATGCAGTTTTGTGCAAACCTTCCTGTTTAGAGTTTATGGTTTCATATAAAAATAAATAAATTTCTCAGCCAGTTGTTACATTTTCCAATTTTCCCAAGCATACCCAACACTTAACACAGTTCTTCATACTGATCAGAAATTGTGATATCTATTGAGTATATTGATGTTTAGCCAATATAAAGCATAATCTTCGTTTATTTTAAACTTTTTATTAAGAGACAGTTTCAATAATATATAAAGATATTATTTTATATAGATTTACATTTTCATATGTATATACTGTGGGCACACATGATTTTTGTAGGTGTCGGCGGGCCGCATAAAACACTCCGACGGGCTGCATGTGGCCCGCGGACCGTAATTTGCCCACCCCTGGTCTAACACATTATTTGCACTTTGAACCTAAATATATTCAAAAGATAGTAAGGGAGCCTTCAGGTGCTAGATTAACATTAATTATAACAGATCATTGCTTACACATCAGACACGCATTCAACACACACACTCACACGATATCAACTCTCTTCCAAGGCGACCTCATTACCAATCAGCTAAAAAAAAAACTGTGATCACACACTGACAGAAGCACGTGCTCTAGACAAATAAATACACGCCCCAAGACCGGAAACGACTGACCAATTAAAAGGAATGAATTCAGGTTCAACCTCCCCCACCCCCAGGCTCATGAACAAACACTGAGTGAGTTTTAGCGCCCGGTCGAGTGAAATAGGAATTTGAGGTTTTCTATAGAGTTAGAGAATGAACACGGACACTTTTTTTATTTGTAACAGTTTCATTCACTTATCACAGTGTTTGTCTTGTTAGACTATGTAACATTGTTTCACTTATCACAGTGGTAGTCTAATCTGTCTTGTTAAACTAAGCAATACTGTTTCACTTATCACAATGGTAGTCTAATCTGTCTTGTTAAACTAAGCAACAATGTTTCACTTATCACAGTGTTAGTCTAATCTGTCTTGTTCGACTATGTAACACTGTTTCCCTTATCACAGTGTTAGTCTTGTTAGACTATGTAGCACTGTTTCACTTATCACAGTGTTAGTCTTGTTAGACTATGTAACAATGTTTCACTTATCACAGCGTTAGTCTTGTTAGACTATGTAACAATGTTTCACTTATCACAGTGTTAGTCTAATCTGTCTTGTTAGACTATGTAACACTGTTTCACTTATCACAGTGTTAGTCTTGTTAGACTATGTTTCACTGTTTCACTTATTACAGTGTTAGTCTTGTTAGATATGTAACAATGTTTCACTTATCACAGTGTTAGTCTTGTTAGATATGTAACAATGTTTCACTTATTACAGTGTTAGTCTTGTTAGATATGTAACAATGTTTCACTTATTACAGTGTTAGTCTTGTTAGATATGTAACAATGTTTCACTTATTACAGTGTTAGTCTTGTTAGATATGTAACAATGTTTCACTTATCACAGTGTTAGTCTTGTTAGATATGTAACAATGTTTCACTTATCACAGTGTTAGTCTTGTTAGATATGTAACAATGTTTCACTTATTACAGTGTTAGTCTTGTTAGATATGTAACAATGTTTTACTTATTACAGTGTTAGTCTTGTTAGATATGTAACAATGTTTCACCTTTTACAGTGTTAGTCTTGTTAGATATGTAACAATGTTTCACTTATTACAGTGTTAGTCTTGTTAGATATGTAACAATGTTTCACTTATTACAGTGTTTGTCTAATCTGTCTTGCTAGATTTGTTTCGTTCAGTCAAATAAATAATTTTATTTCCTCCTAACTTTTACTTTGAAAAACAAAAGTTACTTGATTTAATGAATAGTGTCTTTTATTTTAATTGGGTCCCGGGCAGATGTGAATTGCTATCAACCTCCTATTGGGAGAGAGCGTAGTTTTCATTTTAATGAGCTACTTGTATAAGAGAACTCTGACAAATCTTAAATTTACTATAATGTAAGACAGTTGGGCTCAGTTACTTTGGCAATATTAGAATATATCTGCTTTCATCACGATGTGGTGGACGTCCTTTAGGATTGGGTTTAATTTAATTTGATTTTTAACATGTTTTTCACAGCCGTTGACTTGTAGCACCAAGCTGCTGGTAGACAACTAAACCGCTGTAGGCGTATTTATCTTAACTTATCAAACTATCAATAGCTTGAATAACTACTTTGTAAACAAAACTAAATAAAACTTTTATTACAATATAGACACATTCATCTTGAGACCAAATGAGATTAATGAAGTATAGTTTAGAGATAATTTAAAATAGTATTCTGAACAAATCCTCTTTGTAGTGACATATGGAAACTGAGGCTGTGACGCCTCAGGCTAATCTGCAAGTGTCTCGAAGGAGGTTTGGCCCCAAGATGTGAAGCAGTGATGGCCCGTCGGCGTGCGGACATGTCCTGCTGCCCACAAACCAAACCCCTAGCCATAGGTCAATAGCCGCACTGCCTTGTGAGTGTTTAAGGTCTAAGGGAGTACACCCTAACAGAAAATCCGGTCTTGGAGCTCGTAGGCGGGGGGACAGTAGTAAGACTACTGCTCTCTGGCAAACTCCCGCAGCCACCTGACCCCAATTTGTGACGGCTTGACATCCCTTTGCACCCGGTTAGTATGGAAGAGAGGCGAGTGTTGACGTGTGGGCAACCCAGCACTCGCAAATTTACCGCCTAGGCTTTCCCCCAGGCAAAAGGGAAAAGATCGTGTCTCGAGACGTAAAACGCCACATTACATTAATAACTCACAACAATACGTCTTTTCAGTCTGCCAATCTGGAGTCGTCTGTGGCCTACCCATGACAGCCTGACAACAATGTCGTTTATATTGCATCATTCACAACCAATCATTAACCTCTTCGCACCCTCATCATAGTAACACACAAACACTCACACACACCATTACATAGTTGTAAAAGATTCGCGTTTTGTTGGTTTGTATCTAAAAAGAGCTTGCACTTAAGTTGAAAGAGTCTGAGCTTATTTTTGTGTATATACACTAGAGTTGAAATTTGTATTTTCTTACATATAGTTTTAAAGATTCGTGTTTATAGACAAAAAGAGTGTGCGTATTTTCTCGCATACATGTATAGCATAAATGAAAACATTGAACTTTTTTCGTGCATATAGTCTAAAAGATCCTGTACATCGTCTTCAACCAAAAATAGTATTTCTGATATATATATATTTATTCTTAATGGACTTTATCTTGAGTGCTTTTATAGGTCTTCGTATTCATTTAATGTACAAACTTGCTTCCCAAGTTATAGACTAAAAAATGTTGATCTAAAAGTTTCTTTTAAAGACTTTCTTAACGATTAAGCTATGAAAATTTTCTCTGATTACTTCCTGGACTCTACTAAAGAGATTGTGTTTACAGAGGCGTGCAAATTCATTAGTGTCGCGATGGTATCTCTTGACTATTTTGTTTGATACCTTGATGTACCAGAAATGAAAAATAGCTCAGAAACTTGCCGGGGGATGATGAACCCTCGGGGGAAAAGATTTTTTTTCTGAACACAGCAAATCTTGAGGGAATTCCTTACTGGCACGCATCCCGTGGACTTAGTTCAATGCATTTCTAAAGTTAGCAAATACATTTTTTATTTATTTATTTTTAAATTGTTCAATGTATTTCTTAAGTAATCACAGATATTGTTGGTTTTCTTTAATTATTTTGTTTTAGTGTTTGCTTGTTCTCAAACCTAATTACTTTTGAGACAAGATTTATTAATTATTCATGATAAAAATAGAAATTGAATGGCAAATGAGGTTTTAAGATGTCTAGCCTGTAAACTAAAACATTTTATTTCATGACTCTCGCACATTCTCTCCCTCTCTTTCTCTCAGTCTCTATGTCACTCTCTTTCTCTCTCTCTCTTTCTCCCTCCCCCTCTCTCCACTAGAAAGTGCAGTATTTTAGCATTCGCTAATATATAAAAGCTAAATAAAATTGGAAGCACTATTAGACAAATCACTACAACACCAGTCATTGAAAAAATGTAAGGTACTGCTTTCAGACTTGGCGATCTATAGGGGAGTTGATATTAGGGACATATATTTCTTTGGCCTACGGTTAACAAGGGTGTCATGTGGCTACAACGACCAACCGACTTTAAAGTAAAAAAGTAAAGCTTCTCCTTTCAGACCTTACGATCTATGGGGCAGATAATGTTAAGGTCATTGTTTTTTTTGGCCAAAGGTTAACGAGCAGTGTGTTTTGTTGCCAGTACAACCACCAACCCTCTTTACTTTCCCCAACTAAAGTCAGGTACCCATTATAGTCGGGTGAACTCAGGGGCGCCCTAAAAATCCCGAAATTAAAAATCCCTGTCTTCACCGAAATCGAAACCAGGACCTCAGGTTTGGAAGTCAAGCGCTTAACCATTCGACCACCGCGCCCTCCCCCCACCAACCGCCTTTACTTTTCCCTAATTAATGTCAGTTAACAAGGAGTCAGAGGCGCCCTAAAAAATCCCTAAATTCAAAGTCGCCAGTCTCCACCGACATTGGAACCCGAGACAGCTTGGTTCGAAAGGCAAGCACTTTACCACTCAACCACCAAGCCCCAACCAGTCATTTTTTTCTTAATGTGTATAGAAGAACGGCCGTTTAGATCTAACAAAAAAGTATTTGAAAATCTAATCGAAATATCAGATTTTCTTAAGCCAATGTTAAATGGTAAACATTTAGTAATTCAATACCCAAGAAACAAAGTGTTTGTTTTTGGATGTGCAGCTCATTAGAGCCAGATGGAGACTCACAAAAAGGAAAATCTTATCTCTATCTACTTTTATACACGGAACAGAAATACAACAAAAAAACAAAACTGGAAACAATTGATCACACGTTCCATAAAAATAATCCTAAATGTTGAAAATAAAACAGCCGATGAAAGTTCTTTCTTTTGAGAATCGTCAGAACAGCGCGAGCAAATTATTTGTACAACAGGACATCCATGTGAACACAAGCTGGTCGTGAGTACTTACAAGCATGTTCTGTCCACTCACACTGCGCACACAATGACTAGGCTCAGAGTGTACCACTGTTCCAGGGTTTCTCGCACCGGCATGGTCTCTAGGTCGCCCCCCTCCCCACCCTCCTCGTCTCTACTTTTGTTCGCCCCACTTTTGTGTTCACCCCCTCACACATACTCCACTGTGGCTTCTTTTCTTAATCATAAAAACATTGCCGGTTCTGGGCGACCAATGGTATGGAAGTCCATTTCTAGGCCGCGTATTTAGGAGTGTACTCCTTTTAAGGGGCTTAATATCTAGCCTAGCTGTGAAACTGGACACCAGGGGGTTCTAAAATGTGACAGTTAATCCCAAACATTTCCGTCTTTTCAAAGCCGGTACTGGCATTGTGGTTCTTATAAGGAGGCCTATAATACTCTTCATTTCGAATAGAATGCCAAAATTATAGGGAACTATACCCAATAGTGTAACACATGAGATAAGGCAGATTTTATGTAAGCCTGCACTGCAAGGGTTTTGTCTCTCGTAGGAATACCTCCGTCCCCAATCCAAAATAAAAAAAAAAAATGGACATAATTTCTTAACATTAAAAGTTTATTAATAAAACATGGTTATTAGTTATATAGGATTTATTAAATAAAATTCTATTGTCAAAAAATTGACTGATATAAAAGAGTGAAAGAAATTTTATCCACAGTCAGTCAAAATTTTATTTTTAATTCACGTTTCGACTTAATTTTTTTAAATTTTTAGATAAAATCCTAGGACAAACGATTTAAGTATCAGGAATTTTCATGCTAAATTTTCTGTGTTTGTGCATTTCATTGTGTAATTTCAGCTTTACATTTAAAAAAAAAAGTAACATAGAAAAAAGAGTAAAACGATATGTAGAAATGTGGAAGCGATATAAGGGAACACCTAGACTGACGTATTAAAATATTGGGATTTCGAAAGCTTGAAGTGTTACTTCACGCATAAAGCAAAAACAAGGACGTCATCATTAAAGATAACAGTTGCCAACAACAAAAAAAAAGTTTAGTTTGAGCAGTTGCCAACAACAAAAAAAAAAGTTTAGTTTGAGCAGTTGCCAACAACAAAAAAAAAGGTTTAGTTTGAGCTACAAGCGAAAGATTTGAAATTAAATAGTTAGTGCTAAGACGTGAACCAAAAAAGTAGTCTTTTTCAAATCACTAAATTATCACTACTTTCATTAGTTGGAAATAATAAAGTTGTGCGAGTTACTCCATTTTGAAATTATTCACTTCTCTATTTTTGTGTCCTGTTCATTGGAAACTCTGGAAAAATCGTTGGTAGAGAACTGGTTCTGGGCTGCACAGTCTCTTCTTCCTAATCTTTACTTCGAAACTTAAAACAGCTAGCACTCAGTCTGACTTCCGTATTGATAGACATCGTCAGCTTGTAAAAGTGTTAATTTAACGAAAGCATTGCCCTATACATAATCTCCGAGTGAAAAGAAACATTATAAAGATCGATTATCTGCTGTATGGATACTGTCAACTGTAAACGTTTGATTCGGTTACACTTTCATTTCATTCCTATCCAATCTATTAGTACATTCTAGAAGATACATCATCTGATACTAAGACTGTTTTGCTGGAGTAAACAATGTGCGAACTTTGTATGAATGAATGTGTATTACATTACATCAGTGTTTTCCAAACTGTGTTCTGCGGAACCTTAGTGTTCCGCGAAGCCTGAATAAGTGTTCCACGAACTACTGGAATAATTAACTAGTAGGCCACTAGGTGGATTAATCTCTCTTCAAAATAAGTAAAGTGTTCCGTCAAATATTCAAAATGTGAAACTCGCAGTGGTATGAATAATGTTTAAATTACATTGCATTACATGAAAAATTATTGTATGTATTTAAAATAGCTTTCTATATCTTACATAACTCTTCGCTGTCTTTGATAATGTCAACATAGAGATCTTGGAAATAGTGTAACTCTATACAGAGTGAGGAGACAACGCTAGTATGTTAGCTGGTTGGGTTGGGTCGCACGAACTTAAACCATGTTATCAGTCACACTAAAGTATCGTCAGTGTGCCAGTCAAGGAAAACTTAAAAGCGTTTGACCAACGCGTTGAATGGACGTCTGAGCTCAACGTATTACAAAGTCTGAAAAGTGATTTATGGGACGTGGTTGTCCAGTGGTAAAGTCTTTGACTTCTAACTCAAGTGAAAACCTGGACATTTTCCCCCAGACTTTAAAGACGCTTCTGAGTCCACGCAGCTCAAATGAGCATTTGATATAAATTATGAAAGTAAGGGCAGTTGGGACTTTTTCACTAGAGGATCCAGAACTATATTGTACCGTTTTGTACACAAACTATGTGATTTTTCTACAAACATTTGCCCGACCCTCTCTTCGGAAGGGGGGAGTCTGTACAGTGGATGCAAATTATAAACAACATCAATATATAAAACAACATGAACTCATATCCTCAAAAACACATTTGATCACTCAACAGATCTGTGAATAGTCCCTCACATTCTAGACCAACGTCTAGAGGAATCTACTGTGTCATCTAAACACGCACACGTAGGGAATCATAACAGCCATTGCTGTCTCGAAAACAAACAAAAAAATAGCTCTATCTTTTTTATTCTAAGCATTAGTCTATTTTTGCCTTCGACCGGACGGACGGACAGACATTCCACACAAAACTAATAACGCCTTTTCCCCTTTCGAGGGCCGCTAAAAATTTACTTCAGGAAAAAAGAAAATATGCATTTAAAAATCCAAAATTTTTATTTCAGTGCAATCTCTATTTATTCTTCATGTGTAGAATGCGGCCTTTTTGGGGAAATATTAACAAAAAATAAATAGAAAGTTTACTGGGTTTTTTTTCTTCCCCAGACCAAAAGTGGGAAGATGTTCTGATCACATCACAAACCTAGTTTTTTATTTTCATCGATTAAACATTGAAATGAAAATTGCTTGAATATATTGCGCACAGGCGCATCAAATGGCAGTGCACTAAAATAAAAGACGCTTAAAGATGTTCTTTAGCTTATCTATATGAAAGTAACTCGATCTCGGTAGACAAGTCTAATATCCTACTATTCCCTTAGGCTACAGACAATTTCAGGACAGGAAATTTCGTACACCGTTCCAGCTTGTAAAAAGTGCACACACACACACACACACACAAACGCGCGCGCACACAACTACTCACACAAGAAATAAACACTAGCTCCTGGAAACGTGTTTATATGCCATGTCATCGAGATGTCATCAGATATACAAGCACACTTCCTGGACATCAAAATGTCAGGCAGTACAAAGAAAATTACAAGAGCGTCACCCTAGAGTGGGCAACCAGCTTCTGTGTAGTATCTCCAGCATCGGAGCTGTTCTGTATAAGCACCCTTACGGTGTGCAATTAGTGGTTTGTAAGTCTTCGTTAATAATCTATAATGACTAACTAAACAAAAGAAGGACGGAATACTTTGAAAACAACTATCTTGTGTTCATCAGAAAATAAAACGGAGGATGGCTTCAAAGGCGCGGTGGCTGAGTGGTAAAGCGCTTAGCGTCTGAACCGGGGGTCCCGGGTTTGAATCCTGGTGAAGTCTGGGATTTTTTATATTGGGATTGTTTAGGGTGCCTCTGAGTCCAGCCAGTTCTAATGGGTACCTTGTTGATGTCCAAGGGCTGAGCCGAAGGCTCTTCGAGCCCTAAGTTTGAAAAGTTTTGACCTTTACATCATCTGCCCTGTCTGCATGGTCTTTACTTATGGTTCCAAAGAGAAGTTTAATAAGATGTGGACTGATACAGGTTTCTTACACAGAGGTCATAAAAATGTCCCTCTAAGTTTAAAAGAAGGTTTCTCGCTGATTTTGTGCACACTGTAAAACTCGATGTGTCCCGGCTTTACTCTGTTTGAACCCATTTAGGACCCTATGACCAACAATAAGGATTTTACCCATGGCCAGGAATGAGAGATGGGCTCTTCACCGACCCCTCTTTCCGGGGGTTTCTAATAAACTGGATCAGGGGTTCTCAACCTGTGGGAGCGACCAACTTGGAGGTCGAATGACTATTTTCCAGACTTCTTCACAGAGAGCTCATCATATTGCCAGATTGTCAGCCAGTGTCTCAAAACCATTTACTCTACTTTATAGTTAAACTATTAATAGCAAAAACGCGTAAAACTCTTTCCCTAGCAAATGATGGGGTGGCCTTCTCATTTAGGGAACAGCTTTTGGTAATGAAGCGATAAAGCATATTAGTTTTGCATCTTCACATAGTCAAGATAATTGAATTTGTGCCGCCTCCTTAACATTATCGACACCTGACGAGGGAAAAAGAACATTTCCAAGACATTTTCATCTAAGAAAAAACACCTGTTGACGCTAACAATAAAGCTTTGCCAAAATGTCTGGATCTACTTTGTATGAAGAACTCACACAACTTTTAGTCAACATTGACCTTGCGACTTTTTGAAGTTATAGTAGTACGAATATATTTTTAATTTTCTTAAATGAAAGCAAATCTAATAATAGCTATGATTTTGATTGCTCTGATTAACTTAATTATGATTATTCTATATAAGGTTGTTAAAGTAAATAGACACATAAAGCATCAGATGTGACAAAATAAACATGTCACTATTGGGTCTCCATAGTCGCGTTATTAAATGTTGCACTTATCCTTAAATCTTCGAAATCGAACACAATGCTTATAAGTACATGTAAATAAATTAATAATAAATTCTTATTAATAAATAAAGTCCGAAGATTGGTGAGGAGTGCAGTAGTTCTCGTGGCTACTCAGCCCCAGCTAAGACCTACATAATTAGCCACACCAACGCAGACATAACCATTATCTTCCAGTGGTTGATTCAGATTCTCATTTCGTCGTCAATGTCTTCACCTGACAGAAGAGAACAGCTCGTTACAAGCCGCTACAGAACGAGACAGCTGGAGGTCATTTACAAGGCCGCAGGATACACATTTGAGATTTATAAAAAGCTTCAGATCAGTATCTTTACACAGCTATACTATTAGCATAAAACTTTATCAAACAAAGACCACTATAGAGTCACAAATATGTCATTGACACCTTTAAGTTAATTTTAATGTTTACGACCTCTGCTCAGCAAATGTTAAGGTAAGGTATTTTGTTACATCATCAACAACTTGTCAGATGATGAACTCGATGTCATGACAGACAAGATGAAGTAGAACCCTGCGCTCGATAAGTGACATCACACACAACCACCAACAAAAAAAAATTAAAAGGAGCTCACGCAATAACAGCAATTAAAACACCTGTTTCGTTTCGTGTTGCTTTCCTACAGCGTTTTTTTTTTGTGTGTACTTTTTCTGTCTGTATGAACTCCATCACTTACAGCGCGGGCTCTTAACATTCTGGAGTTCATTTCTTTCAAACACCTTTCTCCAGATCTAGAGTTCGAGTGGGGGGGGGGGGAGTGTGAAACTTTTGTGCACAATGGGGCACATGAGATGTGGAAAACGATACTTTAAGCCTTATCTTTGGATCACTGTATTGATTTTATTTTATTTTAGGTGCTTTTTCTTTTTCTCTCAACCCCTGTCCGTGCATTCTTAAGTTGAAGGCGTAGACATAAGAAACTCGGGCACTCTTAAACCTACAAATCTCTTTTAGAGATACCCCCCACCCCTGCCTTTTTTTTCTATTCCTTTTTCACGTTTCACTTAACACTGTCCCCCCTCCTCCCCATATTTAGACATTTTTATTTCAACTTTTGTATTTTCCCTCCTCCTCATCCAACGCCATTTGCCCCCCTCCCCGTCCCTCCTAGCACCGCTTCCCCCCTCTCCCCTGAAGTGTTCCCAGATGTTCTGTCGGAAGTGTTAGAGCTTCCGTGTCCTTGGCGGAGTAATCAGGAGGCATAAACATCATGCTGCCTACATGGGGAGTGGGGGGGGGGGTTTGAAAGGAAAGGAGGAACGGAGTCTGATAGAGAAAGGGTGGGGGGGGGGGTGAGTGTGATGGCGGAGTTTAACATTCCATTAGAGCGTGTGAATTGACTTTGAATAAAATGTAGAAAAAAATATATTTTAAGGAAACTTGTACCTGTTCAGAAAAGTTCAGTAAGACAACAAGTAAGTCCGAAGATCGTGTTACCAGATGAAATGTGAACACAACTAGACCAACTGACTTTGGCTGAAACAAAGGAACAAGAAATTAATTGGTCGAAATGATATCTGTGTCATCTTTAAGAAAAAAAACAACACTTAACTTGTAGGCAGAGAGTGAACCTTGTGAATTAAAGACAGCCAATATCCACTTGAGCAACTGTGATTATAGGGTATACTATCGAGACCAAATCGTTATAGAGGGCCTGAACACTGACCTGCAACGTTGTAACCTGTGGGCAGTTTAAGCCAATTGCTCGTTGCCACGTCGTAGGTCTGTACGACGTTGCAATGAGTTATTGTTCTTCAATGCTCTAATGCTGTGACGTTGCAGGTTAAGGTTGAGGCCTTCTATAACGATATGATCTTGATTTGATCGCTTTCTATAGGGGACACAGAGAAATATCAACACCACACAAGTGGTAGGCATTTATAGGGGACACAGAGAAACATCCACACCACACAAGTGGTAGGCATTTATAGAGGACACAGAGAAACATCAACACCACACAGGTGGTAGGCATTTATAGGGGACACAGAGAAACATCAATACCGCCACACAAGTGGTAGGCATTGAAAGGACGGTAGGAAGGTGCCAATCTGTGTACATCTTCGTCTCATGGGAAACAAAACTTGAGATTTACTATCTGCCAATTGTAGTACCTATACGCAAAGGTGTTTCTTCATCTTAAGTAGATAAAAATATGCATCGATCTGTTGGTTTAAGAATAGGATAATTCAATGAATTACTTTCTCAAAGAGTGAAAAGTCGATATAATAAAAAAAAATAGGACAATAGCGTGTGGTATTTAAATAAAGTAAAATACGGTATAGCTTTATAGAAATGTTTTGTACTAGGGAGTGGTTCAGGAAAATTTGTTCTGTTTTAAAAATAGAATAATTCTTATATTTTGCAAGAAAATATTCATGCATAATATTGAGGTCGTTTGGACATAGTGTCTTAGACCATCCCTTAAATCAAAAACTAGACTTACTAACGAAGTTCAGAGCCAGAGGCCATGCCAGACATTTCCAAGAAATGTTATGATTTATAATACCCTGACAACATTATGAGCACAAAGGGAGACAACTTTAATATATACTTAGGCCTAACCAGATTGTCACACCTAGCGTGAGCTTATGTATATCAATAGAAATATCTTTACATTCTTTTTTTTTCTCACAGCCTCCACCTCCCCCCCGAAAGGTGAGCTACCCACAGGAGATAATACTATTTTTTAACATAGAACAGCATGAGATGCCGTTAGAAAATACAAATATAGATAGAACATGAGTTATCGACCCTTTGTTTCTTTTTACAACGAGCAATCCACCCAATTCTAAGTAACACCCCCCCCCCCCATTTCGCCTAAACATTTTTTCCTATGAAAGTTTACTCGAGAGTTCCATGGGACGAAAAGCCAACAAACCATTACAGTTTATTAAAAGACACTTTTACAAAGCAAACAACAGCATAAAAGGTTACACGTTTTATAATCTTTGTTGTCAATATTAGAATATGTGTCCTCTAGGACCACTTACCACCTGAAAACATCAAGAAACTAGAACAGACGACTATCCATATTTGACTAGAGTAACAACATGAGTAAAATCACTAAATTTAGAGGCACTTCAGGACAAAATAATAAAAAGTAAAGTAGTAATACTACATAAAAGATTGAGCCCTAATCTACAAATACAAAGATAAGACCTAATAATTCATATTTCCCCTTTCAGACCTTTAGATTTATAAGGCAGATAATGTTCATGTCGTCTGTTTCTGTGGTCAACGGTTAACGAACAGGGTAGCACAACGATCAACCACCTTTACTTTCCACAACTAAAATCAGGTACCCATTAGAGTTCAGTTGACTCAGAGGCGCCCTAAAAATCATGCACAAAGATAAAGGCACATTTCTTATTCCATATGCTATAACAAATTTACAGTTGCTCCTTCTTTTTTAATGCTTTTAAAGCATGGAATGGACTAGACATGGAAAGGACTGAACATGGACATGGCATGAACTGGACATGGCATGGACTGGACATGGAATGGACTGGACATGGAATGGACTGGACATGGAATGGACTGGACATGGAATGGACTGGACATGGAATGGACTGGACATGGAATAGACTGGACATGGAATGGACTGGACATGGAATGGACTGGACATGGAATGGACTGGACATGGAATGGACTGTCTGAATAAACTTTGAAAACAAAAGACTCGTCAGATTTAAGTCACTGATTAACAAGCATGACTAGATTAACACATGGACCATGGATACGCACAGGACTTAATTATCTTCTCTTTTAAAGTAAGGTCTGTAATGAAAAAGATAAGATAAGATAAGATAAGAGATTACAGTGCGCAGTGCATCCCAATTATCCCTCTAAAGCACTTAGAAAGAATTCTCTCAATGGACAGGCGTGGACCGAAGCTCTTCACCCATAGTCCTTTCTTAAGGGTTCCAAAATGTATGTGATTATGACTGGGTTGGTTTACACCATATGCGTAGCGCGATGTTCCCCCCCCCCCCCCCCCCCCCCAGTCTTTCAATGCACACTACGGGATATTCTTCATATATTCCATAATTTCCATTACGTGGCCTCCTCAAACCATGGCGGGACTGCCACTCCAGTTTATGTTATCTGATGACGGCACCCTTGTGAAACGGCGTGGCGGTTTCTGTTGGATCGTTCATTCTCACTACTGATGGTTGTTTCTGTTAATTAGTTCATCCTTAAAAGATTACGGGCACGACATGGCCTAATTTGTGCCGATGTGCCCAAACTCAAAACTCAAACTCAATTAGTTCATCTCTATACTACCTGTGGAAAGTCAGAATAAGATTGGCTGTGGGTTTTATACATTTACATTTGTAAGTCGGGAGACAAGGTTGTGATCATTACAAACCTGATATCAACTCTGTCTGTCTGTGTGTCTGTCTGGTTCAAATTCTTGAATCAAGATGAAACTGTGCACAATTATTCATTACCCCTAACTAAACATGAATCAATAAAAAAAATACAATTTTTTTATCAATTAGTTCGTAATTAATTATCTTTGTTTTTGTAATTAAATAAATAGGATTTTTTCCCCCTAATTCAAGCCTTATTATATATGAAAATATTCAGCAGGCTAAGGGGATATAACATGAATTAGTTAAGGGGTGATAAGCCATGTGTAGTGTAAAGAGTTAAATAATAGGAATTTAAAAGTAGCTAGAGCGAAATAAAATAATTAAATATAAGTGTAAAGATTATATTTAAAATTGTAATTTATTAAACAGAAAAATAAAATAAAACAAACGTATCCCAGGAAACATACTACAAGAGATTTTTTTCCTTGTTTTATAATGATAATAATAATAATCTATTTTATTCCATAAAAAAAAATAATAATAATACTAATATTAATAATATTATTTGTGGTACAGCCCATAGTAATAATAATAATAGTAATAATAATAATAATAATAATAATAATAATAATAATAATAATAATAATAATAATAATAATAATAATAATAACAATAATAGTAACAATAATAATTATAATGATGATAATAAAAGAAAAGGCTGCTACCATTATTGACATCGCGTACCACTATCTCATAATTTAAAAAAAAAATGAGCTGGAAAAACAAAGAAAATATGGGAACCTTGGCTTGGAGATTAAGCGTTTTTGGAAATTATCCAAAATAACAATATACCCAATTGTCATATCCACCGAGGGAATAATAACAACTGACCTCACAGATACCTTCAAGGCCTTGGCATTTCTAGGAACATTCTCATTGCCTGTCAGAGGGCGGTACTTCTGCAGACCTGCCACATCACCAGAAAATTCCTCGGTGGAAACTGATAAAGGGACTACGATGAATTTTGTTTCCCTTTAACGAAACTCGACCCTGGCTTCGCCAGATAATGAATACTCGCTCTTTTATAATAATAATAATCTTTATTGTCCGTATGTGGATTTGTCTTACAATTTGTGCATTACACCAAACAAAAAATATCATAACTATAAGAAACCAAAATGTACATTCACACCAGACTCACTCATAATTTGACATGTGACAAAGTTTATACCAGATCGTTCTTATTTAATGATTTGATTGCCAGGGGAACAAAAGAGTGTTTGTGTCTGTTTGTCTTTGCTATCGGTGTCTTGTATCTTTTTTGTGATGGTAAAATCACAAAATTCTGACACAAAGGGTGATTCTTTATTTCGACGATCTTGTTAGCTTTTTTATAGATGTTTGTCTCAAACAACTGCCCAAATGGGGTTTGTTTTTTGCCAATGATTTTACCAGCAGCATTTAGGATTCTCTAAAGTTTATTCTTATTTTTAATGCTAAGATTGCCATACCAGGCAGTGATATTGAAACTTAAAATATTGCAGATATGAGCGTGATAGAACATAGCCAAGGCCTTTTCGCTAACATTAAACGAGGACAGTTTTCTTAGTAATCGTAATCTTTGCTGCCCTTTTTTGCTGATATAATCAGTATTTGCAGTAAAATTTAGTTTATTGTCTAGAATAGTACCAAGGTATTTAAAGGTTTGCACGATTTCAATAGGAAATATATTTCACAATTTGTACATTACACCTAACTAAACATTGCTAGTTTGTTCTTTTTATTGAACAAATACAGTGACCTGATTACCTACTATTATTGATTTTTACTCAAATGTAAAATGATTGTCAATTCTATTATAAAATTCCACTGTTTATGACATTTATTCAAATGTTATTGCAAATTTTACAATGATATTTAGTTAAAATTAAAAACAGACTTAACATCACCTGAATAGGTTTCTTTTGTTATACTTTAAGACAAAAGTGGTATAAGGTTGTGCTCTGACATTTAGACCCAAACTACCATCTAGACGTGTCTAGGCATGTTTGGGCAGATATCTAGAGATTTTAATATAATTATCTATTACGATGTGTCTGCTTTTGCCAAGGTATATATATTTTTTAAACATGGTTGTCATCCCCAAAATGGTTTCACCCGATGTGACCGTACCCTTCGCACCCTATAGTGACGCTACTGCTCCCAGATATGTACCTCTCCCCAACAATTTCGATTAATATATTGGAGTAGACGGGCTAGGAAATCTTTTAAAAAGTAGCCCGCACGGGTAACCAGTAACGTCTTTCGGGGGTCGCTAAAAAAAGCAAAATGTACATTCACACCAGACTCACTCATAATTTACATGTGAAAAGTTTATATCAAGTTGTTTCTATTTCTGGCTGTCTATCTTCTTGCGTGTCTGATGGTTTACTTAAAGTTTTTAAGTATTATTACTTTTAACTTATGTTTGTTGCAGCCTTCTCAGGTAAAGCAGCGAGAACTTTCCACATGGGATACCCTAATTGTTTATATGCTTTCTTTGACAGTGTATACACGTTGTCATTTTTTTTTGTTATGTAGGCCATTTAATGGTAATTACAAAAGTTAAATCACTGAAGGATGAATATTTATAATTTATTGTATAATAACTCTGAAACCAAACTTCGACGGCTATACCCAAACATGAGAAGGGCTTCGGGAGACAACCCTGAGGAAAAATCAGGAGCTGGTGACACTTAATCAGATTGTGTCACATTGTGCTACAGCCTGGCAGAACATACGAAGCTACTGATTCCTTATCTTATCTTATCTTATATAATACAGACGTTACTTCAAAAAAGAAGATGATTACGTCCTACGCGTCATGCATTTAGTCATGCATATTAACCAATGACTTAAATTCTGCCAAGTCACTGGTTTTCCTGGCTAGCAACCCATTCCATGCTCGAATAGCACTAGGGAAGAAGGAGTATTTGTACAAATTTGTCCTAGCATATGGGACGAAAAATGTGCCTTTATCTTTGTGTCTTTCAGATTATTTTATTAAATTTTGTTTTTGTATTTAAAGATTATGGTTCAGTGTTTTATGTATAATTGCTACTTTACTTTTGAGTCTTGGGTCCTGAAGGCTTTCTAAATTTAGTGATTTTACTATAGGTGTTACTCTAGTCAAATGTGAATATTCATTTGTTATGAATCTCACTGCTCTATTTTGTGTTTGTTCCAGTTTCTTAATGTTTTCTTGAGTTGAGGAGTCCCAAACGGAGGATGCATATTCTATTATTGGCCTAACCAAGGTTAACATAACATTTTAGTTTTATGTTCTTATTTGATTTATAGAAATTTCTTTTAATAAATCATAATGCTTTGTTTGATTTTTTAATAGTTTCATCAATATGTGGATTCCATGACAGTTTTTCATTTATTATAACACCTAGGTATTTTGCGTTTTTAGTCTGTGTTACTGGTTTGCCATGAATAAGATAAGTGGAATTAATTTGTTTTAGTTTTTTTGTTACTCTTAACAACTGACATTTTTCTGGGTGGAAAGACATGCTCCAATTTGATTCCCATTTCTGTAATTCATCTAATTCTCTTTAAAATATCTGTGTCTTGTGTTTTTTTTATTGTTCTATATATTATGCAATCGTCTGCAAAAAATCTGACTTTTGTTCCTGAAGTAATGCAATTTGGTAAATCATTTATGTAAATTAAAAATAGTAGTGGACCCAAGACTGTTCCTGAGGTACACCTGAGTTTACTGTTATCGGTGTTGATTTAGAGCCATTTATTATTACAGTTTGTTCTCTCCCTATCAGAAAATCTTTAATCCACTGATGCAGTGGACCATTAATGCCAAAATATTTTAATTTTTTAAGCAAACTATGGTGGTGAACTTTATCAAAAGCCTTAGAAAAATCTAGTAAGATAGCATCTATTTGTTCACTATTATCTAAACCTTTAGAAAAATCATCAATTAATCCTATTAGTTGTGTTTCACATGATCTATATTTCCTAAAGCCATGTTGGTATGGTGTGAGGACATTTTGTTTGTCTAAGTGGTTTATGATGTTGCTACATATTATGTGTTCTAGGATTTTACATGTGATACTGGTAAGTGATACTGGTCTGTAGTTTCCTGGATCAGATTTTTCTCCTTTTTTAAATAGGGGGGTGACATTAGCTTCTTTCCAGTCCTTTGGTACTCTGCCCTGGTTAAGTGAAGCCTGAAAGAGTATTTTGAACACTGGGGCTAGCTCATTGCTTAGTTCTTTGAGTAATCTATCTGGAATACCATCAGGTCCAGACGCTTTATTTGGTTTGGTGTTGGCTAATAGTTTTTGAATTCCATTTTCTTGTACTACTATATCTTCTATGTTGTCTACTTGGTTCAAATTCAGTAATATGTCTTTGTCTCCTGGGGCTGAGAATGCTGATGCAAAGTATTTGTTTAGGATGTTTGCTTTAGTTTCATTAGCATTATGTATTATGTTATGTTCATCTTTTAATGGCGCTATGCCTGTTGTTTCCATTTTCTTAGACTTAATGTATGACTATAGGTTTTTGTTGTTATCTTTAGATATTACATTGTTTATGTATTCACTCCCAGATATGTACCTCTCCCCAACAATTTCGATTAATATATTGGAGTAGACGGGCTAGGAAATCTTTTAAAAAGTAGCCCGCCCGGGTAATGTGATTCCAAACTGTATCGGATACTCCATTCCTCTGATCATACTGTATCGGATACCCCGTTCCTTCGGTCACACTGTATCCGCTACTTTGGTCAAAATCAGATGCGTGAAAATGGGGGTGGGTGGTGTAATGTCGTGTGGGTAACATCGATCCGACCATAACTACAGGATTTATCTCTTTTGTTTAAGAAATGAATTAAAGTAATACCGACTATAATAGTGGAATAGTCCAGTGCGAACAAAATATAACTTAAAGATATTTTAATATCAAAAGTTTAGATAATTAAATGGGTAAACACAATTTGAATTCTCTGTAACGTACTAATCACAAAATAAAAACCAATGTGGTAAAGTTTAAAAAAAAAAAAAAAAAAACAAGTTAAAAAGTTGTTTCAGCAACAAGCAAAAAATTTCAACTCAATATCGTAGGCCACATGCAATACCACAGAACTTTAGTAATAGTAGCCTTTGGCCATTTTAAGGGATATAAGCGTGAAAATGGGTAAAGTAATATTTTATTTAGCATTACTTCCCCTATTTCATATAATATATTATTGCATTAAAGCTATCTGTATATATAATTCTCTACGCCTGGTCAACCATGCGGGATACTACCCACGCACACTATGATTGGACAGGCTACATGAGGCTCTTTATGGTGGATATTAAATATATTAACATACAATAATTAATAAACTTCTTGAGCCCTTGAATTCACTCTTATAATAGTAGGTCTACATCTATTATAATAACATATGGACTCGAGATCTAGACCTAAATTTATGTTGGCCTATAAGCATATGTTTCTATTAAAAAAATGGATTTAGACGATTAGCTATTTTGCTAGCTCCATTCATACTATTTTTACATTCACGCATTCGCTTTCTTATAACATTATTATTTCGTTTGATTGTCTCCAAAACACTCTCAGTTACTTTATCGACAGTGATACGCAAATTATGACCACCGAGTCGAGGGCAAAATCTGGTTAGTTAATAATAAACTGTCTAGTTTAGTGACGCTTACACTCAAGCCAAAAACGGATAATATATTGGATGTCGATCTTCTGGGCCTAAAAAGGATAAGACAAGCAGTAAACAGGTGAACATTAACCGTCTAACACGACAGGAAAGTCGTTCACCATACGGCCTGCAGGATGTACGTGCAAGTACATGCACGTATTAAATCCAGCGCATTTTCGCGTGGAGACCAAACCATTGCGGACCTCATCGGAGATGGTGGTACAGTATAGGAACATGATTGTTATTATCCTTAATTGCCAAAAAGTTACCTGCAACGGTGTTAAATGATATGACGACATGTATGCGGGGTGATGGTAGGTACTACGATACTATGTTCAGAGATGGTTGTTGCTAGGATGCTGTGTGCTATAAAGCTTTGTGCTTTGATGCTGTGTGCTTTGATGCTGTGTGCAAGATGCTGTGTGCAAGATGCTGTGTACTTTGATGCTGTGTGCTATGATGCTGTGTGCTATGATGCTGTGTGCTTTGAGGCTGTGTGCTATGATGCTGTGTACTATGATGCTGTGCGCTTTGATGATGTGTGCTATGATGCTGTGTGCTTTGATGCTGTGTGCTATGATGCTGTGTGCTAAGATGCTGTGTGCTTTGATGCTGTGTGCTCTAAAGCTATGCGACCTGAAGGTTCTCGCTATGATGTTATATGCAATGCTGGTATATACTCTGCAAGAGTTGCCTGCTCGTGAAAACATCAGCTTGGGAAGAGGGGTAGCTGGAAACAAAAACATTTCCTCCAGTGGACTATCACAGCAGGCTCTAACGAACAGACATTGCAGGTAGGGAAGATGAAAGAAAGGATTCGTAAAACTTCATACCCGCATCGTTACTTAACGGGCCGTACGCTTGCGTTGACTGCTCTTTGACGGTTGGGGGTACATTATTGGAACACGAAAGAATCTCTTGCGTGCCAGGCTTTCAGCCTCACTGGGACAAAGAAATTCAGGTTATGCTCAAGAAGCCGTGTCTTGCAATAAACAGATGTGAGTTAATGATCATAGGTAGATCAGTCATTCCTGGCCTCTGGATAAGAGCCTTCCCTTTAAGCCAAGGTCATAACAGAGCTAGCTATGTGCTATGATATTACTTATACCTATCCCTTAGTCCAGGGGTGGGCAAATTATGACCCGCGGGCCACATGCGGCCCGTCTAAGTGTTTTATTGACCTGCGGACACCTAGAGAAATCAGGTGTGCTCACACATTAAACAAATATAAAAATGCAAGTATATCAAAAATAAATAATGGTAAATATGTATAGAAATTATTGAAACTTTGGATTCGTATCACTTATAATGAAGAGGCTAAAGAAACATTGTCTCTAAACGTCATTCTAAAAAGTTTTAAGTAAACGAAGATTATTTTAAATGGCAATAATTCAAAGAATTCCAAGACACAAGTTTAGGCCAGTATTTATTCAATGCTATGAAAAACTGTTTGAAAGAGTTGGGTTGGCTTGTAAAAGATGGCAAGGGTAACAACTGACAGAGCCCGAGCTTTGACTATGAAAATAAAGAACAATTCCAACCATCTATATATATAATTCTCTTCTTCCCTCAATAGTTTAAACGAGTAGTAAAGAGTAAAGGAAAGATCACTCTGCGAATAGTCCACGAGAAAACAAAAGGGGGGGGGGGGGAAGAGAACACGTAGTCACAAAATAGCAGGGCAGGACCGTTGCAATATCACTCTTTTTTTTTTATTTCTACTTCACGTTAAAAAAAAAGGGGAGGGGGAGGAGTAATCTACTCTGTAGTAACTATCGAAGCGACAGAGCACGCTCAAGAGTTTGGACACAATGGAAAGATCCCTCTTATTTTTGCAACTAGGACGGAGGGAGTCATCCTAGGTAAGTTAAGAGTGAAAAAAAAATGCAATTTTCGTCTGTGTTTTTCAGGAGAGTGGCATGAGTTTTGAAAAGATTTTAATAATTTCCGGATATTTCCAGGACTGTTTGGTATATTTTGCAAAGTCAGGAGGTTTCCAGAACCTCCTGTTAAATCGACAGGAGGCCGCGGAAAATCTGTTATAAGTTATAAAATGGTTTATTTAATAATTTATACACCAAAAATTAGCGCGGGTCCTATAAAAGTGCTAGGCCCACTGCGGTCGAATAGGTTGTAGTAAACTAAGGTTGACCCTGCAAAATAGCGGCGTTATCTACTCCGCCGGTCGACTAGTAAACTCATAACAGGAAAGTTTACACAAACCTGCATTGACTATCATATACCAACGAACAAAACATACCATAATGCTCACATCATTTGGCATAGGGCAGGCCCTATGTATAGGCAAACTATGCAGCTGCCTAGGGCCCACGATTGTTGGGGGTCTTACACAATGGCGTCCTACTATATTTTAGAGAAGAAATAGCGAAACTTATCTTTAATGTTATTGTTGAAGTACACCAGGTTTAAATAAATTGCATACCTTTAGTTTTTTTGCTGTTAATTTTTAATGTTCTTTTTTTTGGGGGGGGGGGGCTATGGCCGGCTCTGACTGGCAGTACCGAAAAGTGATTGAAGATTAGGAAACAAAACATTCCGATGTTCGGTATCACAATGGTATCCGTATTTTTTGTTGTCTTCCCATCGCTTTACTTGTCAGCATCTTCTTATTCCTGGTACTGTTCCCTGAAGGAAGGTCTTTGCGATCCCCGAAGACCTTGTAATATGGCAATAGATTTTTATCTTGCGTTTTTTTTTCTACGATGGTAAGCAGGTCATCGTGGGGTAAAATCGCTGCAGTAACCCTGTCTCTAATCTCTTGGTTTGTGATGCGGTCTATAAAAGCTATGATGTATATGCCGTAAATGAAATTTTCATCCATGACAAAATAAACCTTTTCCAAAGAAAGTGTATATGAACTATTGCTCATCTGTGTGTCCTACAAAGCTGTTGAATGGCTTGCACAATGACTCTTGCACTTCTTAGATTGTATAACAAATGCTATCCCAATGTACTAGTGAGGAATTGCTGAACTGTCGCTCATGATCAGAACGAACGTTGCAGGATTAATTAATTCATCTTATTACTGTACCGCTAAGTGCAATGTGTCTGTCCACCAGAATTATGCTCGGTTCATTTGGTTTTGCACTTGGCGCTCTATCTACCTCGTAGCAATCACATCTGATTAGTTCCTGTCCATTAAACACATTTAGTCTGATGTTGGTTGAGAAAACTTCTGCCTTTGATCTCAGAAATACATTTAGTTCAAAGATTGTTTTTTTCCTTTGAAGGGACACAACTTATTTTTTTATTAAATTCTTTGGCTTTAAATACTTACTTCCCTTTTAAAAAATACAAATAAAACTTTACTAATACAGTAGTAATGCTCTTACTTTTCAAATAATAAGGTTATATCAATTTAGAGAGCGGTCAGACTATATCAACTCCACTTATTGATCAGGGAACATGAAAAGGACCAAGATACCTGTGTGTAGTTCCTGAATGAACTTTTTATGTTGTGTCTGTTGTATTTATGCGTATGTTTCTCATGAGTTATCTTTATATGAGAAAAGAGTCCTTGCAATCACAACAAATTTCCAAAAGGATCAATAAAAGCAGTTTTCATCTTAGTTTTAATCGCCGTTCTTTGGTTACAATCCCGATTTGGCCACAATTTAATGTGATACTGGAAATGCAAATATTGAGACTACATCAGTTCAATCTAATAAAATGATGTTTTTGTTTCTATTTCGGTACTACCGACATAGTCATATCTGAATAGTGTTATAAATATAAATTATAAATGTTTTTTTGTTTTGATAAAGCCTCTTTTCATAAAGGAAAATTTAAATTATATTTTAAAAAAATAAAATTACTGCCCGCGGTATTTATTACAGGAAGGGAATAGAACTCAAAGAAGAATCTGAATACACCAAAAGACCAATACACTTGGCAGTACATGTAGAATAGAAAAGCTAACAGCCACATCATGTTTCTAATTAGGATAATTGTTGGATTTGTCCATGGCACTACCACTGATGGTGCCTTAAAGTTTAAGTACATTCACACACACACACACACACACTAGCTCGCAACAACCTATCTACCAGCACCATTAAACACACACACTCACACACCATTATGACAAAGGCTAATACCAATGATCGTGGGTCAACTCTTTTGGGGCTGGACACAACAATTGGCCTCCTCCATTAGATTTCCTCTCCCTCCACCTTCCTCCAACCCATCCCCTCCCTTTGCCTACTCGATTAACACCATGGAAGCAAAAGCGGATGGTGGAGTATTAGAGGAAGGGGGGGACCTGGATGATTTTTAGGAGGAAGTGTCCCTTCTACATGGAAGTCGGATTAATTTGACGTCATTGGCGGCGCGTCTTACTCTTTGCCTTGAGCGCCTGGAAAGACAGAAGTCTCTAGCATGGTTGGCTTAGAAACATACACATTTCATTAAGACCCCGCTGGAGGCTTCATTGGAGTTGGTTGATAAAATACTCATTTAAGGAATATTACTTTTGTCATTTTTAATAACTGTTCTAAAAGACATTAAGAAACTTTTACACATATTGTACAGTTTTGTATGGTTTGTCTGTCCGTATGTTCGCCTCCTATTTTCTATAAACGTTTCAGGTGTGATAGTCATGACAATTGACCATAATGAAGTGTTACTTATGCATTAGAATAATTTGAAAGATATTTTCAATTATTTCTACTCTCAGTTGCTTTTATTGTGAATTAATTTTTTTTCCCATTTAAAGTTGATGCTAGCCATGCTTTAATGTCATTTCAATCATCTTTAAAATCTGTAATTATGATTCACCATAAGGTCTTCAACGTCATAGATATTTTTCATCTTTCACCTTCACAGTCCGCCTGAGGTAAACGTCTTTGATAGATCCATTATCTCCCTTTAGCAACCTATACATTCTCTGAGTTGAGTTATTTAGTACACGCTGATTAAAACCCAACTAGGCTCTAACTAAACAAAATCATTATTGAAAACAAAGATTAAAGAATGATTACATGCATTTAATGTTGAATATCTTTGAACTGTATTCTTTTAACAGGGTGAGGAAGATAACAGGAAGATAACAGTCAACTATAGGACAAACAGGCAGTGGCGTAACTAGAGTGGGGGGTCCAAATTGAAAATTCTCCTAGGACACCTAAGTGAGCGTCTGAAATTTGCTTTTCCATTAAATATTACGCCATTATCTCATGTCACGATGTTGAAGGCTAAAAATGCAGGGGCCACTAAAGATGTCAAGCTCCCGTTCACCAAATTTCCTAGCTACGCCACATTAAACAGGCTTACCAACTCATTAGTTCCCTCCTTGATTTCCTTCTCCCTTCTTCCAACCTTTGAACGAGAATGTTTTTATGCACTTGATGGAACAACGTGTACCAAAAAAAATTCTTTCTACAACCAAATTGGATTTGATGCTGTGGGGGGCAGATCTACTCCAGAGTGGGTTTCGGGCTTGGAGACGAAAGGCTCAGGAGAGATCTGAATGGACGGATGTGAGGAAGAGAGCCAGAGTGTCACTGGGATAGATGGATGGACTATTGACCTACACGTTCTTCATAGTCCTAATTGTAAAAAAGAAAGAAATTGACGTCTGGAGGATGAAATAAAGAAATTTAACAAATTTCAATGTTCTAAGCTGACATTGTGCACACATTAACTTACAGCAAAGGTCGTTTAACTATTTTTAAAATGTTTACCGTTATAATACTCAGGGGAACTAACAATGGCATCGTATTTTTCTTTATACTGAGTATTAGCTATACCCCTTCCCCCCAAGCAAAATTTAGACTAATTAGAAAACATAATTAATATTAAGTTTACTGAAGTATTTGAACATATAGTGGAAATTTGGACATGTATTTAATCTTTTTTTATATGAATTTTTTTTTACTGATAATGCTCTGTCCAAGTCTCGATTACAACATACTTTTTTACGAAGCTTATATCAACTCACTCTGTTAGAAAATGTGCATACATAATTGCACCCACACCCAATCTTGGATCAGGTGAAATTTTGCACAATTATTTCTTTTACCTGGCAGCACAATAATTTTCTGTTTTCTCAAAGAAAAGAAATTATACTAGACAGATGTGGTAGTATGCGTTCAATTAGTTCCCTTTATACTTTGTAGATAACTATAAAACCATCTATTTTCATAAGCACTTCCCTGGCACAGTGGTTAGTGTAATGGCATGAGGAGACTTTAGTTACTAAATGCAGTACAAAAGCGATTACGGTAATATTCATACAAATCCCCCCTTCTTTCTCTCCCCACCTCTTTCCAACTGGTCCTGATAGAATCATGTCGTATTGTGAAAGATAAAAGCATGACATTGCGCTAAACACAACTATTGGTGAAAATATTTGTAATCGCTTGGATTTAATATGGCTAGTCTAAATCTATTACAACTTTAATTACATGACTGATCTAAACCAATTGATACAGCTGCGCTTAATATAGCTTTGTTTTTAAAAAAGTATTTGTTTTATTTTTCTTGTTCTGGTTTCCACCTTTACACTCAATATCATATGAATTTTAAAAAATATCATAGACAGTCTACATGATAACACTGGACAGTCATCTCTTTCTTTATGGTATCTTGCAAAAAAAAAAAGGCATGAAAGCTAAACGGATGAGTCATGACAAAAGCTGTTTGGTCACAGCTCATCACGGAAGTGCTATCGAGGCTTGGTTTACCTAACTCACGAGTTGGAAGTAGTAGTCGATACTTGCTATTCATTCAAAACTCTGACCAGCTCTTGACACGTTCGTTATATCCTGTTTATGTAGTTACATTTGGAACTTGGGTAAATTTGCAGATAATTACACTGCCGAGTGGATTAGGCTTCGGATACAAGGTGCTGAATGGGATGTACTCTCAAGCGGTTTGCGATCAGAGCAGTCAAAACAATACATTGGAAATCGGAGACACAAAGAAACTCATAGAATACACTTTTTCAGAAATAGACTAACTACTAGATAATGCATTACTGTTTAACCGTTCAATGTTTGTTCTTAAAAGTGGAATAAAAACGTAACAATAGATATTAGAGTACAGGGTAAAAAACAACAACAATGCGATGAAAGAGTGAAGAACAAATATTTGTAAAATAATATTTTTTAGTTAGATGTAGAAAATGCAGGTACATCAATAGCTTGGTTAAGTGGTTATGTTTTTTTGGCTGTGCGGCGGCGTTGTGTGACTCTAATCTCCTAAAGACTTGAAGTCTGTATTACACCTGATGGAGACCAAAGGGGAAGTGTGTGTGTTTGTGTTGCATCGTTTCTAACTAGACTGAGTTGAGACTCAGGAACTAACGTGGATACAGAACACTGATTTAGGCACGACCAGTGAAACCACCAAGAAATACATGAACAGTCAAGAACCTCAATCCGTTTTCTTGGCAATTAAATCATTGAGCAAAATCAAACTTTAGGATGTAAACTTCAAAATGTAATGTTTAAGTTACTGTCATTTTAACGTTTCTGTGTGTGGGTGTATGTGTGGGTGTTTGTGTGTGTGTGTGTGTGTGTGAGATTGTTTGTGTGTGTGAGAGTGAGAGTGTTTGTGTGTTTGTTTGTGTGTGTGTTTGTGAGAGAGTGTTTGTGTGTGTGAGAGAATGATTTTGTTTGTATATGAGTTTGCGTGTGTTTGTGAGAGTGCGTGATTATATGGGTGTTTGTGTGTGTGAGAGTGTGTGTGTGAAAGAGAGTTTGTGTGTGTTTGTGTGTTAGAGAGAGTGTTTGTGTGTGTTTGTGAGAGAGTGTGTGTTTGTGTGAGAGAGTGTTTTGTGTGTGTGAGAGAGAGGAATAGTGTTTGTGTGTGTGTGTTTGTGTGACAGAGAGTGTTTGTGTGTGGGGGGGAGAGAGAGGAATAGTGTTTGTGTGTGTGCGTGCGTGTGTGTGTGTACTTCTAATATATCGGAGGCGAGTGGCTGAGTGGTACAGCGCTACCATTCCAAACCTAGAGTCTCGGGTTCGAAGACTGGGATTTTTAATTCCGAGATCTTTGGGCGCCTCTGAGTTAGACCAGCTCTAATGGGTACCAGACTTTAGTTGGGGAAAAGTCAAGGCGGTTGGCCGTTGTGCTGGTCACATGACACCCTCGTTAACTGTGGCCTACAAAAACAGATAACCTTTAAATCATCTTCCCTATAGATAGCAAGGTCTAAAAGGGGAACTTTACTATAATATATTGTTTGTGTAATGCACAATTGTTGGATAAATTTCCTTCAAGGATTAGTATTATACTTTTGATAATTATTAACATTTATTCATAATTCTGATTTGAGATATTGTTTTAAGGAATGAAATGCGATGCTGTTGGGTTGGGGAGGAGATATCCAACAAAATTCCTGACATAAATATGATGTGCTATACATAATAATAATAATCATTTCATTTCCATAGCGCTGTAAACAAACATCCTCGTGGCTCAAGGCACTAGGAGAAGACAACAAACAGAAAGACGAGAGTTAACTCTTTGACTCCGGAATTACTTCGGAATAATTTTCCACCTTTGGACGGAATTATTTTTTCCGCCATTTCAGAGTGCGCTACTTTGCTTCGATATAACTTGTATAACTTTTTTATTTATTATTGGAAAATAATGAATTTGATATAGAATTAAAGAGAAATGGATGCTCTTTCCATTTCTTATGTTTTCTAGTTTGCAAATCATGTTGTAGTTGTAATTTTGGGTTTTCAATATAAAAATTATAAATGAAAAAAAAGAAAAACTCAGCAACTGACATTGAAAATATCCATCCAAGTGCATGTTATAAGAAATGTAATTGTTCGAATTGAATCCAAAGAGCTTTTTCTCATTTTTATCCTTTTGTTTACAGAACACCATAGAAGAAACAGCAATTGGCACAAAAAATAATAAACTGGAACTAATAATCCAATGTCACTACTTAAACGAAAAAGCCCATAAGAAAAGCAACACTCTTGGAACAAAAAACGTTTACCCTAAAACTAGTCCAACTGTACAGCATATACATATTTATAGTATTTTCTTCTAAAGTTCTTCATGTACTTAGTTTATAAATATACCTTCTAGTTGCGATATTCATGAAAGCAGTCAATATGAATGTGTGGGTTCGACTCCCATCCAGCGCAAACATAAGCCGTTCTCCCTGACCTACAGTGTTTACATACTCTGTCTTTCTTTATAGTTACGGTATAGGTCTCCATTCTCTGAAAATGGATCTTATTCTAGCAGGGGTATTCAATTTAATCCTATGGTCAGCATAGCTATTTATTTTGCTGACAAGACTATCAACAATGTGATTGTCAATGAAAAAAAACAACATTCCAGCTCAATAGATGCAGTGCTGACTAAGTCTAGGTTGACACCCAAATTTCTTGGTGGAACAAATCTGAAATTGATCTGTTTCAGTGCTTAGATGATAGATTTAGAGATATTCGTCTATCTTAGATTTAGATCTAGATAATGTAGAGACAGCTAAACTAGTTCTAGATCTACATCGAACATTAGCTGGGGGTGGAGCAACTTTATCATTACTAGACCTAGCCCTAGGTCTAGATCTATAAATTAATTTACTAGATCTATATAATTAGATTTATCAATATCACCATCAGATGAAACAAAATCACTGTCATCTGAATTATTATACTTCCTCATCAAAGAAATATTTAGATCTACAAAGTTTATATGGCCCTGGTTGAAGCTCCATGTTTAAAAAAACACGCACACAGAAAAAATAAATGTAATCTCTTTACAAACTTCGTACAAAATAAAAACAGGTTAAATGAAGAAAATTTCGGATGTTTAGCAAAGGTAAACAAGTCTAGATAAAAAATTAAGCAATAAAAAACATGAATTGGAGAAATAGAAACGAAAAAATACATTTTAAATAGCCGATGCCCTATGCGTTGGTCCGACCTTTTCCCCCATTTTTAAAATCAACGTCCTGTACGTTGTTCCGGAGCCGTTAAGTAACAAATTAACCTTACAAAGTTTTCAACGGTAAATATTCTTGAATGTGGTGAAGCATGTTGTTTGTCTGATAAGAATGCAAACCGAATAACCAAATCAGTGACCCAAGTGCACAAAATTCCATCATTTATACATCTTATAGATATAGAGCAATTATTTGCTATTAATAACTACTAATTTTTTATTTTTTTTAAAAGATCATTTTAAATCCTGTCCCATCCCCCCCCCCCCTCGCCCCAAGTAAAAAAATGTATAATGTATAAATCTACAAGACTTTATAAAAGTCCGATAATAGGCCTTTAGACTCAAGAAGACGTTTCGCAAAATGTTCGTGAACATAAAATTATTTAACTCTATAATAAATAGGGCCTATGTGCGGAAATACCCTCTGGGGTGTCTGTTCACGACCAAAATTAATTTATAACATAATTTTCAAAATACTATAACGGTCAAACTTAGAGTTTTCCCAGTGTGACCAAATAGTTAGCAATTTTTTCTCAAAAATCTTCATCAACTTCAAATTTCTAGGAAAATCATTAGAGCCGTTTTTTGAGAACCATGTGCAGCCACTCAACCCAGTGCCATGAATGTGCAACCTGAATAATGAGGCACAAATAATACAAGACTATTTGGTAACAATATATAGATATGAATGAAAACACGTATATTTGTTTTATGTAATCTCCCCCCCCCCCCCCCCCAGAAGTTGAAGTTAACTAAGTTCGTACCGATATTATGAAAAATGTGTCCTACGGCACCCCGTACTTCTTCAGATATCTCTATTTTCCGTACTCTTCGACTCCGCGACTGTCACCTGCTAGTGGTGAGCCAGGTAGCACGGGACGGGAAGATGGAATTCAAAGACACGGCGAAACAAGAGTGTCGGGATGGACGAACTAGGTGGGAGTGGAGGAGGGGGGAACACAGATAAATATGAACACATGGAGGGGAAGGGGGTGGGGTGCTGCAATACCAAGCTGCCCATTCCACGTAGGAAGTGGGGGAAAGAGAAGGAGGAGGAACTCAATACTGGTCATCTAGAGAATACGGGGGAAAAAAATCCAATGGCTTGGACCATAGTTCCATTTGTGGTATTAAAAAAAAATCGGTCGTCAGAAGTGGGTGTTGGTGGGTAGCCATGTTTGAGAAACACCATAGCGTAGTGTGGTCTGGAGACAAGAGGCAGACCTAGGTGGATAGCAGTATTCTAGGTGGGATTTTACATATATATATTTTTTCATGCTTCAATTAGTGCATAGATCAACTCTGATTTAAGCTGATACAGTCATCTAGGCATGTAAGGGACATCTCGTTTAACTCTTGTTGGTACATACATTTTAATTCTGTGTGTATATTCTATCAATCTCGTATATTTAATAAATTGTTAACACGTATAAAAAATCGCTTTATGTACATGGCTACGTAAATTATCATTCTGATATTGGTAAATATAAGAGCAATAATCCAATACAAATACAAAATAACGAGTTGTTTTTCTACTAAATACTTAGAAGTTATAGCTTTAAAAAGTCAGCTGATAAAGTGTTTAGTTCACTTCTGTCGAGGCAGTGTAAATATTAGAAGCTGGCCACGGCATTAGGAAACCCACGACAGTATTGTGAGCGACAATTCATTTGATTATAATGTGTTTAGTTGCCTGGTCAAGGAGCGCAGAATTATGTATTGATTTTCTTTTTTCGTTTTGGTTTCTGTGTGTGTAGTGTTACGTCTGTAGACCATCTTCCAATTACACAGCATCTTGTGATGGTACTGTAGAAAAATGTGTGGATATCATGGCTTTGTTTAAGTTATCTGTATTTCTTACGGAAGTGTTGTTTTCCATTGTGAGGACTATATTAGGTGAGATTTGAACTCTCTTTCATGGTTGGTATATGAAACATATTATTGCAAAGAGGATGCAATCTTTGTTTACCTGTTTACACACACACACAAACATACACACACAAATGGTGACGTAAGGTGGGGAGACTGAAATAAGTAAACACCAAATGGAGGCGCGGTGGCTGAGCGGTAAGGCGCTTGGCTTTCCAAACTGGGGACCTAGGTTAAAATCAAACTGGGCTTTTTAATTTCGGGATCTTTTGGTGATTCCGAGTCCACCCAGCTCTCGTGGGTACCTGACATTAGTTGGGAAAAATGTAAAGGTGGTTTGTCGTTGTTCTGGCCACATGACACCCTCGTTAACCGTTGGCCAAAGAAACAGATCATCATCTGCCCTATAGATCACAAGGTCTGAAAGGAGAACTTGACTTTCTCAAACGCTTTTTAAAAGCAATCTTGTGGTTGTAATTTAATTATATTAATTATTTGTGTGTGCGCATGTGTGGAAAACAAGGTGTTCTATGAACAATCGATCCTAAAGCAATGGGTTCGCGTTGCCTCAAGCAGAAATTGTAGGTTGTGCTGGCCAAGTTGCACCCATGCTATGACCAATAGTGGCCTATGAGCAAAGGGCCTTAATCATCCAGTCTACGAGGTATGGGTCTCAGCGTTGCTTCGCGGCACTTTGAAGCTTTTATGAAGCGTGGTCGAGAGGCCAAGTGTGCTTGAACTTGTCTTGGCATGGCTACCTAGAAGGGGGCTCGAGGTTCGACACCCGACTCGGGCAGAGTCGTGTTTACTGAGCGCCTAAAGGCAGCACGGAAAACCAACTCCTAGATACCCCCTCCCCCCCACTGGTCCACAAAAGAGATTGGACCAAAAGCGCTCTGAGCATGCTATAAGCATGAAAGTAGCGCTATATAAAAGCTATAATAATAATAATAGTGTTCCCTTTTCTTTGATTATTTTAATTGCATTTTCAAGGAGCCTTGATCAGTTTGTTACCCATGACATTTGTAACTGAATCAATCCATTCAGCATCGATCTAGTTTTTATTGAAGAAAACAAGAAGACTACTTGGTGGTCTTCTCTTTAAGTTGGCGTCCTATCTGTATTCAAAGTGTTCTCTATGTTAGATGTTTGTAAGTATTTAAAATAACCAAGTATAGCTTTTCAACTCATTGTTTAGTTGTTTTTGCCGATAACGTTTTCGTACGGTCGCTGAGTGATTGGCTTCCGAACCGAAGGGTCCCGGGTTCGAATGCTGGTGAAGACTGGGATTTTTATTTTGGGATCCTTAGAGCGCCTGTGAGTCCACTCAGCTCTTACTTGACATTAGTTGGGGAAAAGTAAGGCTATCTATCTATCTATCTATCTATCTATCTATCTATCTATCTGTCTGTCTGTCTGTCTGTCTGTCTGTCTGTCTGTCTATCTATCTATCTATCTATCTATCTATCTATCTATCTATCTATCTGTCTATCTGTCTATCTGTCTGTCTGTCTGTCTGTCTGTCTGTCTGTCTGTCTGTCTGTCTGTCTGTCTGTCTGTCTGTCTGTCTGTCTGTCTGTCTGTCTGTCTGTCTGTCTGTGAGAGACATTTATAAACCAGACAGCTAATCTTTATCTAAATATCTAATTGATAGTGTGACCTATATACTAACACACATACAAGAAATACTGTCAAACAATTGTCAGTAAACAGAGTCAATAACCAAAGAGAAACCAGAAAGGCAACAAGGTGGCGCAAACATAACAGTTCATAATGACGCCCATAGATGCAACAACATTCTTTCATACAACACACACACACACACACAAATACATGTGGAAATACCCTCAACCAACGCACGGGGGCAACTACACACTCACGTACACATTCGGGGTGGGGGGTAGTGGATGTAATAAGATGAAGAGTTTTGACGTCTGCGGGACAGCATTCGACATTCCAAAACATTGATTTTGAGCATCGACACTTACTTATTGATCTCAGGCGATGGGGAGAGGGGGGGTGGGTGAACGGGAAAGAACATCTACTGAAAGGGAACGCAAATAAACAGAGAGAGACAGAGAAAGAGAGAGAGAGACAGAGAAAGAGAGAGAGAGACAGAGTCAGAGAAAGAGAGAGAGACTCAGTTTATTTACTTGCAGTTAGCGCCGGCCTAGTAACCTGGTCACACTCAATTGGTATTACATCCTCGTTCTTGTGAGCACTTAGTATTGGGACATGCACTATGTCTTAACATCTTGCATTGTTACACACACATCATGTTACCGTCATGTCATACATATGACACACAAAGCCTTACTATTGTGAATTTTTCGCATACACAAAATATTGAAAAATATGCAACATAATATGCACCTAAAGTAAGACAAAAATATCTACAAACACATTGTAAAAAAACCCAACATTGTTTATTAGCGAAAGCGTTATCAGATACCATTTATAAACATCCATTACAATCATATTTTTAATTTTCTTTTTAATTCTTCATAATTTAATAATTGCGAAATGTGAGAACTTATAAATAAAAATAAAACAAAATAAAGCTCACAAAAGAGGTATATAAAACCCAAAGAAAAGAGGTCCAAGGATGACAAAGCTAAAATTGAGTAGAGCCAATGCTGAGGTTTCCTTTAAAAACGAGAAGAAGAAAAAACAATACCAATTTCAATTCGTTTGGAATGTTAGCACATGTTTGAGACATGTGTACATTCTTACTTCTACAAATGAGAACACTAGACCACCGAATGAGCATGAAGCTTGAACAATTTCTGAGCAATGTTCACCTTAATCGTTGTTAAAACATGGAACTTGCTGTTTTGTCTTGTGTGTTTTTGACGATCTCTTCTCCGAATATTCTTTATTAAAAAAGTTAAAAAAAAGAAAAAAGAAAGAATAAAATGTATTTCACCTTTCTAATATTTTTTTTTATCTTTAACAATATACGTGTTGTTGTCAAGGGAAAAAAGAGAGCAACATCAAACTGATAATGGCAAAATGCTCCCATCGACTGGATCTCAAATATGGACAGAAATTCCACATTGAATCATTTCAACTTTTTTTTCTGCTTTTCGAGAATTCCACGTGATATTCCCAAGGAGAACTCGATATAACAAGATTCTACATCATTATATTGCAGATATTTAACCTAAGTCACCTAGGGAGATCAATTTAGATATGTCACCTTTTTAAAATGATCACCATTTGTGAATAGGACTTATTCATACATGGAGGCAAAGCCTTATATGTGTAACTTTTTGGTGTACCCGGTGTACAGAATGATGGAAGTATTTATTAGCAAAGTATTTTCCCAAACTACTTTGTTGCACTCAGAATATCTGATTTTTAACAAAACCCGTAACTGTGGCGTCTGGTGAAAGAAGCTTTTCGCGCCTCAAATAACCAAGAATTACTTGAGGTCGACAAATTCACGAACATAGATTGAACGATTTGGTAATTCTTGCTATTGAAAGTGATCTTTGTAGGAAACAGAATTTTGATGCTATTGAAGGACTTCGTTAGGCTCAATAAGTAAAGTTAATTTTATCGTGAATATGTAGTTAATAAAGAAAGTAAAATGTAAAGACGAATTTGTTTTCAAACACCAAATCTTATATTTCACTTAATATTCTTATATTTACACAGACTGGGCCCCGCGCAATCCGTTTCGCATAGGGCCTCGCTATTGTTAGGGCCGTCCCTGCTTCTCAGCACTGTAGAAAGTCCGTAACTTTTTAAAAATTATTTGGCAACAGTGATCTTTCAATATGGCGTCCATTGAAATATTAATTTTGTCTGGTTTTGGAAAAAACAATCAATCTTCTATTTACATTTTATTGCTTAGGTTTTGTTATATCGCCAAAACATTTCTTCATACCGCTTTTTCTTTTACTCTCTTATTGAATTTATTACTTACAGAACGTAAAACGGATTATTGCGATTAAATGTTTCTTTTGTGAAAATCGCCAAGGTACAAAGCTTCTTAACGTTTCAAATTGCGTGTTTGGTTTGACCAGATTAACACAAACTCCTAGCTTTGAATGAAAAAAAAACAACAAACTACAAGACACATTGACTCTGTAGTTGCGTGTACACTTGATTTTATACAGAAAAAAACCCCATTAGTTTCATCTTTTTCGTGGCCTAGCTTCGTTTTCTAGCCTCGTTTCCATCACACACAACTTTGGTAAATCTAGTTTAATTTAAAGAATAAATCATTTTAGAATTATTACAAATTTTCTTATCAGCTTGGAATTTCTTCATAGGGTCAGAAACAATAACCTCGACACGGATCTCAAAAACGGCTCGAGCGATTTCCTAGAAATAGGGCAGATTTTTATTAAGTCCTATGTGTATCCTCGTGTTAGTATAATCCGTGCATGTTAATTTGACACCTAAACTCTGTAAGGTCATTATTTTTCATTAAAGGCTCAGAGAAGTCATGCTTTACTTTAATGACATGATGGAAGATATATCGTTTACCAATCCTTGTCATTGTGTCTGGAATATGATAAATACATTTATCTTTGTGTCTTTTCTAAAAGGCTTATATCAACATTGTTTGTCGCGTAGAAAGTTTTTACACGCTATTTCTCCCACACCCATTCTCAAATTAAATGGAAACTTTGCAACATTTTTTAATTGGCATAGACAAGACATGAATCAATGAAATACAAAAACCAATAATTAAATTAATTACTCGTAATTAATTATTTTGTTTGATTTTGAATAGGGGAAATAACGTCTACATTATTGAGAAACATAGTTTTAAGTGCTGAGTTCTTTCCCTAAGATAAATTTCGTGTATAATAGTTCTTTTTATATTTTGCTTGTTTAGAAGTGTCTCAAAGTTTTGCTATTTTTAGTAATGGTTTTACTCTAGTTAGATATAAATATTCGTCAGATATAAATCTCATGGCTTTATTTTAAATCTGTTTTACTTTCTTATGTTTTCTTAAGTGGAATTATTTCATTTGCTTACCATTTACTTTGTTTGATAGTTTACATGTCACTGTTTCACATTTATCTATCTATCTATCTATCTATCTATCTATCTATCTATCTATCTATCTATCTATCTATCTATCTATCCATCTATCTATCTATCCTTTCTTGGAACATCTAGTCATACTTCAAAACTTTTCTTCAATTATTAATTAAAAATGTTTTAAATAACTACCTGAACCTGTCATTAATTTGTTATAAAAAATGAGTCCTTCTTAGAGGATAAATATCATCATCATCATCATCCATCCTTGCCACACGTGGTCTCGTCTGGGGCATTGGCCGGATTCCTCCAGGCGTCTCGGTTCTGGGCTAGTGTCTCCAACTGTCCCCACGTCTTGCCCTTAGAGATGGTGGTGGTGGTGGTCCTGGTGTAAGTGATGTTTCTCGTCCTATCCGCTTCCAAATGTCTCTGGCTTTCACCGAAATGTGTAATACACCTTCCAGCTGGAGTTCCCTCTTCTACTAGGTCAGCCACAGCTGTTGATTTGCTGTTTGGTGTTTTTGCAGCTTATAGTTTTTCGACAGGGTTGGGTAGCTAGCACTACTACAAATTGTTCTGATTTTTCAGCCGGGCTTGGGATCGTTCTAGCCGGAGACGCTTAATCAAAAGTGGTTGCTATTCATTTGCCTCTAGTAGCCAGGGCAGCTGTCATAGATACCAGTGCTGTTACCTGTCGTTGACTTGTAGCACCAAAATGCTGGTGGACAACTAAACCGTTGTAGGCGTAAAATATCTTAACCAGGGCTTTTTTTGTGACGGTACGTACCGGTACTGCGTACCGGCACCTTTTTGAAAAAGTTATTATTTTTCTTGTATTTTAACGTATATTATTAATTTTTAGTAGTTAAAAGTTAGGCATTCAACTACTGAGTACTGGCACCTAATCACTGGGTACCGGCACCTATTTTTTTTAAAAAAAAGCACTGATCTTAACCAATAAAACTTTAAAAAGCTTGAATAACTTACTTTTTGCTAACCAAAGTAAATAGAACTGTATTTATAATATAAACTAAATCAATTTGTAACCTATGTTGCATCATTCACAACCAATCGACAACTCTTTCCCACCATCACCATATAAACACACAGACACACACTCCATAACAACCAGTATCCATTTTATGTGTGCGCTACAGCTAACTTTAAAGTTTGCATTTCTTTTCAACGTATACATAGATCATCATGATAGATGTACACTTAGCTCAGGTTCTGACAAGAGTTAAAGAGTTAAAGATTTAAAACGAAATGTCACATTTTTATCTTGAAAACATTTAACTCTAAACGGAAAGCCTTCCGTTTCAGACTTTTGCATTCACATGTTCATATTTCTAGACTCTAGACTCAATCTGATTCTCACTGACAACTTCTATATCTAGTCTTGTAGATGGCGCTACACACGAATCAGAAGCGCTCCAATTATCTCTACATCTAGATCTGCATCTATCAATATCAGCATCGTGTCGTGTCACGATGACTCACTCATTATCAGATATTTTAAGCTCAATCTATTTATAGATCTTGTTTCAAGAGTTATCCCTGACATTCAACAAAATATTAGCCTGAGGACTATTGATGACTGAGCCAAGTACAAATCAAAACAAATGGATCTGTTCAGAATTCAACAGCTTCAACCATTAAGGATGGCGTTCTTGATATTTTGTTGCTCAACCTAAATTAGTCTTTTGTAAAAGACAAACGATATAATATAACGTCAACAGCGCCATTTAAAGTCAACAGTCATTTGAAGTCAACAAAGCCATTTGAAGTCAACAAAACGATTTGAAGTCAACAAAGCCATTTCAAGTCAACAAAACCATTTGGAGTAATCAAAGCCATTTAAAGTCAACAAAGCCATTTGAAGTCAACAAAGCCATTTAAAGTCAACAAAGCCATTTAAAGTCAACAAAGCCAATTGAAGTCAACAAAGCCATTTGAAGTCAACAAAGCCATTTGAAGTCAACAAAGCCATTTGAAGTCAACAAAGCCATTTGAAGTCAACAAAGCCATTTGAATTCAACAAAGCCATTTGAAGTCAACAAAGCCATTTGAAGTCAACAAAGCCATTTGAAGTCAACAAAACCTTTTGAAGTCAACAAAACCATTTGAAATAAAAAAAAAGCCATTTGAAGTCAAAAAAGCCATTTGAATTCAACAAAGCCATTTGAATTCAACAAAGCCATTTGAAGTCAACAAAGCCATTTGAAGTCAACAAAGCCATTTGAAGTCAACAAAGCCATTTGAAGTCAACAAAGCCATTTGAAGTCAACAAAGCCATTTGAAGTCAACAAAGCCACTTGAAGTCAACAAAGCCATTTGAAGTCAACAAAACCATTTGAAGTCAACAAAACCATTTGAAGTCAACAAAACCATTTGAAATAAAAAAAAGCCATTTGAAGTCAAAAAAGCCATTTATCTTCAACAAAGCCATTTGAAGTCAACAAAGCCATTTGAAGTCAACAAAGCCATTTAAAGTCAACAAAGCCATTTGAAGTCAACAAAGCCATTTGAAGTCAACAAAGCCATTTAAAGTCAACAAAGCCATTTGAAGTCAAAAAAGCCATTTGAAGTCAACAAAGCCATTTGAAGTCAACAAAGCCAATTGAAGTCAACAAAGCCATTTGAAGTCAACAAAGCCATTTGAAGTCAACAAAGCCATTTGAAGTCAACAAAGCCATTTGAAGTCAACAAAGCCATTTGAATTCAACAAAGCCATTTGAAGTCAACAAAGCCATTTGAAGTCAACAAAGCCATTTGAAGTCAACAAAACCTTTTGAAGTCAACAAAACCATTTGAAATAAAAAAAAAGCCATTTGAAGTCAAAAAAGCCATTTGAATTCAACAAAGCCATTTGAATTCAACAAAGCCATTTGAAGTCAACAAAGCCATTTGAAGTCAACAAAGCCATTTGAAGTCAACAAAGCCATTTGAAGTCAACAAAGCCATTTGAAGTCAACAAAGCCACTTGAAGTCAACAAAGCCATTTGAAGTCAACAAAACCATTTGAAGTCAACAAAACCATTTGAAGTCAACAAAACCATTTGAAGTCAACAAAACCATTTGAAATAAAAAAAAGCCATTTGAAGTCAAAAAAGCCATTTATCTTCAACAAAGCCATTTGAAGTCAACAAAGCCATTTGAAGTCAACAAAGCCATTTAAAGTCAACAAAGCCATTTAAAGTCAACAAAGCCATTTGAAGTCAACAAAGCCATTTGAAGTCAACAAAGCCATTTGAAGTCAACAAAGCCATTTGAAGTCAACAAAGCCATTTGAAGTCAACAAAGCCATTTGAAGTCAACAAAACCATTTGAAATAAAAAAAAAAGCCATTTGAAGTCAAAAAAGCCATTTGAAGTCAACAAAGCCATTTGAAGTCAACAAAGCCATTTGAAGTCAACAAAGCCATTTGAAGTCAACAAAGCCATTTGAAGTCAACAAGCCATTTGAAGTCAACAAAGCCATTTGAAGTCAACAAAGCCATTTGAAGTCAACAAAGCCATTTGTGAAGTCAATTAAGCCATATGAAGTCAACAATGTTATTTGAAGTCCAAAATGTCTCTCCAAGTCAAAAATGTCACTTGAATTCTATTTTAATTATAATTATTTAATTATATTTAAACTCAACAATGTCATTCGATGTCAACACTTAAAGTAAATAAAGATAGTGCTTTTGATTCCCAAGACTAAGGATGAGTGCAATATTTCCCTGACTTAGCAAAACCAGTTGCGACCTGCATATATTGCGACACCTGATGCAGACAAAGCCGTTATTCATTGGGGTCTAATTACGTTGTTTTCGTTGTCTGGGCCTGCCCTCTGCAAGGGTCTTAGGGTCCCAAATCTATCAAAGCTATCTAGCTAGCTGATTACCTTTATACCAGTGAGCTTGAGTTGATCTTTATAGCGATTCCTGGAAAAAAAAAGGGGGGGGGGTGCATCTCCTGTTCTCCTTTATTCTAGTAAAAAAAAAGTCGCCTTTTGGCTTGCAGTCGTCCCCTATAGGGATAAGTGTCAGACCCAGCAAAGCTGTCCAGTACTAAGTAGTGCTTTTAAACTGTTCACGCTAGCCAGTAGCAGAACATTGTTTACTTTGTGTATGGTGGTATTGCCATCGTATGGAGCGAAGTCTTAATTGAATCAATGAAGTCTGCTAATTATAAACATTAAGTGTTTTTTTTTTAATAAAAAAAAATAAATTTACAAACATAGGAGTTGAATCTATAAATAGCAACGCCTTTTGGTGTATCTGGTGTACAGAATACGGAAGTATTGATATAAGAACTATTTAATAAGCCATATTGTCTTTTGTGTGCCCATTTCAGCATTGTTAGGAATATCATTTGTAATCTCTGTAGACTGGAGCACAACGAAATTCCTAGTATCTAGTTGACAACAGTCATATTTCATTATAGCGTCCTTGACATTGTTTTTTTTATCTATTTCTTTCAAAATATCTATTTTTCTCTTTTTTATTTCTAATGTTTTCTTCTAGGTTCCATTATATCGTCAACACATTTCTTCAGATCACTTTTTCTACCCTTTCTCTATTATTGTATTTTTTCAACATATCGTTAATGGGCTCTTTAAAATCAAAGTGTAACCGAAAAAGCTGATCACTGTGATTAACTTTTCTGTGAAAATCCTTAATTATGCGTTAACTATTGTCCATAGCATGGAAAGAAAGAGTGTGCAACACTGAGATCCTTGCGAGAACGGGCCATCCCAGCATCTTTACACTCCTCAGGCAACGCCGCCTGCGCTGGCTAGGACATGTCCGCCGGATGGAGGACAATCGCATCCCGAAAATCATTCTGTACGGGCAACTCGCGTCTGGCTCAAGAAAAACTGGTTGCCCCAACCTCCGTTACGTGAATGTGATAAAACGGGATTTGAAATCAGTGAACATTGATACTGACCATTGGAAAGACATAGCCTCAGACCGCACTAGTTGGAGAGAGACGGTGACCAAGAAAGCTATAGACAGCGAGAAAATATGGGCCTCAGCTCTTGAAGAAAAGCGCGCCACACGGAAAATGGCCGGCTCTACCAACACCAAAGCGAAGGCCACCCTGACCTGCAATATCAGTCGACGGGAGTGTCTCTCCAAAAAAGGTGCTCCACAGCCATATGAAAAAGTTTTCGAGATGAACCATAGTCGTTCTACGACTGAAAGAGGCCAATAGATTGAAACACATGGCCATTATATAATTTGCCAATAAATCGCAAAGTCTGAAAGCGATACTTTCCTTTCGTAAGTGCTATAGAACCTTATCAGACGTGTTGGATATTTTACCGGGTGTTATTTTAACATGCACAGCATTCAATAAGGTCATATTTCTTCATTGTCGATAAGTGAAAGGTGGAGAACGAATTATATACTTAGACAGCTATTATGTCAGTTTCGTACTAATGGCGTCAATAAGATTTTATTAGTCTTTCACTACATTTACAGTGTACTATCATAAGAGAGCTGCTAAAAACTCTGTCCCGGGCATTGCCAACTATCATAGATCTATTTCATAAAGCTACAAAGAGACCAGTGTATTTGAAAGTGGAAACAAAAAAATGAGAGTGAAGTTATACTAGACATATTGATTCTGTCTTGCAGAGCGGTTTAAATCACGTGGACATGTGAAACGAATTCAATATTCACACTTTTTCAATACCACGTGAGAGGCGAACTCGCGTTGTAACTGGTGTCGATACCTTTGTTTAAGGTGATACCTTTGTTTAAGGTGATACCTTTGTTTAAGGTGATACCTTTGTTTAAGGTGATACCTTTGTTTAGAGCTTCAAAGATTTTGTTTTAGTTGTCTTCACCGTGTACATTTATTCTCCTAGCACTGTTAGGACTTTAATTACAGTCTATGTAAACCTAGAAAACAATTTCAGATTGACTAAAGACTACGACGTAGGTCTAGAAACGTCTGTTCTCTTCATCGAATTGGAGTGTCAGATCAGGCAGTTAGTCTATATTGAAACATGACATTGCGAATTGGAGTGTCATATCAGGCAGTTAGTCATTATTGAAACATGACGTTTCGAATTGGAGTGTCAGATCAGGCAGTTAGTCTATGTTGAAACATAACGTTTCGAATTGGAGTGTCAGGTCAGGCAGTTAGTCTATGTTGAAACATGACGTTTCGAATTGGAGTGTCAGGTCAGGCAGTTAGTCTATGTTGAAACATGACGTTTCGAATTGGAGTGTCAGGTCAGGCAGTTAGTCTATATTGAAACATGACATTGCGAATTGGAGTGTCATATCAGGCAGTTAGTCATTATTGAAACATGACGTTTCGAATTGGAGTGTCAGATCAGGCAGTTAATCTATATTGAAACATGACGTTTCGAATTGGAGTGTCAGATCAGGCAGTTAGTCTATGTTGAAACATGACGTTTCGAATTGGAGTGTCAGGTCAGGCACTTAGTCTATATTTAAACATGACGTTTCGAATCGAAGTGTCAGATCAGGCAGTTAGTCTATGTTGAAACATGACGTTTCGAATTGGAGTGTCAGATCAGGCAGTTAGTCTATATTGAAACATGACGTTTTGAATTGGAGTGTCAGATCAGGCAGTTAGTCTATATTGAAACATGACGTTTCGAATTGGAGTGTCAGATCAGGCAGTTAGTCTATATTGAAACATGGACGTTTCGAATTGGAGTGTCAGATCAGGCAGTTAGTCTATATTGAAACATGACGTTTCGAATTGGAGTGTCACATCAGGCAGTTAGTCCAAACTTACAGTTCGTATTGGAACATAATGCTCGTATTGTTAATGTAAAGGATGTTCTGGGTCCAGTGTCTTGTATAGGTGATTTGATTAAGTATGCAGCTTCGAAGGCCGTGATCAACATTCTAGAAACACTCCACATGGCAATGTTTGATAGTTTTAATTTGTCTTCTTTTAGTCTCATGCTCTCCACGGAAAGGGAAAAAAATTTTTGTTGATTGTACCGAGAAAACGTATAAAAAAGCATCATAATTGTGTTATATTGAGAAGTAATTTTTATTTAGGGTCCAGGGAGTTCTGGACACACCTATTTAATCATAGAAATAATAATAATAAGGAAAAACAATACACTCAATTAATATCAACTCATTGTACTTCGTCGTTTACCGTTATATTTTCTTGGGCATTGTTGAGGGTGAAATAAGCTGTAATTAGATGTAATTAGATGTATTAGCTTTATTAACATTTTCTGAAACTTAAGCCCTTTTTTTTAAATACCCGAGTGTAAAGTTAATTAATGCTTTCTATTTACTTTTTGAATTGCTATATGCGCTATTTAACTATTGTACATTACTTGAATCAGTAACTCTGTCACCTAGATATAGTTTAGCTTAAGTTACTTTTTCGTGTTCCTACATGTGCTTATCGTAATCAAGAAGGTAGTCTTAAAGACGTAACAGTCACGCTGCACTTGAAACTTCTAGATATAATTTTAAGATTTTTTTAAAAGCATGCACATTGAGACTATTCCACTTTTGGGGCCGCTAATAATGATATTTATGTGAAATTTTCGAAAATGAAACGGCTTCATATATCTCATTATAGAAATGATTTTATGAGGCAGCGATTTCTGCTCTTGTGTTCAAAGCCTGTGTCACATTAGGTTCTCTTCACTCACTCACACACACACACAGAGAAAGAGAGAGAGAGAGAGAGAGGGCAGATCAATTAGAGATGGAGAGCATGCACTCACCATTCAGAAGAATAGTGCGACACATTAATTATGTAGGATTTTCAAGCGCGACAATCCAACAATCCCCAATTCGTTTCCACCCCCTCCCCGGGTCTTCACTAGGTCATCCGTCATCCGCGGACACTCTACTCACAATGGTCTGTTTTGATGAAGGCCTCAACTTTTCCCTAACTATAAGCCCACTTTCCATAGTGTATAATTCTTCCATTAAGTTTTAAAACCTAAAAATAATAATAATTTAAAAAACAAAACAATAGTAATCACAATTCCTGCAGATTTTGCGTTTTGAATTAAACATTTTACCTGTGTTAAAACCGGCACTGATTCATGGGCTCAATAATATATTAAAAGTCTTAAAACCACACTGCACATAGCAACATAATATGTCGACTCCGCAATCTTAACACATTTTCTAAAAACAACACCTGACTGTTGTGTTAATGAAATGACACTATCTATTAATAAAATATGTTTTCCCCTTGTTAGTAAATTGTTATTGCTATAAAGTTTATTCATACGTAGCCTAAATTTTTAAATAATCAATCCCTACTGTATAACTAAATAAATAATATAATAAGCTTAAAATTCATAGTTTATTTGTTATAAAAAAAAAAGAAAAAAAAGGTCTTTTGGGGATCCGACATTTGCTCTAACTTTGCTAACCGTCCACAATGAAAAAAATACATATATATAGAGAGAGAAAGATAGATGAAGATCATAGATCTTTATATTTGAATAACATCTAATTGAATAAAATGGACACCAAAAAAATGTTTTCGTCTTTTCCCATAGCGAAAAAAAAACAAACTTTGATCAATTGTATAATTTTCCTTAAATATTTTGACACGTGGCTCGAGTTTATTTGCGAAATTTTAACTCGGGAGGAAAATATAATTTTTTTTTTTTGATTATCTAAAAAGTGTGAATTAATAGCAGGGCCGAATATACCAACACAAGCTATAGGGTTCTCAAGAAATATGTAGCACAGACATATAATATCTTGATTTGAAAAGGGTCCCAAAAGGGCGCAAATATAAAATAACTTAGCGCCTGTTGAAGTCTAAATACAACACTGGCTATAAGTGGGATTTTAAATGAAATACAAAGAATAGATCTAGTTCTCGTCGCTCATGTAAATAAACGGCAGAAACAGACTGAGCAAAATAAACATTTGGGACATACAAGTCTTTAAAAGTCTTTTTAATTAGGCCTGATCTCTCTAGTTTAATGAATCCGACACTATCTAATTCTCTAAATCATTTCCAGTGTCTCTAGTTCTTTAATTCAACGCCATCAAATTCTTTAGATTATTTCCAATGTCTCTAGTTCTTTAATTCAACGCTATCAAATTCTTTAGATTATTTCCAATATCTCTAATTCTTTAATTAAACACTATCTAATTTTGTAGCTTATTTCCAGTGTCTCTAGTTCTTTAATTCAACGCTATCTAATTCTTTAGCTTATTTCCAATGTCTCTGGTTCTTTGATTGAATACTAATTCTTTAGCTTATTTCCAATGTCTCTAGTTCTTTAATTCAACACAATCCAATTCTTTAGATAATTTCTCATTCATAACAGCGAGACTTGAATTTTAAAAAAAAATAGACTACCACTTGTTGCATTGAAGTCTTTCGGAAAGCTAGCAAAGCATTAAACCTGTGTACATTTAAAAACTATAACCTGGTGATATGTAAACAGTTCAAAATACCTGACGAAATGTTCGGCTGTGGAAAATTGACAGTCCCAAGGATGCTAATCAATAAACGTTCCAGATTTCCACCTGGCCAATCAATAACCTTATCTGTATCTGCCCCACCCACCGGTAGCCTAGGATGACGTTGATAGTCTGATGATGTCGTGCCCCCCCCCCCTCCCCCACCTGTATCCTGTCCACCACAAGAGAACTTCCGCTTCACCTAGAAAAAAATATTTAAAGATGTTTTAAGGAAATATAATGGTGTCTCTGAATGAAGCCCCCTGCTTAAAGAATTGCGCACTGCTTTTTTTTTCTCTTGAAAATGAGGATTCGTGTGAGTGTTTGTGTGTTTTGGGGGGGATTTTATTAAATATAAATAGATCGGATAGAAAAAAAGTAAATCAATCTCAACAGTAACTCGAAACAACCCGAGACTCTTTCAGATCATACATCTTTAAAAAAAAAAGTCAAAAGTCAAGGACATTCATATCTTCCAAGGCCGTTGGTTTTCCCATAGGCCGGTTAGCTATTGACATCGCGTGGGTCTCAACAAAAATTAGGTGGCAATGAAAAAACAAAAAAACAACGGAAGCAGTATTTTTAGCAGAATGTTTTAAGTACAACCTTCAAGGCCCATCTCTCCTCTTCTTCTCATAAGTCTACAGGGTAAAGACTTTTGCTCGACTGGCGCATTAGAGTTTAGGGTTCGAATCTTAAAATAAAGTATCCAAGCTGAAGTCTATCTATCTATCTATCTATCTATCTATCTATCTATCTACCTATCCATCCATCCATCCATCCATCCATCCATCTATCTCTCTATATATATAATATATATATATATATCCTAACCTAGACTAACGGTATTAACCTAATTTGATCTACCTGACACTCTACTGACACGTAGATTCATCTCCCCCCTGTTCTACACTATCACTGTGAATAGTTTTTTTCATCTCTCACGGGACCTACTCAGTGCCTCTCAGTGGTGTCCAGATCTGGCAGCCTGCATAAAGTTTGTCTTTTCAAAGTTAGATCAGTTTGGGAAAGAATTGGAAAATCTATACATTGAACTAAAATACCAAAAAAATATATGTGTCGCCTCTGTACGTTTAAGAAACTCAAGCGTCGAATATAAAATAATATGTCATCCAATTGTGCCAATACATTTGGGCTATTTATCACGCCCCCAACCTTTCTTTCCCATTTATTTTGCTAGATTTTTGCGACCTGAAAGCTTTTCTATACACTACTTGAAGAAATGTTACTTGCTTGGTTAGAGTCTGGTAAATATCACAAACATTACCGTTTTCAAGAATATTAGTGCACACCTTTTAAAATGTACAAAGACACCAATAAATCCTACTACAAAAATTTCCTATAAAACTGCTCATTAATGGTCACCTTCACCACCTTCACATGCTCCTTAGTCCTTTGAACCGTTGGGGCACCACACGTGATCTGTCGACCGTCTTTCTCCATTTCTCCCTGTCTTACCATCGCGTTCTCTGTTATTCTCTTCTTCTTTATCCTGGTACTGTTCCCTGAAGGAAGGTCTTTAATGGGAAAAAACATTACAATATTTAAAATAACGTAAGACTTTTTTTTAAAGAAAAATGTGATTGAGATCAACCACTATTACCTTCACTTTAATGTGATTGAGATCAAACCACTATTACCTTCACTTTAATGTGATTGAGATCAAACCACTATTACATTCACTTTAATGTGATTGAGATCAAACCACTATTACGTTCACTTTAATGTGATTGAGATCAAACCACTATCACCTTCACTTTAATGTGATTGAGATCAAACCACTATTACCTTCACTTTAATGTCATTTGGAAAAAACCACTATTACCTTCACTTTAATGTGATTGAGATAAAACCACTATTACCTTCACTTTAATGTGATTGAGATCAAACCACTATTACATTCACTTTAATGTGATTGAGATCAAACCACTATTACGTTCACTTTAATGTGATTGAGATCAAACCACTATCACCTTCACTTTAATGTGATTGAGATCAAACCACTATTACCTTCACTTTAATGTGATTGAGATCAAACCACTATTACCTTCACTTTAATGTGATTGAGATAAAACCACTATTACCTTCACTTTAATGTGATTGAGATAAAACCACTATTACCTTCACTTTAATGTGATTGAGATAAAACCACTATTACCTTTACTTTAATGTGATTGAGATAAAACCACTATTACCTTCACTTTGAATTATAGAATTACGTAAAAATATTCTCATTGATGTCATTAAAATGGAAACAAATTTAAATCTTTTGTTTTCCTGACTGTGTCATGGTCTCTCATGAAAATGTGTTTATCAATCATCTCCTTGTACGAAAATATGACTGCAAATTATCTATACATAACTCCAAAGTGTCTTCGATTGACTCGAGATTGACTTTAAAATATGTCTGATTGACTCCACATGTCTACGATTGACGTCGATCCCAACGTTACATCGCTGTATACTGTATGTATTTCATTACTGTATTTGCTATTGACACCATCGGGATCAAACTACTCAGTGTTGCCGGTGGCTAAAGACTTACTATCAATTACTGTGTAGTCTAAGGCTACAATTTGGCGAGACATTAAATACAGACAATCAACTTCTCATCGCAGAGGCCTCGGCAAGTGCGAAGCTAAATAAATACATGGTCCATGTCCATTGAAATTCAGTGGTGCTAGGGGCCATGTCAATCCATCAGGGTTGAGGTCTGCCCTGGGGTGTTCGTCTGACCAAACAATCCAAGCGAAAAAAAAACTTGATTGGGATCGGAACCGCCTTGATGGGCGTATCAGGAATTACGAATGGTAGAATTTCTCTTATTGAAGTTTTCTGCTCAAGTAAACAAATAAATTTATTAGACTAGATGTCATAAATGACATGTATGGATGACATCTTGAACAGTTTATTGATGACGTAGCTCAGATGACAGGAAATAATAATGATGATAATACAATAAGTCACTATTAATAATATATGTAGTGACCTAGTATTCTCTTTCCGGCTGTCTATCTCTATATCTCTCTTTCTTTAACGACCGAATCCACGAGGATAGAGACTACCATTTAAGGCCCCATATTTATTTAGTGTTCAATATCCGACAAGAGATAGGCGTGGGGAGCGTGGTCGAGAGGCTAAGGTTGGCTACCTAGAAGGGGGCTCGAGGTTCGACACCCGACTCGGGCAGAGTTGTGATTACTGAGCGCCTAAAGGCAGCACGGAAAACTAACTCCTAGATACCCCCTCCCCACCCACCGGTCCACAAATGAGATTGGACCAAAAGCGCTCTGAGCATGCTATAAGCATGAAAGTAGCGCTATATAAAAAGCTATAATAATAATAATAATAGGCATCATGATGTCCAGCTGTCCCCAGATAGGCAACAAAAGTCTGTGGGTCACCAGATAGGCATGACGCCTGTGGATCCCCAGACTAAGCACCCTGTTAGGGCCGGCCCTTCTCGTTCTCTTGCCGGCTACAATGTTTAGCTATCTGCATGTATCTATAGACGTCTAGTCTTAGGACAATTACTTGATTCTTTTCCTAGAAAAAAAAGTAAAGTTCCCCTTTCAGACCTATTTGACAGATTATGTAAAGGTCACATGTTTCTGTTGTCTACGATTAACGAGGGTGTCATGTGGCCAACACAACGAACTTTACTTTTCCCCAACTAATGTCAGGTACCCATTAGAGCTGGGTGAACTCAGAGGGGCCCAAAGATCCCGAAATCCCTGTCTTCAACAGGATTCGAACCAGGGAAGCCAAGCGCTTTACCACTTAGCCACCGCGACTCCTGTAAGTTCACCAATTCTCAATTTGCTTTCCTGTCTTCTAAGTCTCAACCTCCAATGTCTGCTCACTGCTTTATGACCAGAAAGAGTGGGGAACCCTTGCACTTTAGTTTATCATTCTAGCTCTAGTTTCTTTACAGTGTTGACCTACTGATGTAGCATGGAGTTGTGTACATAAGACAACAAAAGTGATCCGTCGAATTCCTCGCTGCCTCTACCCCCCTCGCCTCCACTCCCACTTTTGTTTGACCACCCTCCTCCAATAATGTTCACAAATGGGGGGGGGACCTACTTTGCTCGTGTGAATGAAGTATTAGAATACCCTCTCAACCTCCCCCGCCCCATTCCACTTCTAAACATGCACAATTTAAAAAAAACATATCATCTTGCACGATTGAATGTTGTGTTTTCATTTCATTCGGGAAACTCCACGCGTCACCATTGTTTAGGTTTTATTTATGGCCTTTGGTGTACCTCCCCGCCCCATGTGCACCAGAAGTAGCCGTCATGACGTCGTGGTGTCGATAATATCTAATAACACTCAGACTACTCATTTGAAAATGTTTAATTGCAAGTCATAACGAGCTGCTTTCTTTCCCTCTCTGTCTCAAGTGTTGATTCACGCTTAACACATCGAACTTATGAGACTTTTGTCTCCAGCCAAGGCCTAGATGTAGCGGCATACTAAGACCATTGGAACTGATGTGTTTGTTTATTAGTTGACTTGAGTGTATGCTAAAGAAACTTGTGTGTTGTTTATAAATTGACTTGAGTGCATGCTAGCGATAACACTGCATTTTAGGACTTTCCATTCCCGCTTGTGTTCTTTCTGACAGGATTTACTCCCCTGAATTCCCATGATGGCGAATGCTATTATTTGGCACAATAAAAAAGTGTGGACAATACCCCCAAACAAAGAAGACAATGGATAACTACTTACGTTTCGTTGTGGATATTTGCCTTTCAATGTGGATGTGGTTTTAAGCTAGAAAATTGCTGAGCACATTTTTGTGCGAGCCGTATTCTTTCGTTAGTATATTCGAGGGCGATATGCCTGCTAATTTTATACATTGTATTATAGTGTTTAAAATAACAGCTTAAAAGCTGACCCTCGTGAGAATCTTACTCTTATCTTATTATAAGAGACGACTAGCGTTTCAAGTCAGAAGGATAAACGCATGTTCAGCCCACTCCCACTGCTGAGTTAGTTTGCTTGTGTTCAATGTGTTGTGTTGAGTTCGAATCTCTCCGCCATCAGTGGTTATAACTTGCTGCTTGGGATAGAGGTCACCATGCCCGGGGCAAGGCGAGGCCTGGTCGCTCCACAGAATACCTTCCTGGAGAATATAATAAGACGATCTAACGGACAACGTGAGTGCCTTCTTTTTTTTTCTTCCATACTGAATACAATGCAACACAAGCAAAAAACAGTCAAATATATATATATATATATATGTGTGTGTGTGCGTGCGTGCGTGCGTGCGTGTGTGTGTGTGTGCCTAGAGTTAGTCTATGTGTTGAGCTATTTGAACTTGTTTTTTTGTTATCTCTTCACAAAATGTTTCACAACTCAGGGCCAGAGTTAAACTAGCAAAATTGTGTTTACTAGTCTAACTCTTGTCTCTGCTATAACTCTTATGTTTAACTTTTGTCTCTGCTATAACTCGTATGTTTAACTCTTGTCGCTGCTATCACTCTTATGTTTATTTGACTAACTCTCGTCCCTGCTATAACTCTTATGTTTAACTCTCGTCTCTGCTATAACTCTATGTTTACTAGAGTTAACCCTGTCTCTACTGTGACTCTGTTCAGTAGTCTAACTCTATCTCTACTATGACTCTTATGTTTTCTAGTCTAACTCAATGATCTGTTGACTTAGATATAAACACAGACATGTTTTTAATACATTGTATAATTTTAGTTTTTCGCTTTTTCTAAACTTTCCTTTGCCTTGGTTCTCAGATTATCTAAGGTCGGCCCTTCACACATTACTGCTTTTTCACCAAGTTAAAACCAAGATATTCCATATTCCCTTATTTAGAGCCCGGTCTGTAAAAATGAATAAATGTGTATGCGTGTGAGGAAATAGTGAGGGGACCAAAGTTGACTCTTTCACAACTTTAATGTCTCTTGGTCCTCCAGTTCTTACCGACTCAGCGAGTGTAAGTCTGTCTATTCATGAAGTCATTTACCTGTTTTCTGTCGCTGCAGGATGTAGGATTGCTTTTAAAAGTGACATAAATACATTTATTTCACTACATTTAATTTTGTATTTGTTATATGCGATCTTTTATATATATTTAGGCCTGTACATTGAAACGAATAATTACTCTAAGAATGCCTTGAATTAAAGAAAGGCTGGAGCTAGACGCTTCGTTAAACTCTGCATTACATTATTGATTTCGAAAGAGCTTAGTGACAAGTATAACATGCTGAATTATTTAAAGTAGTTTTTTTTTCCGAACATGTCATGCATTTTAAACGAAGAGAAATTGTATTCTTGCGAAGCAACGAACCGTTGGTGTAGTAAATAATTGAAATGATTGCATAATTAAATGACTTAGACCCCATTTCGCAATTTAGAATGTAACTATATATTCGTTTTTGGCAAACCAAAAAAATATTTCTGAATTTATAAAGAGCAAATTTAAATTACATAATGAAGTGCTGCTTCACATTCTATGTACAATATCAGCTTGACTTAAGTACCATATATGTAATGTATCAATCGTAATCTGGATGACTTGATACACAAAGCCACGTGATTGACCACTTTCCTTCCTTTTGTTCTAGAACGTCTTCTTCTTTGGACACAAACTTTTTAAAAAGTCATCTGTCACGATCTGCCCTTCTCTAGAGTTTGCAGCAATGTCGTGCTTTTTTTTTCTTTCCAGATTTCTCTGTGAACAAACGCACGTTTTTTCAACTCCCTGCCCTTCCCCCCTTTTTGTGTGTGTGTGTTTTTGCTTACCACTTTAATTAACTTAATACCCGCCTGCCTCTAATTACTCACCCCAGCAGTCCTCAACTATAACAAGAAGTACCACGATTGTCTTGCCTCCTCTCGTGACGAGCGCGAAACTGTCATCAGTGTAGAAACAACGTTTTTGCGCCGAGAGTATTTCAAGTTATTTTTAGTTCATACTAATGGCAGCGTCTTGAAAAAAATGGATTTCTTTACATTTTGTTTCTTTTCTTTTCAATGGTGCAGCGAAGGTGCTGTTAGTTTGTAAGTGTCTATCAATAAGTAATGAGAACATGTGTGTAGAATGAGGTTCACGGCTTATACACTAATGCACATAGAAACAGTGGCGTAGCTGGGGATTGGGGGCATAAAGGGCCTGACCTCCTTAGGGGCCCCCTGCATTTTAACATTCAACTACGTGACACGAGATAGTGGCGTAATATTTAATGAAAAAATAAATTTAGCACACTCTTTTTGGGAAACCTCAAGTGGGGGCGATTTTTTTCAAATTTCGAGCCCTCATTCCCCACCTACGCCATCGATACACATCGAAACATAACGAGGCAAGGAATGAATAAACTGAAACATACATTTAGACCAACATTCACACTCATAAGCACGCTCATAATCACACACACACACACAAATAGCAGGATCTTTCGATTGCTAATGTACTTGATATTTTGAGTATCGATGTACGAGACCTTTTGACTGAAGGAGTACAAGACCTTTTGACTGCCGGTGTACGAGACTACAGGTGTTCATTTAAACTGAAGCTATGACAAACGCATAGGGCTATAGATCAAATTGAAAAAGAAATAAATTGAAACAAAAAAATAATAAAGACATAATTCACAAAAGAAATCCTATATCAAATCACATCTCAAATACACACTAGATTACAAATCAAATACATTAGCATCCTTTATAATTGATCTCTGTTAGCTACATTACTGTAAAAACAACTCAATTCTCAATATAAACGTATGGGAGCAAGCATTATATAGTTTAAATGCATTCAGTTCGTACTTGTCTTTTAGATATGTCATATATCTGGACGTATGGTTGGCGCTCTGGACTATCGTCTCATTAAGTCTGATCTCGAAACGTGCTCGCTGCCGCACAGACTCCTGCCGGCTTGAGATTTGGGCTAGGATATCTTGAATTCTGAAAATAAAACATCCGAATGATGTAAAACCACCAAAACACGGTAAACAAAAAAACAGCTTGTTGGTTAAGCAAGTCAAAATCATTTTCACTCCTACTGTCTCGAGTTCAAATTTTTTATTTTTATTTCTGAACCTAATTTGAGTTAAATTTGCGAAACCTTCGTGAGATACGCCTGTTCCAGATACGCCTTAACAAGCGAATGTCTCTAAATGTGCCGTTGGGTCCCCAAGCGCATTGATTGCGTCCAAATTACAAGATGACTATATATGTTCTTAATTAACTGTTTAGTTTTATGTACTTATCAAGTAATATGGTCTTCTTGTTGACAAGGAGATCTGTATTGGGTTGCAGCTCTAGACAGCTTTGAAAAAAAATACCCCAATTTTTTATTGAAAGAAATTAATTTCTATTTTCAAAAATATCTACAGGTTTTCAATCTTGAGTTAAGAAATATAGATCACAAGATTTTCAAATTTTTTTCAAACTGTCTGTCAACTCAATTGTAGGATCAATACTCGCCATTCTATGTCCACTATTCATTCGGTGTCCGTCTTACTTCCGCTGTTATCTTCTTTTATACACTGCGCATGTGTCACACTTTCTTAAAATTACATCAACCCCTTCCCCCCCTCTCACGCCACAACACTCGTGTTAATAGTATGGTATATTTTTATTTTCAACACAGCAAATATTTAACTAGACCATGGCATTGTACTTTGAGCAACATTTGATTTGTCACCCTCAACAGCGACAAAAGATTTATTCTAATTAGAATTGTATCAACAATTATCTTTATTTATTTTTTTAAATTTTGCACGATCATCTGTTTACAATGAATTTTATTGAGACGTGTAATCGATTTCAAATGTATTATCAGAGCCAACATCTTGTGTAACTGTCAATTTGTATTCGATTCTATCAGATCGAACTAGCACGATGGTGTGGACAGTTTAGGTTTTGTTGAAATTGATTACACTGTGAAGATAAACATACAGATTTATCGGACAGGTTTTAGGCACGCACGATACCAAACAGTGCGCTGTGCGATTCATTGGTCAGAGGCGGCCTTACGAGTACTGGAGAAGAGGGATAGACAGGGGGTCTAATCCTACCCCATAATATGATGCAAGGAGCTTTCATGTTAATTGGGCCAAGAAGACGGCGAATGTTTCTGTAATAATGAGTAAAAAGTGTTGGTAAGAATTTGTTTCTAAAGTAGTTTTTCTCAACCTTCTATCAATGTGTAGTGTGAGTTTGTATTGGTTGATAAATTGTGACGAAACCATGAGAAAGATAACGGCAGATTAATCTGGAAATAGATGGTTGACGTAAGTCAGTTGAAGTGTAGGGCAAAGTGACAAGAGGAACTGTGTGTATTGCCGATTTGAAATGAGATCAAATCTGTTTTAATTGTTGAACAGCTAGTTACACTTTATGTTTCTACGTTGGAATCGAAGGCTGTCGATAAGGTTGCGTTCAGATCTTGTTTTAATAAGAATTGGGTTTAAGTTTTTTTCAAGATATGTATTAAGAAAATAATTTGCCTGTACGCCTGCAAACGTTTAGTTGGCTTAGCTGCCTGGAACTGTAACCTAACAAACCCTATTGGTAGAGAGACAGTGTGTTAGAAAGGACAGTAGAGTCCAGGACAGCAAGCAATAAGGACTGTGTGCTTCGAAGTGAGTCTTCGAAAATGCAGCTGTACGAGCTAGAGAGACTTGTAGTGATTAGTTAGGCAGTTCTGTAGTGTAGCAAAGCATTTGAAGTTACTGTAGCCACTTGTGTTTATTGGCTGTTGTTGATGTAATTGTAAATAAACCGCCACCTTGTTTATTGAAGCTCTTGTTGTCAAGTTCTTGTGTTAGATGTGTTGTATAGTAACAATGGAGTGTGGTACAGCCCCTGTATATTTTCTAATAATAATCTGATTTTTTTCTGATCTGATTTTAGTGAATTTTTCTTTCGCGAGGCCCCCATCAGTGCTAGGTGCCATGTTCGCCACCTTCTATGTCGCCTTTGTATTGCTTCAACTATTAAAAATCAAGAAAATTGTCCCCAATTGTTTTAGTAAAAGGAAATTATCACTATGCTGTTTACTACCAAACATGATTTCCCCTCGTGTACAAAACATAGCTGGACGTTGCATCGTCTGCTCTCATGACCTCAACGCGGAAGAATACACTTAGTGGTGCGGAGGGAGGCTAGACAAAAAAGTTCCATCTCGTAAACTTTTTATTATCTTTCATTCGCACGTGAGTCAATCAATTCAAGTTTTAGTTTTGTTGGCACGGCTCCGTTGTAGCTAGTGCTTGGAGTGGACTTTTTTTGAGGAGCTCTTATCTGTTTAGAGTTGGTCATCCTTTATTTCTTTGCAGTGTGTCTATTGTTTAGTGCTGTTTATTAAATTTATAAATTATGAGAAAAATTATGCATATTGTGGGTATATCTCTGTGTGTTACAGCACGGAAAAAATTATATTTTGTTACGAGTGCCACGCCAAGGGAGGAAACCTGTTCTAAATATTACATTTAACCTAATTATCGTTCTTTCTCTCAACTTTTAAAAGAAACATTTATCTTAAAACATTCAAATCTAGATCTCGATTTTTTTATATAAATCGCCAACTGTTTAATCGAAAAAAACAAAACAAACAACAACGCCCATTTGAACTAATTCATAAAGTATCCAATCAATCAGTCGAGTCCGGTTAATTGGACCAGCCGGTTATTACGACCAAAACGGTCGCATCACATGTAGCCAGATATTTATTTTACTGTTACCCAAATATAACTTGCAAATGAAAACAATTTAAGCTCTTTGAGTAGAAGTACTTTTCCCCAAATTTTTTCTATCCTATGAATAGTCTAGCTATAATTTAGTTTTGAATAGATTTTATTTTTAAAAAAAGATGATACAAAAGTGGTGAAAATAAAAACACCACCACAAATATAAAAGAGAAATTGTATGCCATAAACATACACTATATTTTAATATTCACAGATCAAAACTATATTCAAAAGCTCAATTTAATAGTATTTCAAAAATCAGGAAAATTTAAAAAGTACTACCAGATAAACGAAACAATGTAATGTGTTTAAGTGAGTGATGGATATTGCAGTTTGGATGTTTTGCTGATTTTATGTGTCAATGTTTGTCTGTATTTTCATCACCCCTTCACCCCTCTCCCCCCATGGGGGTCGGGAGGGAATGGTAGGGGAGCATTTGTGTACCGATGTTTATAACCGGTAACGTTCGGTTACTATGGTGACGCAACGAAGCTATCGATCTGCGGTGTCACTACCCCCTCCCTTTTTCTATCCAGCAAGATGTCTTCCTCGGGATATAAACACACAGCCGCTTATACAAGAACTTGCACTCTCTTTCTCTCTCTCTTTCTCTCTCTTTCTTTGTCTCTCTCTCTCTCTCTCTCTCTGTACCATATATATATATATACGGTATATATATGTTACAGTTATAAGTAGAATGTAGTATACCAGAGTACATGCTTCCTGTGAATGATTGATTTCAAAAGAAGTGACCAGGAAATGTTAAGTGTTTTATTTCACAAGCAGACCTATTGTCATTTCTCTTCACTCATAATTCAGAACAAAACAAACAAATAACACATATTGGTTTAGAAACAAATAACACATATTGGTTTAGAAACAAATAAACAACACATATTGGTTTAGAAACAAATAAACAACACATATTGGTTTAGAAACAAATAAACAACACATATTGGTTTAGAAACAAATAAACAACACATATTGGTTTAGAAACAAATAACACATATTGGTTTAGAAACAAACAACACATATTGGTTTAGAAACAAACAACACATATTGGTTTAGAAACAAACAACACATATTGGTTTAGAAACAAACAACACATATTGGTTTAGAAACAAACAACACATATTGGTTTAGAAACAAACAACACATATTGGTTTAGAAACAAACAACACATATTGGTTTAGAAACAAACAACACATATTGGTTTAGAAACAAATAAACAACACATATTGCTTTAGAAAAAAACAAACAACACATATTGGTTTAGAAACAAACAAACAACAAATATTGGTTTAGAAACAAACAACACATATTGGTTTAGAAACAAACAACACATATTGGTTTAGAAACAAACAACACATATTGGTTTAGAAACAAATAACACATATTGGTTTAGAAACAAATAACACATATTGGTTTAGAAACAAAAAAGGATTATTTTTTTAGTGTTGTTGTTGTTTTTTTTTTGTATATAAAAATAAAAATGTAAAAAAAAAAAAAAGTAAAAGTTTATGGCTTCAAATAGTTATTTGTATTTCTGAACAAGCGTTTACTAGCCGGCAAGCTGATTCAGTTGAAATAATTTCTTTTTACTGCAGTATCCAGCTGAAGTCTCCGAAGCCTCGCTACGTGCTTAATACTTACACCCCCCCCCCTCTTCTAACAAAAAAAAAAACAAGTACTGATCCAAAGGGCCAACTAATTAAAGATTTAACTGCAAACATAATGGCCCACTTAGTTTCAGTATAGCCCTAAGGGCTCAACCAAGTTCTGTGATAGTAATGTTTTATAATGAAGAAACTGAGCTCCTTGTTAAGAGCACTTAACAGAAACGAACTGCTACTATATGTAGTAATAAACTACAAGTCTTTATTTAGATCGTAAGTCTAAATGTTTCTAACACATTGCACATTCAAATATAAACATACTCACTATCAACTATGCCATTAGCAACTCTAATTAGCCCAGCAAGTCTGTTTGAATGGTATCCCTTAACAGTTCATTAAGGTCACCCAGTATGCACACACCTGCACGTCTGTCAACGCTAAAGATACACGTACAACCCTAGAAGTCTCCGTACACTAAAAACTAGTAAAAGGGAGCAGGGGTCTACTCGATTTAAAGTACAAGCCCTAGGTTAAAAAACTGAAGTATTCTGTTTATGCTTCTCACTAATGCTCTCTCCGTTGGATACTTTATTTTAATAAGTAAAGTAATTGTCCATCTAGTCAATGGGCTGGCCACATTAACATTAAACCATAGATACCAGATAAACAATGCACAATACACACTAAGCCTGAAAGGGAAGTCAACCCACAGCCTTGACATTATGAATACATTATCACTCGTAGCTAATAAAAAAATGTCTCATTACTCTACTTTAATAATCAACTTCCTAATCGAATTTAAAAATCACTTCTTACTTCCACACCTCCCCCACGAAAAAAAAACAAAAAAAACTTGAGGGCTTTTTGAAAGGTAGATGTATTCGTTAGTTTTTCAGTTTTAACCCTTTCGCTTCCAGCAATCAATGATCTCCCCCCCCCCCCTTTTTTTAAGTACATTATTGAAGTAAGCATTAACCCGGACTTTCTGGCTTATTTCTCGCAGCGTCTTCAGGAGCTCAGGTTTCTTTTTCGTTCCTACATCGAGTTGAATCAATAAATCAATTTTATCTAATCGATTGCATCTGACCTCGTGGGAGGCATTTTTGTTTTATTTATTAGCAGGGTTGAGCAAAGGGGGGAGGTAAGGAATGTGTATAGTATTGGGAAAGGTGAGTTCCAAGAAGAAAGTCTTACAGGTTGGCAGGTGAAGTGGGTGAGGCCCGGTGGCGGAGTGGTAAAGCGCTTGGCTTTCGAACCGTTAGTCCCGGATTCGAATCCTGGTGAAGACTGGGATTTTCAATTTCATGATCTTACGGGCGTTTTTTGAGTCCACCTAGCTCTAACCATGAGATTAGTTGGGGAAATGTAAATAAATGCGGTTGCTCGTTGTACTGGCCACTTGCTGACCTGTACATCATCTGCCTCATAGTTCGCAAGGCCTGAAAGGGGACGTTTACTGTACTAGACGACGAGGAGCTTAACTGTTCCTTATGGTTAGAAATCAACAAGAACAGGTCTTTATTCACAGGACATCACAAACGTAGATCATAACAGTCCGCTTTAAACACAGCTTCTGCTCATATTTCTAGACTTAGGTGGAACTCCATTGTATGTCTAGTGTCAGTATCCTGCTCTTAGATCTTCCCCTGCGGGTACCCACCATGGATTCAAGCTAAGCTTTTACTTGTAAAATGCACAAGGCTGGTGAACAATTAGTTACAACATCAAACTAATTATTTTACAATTTCTAAATACAATTTTTTTTTGTTTCTGAAAATCCTAACATAATGTTGTGTTGGATCCAAAGATTCTTCCGAATAATGGTCAATAATTAATTCAATTATTATTATTTTTATTTGAAAAAATCTGAAAAAAACAACAAAACAAAACAATTAATGTTTTTGTTTTAAGTAGAAACGAAAGAATTTAGATCAATAAAAACACACAACTTTAACGAAAATGGAGAGATTCATATTTCAAGAAACCTAATGAAAACAGAGTGTTTAATTGATTGTCCTTCTTAAAGCGCCATTAAAGTGCCAATGGATCATACAAGACAATATACACGCAAAATGAATTCCGCTATTGAGATTGATATCTTTGCTTGTTGAATGGACAAATAAATATTAATAGGGCAGATAAATCTGTACTTTCGCTAATAGGATATAGAGTTGTCTTCCTTTAGACAGCAATACAATGATGAAGAATGGAATTATGTTGAACTGACTTCTTCAAACATGTACAGCAAAATTTACTTGTGTCTGATGATTTTTCCTACAGTTTCATCTTCACCTAATCCCTTAATCTGTTGGACCGTTGGGGCACCACTCAAGATGTGTCAACCGTCTTTCTCCTTTCCTCTCTGTCTTTTGCCTTGGATAGAGCCTCTTTCAATGGCAGGCCCGTCTATTCTTTTATATTGGTTTCCCATCGCTTTCTCTCTCTGCCACTTCTCTTTTTCCTGGTACTGTTCCCTGATGGAAGGTCTTAGCGAGCCCCGAAGATTTTTAGCTTGTTTTTTTCGTTTACAATAGTTAGCAGTTAATCGTGGCTTCCAATGGCTGTAGTAACCCTGTCTCTAATATGTTCGTTTGTGATGCCTTCTTAAACTAAGTACTGTGTCAACATTTTTATCGCTAATAAATTATATTTAGTCGAATAGATTGTCCAGTTAGTCATGTAAGCTTTGTTTCATTCAACACACAACCTTTTGATGTTGAGATAAATGGATGTATAACAAACAACGACTAAAATGCCTGCCCATTATTCTTGAAAAGTCAGAATGTCTACTTCTGTAGCCAGAAGATTGCTATAAAATGATAATTACAATCGAAAATATTTATTGTAACATGAAAAACATAATTAAAAAATACATTTAAAAAACAGCAACAAAGCTGATATTGGGTGTAATTGTATCAATTAGTTTGGATCAGTCAAGTGGTTATATATATATATATATATACACATGATAAACTTTGACTATCAAACTCAATGGTCTCGAGCTGAAAACTTTATTGACGCTAAGATTTTCATATAACATTTCATATTGTAGGTCTGTTTTTTGGATTGTAGCTAGACGATATGGCCGGTTCGAAGGTTAGTGGTTCAAGTCCTCATCAGAGCGTATCAATTTTTCGTCATGTTGTCTTCACATTTATCTGCTAAGAACATTTGTAGCCTAGTGCTTTTAGTTTATGTTCTATGTCATTTTCATTACCAATAGAAAGATAACATAAGATAAGAAAATTTTTATTGTTCCATAAATGAAAATTCAGTTTGGATACAATTGACAACCTCAGCGTAAATACTCCACAATAACAATACAGATTCAAATACGAACAACATTCACACACGAAACACATAGACACTCACACCAGCGCTTTATTAATAAAACTTCTATGTACTTCTCGATGACGACAGATGACCTTGTAACACTCTGACCGAAAGTGGGAGGAAGGAGTTTTTAAAATCTTTCTGTTTTAGTCCTAATAGAAAAGAGACTAGTTCGTTCAGATCTGATGTAACAGTGGTTTAGTGGGTGCAGATATATATAGTGCTTCACTGGACCGGAACAGCAATGTTTTGTGAAGTTTATTGTAAACATATTGCCTTAATTGGTGGTGACTATGTCTACTCCTATAAGACTCTGTGTGAGCTGCTGTTCGTCTAGTCATGTAGTACAAAGAACTTCGCGTGATATTTAAACCTCGAAACGCTGACACCGAAAGAGGATTGTGGGTATATTTTAACTTATGCCTCCGCATCTTATTAGGCGCTAGTCGTCACGTGATGCCTGCACGACACACAACGGTAACCTAACTGTAGGGCGTGTAGTAAACTACGTCAAGAGAGCAGTCGAGAAATAACCTCTCAGGCAAAGCAGCACGATACATTAACGATAACCTAACACTAGAGTTTGATCCCTTCAACTTAAACGTTAGCGCCAAGGAATTTAAAAATTCTGTCACGTGTCCGTTTTTCGCCTGCTATAATGATGTGGGTTTTAAAACCTTGTTCGCTGTTGGCCGTAATGTGCACAGCTGGATCACGAAGGCAATCAAGCCCCACGATAAACGGCTGAACAATGTAAAACAAACGAAAACTTAAACTGTAAAGCTTTATCACCAGGTCCTCGGGAAACAGTACCGAGAAAAGAAGAAGAGGCAGACATAGAAAGTGAATGGAAGGAAACATCCTAGAATGTCATTCTAGTCAAAGAAAAAGACAGAGAAATGGAGAAAGACGGTCGACAGATCATGTGTGGTGCCCTAATGGTCTAACAGACTAATGGATAGGTGAAAGTGAAGGTTACATGCTACAGATATATGATACTGTTCTCAGGAAGTACGACAAGTATATTACTGGGGCCTCCAGATCTTTACATCACCCCTTCTTAAAGTCTCGACAACTTGTATGTACAGAAACTTCAATATTACCAACCACTTTACAGAAACTTCAATATCACCAACCACTTTACAGAAACTTCAATATCACCAGCCGCTTTACAGAAACTTCAATATCACCAACCAATTTACAGAAACTTCAATATCACCAACCACTTTACAGAAACTTCAATATCACCAACCACTTTACAGAAACTTCAATATCACCAACCACTTTACAGAAACTTGTTTAAGCTAGACTCCAATCAATCAATATTGACCAAACGTGAAAAAAGAACAATGAAAACTAAATTATTCATTGGTGTAAATGAGTCTCTGTATAACATTTTCTCGTACTGCGATGAAGTAACCGATACATCTAGTACAGTGATGCTCAGACTGCGGGCCTTTTTAATTTCCGACAGTCGTGTTGCTGAACAACCGAAAATGTAATAAATGAAATGAAATATCTTATCTTATCTTATATAATACAGACGTTACTTCAAAAAAGAAGATGATTACGTCCTACGCGTCATGCATTTAGTCATGCATATTAACCAATGACTTAAATTCTGCCAAGTCACTGGTTTTTCTGGCTAGCTCAGGCAACCCATTCCATGCTCTAATAGCACTAGGGAAGAAGGAGTATTTGTACAAATTTGTCCTAGCATATGGGACGAGGAATGTGCCTTATTTTTTGTGTCTTTCAGAGTATTTTATTAAGTTTTGTTTTTGTATTTGAAGATTATGGTTCAGTGTTTTATGTATAATTGCTACTTTACTTTTGAGTCTTCTGTCCTGAAGGCTTTCTAAATTTAGTGATTTTACTAATGGTGTTACTCTAGTCAAATGTGAATATTCGTTTGTTATGAATCTCACTGCTCTATTTTGTGTTTGTTCCAGTTTCTTAATGTTTTCTTGAGTTGAGGGGTCCCTAACGGTGGATGCATATTCTATTATTGGCCTAACCAAGGTTAAATAACATTTTAGTTTTATGTTCTTATTTGATTTATAGAAATTTCTTTTAATAAACCCTAATGTTTTGTTTGATTTTTTAAATTGTTTAATCAATATGTGGATTTCATGACAGTTTTTCATTTATTATAACACCTAGGTATTTTGCGTTTTTAGTCTGTGTTACTGGTTTGCCATGAATAAGATAAGTGGAATTAATTTGTTTTAGTTTTTTTGTTACTCTTAACAACTGACATTTTTCTGGGTGGAAAGACATGCTCTTTGTAAATTCTAATTCTCTTTGTAAAATATCTGTGTCTTGTGTTGTTTTTATTGTTCTATATATTATGCGATCATCTGCAAATAATCTGACTTTTGTTCCTGAACTAATGCAATTTGGTAAATCATTTATGTAAATTAAAAATAGTAGTGGACCCAAGACTGTTCCTTGAGGTACACCTGAGTTTACTGTTATTGGTGTTGATTTAGAGCAATTTATTATTACAGTTTGTTCTCTCCCTATCAGAAAATCTTTAATCCACTGATGCTGTGGACCATTAATGCCGAAATATTTTAATTTTTGAAGCAAACTATGGTGGTGAACTTTGTCAAAAGCCTTGGAAAAATCTAGTAAAATAGCATCTATTTGTTCACTATTATCTTAACCTTTTGAAAAATCATCAATTAGTCCTATTAGTTGTGTTTCACATGATCTATATTTCCTAAAGCCATGTTGGTATGGGGTGATGTTTAAGTGGTTTATGATGTTGCTACATATTATGTGTTCTAGGATTTTACATGTGATGCTGGTAAGTGATACTGGTCTGTAGTTTCCTGGATCAGATTTTTCTCCTTTTTTAAATAGGGGGGTGACATTAGCTTCTTTCCAGTCCTTTGGTACTCTGCCCTGGTTAAGCGATGCCTGAAAGTGTATTTTGAACACTGGGGCTAGCTCATTGCTTAGTTCTTTGAGTAATCTAGCTGGAATACCATCAGGTCCAGATGCTTTATTTGGTTTGGTGTTGGATAATAGTTTTTGAATTCCATTTTCTTGTACTACTAAATCTTCTATGTTGTCTACTTGGTTCAAATTAAGAAATATGTCTTTGTCTCCTGGAGCTGAGAATGCTGATGCAAAGTATTTGTTTAGGATGTTTGCTTTAGTTTCATTATCATTATGTATTATGTTATGTTCATCTTTTAATGGCGCTATGCCTGTTGTTTCCATTTTCTTAGACTTAATGTATGACCATAGGTTTTTGTTGTTATCTTTAGATATTACATTGTTTATGTATTCACTCTGCAGCTGTCTGCTTACTTTTTGAGTTAGGTGTTTAATTTTTATATACTTTTTGTGAACTCTTTCTGCCTTGGTTTCTTTAAATTTTCTATATAGGTTTTCCTTCTGTTTACAAAGCTTCTTTAGTCTATTATTAAACCAGCATTTATTTATTTTGTTTGATGTGCATTTAGTTGGTATATGATTTTCTATAATGCTTTTAAGATGGTTTCTGATGAAATTCCAGAGGTCATCGACTGGTTGGTTAATGTCTTTTTCTAATAAGAATGTTTGTTGAAAGTTTAATGCAGCTTGGTGTAGTTGAGTTAGGTTACATTTATTCCAGAGTAAGAGTAAATAGACCTGAAACAATTTGATTAGAACTAGGACATCAATTAATGTCAGAAAATGGCTTCATTTCTCTACTGAACATATGAGCAACATTTTAGCTAGCTTCACACCACTGACTCATTTTCGTATCTTTTTCTGGTAAATATTCCCATAAAATCCAACAGTCTCTTGGAGTATTTAACAATCTTTTATTCACGGCCCAAACCATGAAAGCCGCCATATTTGTTTCATAATGCCGTTTATATATGGTTGTTGTTTTTTTTAACCAGTCATACTTTCTTTACAACTAAAATATGTTGGCTTTTTTATCATGTACCACAAAATGTAAACATACGTTCACTTTTCCTGGTTGATTCTACATTTTGTCATATAAATTAAACGCACAAGTGTTAAAGGTCATTCTACTAATCCGTCAGTAACAAAAAAAAAAAGGAGGACATAGACGTATGTAAAGGTACATTTTTCATTCTTTTTTTTGTTTTTGTTTGGGAGAAAGATCTCCCAACACTTTGTGCTGACCTTACGGTGGGAACCACTTCGCGCGCCGGATCTGGCCCGTATCTTGAGCATCACTGATCTAGGAGATTGTGAGGCAAAAATGGCCACTATAAGGTTTCTAATCTCTAAATTTGAGACATTGGTTCAAATAGAAATGACTATAAATTTAAAAGATGAGCGTTTAGATATGTCTTTGTTTATATAAATAGCAAGTCTGGACTAAGAAAGAAACTAGTGGTCTCACTATGTAACAAATACAGGATGCACGGAGGTAAGAGAGATTGGCTGAACACATTTATTCAAGGGATAGTATGTATTCAACGACAACTGTGACATTGCTACGTGTGGTATCCATTGTAGACTGATACATTCATGTGGGATATACATTTTTTATGGGTTATTTTAACCATAACAAATCTTTTGTATCTATACAGGCCTTTGTAAAATAAACCAGTTAAATAATAACTTGTAAATAAATATATAAACGTAAATATAAAGATACCAGTAGTTTCTCTTGATTTCATGGCATGAAAAAAATTTTCAGATGAAAAATACTGACAGATGTTGTAAGTTATATCTACAGTCGATATCTACATTAATTGTAGTTGAGATTTCTATTGTGTTACTCATAAAAACTTCATATTGTTTTGTTAAATGTAATAGTTGTTGGCCAGCTTGCTCCTGAACATTTAATTTACTGGTTATCTCTATAGAAACTCCATAGAACCTACAAAAAGAGGAGTGTAAGGTTTAGGAGGTATTTAAGTTGTTTAATAGCTGAACAAAATTAAAGTCCCGAGGTTCAACCTGACAAGAACAGCATTCACACACAGTCGTACATAGAGTAACCAACTATGTTAATGAATTTAAAAAACAAAAATTAAGACTTTAATTGTATGATACTGATATATATATTTATATATATCTTTATACGATGAGGATGATAGAATAATGAATACAAAAACTAAAAACAAAACTACAAGGCGCTCTCGCCCAGTACAAGGATTACAAATAGAGAAACAGAGTTGGGAGAAAGCAAAAGACACCTGTCTAAACTACGTGACAGAGAGGTTGGGGTATAAAGTGCAGAGCTTTACTGCTACACAGCCCCTTTGTGCCCCTGACTGAAGACTGTAACAGTGATGGTCATAATTTAATTCAGTTTGATTACATTTCTTAATCTCCTGATTTGAAGAGTATACCAAAAAGAGTCAGGGAATAAAAGAGAAAAAACAACGTTTATTAGTTTCTATTTGACAACTTCTTAACAGAGTTCTACGACTTCAAAGGGTTTCAAATGAACAAACAAAAGTTCTTTCTAAGTTCTAATGTGGGCCCCAACTTGCCTTGAGCTATGGGCCCAGGCGTAATGAGCTCCTTCGCACCTTGGTTGCTACGCCACAGCTGTGGGCCTCTATTGCTTGTGGGCCTGGGTTCATTGAACCCCTTAGCGCCATGGATGCTACGCCACTGAGTTGCAGGAACGAAATATTTTTTATGAACTCTCCTTGTTAGAGAAATTTTTGAAATGCAATACAGCTTAAGAGCCACAGAGAGAAAGAAACAATAGCACGGATAGTCACTTGCAAACATGTGTATCTCTATCTCCGTTTCAATGGCTAGGCGCCAAATGTATTTTAACTATGTATTTATGAATGGTTAGTAGAATATAGACAGAAAACTTTGCTTTTATCTACTGTTTTAAGTAAAACAATCAGTGGTAGAAAGAAACGGAACTACGAATCATTTAGTAGCAAATATCCGAGTGGTGATGCAGGGAAACAATCGAGGAGTTCCCGAGGTCAGCTTTTGTTTTTAAATCACTCCATGCAATCTTATAACAATATTAAATACATTAAAGAAATTAAAAGGCTCCTTAAATAAACCTTAATTTTGTATCTTTTGAAATGTTATACTTAGAAAGACGAGTTAGTTGACCGCTGTAATGCATAATTATTAGGGAAAGTAAAGCTGGTTTGTATTTTCATATTCCATCCTGTTTAAAATATGACAACATAAATATGCCAATCTTGCATAAATAGACTGGAAGTTATCTGGAATAGCTATTTAACTATATTATGCCTCTCTGCGTTGAGCAAAACGATTTTTTTCCATTAAGTAACTACAGAATATGTAACTGTATTAAGGGTTGCTAGCTTTGCCAATTTCACCAGCAATCGCTCTACATATAGATATTTAACCTTTGGATTTGTATTTGTTATTTACAGCACCCAATCTATTGAGTTAAATAAAGCCAAAGCAGACTTCCTTAATCTCCTGACATTTGACATCCTCAAAGCTAAAGTTGATGACATTTGACATATATGGCTCAGACATCTTAACGCAGCAGTGACTCTCTCAATGTTCATTCACCGCCTTGTTGGTAGCAACTTCCCTTTACTTTTTCGTTTCACTGTCAGCCAGTATTGTTTCAAAGCCTCTTCTTGTAAGCTGCCGTTTAAATGTATAATTGATCTAATTAAAGTAAAGTTCCCCCTTCATACCTTGCGATCTATGTGGCAGATGATGTACTTTAAGCATATATTTTAAAGAATAAAGTAAAAAGCGACATTTTTTTAAAAATGTCATTTCAATTCGTTGCTATTAGATCTGAAGTTGAAGTTTTCCATATAATATTAATTAAATTGATATTGAGTTTTAGTTCCCAAAAGTTGTTTGCTCAATTTTTTTAAAATTTCTACAATAATAACCAATATAATTACGCCTAGTTGGTTTCAGTTGTACTAGCTGTCTGGAGCTACAATGCCGTAACCGCCCAACAACACATTGATTTATACAAATAAAGCAAAATCTCTCCTTCTAACGACATTAAAAAGATTTAAAAAGATGTCGCAAATTTTTTTCTTTAACAAACAGTTGAAGCTCAACAGCTCACCAAAGTTTGAGATGTTTCGGACGTTACTTCAGTTGTAAAGAAGCAGACAGGACGTTATTCAACGCTGGACGACATACGCTGATTATAGAACTAGAGAGAAGGATTCTAGCAATGGAGTTGAGTGGCTATAGTAGGATCCATGCTATAACAGGAAAGTAGATCTCACATAAAGAGAGATTTTAAGGCAAATGACAAAGAGGAGTGGAGAATGACAGTCGAGAGGTCATATGTGGTGCCCCAATAGATCACCATACTAAGGTATAAGTGAGTTGTGGTGAGGTGACAGTCCAGAGTGGCGGTCAGGATTCGAATCGTGGGCCATTGTGAAGCATATCGTTTGACCAGGCGGCCAACTTCATGTTATTTATTACGAAAGAAACACACAGAAAACGCATGTCCTCCTTAACCTTAGTTCTCTTTGATGTAGACGAACTTGAAATCACTACTCTCTGGCAAATTAGCATCTTAGATGTAGTCTTGAAGTGATTAGTAGGCCTATATAAGACTGTCTTCAAGTCCCAAAGAGATAAAAGAGATTTGTTAAATAGTTGTAAGATCTACAAGGACGATTTGTCCATAAATTAAAACCATTCTAAAAGTTTACATTTAATTAAACACTCTAATCATTTGGCATTTCAAAAAAAAAAAAAAGATTTTTAAATGCAAATATTGAAGAAAACAATTCCAGAATGAATGACATCCGAAACAATGACATTTGAAACCTAATTGTAAAATGATCAATTTTGCTAGTTGACATTTCAATACATCAATTAGTGCACTGCACAACATGGTTTAACACAAGTTTAAAATCAATACATCAAATTAAAGTCTGACATGCGCCGGCCATTGGACAATGCAGAATAAAGCTAGCCTCGTGACTGTCAATGAAACATAACAAAATATTGTCTTCTCCGTCTATAGTATGGTTAAAATAACAACTGGCCACGTAATAAACGCTGAATTACCAAGTTCTCTTTGAGTTTCAGTCATTCACATATTGCCATTTTATTCACCGACGTCTCGATGCAAGGGAAACCAATTAATATAAATAGCCTATCATCATGCATGGGCGTAGCCAGGAGGGGGTTTTTTTGGGGTTCAACCCCCTCCCGAAATGAAATCCCCCCCCCCTTCCTGCGGGGGGGGGGGGGGGGAATTCATTGACTGATTTTTTGCTTTCATTTTACTTATGTTAGGTGAGATTTTAATACTAAATCATCACTTACCACAGCACAGCCGAGGTGGATTTTGAGTTAAAAATCTCCTACCAGGGGGATTTTTAGATTTTAAAACCCCCTATCAGGGGGTTTTTAGTTTAAAAACCCCTACCAGGGGGTTTGAGTTTAAACCCCCCTACCAGGAATTTTGCAGTTAAAGCCCCCTCTTCTATAAACAAAACTTACAAAAATGCAAACGACAATCCCCAAATTCCAAGAAAACAGCTAAGGAAGATTTTGACTTTAAAACCCCTCCAAAAATTACGATAAACACCCTCTCAATATAAAAAAAGCAAATTACATATTTAAAAATTCTATGAGCCAAAGGAGTTTTGAGTTTAACCCCCCCCCCCACCCCCCTGCAGTTGGGGTTTGAAGCTAAAAAGTTCCTATTCGATATAAAAAAAAGCAAATTACACACAATAAAATCTATGAGCGTAGCCAGCCAAAGGGGTTTTGAGTTTAAAACCCCCTGCCAGCGGGGTTTGAAGCTGAAAAATACCTCTTCAATATTTAAAAAAAAAACAAATTACGCACTGAAAATGCTATGAGCGTAGGCATAGGGGGTCTTGAGTTTAAATCCCCCTTCAGATGGTTTTGATGCTAAAAAATACCTCTTCAATTTAAAAAAAGTAAATTACACTAAAATTCTTTGAGCGTAGCTAAGCGAATGAGGGGTTTTGAGTTTAAATCCCCCTCCTCCAGATGGCTTTTTTAAAAATTTAAAACCCCTTCAGGTGGTTTTGAGTTTAAAATTCCCCTACAGAGCGTTTTGAGTTGAAAACCTCTCTCTTCAATATTATTTTAAAGCAAACTACAATCACCAAATTCTATGACTTCTAAATGGGGTTTTGAATTTAAAAAAAAACAAACAAAAAATCCAGAGATTTTTTAGTTTAAAACCCCTCAACAGATGATTTTGACGATAAAACTTCCCTTTTCGATATAAAATCTAAAGCGAAATACATGCATGTAATTCCAAGAGCGTAATCAAGAGAGGTTACACATTTCTACCAGTGGCTGGGCTCCATTAAAAAAGTGTGAATAGTCATCTGCCGAAATTGAAAAACAAAAATTGTGGCTCAACAAAGATGGCTAAGACAAATTTTAGGAGTCAGTTATAGAGATCGGGTCTAAATCAAAGAAATCAAATGCTGAACTGGGAGTCGAACCCTTAGTAAGGTTGTGACAGAGCGTCGCATGAGGTTTTGCGGGACATTTTCTCCGACAAAACGAATTACGCATAATAAGAGTTGCAATGACATCCTCGTACAACTTGGCGCAACACTTTCATTGAGGTCCTCAGAGCAGGTGGGAAGAGGCTTCAGACATTGCCAGATACAGATTTTTGTGGAAACAGCTTGCCAGAAAATGCGCCGAACGGCGCAAGAGGGTCTAAGTCAGTAAGAATAGCACATTAGGTTTTTGAAATAAAACTTTTTAATAGCAAGATAATGCACTGTAGTTACCTCAGAATATGAATATTGTTGGCTTTCAATACCAGAAATAGAGCTCGGCGGCGGGGCTTTGCCCCGCGCTGGCGGAGCGTTGCGAGATCCTCCCAGACCCCTTTGCGGGGAGTCTACAAGTTTTCCACTAATTTCAAGAAGAACCTATTCTAGGGCGCAATAAATGTTTTCCGAAAGGTTCAGAATGTAATAAAGATTAATTATGTACACACACACACATATATTTTTTTTTCCGCGGAAAAAAATCCTGGCTACGCCCATGAGTCTATAGTGTGGCATTCATTTCATTACAGAGCTTTATTGTAAGGGATCATTGCGAAGGTTAGAAAAGGATGTGAGATAAGTTACTTGAAACGCTTTTATACATTTCTGGTAAAGGAGATGGGTAGGCACGGCTATGTGACATTGGTAGAGGTCTATTAATAATAAAATGTCTTTTTCTGTCCCTATTGCCAGAAGGTTGTCCACTTCCAAAACTTATCAGATTTTAATGCGACCGGAGACATTATATTATCTTATCTTATAATATCCAGACTTTACTTCAAAAAAAGAAGATGATACGTCCTACGCGTCATGCATCTAGTGAGGCGTGTCAACAAATGACATGTATTCTGCAAAGTCACTGGTTTTCCTGGCTGGCTCAGGCAACCCATTCCATGCTCTAAAAGCGCTAGGGAAGAAAGAGCATTTGTACACATTTGTCCTAGCATATGGAACGATTAATGTGCCTTTATCTTTGTGTCTTTCTGAGTATTTTATTATTTTTTTTTTGTATTTGAAGTTTATGGTTTAGTGTTTTATGTACAATTGCTACTTTACTTTTAAGTCTTCTATCCTGTAGGCTTTCCAAATTTAGTGTCAGTAATATGTGTGAACATCTAATGAGTGAGAGACAAAGATGGCGACTTTGGAATGCTGAAAACTTACGAGCCGTTCTTGGGTCTAGCCACCTTTAAATGTTGGAGCTTAAAAATAGTTGCAATTGTTCAGAGTTGAGTTATTAAACTCAAACAAGAGCAGAACAAAGTCACACACCATCCTGGGCCAAGAGTTTCTGGTCTTCAGATTTGAAGACAGTCTTACTTACAATAAGATTATTACGTCCTTTACCCTCCTCCATTTGAGTGAGGGGCTTCAGAGGCTAAAATCCTCTCTTGCAAAAGCCCTGGACTGAAACCCTGCTGTCTTGCGTAGTGCATACATGTCACCATACAGATCGAGAAGGAATGAAAGATACCGTTTGTTGAAAATCGTAAATATTTATAGATTCCTGTCATACTGGAAAATAAACATTTTCTAAACGGCTAACTAAACTTTGTTTATTTTATCATTAAGGATTGAGTTTTATTTAGAGTGGATCAAACACTGTAGAATTATTCTAATAACTTTTGTACACAGGCTAGGCTTGATTAGTAACACTATTATTTGAAATGTACATCTTCATTTATTGCGAATTATAGGTCAGTCAAAGTTTTACTAGCTACTACTTATCTCTCTATTGACCCGCACTTTCTTATCTTATCTTATAAAATATAGACGTTACTTGATACAGAAGGGAATGCTCTCAGTTGTATTAGCCTGGACCATCACAGTTTAATACAATCTGCTTGTCAATGGACACATGGAAACCCAAACCTAAACATAACACTAAACAGTTCTTATCTTGATCTGTGCTAAAAATACCCACGGCATACCCGAAAGGAGAGATATTTTTTTATTACCATTTTCTTTTGCGTGTTTAATTACTTCAAGTTTTGTATTTAAAAAAAAAAAGAGATCCTTAAAAATCAATGTATTCAGTTTCGTTGCCATGAAATTATTGACACTGACATAGAAAATATAAAAAGAATTAAAATCTACGGACGACGTTGATCGTCAAGGTTTCATCAGGTTCCTCGCCTTGATCTCATTCTCAAGCAAATACTGGAAGTTGATTTCTTTGTTGCCTAGCTACCGGCCGCCATATTGTCTACGGCTCGGCGAGTTGTGTAATTTAAAGGGAAGGCATCGGTCTATTAGACCATCTTAAAGTAAATTTCGCTTGAGTCCCTGCCAAGTCAATTAGCGGATGGATCTAAGCGCGGACTATTATGTACGTTGGGGTGATTAGGTGCATAAAAATTCCCAAATCATCTTGTCAAATAGTTCCCTGTTTTGTACAAAATGTTTGAGGATTTCTTGTGGCATGTTTCTATATATATACCATTCATATAAAAAGCTCAATGCCATCATTAGTCCAAAGAATGGAGATTTTATTGCATAACAGGTCAGCAATGTGTACAATGTGCCGACACAAAAAAAAAAAGAATTTTCTAAAGACTACATTGAAACGGACGCCTGGTCTGTACAGTCGTCAATGTGGTCCCTGGTTTGAACTCTGCTGCCATGTCATAATCTTCAGTTCTGATGAAACATCCGAAACATGTAAAACAAACAAAAATAAAATATAAAAAAAAAAAGATTTGTGAAAGTTTCAATAAACAAATTAGCAAAGAGCTTACACAAACAAATATAAGCCTAAATAAACAGTAATAAACACATTATAGAGACGACTTCGTATTACTTACTATAATGTCTATAACCAGTAATTCCTGTCACATAACCAGTACGTCCTGCCACATAACCAGTAAGTCCTGTCACAAAACCAGTAAGTCCTGTCACATAACCAGCAAGTCCTGACACGGAAAACCATACTTACTATTTTCAGTCACATGATAAAAAATCCTGACATCAAACTTTAAGAACAGTCACATGATCATATACCATGTCACAAAACATGTACACTGTGTTATAATATTTTTAGCGACCCCCGAAAGGGGAAAAGACGCTATTAGTTTTTATGTGGAATGTCTGGCCGTCCGTCCCGTTTAGGACCACTGGGGCATCACACAAGAACCGTCAACCTTCTTTCTACATTCTTCTCTGTCATTTGTCTTTGATAGAATTTCATTCTGATGTTCTTTCTGAAAATATTGAAACCTGCCTTTTTACCTGCCTGGGTGGACCACTTCGGGGGCCGATTTTGTGTTTGTGTCTCCACACAAACTGTCTTTGTTACCTTGTTTGTGTACATGGTATGACGATCTCTTTTTATAAAAACTTAACAGGAAACAAAAAAATTCTTCAAAACTGTTCATGCCCTGTACCGTATGTCATACTCTTGTCATCAGTTGGTTGCAGACTGAAATGCTGTTAAGGGTCAGAAATAACCTTAGATCTAGGTTTATTTACTTAGACGCACTGAACACGTAAAATCTACGATCATCTCAACGTAGATCTTGTAAAAGAAAAAACAATTTTGTGTCTCTGCCAACGAATGAAGTTTTTAATGTCACACTATTCTCTAGTTTCCCAGAGTTTCAACTGCATACATTCAGACTAAAATAAAAGCTGATAATTAAAGCATTATTATAAAATAACTATATTAGATATTTTTAAAACTTTTTTAAGGCAGAAATTAGTTCCTTAACAAAACCTTTAACTACATAACTAACAACACACTGATGCTGTCATTAATAATAAGCTTTATGGTGTATCTGGTATAAAGACTATAAAAGCGTTGTTATACTATAAATATTTCAACCCATGCAATATTTTTTTTAAACAAAGTTTATATTATCTCACACTGTCTGTCCGTCTGTCTGTCTGGTAAAAAGTTGGAGCATGTTTTTTTCCTCCCATTTCCCATTCTCGATACAGAATGTAACTGCACAATTTAAAACAGATAACCAATAAGTTAATTAACTCTTTCTCTCCGTTTTAATTTTTTGCAACGTTTCGCAGCAATTCTTCATTTTGCTCATTACTGTTTCACTACCTGTTATGATTAAATAGCTTTGACGTTTGTTATAAACAAAATGTTGTATTTGGTATAGAATTAAAGGGAAACGCGTGCTCTTTTTATAGAACACAATCAAGTCTATAAAATTAAACAGAAATTTAATTTAATGAGATGGTATCGTCGATTAGGAAAGAAAGAGTTAATTATCGGTGATAAATTATTTCGGTTGATATCGAAATACGTTTATTGTATTTTACATATTGAGAGATATGGATGTATATATATATATAGATTTAATCCCCTTGTTACTGTTTCATACTTTGTTCTCTCACTTTGTATTATTGGATCAAGTTGAAATTTTGCTGAATTTTTCATAGTTGATAGCAATACAGGAATGGATAAAAAAAATAATCAATTAGTTAATAATTTTGTTTTATATAGCGAAAGGGAGCTAAACCCTGCCAATTTAAGGATAAATTACAGTAATTAGCGTTTCTTTCCCTTTTATATGTATATATATATCTTTTTTCCTATTGCTTGTTTTGTACTTTTTTAAAACCACTTTAGAATCAAATTTAAAATGAAATTCGTAAACAGATGGCTGATTTCTGCAAATAAACAGCTACGTGAACATATCCAAGTAACACCAAACTTAAGCCGCATGCATAGATTGATGCAACTCGAAATAATATAAATATCTATCTATTTGGATTCTATTTTTACTACAATGCTGACTATCAATTATCTCTTACTGTACTTGAACAAGTCATTCACTTACTTAATAAATAACATGACTTACCTAAACATCACCCTCTCTAGTTAAAAAGATTCTTCAATGACACAGATTTATTCATACATTAACATTTCTTACCGGATAAGTCTGTTGATTAGTTTATTCCCAGGCTATAAATTGTTTATTTTTACTGGAAACTCGCCTCTTTTATTTTTCGTACTTCCAATAAAATTGCCCACATTTTAACACTCCCCTAGCATACGTGTAAGCCCGTGAATGCTAGTATCTATTACGTTTAATTGAAACTGTCCGTTCTCTTTCTCTTATTCCTCTCCTCCTCCTCTCTCTCTCTCTTTTCTCTATCTATCACTGAAAGCCCCTTGTAGTGTAACTGAGTGGTTTATTTGCTGCGTGTGTCCAGCGTGTCAGAAGGTCACGATCATGTCCAGTGTGTGTGTATTCATAGTAGTTAAGCAATGTCGTGCGAAATGTGCTTGTCTCGTCCACTGGCTACTGCAATCTAGTCGAATAAAGCCATGTTATTGGTATTCTAGTAGTTGTTATTCAATTACACCCCTCCTTTATTTTTTTTTTGCACCCTATGCATAATTTAGCTCTCCCACATAGACTCTTGACTTGAATTTGAACGGCCCGCTTTATAGCGCCCCCCCCCCCACATATATTCACACACATATATTTTTTGCCTGTGAATTAAAGAAACACTGTACTTAATTCGATGTCTGAAGAGATTAATATGCTCAATGCCTCACCCCCCCCCCTCCAACTTTTTGCACCCGTAAATTTGACCCATATGGTATTTTAACCCTTGAATTCTCATTTAGGCTTTTCTCTTCCTGTAACTTAGTCCCACTCTTTACACATGGATTTTTCTTTATTTCGTCGGCTTTAGATCTAGACCTAGCATCGGGCCTTTATAAACATATGCGCCCTATGCACACTTTACCTTATTTTTCCCATTATCTATAGCTCGTGGAGATCAATTAGCCCCACCCCATCGATTAAACAAAGAAATTCACACCCCCCCCAAAAAAAAACATACACACAGGCGCAGACAATTACTGACGTTCTTTGGATTGTCAATCGTAGATTAGGAGTTCATGTCGATCTAGATGTAGTTTTAATCACTTCACTATTTAATCACTTCACTATTTAATCACTTCACTATTTAATCCCTTCACTATTTAATCCCTTCACTATTCAATCACTTCACTATTCAATCACTTCACTATTCAATCCCTTCACTATTTAATCACTTCACTATTTAATCACTTCACTATTTAATCCCTTCACTATTTAATCCCTTCACTATTTAATCCCTTCACTATTTAATCCCTTCACTATTTAATCCCTTCACTATTTAATCCCTTCACTATTTAATCCCTTCACTATTTAATCCCTTCACTATTTAATCCATTTACTATTTAATCCATTCATTATTTAATCCCTTCACTATTTAATCACTTCACTATTTAATCACTTCACTATTTAATCCCTTCACTATTTAATCCCTTCACTATTTAATCCCTTCACTATTTAATCCCTTCACTATTTAATCCCTTCACTATTTAATCCCTTCACTATTTAATCCCTTCACTATTTAATCCCTTCACTATTTAATCCATTTACTATTTAATCCATTCATTATTTAATCCCTTCACTATTTAATCCCTTCACTATTTAATCACTTCACTATTTAATCCCTTCACTATTTACTCCCTTCACTATTTAATCACTTCACTATTTAATCACTTCACTATTTAATCACTTCACTATTAAATGTTACAGAACTTACTTCTCCAGATATTCTGAGAACAAAAATATCCACAATGGCGAGTTCCCCCCCCCCCCCCCAAAAGAGTTACTGATTTTATTTCGTTTTTATAACACAACTATTGAATGTTTAGGGAAATGAGTGAGTATGTACTTATAAAGATTTAAGTCTATTTGGTTCTATTAAACATTTGTATTTAAGATATATATATATATAAATATATATATATATATATATATATATATATATATATTGTGGATTTACCAAAAATTAATTACAAAGGTTTAATAGAAAGATTGAGATTTTTTTGAACATTTCGATGCTCCAATTAAGAATTTATCCATATTGTTTATTCGCGAGCACTTAAGAATTTACTTGAGTTTGTGAATAAATTTCATGCAACCTTACAGTGGTTCTAGAGATCTCTTTATAGATGACTGGATGAATGAGTATATATACTAGATTATTTTAAAAATTAAAATGTCAACAAAATTACATTCAGAAAAACAACATAAAAACTGCAACAAAGTTTAGTTACAAAGAGCAAACAAAACAACAAAAACAACACAATAGAGACATGTACTTCGCCAGACAAAACATGTTTGAATAGAGTTCAAATCTTTCTTGAAAACTATACAAGTAGCGCTAACAATTTAATATTTGATAGAACTTATATCAAGAATGGACTACTCCACTCAATGATGTGCACAACATATTCGATGATCTGGGTATCTCAAAAAGTTTGATATTTATCTCGTTAACTTCTTTTACTTAATAATCAGAAACATTTCTTTTCGAAACAAACATTTAATTTGGTCTATTTTCTCCTCTATCAATTTCTCTTTAGTCTGACACCAATTACTGATTTCCCCCAAGGGAACTAACTACAAAGTTAATTTCATTAATTCGAGCAGGATTCAAAACAGCAATTTATTTCGTCGGAAAAGCTACACCACTTGGCAAAAATAAAGTGAAAAAAAAAATTAATGAAGTCTATTCACATTTAATTTTCCTGAAATTAGCAATTTCTTGGCGATTACTTCAGCAGACTATGAGAAGATGTATAATGATTTAAAAGTGGTGAGTAACTCAGCAGATCAAAGTTAGAAAAAATTGTAGAGGCAAATATTATTGCTCGTTCGATGATGTATCAGTAAACAACAATAATTGAGGCGTAGATTTACGATCTCATAGTCATCTATATAAACTTACTGGCTAAGCTACTTTAGATCGATTCAGTGAAATTATCTTAAGCGAATTGCAACGACGTGTCGTCAGCCGAGATAGTCAGTGTGTGATCTACAGAAACTGTGTTACCATGACGACGATGACAATAAGTACTTTTGGTATTACAAACTGACTTCCATAGCGTTTTACAACGCCTTGTTAGTCAGTGAAGCCTCATTCATTGAGTATCTTATTTAGAGAAGAATAATACAATGGAATACGTATGTAGAAGATAACTGAAAAACAAAATCAAAGAAATGAACTGGAACGCATAAGCAGGAATTGAGTTAAGGAATCTAGGCACAAGACTCTAGTTTATTGACTTGTTCAATGTCTATCTTCATCGTATTCTACTTATGCATTACTTACTTGCAATCTGATAATAACGTCAATGCTGAAATAACAATAATCAACATACACTATCAGTCTTGGCTGCATATCGTCTTAATCAAAATAAGCAAGGCAATGTAATCTAAGCGAACCGCAGGTACATGAGTTTCCATTGAAACAATGTATGATGTCAAAGTGCTACATTAATGAATGGTGACTTTGGGTTTTGTCATTAAGTCAACCAAATTAGCATAATCTACATTTTCTTCTCGACTGAGCGGTAAAGAAAATACTTTGTTAGATGGTTGATTAATCTAGTGATGAAGGTGTTGAGCAAGACTGCTTACTTGAGATGTTATCTGCGAGATCTTTCATGCAAATCATCCAAAGAAAAAACAATATATAATAAGATAACCCAGCCTTTTTAAATAAACAACACTCTATTCCAGAAATAAGGGCACAGTCCTAGTCGTCAAGATTAAACTAAAAAGCAGTCACTTCGCCTTTTCGTCCGTTAATCCTTTCTTATTCCGTTCTAACTTTTAAAAGTATTGTCGCGTAACTAAGGAAATTTCCAATTGATCCCAACTTCTATGCGTCTTAGTATTGAGCCATTACACCATATTTGTACAAATGCATTGAAATAGAAACTTATCAATGATGGATATGTTTAATAGTACATTTAAAAGCATTGCTCCACTGATAAGCGATGAGGAGAGAGAGATTTACGAGATCGTTACTCTAGTAGTCATAAGTAGCGCCATTGGACTCTTTGGACTTGGCGCCAATATTATTAATATTATTGTTTTTGCTCGTCAAGGTCTAAACAACACTGTCAATATCGGGTTCGTGGGACTGGCCATTTCTGATATTGTATCCTTGGTGACCATCGAGTGGTACTGCATCAGCTTCAACCCTCTTTTTATTAATTCCGACATCAACTTCTTTCCTCCTGATGTCCAGCACCTGAGTGGTGGACATCCGCACGGCTGCTTCGCGAGAATCACGGCCTGGGTCACGGCGTATATCACGTTTGAAAGATGTCTCTGTATCACCTTTCCTCTGAAGGTCAAACAGATCTTAACTCCAAGGAGGACTCTACTTATTCTGGTCGCAATCTACTTCTTTGTCATGTTACCACTGCTGCCTGAATACGCTACAGCGTACGTTGGTCTGAAGTACTTCCCTTTCTTAAATAAAACTCTATACGGCCTGGTGTTTACGTCTGATAGGTACAAAGTTGAAAATCTTAGCTTCCTGCTTTACGCTATACTTATGTTTGTCTCTTTCGTAGCAGTCGTCATCTTCACAGCTGTGCTGGTCGTGAATTTAAACAAGAAATCTCAATGGAGGCAGAAGTCTACGTTTGATAGCACTCAGTCGGAGACTATCTCCAAGCGAGACAGAGCCACCGTGAAAACTGTCATCGTTATAGCCAGCGTCCTGATCATCAACTTCACCCCAACGGTGGCCTTCTACACGGGGGTATTCATAGTCCCAGAGTTCAGCATCACGGGTGTGAACAGAAATCTTTTTCTGGTCTCGGCTGCTTTCTGTTTCATCTTTGACACGGTCAATTCCAGCGTTACTATAATATCTTACTACACGATGAGTTCAAAGTTCAGACAGACTTTTCATGAACTTTTCTCGTTGTGTCTCCGTAAGAAAGGTCATTCTGTTTTAAGGGCGGAACTTTAGAAAGATGATTCTGTCTCAAATGTACAACTTTAGAAATATAATGCTATCTGAATAAAAGTAAATTTTAAAAAAAATGATTTGTTTATAAAGCCAAGTCTTTAGAAAGAATTTTGGAGAGATGATGCTGTCTCTAACACAGAACTCTGTAAAGAGGATGCTGTTTCTAAAAGACAGAACTCTGTAAATAGGATGCTGTATCTAAAAGACAGAACTCTGTAAAGAGGATGCTGTATCTAGAACAGAACTTGGAAAGATGATGCTGTATCTAAGATAGAGCATTGGTTCGATGATGCAGACTGTAAGATAGAACTTTAGAATGAGGATGCTGTCTCTAAGACAGAAGTTTCGTAAGATGATGCTATCAAGACAAAACATTGGAGAGCTTATGCTGTCTCTAAGACAGAACTTTGGAAAGATGATATTGTCTTTAAGACAAATCTTCGGAAAAGTGATGCTGTCTCTAATACAGAAATTTGGAAAGGTGATGCTGTCTTTAAGACAAAGCTATGGAAAGTTGATGCTGTCTCTAAGACAAAACTTTGGAAAGGTTATACTGTCTCTAAGACGGAACTTGGGAAAGATGATGGTATCTCTAGGAAAATCATTCTGTCTCAATAGGAACATGACGCTGTCCATATTTGAAAAAAGGCAGGCTTGGGGGGAGGGGGGAAGAGATAGATGGATCACGGGACGAATAATGAACGTGAAACTATTTTTAGGACGATGAACTTGAAGAGAACAGACTTGAGTTTGAAATAAATTTGCTAAGGGGAGGTACTGTAGTTATTTATAAAAGATGTTGAAACTGAACTGACCGTTAACGGAAATGTGTTATGGGTACTGTAAACCATGACTAATGAAAGATAAACTGTGAGAAGTAACTGTGATGGTTGAAGCGATCAATGGAATAAAAACAAAGATAAAATCAAATAGGTGTTAAATTTTATAATTATTTTATTTTCATTAACAAATCCATGACTTCTAGAAGCCAATCTATATTTGTTACAAATGTAAAATTGTTATTGAATGCATGTATACATTTAAATATAACATTTGTCTTTCTTGAGAAAATCTATAAACAAAGAACAAATCTAGCCACAGTTCATTGCATTCAACAAAGTGGCGCAAGTTTCGAAACAAATATGAATGCATTGTCAGATAATCAGAGAAACATAAAACCTTTTTTGGGAAGGATGTCTCAATGCAGACATATCTCAGGTGGCTGGCTTCGTCAGATTGAAACTTTAAATCAAGCTTGTCATCGAAGATGGAGGATTAATATTTTTTTAAATCAAGGCTAAAAATAAAATCCATTTATCTTAATATTTGCATGAGATATTGAATGGACACATTAGCCTAGATATTTGGTGGACACATAAGCCTAGCTATTTAGTGGACACATAGGCCTAGATATTTAGTGGACACATACGCCTAGATATTTAGTGGACACATAAGCCTAGATATTTAGTGGACACATTAGCCTAGCTATTCAATGGACACATAGGCCTAGCTATTCAGTGGACACATAGGCCTAGATATTTAGTGGACACATAGGCCTAGATATTTAGTGGACACATAGACCTAGATATTCAATGGACACATAGGCCTAGATATTTAGTGGACACATAGGCCTAGATATTTAGTGGACACATAGGCCTAGATATTTAGTGGACACATAGGCCTAGATATTTAGTGGACACATAAGCCTAGATATTTAGTGGACACATTAGCCTAGCTATTCAATGGACACATAGGCCTAGATATTTAGTGGCCACGTAAGCCTGGATATTTAGTGGACACATAAGCCTATATGAGTGCTAGAACTATTTCTAACTTAAAGAGAGACCAAAGTTACTTTTGAAAAGTAAAACGGTTGGTCGTTGTGCAGGCCACAAGACACCAGCGTTAACAGTCGGCCAAAGAAACGGATGAGCTTAAAATTATCTGTCCCCATAGATCGCAAGGTCTGGAAGTGAGATTTTTGCATTTGTTTTAAGCATTACAAAACGCTCACCTTTTTCTTTTCGATTGGCTTGTTGCTTATTAAGTGTGGTTAACCACACCGGCATAATGAATATATTGATGTGTTCCACAATGATTGTCCACTCTGTTTTGCCTGACGAGTTTGTGTAGTGAAAGGTCCCTAATATATTAACAATTTTTTATTATATTAATGTAGAAGTCAATAAATGAAGAAGATAATTTTTTATTTCTTATTATACAAAATCCTAATTGCGTCTGCCCCTGGGACCTTCTTTCAGTCCAGCAGCGCGTGAACTAAGCTTGTAGCAGCTCCGTTGTTTGAACTAGAGATCTTACCAGGCACATCATAATAGCCACGCGTAATGGAACAGTCTTCGTTATTATGCTGTCTCAGAGTTAATGTCTTACTTTTGTTGTACTTTTGATTGGTTATTGAATATTGTTAAAGGCCAATATGGCTGTTAATAGATCAGGTATATGTCCACGGATGACTACACCCCAAAAGGAGGACAGAAAATGAGGACATAGTCTTACAAAGTAGGAAACTCACACATACACGTACAAGAACTACTCTGAACACTAGGCTCCCACTAAAGATGAAATATGTCACTATATGAGCTATACACATTGTTATGTGTATTAGGCTTGAAATTGAAATAATCTTATGTTCTCTGGTTTGTGAATACAATGTTATTGACATTTTTTTAATCTACAGTGGAAGAGCTGACATCATAACGCATAAACCCAAACAAAACCACACTACTTTTACGATATCTCTATTCAGGTCATAACTTCATGGAGGGACCTAGCTGGAACCTGGACACGTATCTCAAAAACAACTATTTTCCTAGAAATTTTCCATTGTTTTTTTTAATCTAACATGTATTAGTTATGAAGATAAAAACGATCGCTCCTTACGTTTTATAAAGATGGTCTTGTCTTTTTTTTTTAAAAGTATTTTTTTTTTTCTTGTTGAGTCAATTCTAAAGGTTTTAAGAGGGTCATAAGTTCTAGATTCTTAGAACGGTACTCTTTTTTTTTATCGAAAGGTTAGCGATTCACAATTCAGACCCCGCTCACATATTTCTTTGGTCAACAATATCTGGTCCTAATGAAAAATGCCTTTCTGGAAAGTCTGCAGTATAAACACACGTTTTATATATTGGATTTCACAAAAACTGGTAATGCTGAAATGTGCAAGTCTTGTCTCTCTTTTGAAACAGTTTGAAAGGGACACAACTTTACGTAATACATTTAAAAAAATAATGAATTAGCCTTCATATCTTTGGAAACTTAATTCTCTAGATGACATATTGATTTAGATCAGTGATGCCCAAAATACGTCCCTCGGGCCGATCCGGCCCGTGACGTGGTTCCATCGGGCCCGACGAAACGTCAATGCAAAGTGTAGAAAATCCCCTCCCACCCCCCACCCTACAAAAAAAAGGTTGAAAAATGTTACTTAGCCTGCGTTAGGGCTTCACTTCTTTTTGAATGGACTGGTACCACACAACCTTTAACCCTTTTATGTCAGATGTACTATGAAAAGTGAACAGTGTGGCTGTTTGAAAAAACAACAGCATATGAACAGCATAATGAAACAAATATGGCGGTATTTAACAAAAAGAGACTAGAAAATGTGTCGATGGTAAAGCTTGCTGCAATGTTGTTCACATTTTAATTAGGGAAATAAACCTAATTTCGGACGCGTGAAAAAAATATCGAATAATTTAATGTAAGGTCTAGATTCACTGGTTTCTCATAAAATTAGTTTCAAGTGAATTTCATTTCGTTTTTTTTTCACCTTTTCGGTCGTGTGTCCGGCGACACGAGTGTCGGAAATTAAAATGGCCCGCATGTCGAATTCGGATAGGCATCACTAATCGAGATCAACTGCTTATAAGATACACTGATTTGCATTGTCTAAAGCTACAGACTAAACGTTCTCGTTTTTTTTAACCGTACGCGCCCTTGCGTACACACACACACACACACACAAATGATTAAAATTTGCTTTTATAAAATGTTGACGCTTCTTTCCATCCTCAAGGAACGTCCGTGACATCCACACAGATAAAAGGAAGAGGAAATGAAACAAAATTACGAAGGAATTATAAAAGTGTTGAGTCAAACATTAAAAATTGTATCGATAGAAAGCTATAAAAAATGTATTTGGAATTATTGACCATTGTGGTCATTTAGACCCTAATGATCTTTCATACAACATCGTAGTAGGCTGGTAGTGGATCTCGAAAACTACTTAGTTATTCCAAATAGAACTGGATGAAATTTTGATTTTATCGCTCCTAGGTGAAAGATTTAGTGAATCAGCTTTTCATTTCTATCTTCAAACATTTGAAAAGCTCTATTTTGCTTTTTACCCGAAACTTTAAATTATATTACCCTTGACCTCTAACCGCCCCCCCCCCCCCCAAAAAAAAATCCTTCTCCTCCCCTTCCACCTAGTATAAAAAATAAAACCACACAATAATAAGGCTTGTCTTCGAGTCCGAAGATCAGTGAGGAATGCAGTATTTCCCGTGGCTGCGCAGTCCCAGCTGTGACCTACATATTTTGCCACATTCACAAAAAAGGTTAAATAGAGCCTCATATTAGCTGTGAGAAACTGTTCGATGTATAATTATAGATCTAGAAAGTACGTAAATCTAATTCTAGTTGTAATAAAATGGTGCTTCAAATGTTTCATATATAAATAATATATTCCTTGTTCTCATCAAAAAATATATTTCATTAATTGCTTTAGTTTATTTTGACTATGTCTACGTGGAATTAAAAATAAAAGAACAGGAAATGTGTAGAATTAAAACTTAGAAGTTGTAGTGCAAGAAAATTATCAGTGTCAATGAATTTTTGCTATTAAACATTAGCAAGTTGGTTTATATATAAACAAACGGAACGAAATAGCGAAGTTAAACATCTTTTTTTTTTTTGGGGGGTGGTGGGGGAATTAACCGCTGCATTATTTCGATCATAAAAGGTGCCTAGTTGTTCTAGGCACACGGTAGTAATAACAGGTTCAATTTTACTTAGTTTTCGTCCTGCCCAAGTTAAAGAATTAGTGATGAGTAATTCATGAAATATAATTAATAAATCTAGATCTTTGTGTAAAGCCTTTCATTGAGTTTCTTACACGGCCTCTGGTAGATCTCAAGTGGTTGGGATAGAAAAGGTCGATCACAATAATCAACAATCTCAATCGGTAGTTGGCCTTCTATACAATTAGTCTATACAGCACAAAACTTATTAAATAAAGAGGCGAATTTCGGTGTAGATACTTCTTATTAATATTTTTGTTGTGTCTTTTAAAGTACAGACTTTCCTTCAAAAATAATATTGCATTATTTCCATATTTTTAAGGTCCCCCATGAAAAATGTCCGCTATTAATTTGGTGTTGTCCAAAGGTTTGTACATTTGGTTCGGATTTCAAAAAAACTAAAATCCGATTTTGTGATATTGTGTAACTTACTAAATTTAGGTGGAACGGTTACGTATATAATTTTTTTTTTTAATAATGCAAATACACTTTTTAAATCGCTACTTTAAATACGCGTCGTTACGTGCGCATCCTTGTGTCAATGTGGACTGGTGCGAATGCGTGTTGAAAGGAGATGAAAACCAAAATAGAGGAATAGAAACAAAAATAGTGTTTACAGTGTTAATTAAGATTAAAGTATTTATAAACTATGATTTTTTCGTTTTGATGCTAGTGTATCGTTAAAAATTCTTATTACATAATAAGACTTAACAATACTAATTAAAGTTTTATTTTATGAATAATATCTTAATGGCATAGCACGATATTATTGTAGTATGTATGCAAAGGGTTGTGTTATTTCTAAAAATTTCATATATTTATATGTGATGTTGTGTGTTTATATGTCTACTAGCAACTAATGATTTATGGAAACAGTTAATAAAAAAGGTGCAGACATTCATAATGCACTAACACACATTTCTAAAACAATATTAAATGGCAATGCAATTTACAGCAGTAAAGTAAAGTAAAAGTAAACTTCCCCTTTCAGATCTTGTGGTCTATAAGGCAGATGATGTAAAGGGCATCTGTTTCTGTGACCTACGGTTATCAAGGGTGTCATGTGGCCAGCACAACCACCAACCGCCTTTACTTTTCCCTAACTAATGTTAGGTACACATTAGAGCTGGGTGGACTCAGAGGCGCTCGAAGATCCCGAAATTAAAAATCCCAGTCTTTACCAGAATTCGAACCCCCGCCACCGGTTCGGAAGCCAAGCGCTTTACCGCTCAGCCACCGCGCCTCGTTTACAGTAGTATTCGTTTACTTACACGTTGATTCTTGCATACATTGTCGAGCTTAAAACCCTTGTGTCAGTTGATCAAAGATAAGGACCCTCTCCACAGGCTAAGAATAAGAGTTTGGCTATTCAGCTAGCCTCCGTCAAAAGAATCCCATCAACTATCATTGCTTGGTCATTGCTTCTTGTGCAATAGCCTAACCACTCTTGTCCTAATGAGGCCGGAAGTCGAGACCCATTCCTTCGTATTGCAACTCAACATGAGAAAGTCATCATAACAGAGTACTTCATTTTTGAGAAACGATGGATGACACTCAATTGTCTAAAAGCCTTTCTTTGTTCACGTCTATGTGCAATGTACTCCTTTTCTCTGTTCGTCAATCCATATTCAGTTATGGAAGTTTCAGCCGTTTCCACGAGGATGACACTCGTAAAAATATCACATACGTCACAAATGTAGGCCATCAATTTATTTTGTTTATCTCTTGGTCTAAAAAATAGAAAAGCATTTAATGTTCACATTTAATCTACTATATATATATGCATATACGAAACATACCACTGACTCATTGATCACGAGATCTCTCAAACTGTCGTACAGATCCGCAGGCCATTTCGTACACAGGTAAAATTTCATTGTAACAGATACACCAATTCATAGGCTAAAAAATGTATGTTAGGGGATCGTTAAAATGTGGCCTATTTATTACAATTAAAAAAACAACAACAAAACACCCGGTCATAATAAACAATATAAAGTCTAGGAATTTAATCAACGAGAAAAGCCAGTGTGTACTGCTACTCTATCTTCGTTTTGTCTGCATCAGATGTGGAAAAAAATATGCATGTCTCAACTTTATTTGCGTAGCCATGTGAAGCACTACACTCACCCTTAATCTTCGCAGTCAAAGATATTTCCATTATTTATTCTTGTTGTGATCTTTACAGTTCCTTCAGAAATGAAGACTATTGCAGCCAATAATTTGGATTAACAGTTAAATTCACGTATCGATTCAATCGATTCATCGATTCAATAGTTATTTTCATTTGACATTAAAGCCTTAACTCTCTCTCCGTAATTATTTTCCACGTTTCGATGGACTTATTCATTTTGCTCATTTGTGTTTCACTACCCTGTTATGATTAAACTTTAGTAACTTTTGTGTATGTAATTAGGAAATGTTATATTAGGTATCTGCTTATAGAAGAATGCATGCTCTTTTTATATAACACAAATTAAAATTTATCAAGCCAAAATTTAAATTAATTTCATGATGTCAAATGAAAGTTGGTATCGTCAGTTAGGAAAGAAAAGAGTTAAACCATTCCACTGCTTGTTTGTGTAAAGATACATACCATCACAACAAACCAACTGATCAGGTATCTCACAAAGGCAAAGAAACATATATAATTATTGGTAGACAGTACCTCGTCCAGGGGCAGCACTCACAGGTCTCCTCCAGCTTGCCCCTGGAAGCTTGCTGCCTCTCAGGTTTTTTTTAAGTCTTGAAAGGCCCAACGACGTAAAACGAGGCGTAAGAGGCAGACTTGCTGCATAGAATGCCATCTCAGTGTTGTCATTGTGTTGAAGACATCAGAGTGGTCTCTACAGTGTATTCTATCCACACCACAGCTTTTATACTGGTTCAGCTTGTTCTTTCAGTCGACTACATCTCGGACTGCATCCACAACATTTTGTATTCAATAATAATTGATTAAACTAGGCCATTGTTCAGGCTGCTTGTATCTTAAAGTACTAAAACAAGCACTATATACACAGCATACACTACGTTTAAAACACCGAATTAGCTCTTTCATCTCAAAACATTCCCAAACTGTTGAAAAATCAAATGACAAATTTAGTTTGAGAAAATAGCATTAAACAAAATTGCACGAAAGCAGTGGCGTAGTTCGGAATTAGTGGGGCTGGGGGACTTGGCCTTTTTAGAGGCCCCTGCATTTTTACTTTCGACATCATGACATGAGATAATGTACTGGATAAATATTCAAGTCTAATGTGTGGAATACTTGCAACGGGGTCACTAACATATAAAGCGACATGAATAGCAACATAACATGGTAGTTGCTTAAAATTTAATGTATAAAAATAAATACGATACTCATTAGGGGCAAGTAATAGCCACAGGGCACTTTGAAATTTAGATCCCCTTCCACCTCCCTTAGCTACGCCACTGCAAGAAAGTGTACCTTTCGAAAGCAATATTGTTTTAAAATTAGAAAATTCAAAGATACGAAGAAAAAATTACAAATAGACGTGAGTTTTGCCAGACAAAAAGTACGTTTGATTAGACTTTGAAACTTCCTTGAGAACTATACAATTATATAGCTAGCAATATCGTTATTAAAGAGTGTCGCGTTCCACAGCACATTTAGGCTAGTAGCTAGATATGGACGGGTCAGTATTGTGAGTGATAATGTGTTTGTGTAAATGACCAGAGCCTTTCGGAAGTAGAAGAGAAGGTTAGGTAATGAGGAAGGCTGTGACAGAGAAAGATAGAAGCTTTAAAGATGTTCAAGAATAATGGAACTGTCTAGAAAAAGCTAGTAAAACAGTTCCATATATCAGGGTCGTTAGTCATTAGTGTCAGTCTTGTTCAGCAATTACATAATGTGATTTATTTAGCTGCAATTTCTAATATTGGTACGATTGTTACTAGTGATTTATGTTTTTTAATGTGGAAATATGTTTATCTAAGTAATATTTCGATTATTTGATAGAATTAAATTAAAGAAATCAAACTCTAGAAAAATGTTGTTATAACGCTGTGTTTTTATAGAGAGGCAGCCCTGAAGCTGCAAATGTTACATTACTTTGAGAGACAAAAAGTGTAAAGTGATAATGTGAGCAGCTCTACACACTCAGAACATTTTCGTAACAGTCTATCTAGCATAGACTTCTAATGATTCTGTGAAATCTAATACATATTCGTTAATCTGCCTAGATACACCATCAAATTTGTACTCATTCTTTTGTTTACATCATTTACCTTTTGAAACTCAGCATTTATTTTCGAAATAAAGACATAATTGTGTATATGTTCTTCTACACCAAAGTTAAGTTAATCTTATCTTATCTTATATAATACAGACGTTACTTCAAAAAAGAAGATGAATATGTCCTACGCGTCATGCATTTATTCATGCATATTAACCAATGACTTAAATTCTGCCAAGTCACTGGTTTTTCTGGTTAGCTCAGGCAACCCATTCCATGCTCTAATAGCACTAGGGAAGAAGGAGTATTTGTACAAATTTGTCCTAGCATAGGGGACAAGGAATGTGCCTTTATTTTTGTGTCTTTCAGAGTATTTTATTAAGTTTTGTTTTTGTATTTGAAGATTATGGTTCAGTGTTTTATTTATAATTGCTACTTTACTTTTGAGGCCTGAAGGCTTTCTAAATTTAGTGATTTTACTAATGGTGTTACTCTAGTCAAATGTGAATATTCGTTTGTTATGAATCTCACTGCTCTATTTTGTGTTTGTTCCAGTTTCTTAATGTTTTCTTGACTGTAACTACATTTAACGATATCCCCCAAGGGAAGCAAGTAGAAAGTAACTTAAACTACATCGAGTAGGATACAAAATTGACAGTTTAAAAAAATTAAACAATTTCTATCATCAGAAAAACTATACAAATTAATAAAAATATGGGGAGAAAAAAACACTAACCGCTGGCTATTTGTATCTAATTTTCAGAAAACATTTTTTTCTATTGGCGATTATTTCAGCAGACGATTAGTAAATGTAGAATGATTTAGATTACGCTCTCAAATTTTTCTACGATGACTTTTCAATTTAGTACACTAATCGAAGCTAAAAAAATTATGTTGTTGGATAGTATTGCTAGTTTCATGATGCATCAGTAACTAAAAATAATTGAGGCGTAGATTTATGAACTAATGTTCATCTTTTTACCAGTATTGACTTAATAGCTTTGAATCGATTCAGTGAAATTATAGTAATCGAATTTCTACGTTGTATCGTCGGCCGAAATTCTTCAGAAAGTATGCTGACGTCTCAACGATGACAATAAATTCATTTCAATATCAAACAGTCATCACTAGTGTGTTACAATGTTTTGTTAGAGTGTGAAGCTTCAGTCAGTGAAGTCTCAGTTAGCGACGCTTCAGTTAGTGTAGCCTCAGTCAGTGAGAATCGTGTGTAGACTAAATTAAAGGATGAATAAATATGTAGGAGATGATTAAAACACACACATGAAGTGACTGGAACACACACATGAAGTGATTGAAACGCACACATGAAGTGACTGAAACACACATGAAGTGACTGAAGCACACACATGAAGTGATTGAAACACACAAATGACGTGACTGAAACACACACAACTGGAAACGATGTAAAAACATTATGTAAAATCTTCTTGATCTCAATCATCAAGCACTTTGTAATCTGAGAAAAATTAAGCTCTCCTAAGAAACCGCAGATGCTTAAGTCTTTATGAAATCAATGTCTATGTCAAGGTGCTATGTCAAGGTGCTATGTCAATCAAATGTGACATTTGGCTTAGTCATCAGTCAGCCAATGTAAAAAAAAGCAATGAAAATAGAAGAGATCAATAATGAATATGTTAAATGGTACATTTGAAAGCATTGCTCCACTGATAAGCGATGAGGAGAGAGAGATTTACGAGATTGTTACTCTAGTAGTCATAAGCAGCGCCATTGGAATGTTTGGACTTGGCGCCAATATTATTAATATTATTGTTTTTGTTCGCCAGGGTCTGAACAACACGGTCAACATCGGGTTCATGGGCCTGGCTATTTCTGACCTTTTATCCTTGGTGACCATCGAGTGGTACTGCATCAGCTTCAACCCTCTTTTTATTAATTCCGACATCAACTTCTTTCCTCCTGATGTCCAGCACCTGAGTGGTGGACATCCGCACGGCTGCTTCGCGAGAATCACGGCCTGGATCACGGCGTATATCACGTTTGAAAGATGTCTCTGCATCACCTTTCCTCTGATGGTCAAGCAGATCCTGACTCCAAAGAGGACACTAATTATTCTGATAGCAATATACTTTATTGTTATGTTACCGATGCTGCCAGAATACGCCACAGCGTACGTTGGTCTGAAGTACTTCCCTTTCTTAAATAAAACTTTATACGGCCTGGTGTTTACGTCTGATAGGTACAAAGTCGACGGTCTTAGCTTCCTGCTCTTCGCTATTCTTATGTTTGTCTCTTTTGTAGCAGTCATCGTCTGCACAACGGTCCTTGTAGTTAAGCTCAATCAGAAGTCTCGGTGGAGGCAGAAGTCTACTTTCGACAGTGCCCAGTCGGATATCATGTCCAGGCGAGATAGGTCCACCATGAAGACAGTCATCCTCATAGCCAGCGTGCTAATAATCAATTACAGTCCAACGGTTGTCTTCTTCACTGGGGTATTTATAGTCCCTGAGTTTAACATCACGGGACAGTACAGAAATCTTTTTCTGGTCTCTGCTGCTTTCTGTTTCATCTTTGACACACTCAACTCCAGCGTTACTATTATATCTTACTACACGGTGAGCTCCAAGTTCAGACAAACTTTTCATGAACTTTCCTCTTTGTGTCTCCGTAAGAAAGTTCATTCTGACTTAAAGACAGAGATTAAGAAAGATCATGCTGAGACAAACACAAAACTTTAGCAATTTCGTGCTGTCTCATAGGTAAAACGTTAGTAGGAGGATGCTTCTAGGATATGGGCAACGATCACATAGTATTGGCTATTGGCTGGCCACATGATACCCTCGATAACTGAAATTTTGGTTTTAGAAATATGAATACGTTACCAATTTTTTAATAATAGTAGTATTATTGTAACTCTATTTGCGACGTAATAGGGTTAACTGTGTGTGATCAGCTGACATATGTGACACAGGCCAGTAATACAAATTAGCGTGCTTTATCGAAGGGCAAGGGACAGTACTGGCATGAACTTTGCACGTGAATAGGACCCCGGTTATGGCCGTCTGATCATAAGCCTGCGTGGACCAGATACACAGTGTGTGTAAGGCAGTGCAGTTCAAGACAGGACAGTGAAGTAGTCCGGGACTGTTAGTCTGCCATGAGGTCGGTCCTGGTGGAGTCCTGAAGTAAATGTACGAGTCCAGGAAGAGATAGAGAAAGTAGAGTTTTAGTACGGTGGTGTACAGTGGAGCATTTTTAGTGTTCATGTATTGCTAATTGTGTCATATTGGCTGTTTAATTGACCATTATTAAAGCACCAGATTATTTGGAGCTCTTGTTGTCTGGTTCTTGATGTGTTAGATGTGCTGTGTTGTGTTTAGCTGTGTTTACAGAACGCCTGATTGGAAGAGAGACTCGTAACAGTATATTAAAGTGACAGAAAATCTTCATGTGTGTATATCAGAAATGATAACCAACAAACCATCAATATAAATACTTTTATTTTCTTCTACACAAAGTTTTCTTATTAAAGTTAAATACCTGCAATTAAGATCCATTGAATGACTAAAACTGACCATGCTCTGATTGTTTTCGGTCTGAATCCCCTAACCATTGTTAGCAGCGCTCCAGTGCTATTATATTTCCTTAACATATATCAGAGAAATGTGCGAATCTATTACGTACGATGTGTATTTTTTTTCTTTCAGCAAAAATGCACGATTTTTAATATTTTAAATAAGAAATACACTTTTTTTTAGTATGGTCCAAAAGACTAAATAGGTATGTCTTCAAATCTGATTGGAACGGTGTTGGTTTGTTCCAACGCTTGGAGAGCTCCACTACTCATTTTTGACGCCTTCGTACTACGTCGATTTGGAATTAGTCGCTACCTCCAAGACCAATTTATTAAACTAGGTGTCAGAGACCAAATGGTTAAACTAGGTGTCAGAGACCAAATGGTTAAACTAGGTGTCAGAGACCAAATGGTTAAACTAGGTGTCAGAGACCAAATGGTTAAACTAGGTGTCAGAGACCAAATGGTTAAACTAGGTGTCAGAGACCAAATGATTAAACTAGGTGTCAGAGACCAAATGGTTAAACTAGGTGTCAGAGACCAAATGGTTAAACTAGGTGTCAGAGACCAAATGGTTAAACTAGGTGTCAGAGACCAAATGGTTAAACTAGGTGTCAGAGACCAAATGGTTAAACTAGGTGTCAGAGACCAAATGGTTAAACTAGGTGTCAGAGACCAAATGGTTAAACTAGGTGTTAGAGGCTGAACTTTTTTTCTGTATATTTTATGGACAAAAATAAATTATTCCCTTTGCCACTCCAGGCATGTACCAGTTAATGTGCAAGTCATTAAACGCATGGTCACCGTAGTAAATACAACGAATCTTAATTGTGCAAGTCCCTTTCGTTTACTGAAAACTAAACCGCAAGTTAAAAAAGTTTTTATTTCCAAGTAAAATAAACATTTCAGAATTAGATACTAAAAAAAATTCAATACATTTTTGAAATAAAAACGAGGTTCGATATTTGCCACTAACGAGAATACTAGCCTTGATCGCATTCTCAAGCAAGTACTGGAAGTTGATTTCCGTTTTTTCCTTGCGACCGGCCGCCATGTTTTCTACCTGCGGAATTGAAAGGATGGTAAACGGTCTATTAAACTCTATAAAAGTAAGTTTCATTTGAGTCCCTGCCAAGTCAATTAGTGAATGGATCTAAGCGCGGACTAATATGTGAGTGCGGGTTATTGGGTGCATAAAAATTAACAAATCGTCTTGTCAAATAGTTCCTTGGTTTGTACAGAATGTTGAAAGAATTTGATTTGGAAATAATTTTGTAAAGCGCATCTTACAAGCTGTAGCATGCTCATGGTCTGTCTGTTTTGAATTGTTTGCTCATTGAGACAATTCACACACAAAAAAGTCTATGCCATCACTAGTCTTTTGATTATTGTATGAATAGAGATTTTATAACATAGAGCGTCATCCCTTCATTTGCTGTACAGTCATGTGACTGTCGATTTTAAAAAAATCGCTTATGATGTTATTAAAAAAAACAAAACAGAATGTTGTATCATGGTATCATACATTTAACAAAATGCTTCAACACATGCACAAATATTAGCGCTAAACACAGTAAGTTGAGAACTTCCTTATATCATAAAGTCGCTTTGTTTACTTACCGTAATTAGTCTTATATCTATTGTTTTGGGTAATAATTATGTAAATAAAACTCTATCAAATTAAAAAACGAATATAACCAGTATATAAAGCCTATATAGAACCTGTTACAAAACAAGTAGTTCTGTTACAAAACAAGTAGTTCTGTTACAAAACAAGTAGTCCTGTTACAAAACAAGTAGTCCTGTTACAAAACAAGTAGTCCTGTTACAAAACAAGTAGTCCTGTTACAAAACAAGTAGTCCTGTTACAAAACAAGTAGTCCTGTTACAAAACAAGTAGTCCTGTTACAAAACAAGTAGTCCTGTTACAAAACAAGTAGTCCTGTTACAAAACAAGTAGTCCTGTTACAAAACAAGTAGTCCTGTTACAAAACAAGTAGTCCCGTTACAAAACAAGTAGTCCCGTTACAAAACAAGTAGTCCTGTTACAAAACAAGTAGTCCTGTTACAAAACAAGTAGTCCTGTTACAAAACAAGTAGTCCCGTTACAAAACAAGTAGTCCTGTTACAAAATAAGTAGTCCTGTTACAAAACAAGTAGTCCTGTTACAAAACAAGTAGTCCTGTTACAAAACAAGTAGTCCCGTTACAAAACAAGTAGTCCCGTTACAAAACAAGTAGTCCTGTTACTAAACAAGTAGTCCCGTTACAAAACAAGTAGTCCTGTTACTAAACAAGTAGTCCTGTTACAAAACAAGTAGTCCTGTTACAAAACAAGTAGTCCTGTTACAAAACAAGTAGTCCTGTTACAAAACCCTTAACAACAGACCAGAGCGCATGTAATACGACCAGGCAGCCATTCCAGATAAAATTACAATCTTGTAATAAAAGGCAGAAATGAATCATTGTTGTCTGAACATACTAAACAACCTTACGACTAAAGATGAGACAATACCAATACATATTAACGTCATCTAAGTTTTCTGTCGTATTAATCCATGTGATGATCAACCTCTCCCAGACAGGACATCTTTACTAAGAAACAGAAGGCTTTGTCATCGCAATTAAGAAACAAGTAATTACGACTATAAACTATGAAATCTGTCACTATACATCTGTCACATCCTGAAACTCGATACTATTGACAAAATACCTAAAATGCGGAAATGTCGTGAAGTCAATTGAATACGTAATGGCAGGATGTCATGCCTTGTCAGAATCTGCCTATCTAGGTCAACATAACGAAACTAATCCATTAGCACCAGGCCCAGACACATGATCTGATTGTGAAAGACATACCTCCTTACCGCTAATACTCACCACATATGATTCTCCAGTCAACCAATTACCTACTGGGACAGACCTACTTTTACTGTCGACCAGATTTTTATTGATAAATATGAAAAATCTTCAACTGTCATTAACATGGTACACCATCTGACAAAACAAGAATAATATTGAAAGAGACCAAAGAACAATATAGTTAAAAACTTGAAGATGACTATGGAAGTTTGCTAAAAATACAATATGCCCTTTTGTTATAAATACCGAGGGGATAGTGACAACTGACCTTGTGGCCATCTTCAAAACCCTAAACATCCCTGAGCAGATTCTGGTTGCCTGCCATGGCCAGACCTGCCACTTCAATAGAAAAGGAAAATCGCCTGTGGTCACTGTTAAAGACAACGACAATTAGTTTTGGATTTGGATTAGGATCATCTGCTAGAGATGAGATTAATCATGTCGCCCAAAAAGCAATTCTCTCTGCGCAGCTGGTGTCTAAGGGAACGGCACATGCCGATACAATTTTTTATCAGCATCACCACGGGCTCGTCTAGGGTGCGTAAGGATCGACGGTTCCTGATTTTTCCTCAGGATCGACAGTGACTCCCGAAACTTTTCCTATATTTGGGTCTAGCTTCAAGGCAGCAGAGGTTAGAGGTTAGGCTTTCCCTTCTCCTGGCGGGTAATCAGCTAAAGGCAATACTATTAAATTGTTCCTATATTTAATTATGATAATTAATGTTACTCTACAATGTTCTCAGCTCTATTATTTGCTGTCAGTTCAATGTAACCCGAACAATTTGTTTCTGGTACAACTTGGTTGCCTTCATGTTTAGTCTGGACTGTGGTTCTATTTAAAGAATGTCTATGTACCCATGTTGTAAGCTGCTAAATCGGTATAAGCATCATTTGCTTTGTACATTTTTAGGGGCTCTATTTATAATTCATTTTGATGAAATGGCCGTTTTAGTGGCCAGAGCTGACACGGGGGGAGTGGTTAATGGGGACGTTTGGCCATGGTCATTCGAAGCTGTCTTATCGCTTTATTGACCAGGCTCTCGGCTTGGGGGAAGGCTGAAGAAAGAAAAAGCAGCCAAGAAAAAATCCTGACAAATGTAAACGATTCTAGTTACCATAACTAGGACCGTCGGACACGATTTATTCCAGGGATTCTCAAACCCAGTGTTCCCGTATTTCTGTCTCCAGCAACTAGCCATCGCTCTACGTTAACAATAGAAACGCTGCCCACGGAATTAATTAGAGACATGTACAACAAATACTTTCTATCTTGGAAGAGATTGTTTACAGTATTAGATAAATAAATTTTGTGCTGCCAATATTTGTAATGCTTAAAAAAAAAAAAGGCTTACACAATTATATCACATTCCTGGTAAAAAAGTGTGTCTTGAGGTTTCCTATTGTCTTTTAAAACTAATAATATCAACCTCATTTTAATCATTTAATGAGCATACAAAATGGTAACAAATGCTATGACTTTATAGCCTCCATTTGGTTATATCTTCTCTTGACTTTCACTTTGTTTCCTGGCGTGTACCACCGACACGTCCATTGCACACACAATATGTTCATTTGTAATCATTTGTTATTGGAGCTATAAGGGGGGGGGGCGTGGCGTGGTCATTGAATGGCGAAGCACTTGGCTTCCAAACCGAGGGGTCCCGGGTTGGAATCTTGGTGAAGATTGGCATTTTCAAATAAGGCTTTTTTTTTAGGATGCCCAACACTAATAAGTTAGTTGGGAAAAGTAAAAGAGTTTTGTGGTTGAGGGTTTCAGGTTCGAATCCCTTCACAATTTTTAGATTTTAATATTCCCATGAGTCGGGGAGTCAATGCGGTTGGCCGTTGTGCTGGCCACACGAAACCCTCGTTAACAGTCGGCCACATGAACAGATTACCTTTACACCATCTGCGTTATAGATCGGAAGGTCTAAAAGGGGTACTTTACTCATATTGTAAGCCTTGTATTATTTTTAAATATTGGAGATTTCAATATCCATGGCTATCCACAGTTGTCTGATTTTTCTATACATTGTGATTTTTCAAATGATTCCACAGAACTAAGAGTTCACAAAATTATAATATGTTGTTTTTTTTTAGAAATCTTTCCGTAATCTGTACACCGGATGAACCAAATATGTTCTATGTATGGAAAGAGACTTAATCGTATGATAATTGAGCCTTGAATAGATGTTACATTGGTGGAAACTTCAGACAATTACTCTAAAACCGTAAGGGTTGTCTTATGTCTCATCACTAAAGCAATTTAATATTTTTCTACATTTTGAATTTTTCTATAAAACTGTTTCAGTTCACTAAACAAAAGACAAAATAAATGTTACAAAATAATAAAAGACATTACTTTCAGTGAAATGTATTTTTAAAAAGAGTACAAAGAGAGTTTGTGTTGCCACACAAACTCAGAGGCGGCCCCGTGGGAGACGGATCCCTATCGGATCCGCATATTCGCTGGTCGATTGAGGATGGCATCGAGCAGGGTATGAAACCGAGCCCGTAGAGATAATCAGTCCTGCGCGCTAACTGTACGACCAGGCATTGCTCTTAATCTAATGACAAATGAGCGATTTTAGATAATTCTTTGGTATTGAGCATTTTCATTTAAATGGAACTAGAATGAGGATGTAGATCTGCCTAAATTAAACTACTAATTTAGCACTCTCAATATCTATATCTACTAGATCTAGATCTAAAATATATTTTTGGGATAGTGTAGATGTAATTTAGATAAGATTTATTTTAAAAAAACACTAGATAATCAATTAATAGACTAATTGCAGTATGAAATAGTAGATTAAAATAGTAGATTAGTTTTAGTATTTTATAACATTACAATATTGACATATTGACAACCTAGACTTAAGAAATAAAAATCTACACTTTAAGCCTAGAAATTAAAATTAGATCTTGATCTAGTCTAAATCATGGCTGTCTGGTAGTGCGGTTTGCGCGCTGGACTGTCGTTTGGATTCATTGATGGTCCCAGGTTCAAACCCTGCCCGCTCCTATCCCAATACGTCACACGGACTAGTTAGACGAAAAAATGTCATCTATACGAGCAGTTTGTCGAGGGTTCATAGACATTGGTGCACCGAGTGAGATCTTTTAGCATTTCATTTAAAGAATTAACTCCATATGACTTCAAAGGAAAAAAATTCCATTACGTCACACGTCCTTGTTAGACTAAAAAAATGTCATCTATACGAGCAGCTTCTCGAGGGATCATAGACTTTGGTGCACCGAGTGAGTTCTTTTAGCATTTCATTTGATGGGCTAGTTAGACTAATATATATATATATATATATATATATATATATATATATATATATATATATATATATATATATAAAAGGATTAAAGACGCTTTTTTAATTTGGTCTGTCAGTCTGTCTGTCCGCTATGTTAAAAGCGAGAAAAAAAAGACTAAAAGCTATTGATAATCTGATTAAAATTTAATTTCCCTTCCGAAACATCGCATATTAATCAAATACCGTTAATTAAATTTGTGGGATGATCTGTTAAGAAAATTAGATTACCATAGCCTTATGGAGATTTTTTCAAACCATACTTTGGTGTTAGGAAGTTGTTTTCCTTAAAAGTCGGAGCCTAATATTAACCATAATTAGATTTTCCAACGTTTTAGCTAGAAAGTTAAATGTAGCGTAAGAAAGTGCGATTTTACATAAATAGAGTTAAAAAATCCAGAACAATCAATTTTCGTAAATTGAAAAAATTATTTGTTTTATTTATTAGAAGAGTGATTTCAAACATTTATTAGCGTTATTCGATTTTTCATATAAAATTAGGATCATTTGTTGGCGACGATTTGTAAGAAAATTAAGGTAATGTAGGTCGATTTCTTTTTTCGAATCAAAATCCGGAACATTCTTTACCGATTAAACAACTTTTATTATGTTTCGGCAAGAAAATTAACTGTAAAATAAAATAAAAAGTGATTTTCAATAATCGTTTCTAGTAAATTACTTTCTTATTTTAAAATCCTGAACAACCTATTGTCGATATTTTTGAAAAAAATAAAGTCGTTTGACATAAATTTGTTTTAAGTTAAAAATTCGGAACAATTGATATTGATAAATAAACTACAGTGATTTATGTCAAAGAATATAAGTGTAATATTGGTCAATTATGCGATTTCAAACAATCATTTGATATAATTTATTTTGTATAAAACAATATCCGGAACAACTTTGTAGTTATTGAAATATAAATCAGTATATAAATATATTTATTTAGTATTTATATGTTATTTACATTAAAAAACCGGAACAATGTATTAAAGATCATGTGTTTATTGCAACGTTTAAGCATGGAACTAAAATCTAATATAGGTTAGAAGAACAAAAAAATATTCGCTGGCATTGATTTGTTTTTCACAAAAGATCCGGAACAATCTGTTATAGATACTTGAAACTATTGCAATATTCCTGAATGAAAAATTAAAGGTTAAATCAGATTTAAAATAGCCTTTAGTGTTATTTGTTTATCTAATCGTGACGGACAGACCGACCAACAGACAAAACGCACAAAAATAAGCTTCTTTTATTCGGATGAGGAGCACTAAACAAAAAATAAATAAAATATGATTTTTTAAAAAGTTTAAGGAATTGTTTTAGCACCGCGGTATGTTGCGACGTTACGCTACTGAACGAAAGTCGCTGCATAAAAAGTCCATTTAAAAAAATGTGCGTGATATTTACATACAAAGTGCATTATTAGCCTTTATAAACAAACAGAAATGTTTTCTATTAATTTTAGCAGCTAGTTGACCAGAAAAAAAAACGTTTGACTATTATTTATATTTGTTGTAAACATTTCTTGTACATTTTATAAATATATTTTATTTAGTGATATTGTGAATAAACATAAATTGTAGCATTGCCTCCCTTACATTTACGTAATTGTTTTAGAATTGGTGTATTTTTATGAAAAAAATCACTTGCATAATTAGTTTTATAAATTAAACGGTTTGCTTTTAGAAAACCAAAAGTAGCCGTTGCACGTAAACTTTTCAAGCCGCATTTAATGCTGAAATAATATTTTTTCATATCTCTTCTAGTTTTCGAGATCTGAGTGTGACAGACGGACATTTTGCACAAACCAAATAGCGGTTTTTTCCCCTTACGGGGGCCGCTAAAAAGAGTAACTTAAACGTATTGAAAGCGAGAGGCCCGCTGAAAATAAGATGTTAGAAATTACTTGCTATAGGCTCTACGACTTACGAGAGTCAAAGACATTTAAGTTAAGGCATGAGGCATTTAACTTAAGACCTGAGGATCTAAGTTCAACTTTTGGGTTTACTAGATGTAGATTTTAATGATTTTTGCGTTGTTTTGCCGGAGGTCGCCAGAACAACGATATACCCCCCCCCCCCTTCCGGTGGAGGCGAGATGGCTGAGTGGTAAAGCGCTTGGCTTACAAACCTGGGGTCCCAGATTAGAATCCTGAAGAAGACTGGAATTTTTAATTTCGGGATCTTTAGGTTGCCTCTGAGTCCACTCAGCTTTAATGGGTACCAGACATTATTAGGGAAAAGTAAAGTTAACTGTGGGCCAAAGAAACAGATGACCTCTAAATCATCTGTCCTGTAGACCGCAAGGGGTCTGAAAGGGGAATATTTTTACTTTACCCCCCCCCCCCCCAACCCGCCGTTGAGCTGATAACTAAAGCAAGTAGCAGACAACGTTACTTTGAATTGAGTAAATTAATCATAGGAATATATATGTGTTACTAGTTCATGCCTCATGGAGTCAACAACTAGAAAGTAACTTTAACTTTTGAGTAACAAGGTAGCAGAAATGGTATCAATTTAAAATACAATAGAGTACATTGAAGAACGACTATACGAGAAATCCACACAACCCAGTCCTATTGTGCTATTCACAGACTCATTGTCATGCCTACAAGCCATTGAAAACTCTGTTGGAACACTACCGGAACCACTGGCAAAAACATTGGCGTGCGCGGGACGCCTTCAAGAAGAACACAATGTTCGGACGACATTCCAGTACATAACAGGGCATGTTGGTATTGAAGAAAACGTAAGGGCTGTCTTACTAACCAAGTTCGGCACCAAACTGAACCCAGTGAAGGAGCCACGGACGTTTGAGCAGGCTCAGCACCAAACTGAACCCAGTTGAGGAGCCACGGACGTTTGAGCAGGCTCAGAACCAAACTGAACCCAGTGGAGGAGCCACAGACGTTTGAGCAGGCTCAGAACCAAACTGAACCCAGCGGAGGAGCCAGACTTTTGAGCAGGCTCAGCACCAAACTGAACCCAGTGGAGGAGCAGGCTCAGGCAATAGTTGACAAATGAATGAGAGAAAAGTGGCACCGAAATTGGGAAAATGGAAGCACAAGGCAGGGAGGTCTTTGAAAACTTTAAAGGACCCTCTAAATCGGACGAATGGTGGCAATTAAACAGGGAAGAACAGGTGATAATTGCTAGGTACAGAACTGGACACTGTCCATTCGGAGCTTATTTTTCTAACTCTAAAGCTACCTTCGATTCACGTTGTAGACACTGCCAGCAAGACGACGAAACAGTAGACCACCTGCTCTACGAATGCGCCATACTGCACCCCTAAAATCGTCTTTTGAGTGAAAAAGGAACAGGTACGCATGGCGAGTTAGCTCTGTACGGAGACAGGGAAACTGTGCCACGAACTGCTGATTGTCTTGTCCGTGTTATCAGAGAATAGTGTTCTCAACACGGTGCCTCAGAGCGATGAGACTTACACGGTCTCTGCCACTTAAGGCTCAGCAAAATAAAAGCGGCCTGTGTTTTACTTCTTAAATAGTGTCGTGGTGGCTGAGAGGTACACCGCTTCTTCAGTTCGAATCTCGGTGAGGACTGACATTTGGTAATTTTGGCAAATTTAGGATCTCCGTGATTTCACCCTACTTAGTTAATGGATGCCTGACATTCGATGGGGAAGGTAAAGGCGGTTAGTCGTTTCGCTAGTCAAATGACCACCATCGTTAACATTTGGCCATAGATGAACAGATCATCTGCCTCTGAAAGTGATACTTTATTACCTCTTATGTTTTATCATTAAACTAAATAGAGAACTATGAACGTTTATCTGTGGGGCTCGAGTTCATATCCTTCTGGAGACTATTTAGTTAACCATTAAAGCTTTTACACTACCGTGTCCGCTACATTAGAACTTATCTAGAAATTATCTTTTTCTTAGACTATGTAAACTTTAGTCTCATGTGCTGCTTTTTTGTGAAATTTTCAACCACTTAGAATAATTTCTAAAAGATTATCACACTACAAACTTTGAATCACAGTAAAAAAAAAACAGCAATTAGATTCACTTGCGGTTCATTGATCTTTATTAATGGAAACTAATTACATGAGAAATTAAATTACCTGACAAATACATTTATTAAATTAGACGCTAGTTATATCAATACACATTTTAAAAAAATATAATATCAGTGGCTTAATTTTTATTCTAATCTCGTAGATACATAGGTTTTTTCATAGAATTAGATTATATCTAAGATAATATCGCTAAAACAATTAATAAGATAATATCTTCAGAAAGGAAGAAACATTAAAAGCAGCTGTGCATATGTTTGAATAATGGAACCAGAATAAATTCTTTTTAAAAAACTTAATTTAAAAGCCTTTCCATTAAACGTTAAATCAGGTAGTTAGTTTTAATTGAAATTATTTGCATCCTGTCATGTGATGTTTCATGGCCAATAATATGGATTTGACAGTAGAAATAATCATCATCATCATCTTTCCTTTGCGTTCCTCGTGGGAAGCCATTTAAAAAAAAACTAGCAAGAGATGCTGGAGATTGGCGTGTTTTTACTGAGGTCCCAGGTTCCATTACAGTTCAAATTGTATCGAAACAACGATTCAATAGTTATTTTCATTTAACATTAAAGTCTTAAACCATTCCACTGCTGGTTTGTGTTAAGATACATACACCCACAATAAACCAACTGTTCAGGCCTCTCACAAAGGCGACGAAACATATAATTATTGGTAGACAGTACCTCGTCCAGGGGCAGCACTCACCGGTCTCCAGATTGCCCTTACAAGAGTTACACCTCTCAGGTTTCAGGACTGGAAATGCCCCAGCGAAGAAAACGAAGCGTGAGAAACGGGCTTGCTGTATGGACAATGTTGTCATTGTCTTAAGCTGTGGCCATCAGTGTATAAAGAGTGGTCACTACAGTAAAATTGAACCCACATCACAGCTTTTGTTTAGTCTCAACTTGTTCTTTCAAACCAATTTCTCTACAGGCATTTTTATAATCTTGACGAGTCTAGACCCCACGCATATTGTGTCTAAGAACAATTTGTTTACCAAAACAAGTCGTTCACTAAATGCATAACACACCTTACATCTAAAAAACCCTTTGATACCAAGTAGATCTAATTAAAATTTTCCATAATGGCAAGAAACTACTTTAAAAAATAGCATTAATGACATTGAAAGAAAGTACATTTTGGGAGCATTCTTGTCTTCATCCAGTACTATCAAAATAAATAAAATAGACTAGAATGTCACCAGACTAAAAAGGCGAAAAAAAAGATGTATACTGTTGGATAACTTGTGTATTGAATAAACTTATTTCAGAACTATATAACTACAGCAAGCAAATATTTAATAGAGTATTCCAAGCGTGGACTTCTATGATATCAAAAACGTCTTCGATTATCTGACCACATACAACTTTAGATTTGGAGCTTTTCTTGTGTCAATATCGCTAACTGAATAGACACAAATATTAATTTCCAAAACAAAAATGAACTAGGTCTATTTTTCTTCTGCGTCATTGTCACTGTACTCTCATACAAATCAATGATTCCCCCAGGGGAGATAATGTCTAAGTTAATGAACAATTTTTTTCAAAACAGAGCTATTTCTTTCGTCCGAAAAATTGCTTAGTCTAGTAGAAGCTTTGAAATAGTAACCACTATCAATTCACATTTAATGTACCGGATATAATTCTTTTGACGATTGTTAAATGATCAAAACATGTTTCTGAAATTTCTTAAGGCTAAATTAGAGGTAATGGAGCAGGTTGACTAAAAGAAATTTTGATGTCAGAAGATATAATTGCCAGATCTATAACGTATCAGTATACACAAATATTTAAAACATGGATGAACTTGCATTAGTAATCTATACGTACGTATTGGCTTAGCAGGTTAACGTCGATTCGGTGAAATTATCTGGAGCGAAAAGCTACGACATATCGTCTGCCGAAATTAGCAGTTAGTGATCTGGAAAGTCGTTACCATACCAACGCGTGACCATAAATTCGAGATTTTCAACTGTTATCGATAGTGTCATTAATGGTCTTCACTATAAGGTGAAGCCTCAGTCAGTGAAGCCTCAGACAGTTAGAACTGTATGTAGACTAGCAGATGAAACACTTAGGCCTACGTTGGAGTTGACGGGGACCAAACAACACAAGATTAGACTGAAATACAAATATAACACATATAAATAATTTGTCTGGAACTCAGAAAAGAATTGACTGGCATACTTATACAGGCATTGACTGTAAAAAGCTCCACAGACATGCTAAATAGATCTATTTAAATGCCTATCTTCATCATAGTGTATTTCTATTTATACACAGGTTATTTCCAGGCTCATGTTATAACTGTCCACATATTCATTAACATATTTCTTTAGAACTGTAACTACTGTAAATACTCTATGAAACAAAAGTCAGTTCACGTTTTCAAGCCTGGTTCCACATCATCCTCAGCAAAATTAGCGAGGCACAGTTTTCTAAAGGGATGCTAAGCTCTATAAACAGACCGGGACTGCATGAGTCCTTTTTATGTGCTGTGTCATTGGGCTATGTCACTGAAATATGTCATCGGGCTATGTCACTGAAATAATGTCATTGGGCTATGTCATTCAAGGTGTTGTACATTTTTCTCAGAGACTCACCGGTAAATAAAATATTTTAAAAAAAAATGCAATGAAAAAACAAAGACATCAATTATGGATATGAATAGTAGTATTGATGCGATCACGGGAATGGATTCCAAACCAGTGGAAGACATTTCTCCACTGATAAGAGATGAGGAGAGAGAGATTTACGAGATTGTTACTCTAGTAGTCATAAGCAGCGCCATTGGACTCTTTGGACTTGGCGCCAATATTATTAATATTATTGTTTTTGTTCGCCAGGGTCTGAACAACACGGTCAACATCGGGTTCATGGGCCTGGCTATTTCTGACCTTTTATCCTTGGTGACCATCGAGTGGTACTGCATCAGCTTCAACCCTCTTTTTATATATTCCGATGTAATCTTCTTTCCTCCTGATGTCCAGCACCTGAGCGCTGGAGTACCACACGGCTGCTTCGCCAGAATCACGGCCTGGGTCACGGCGTATATCACGTTTGAAAGATGTCTCTGCATCACCGCTCCTCTGAAGGTCAAACAGATCCTGACTCCATGGAGGACTCTAATTATCCTGGTCGCAATCTACTTCTTTGTCATGTTACCACTGCTGCCAGAATACGCTACAGCGTACGTTGGTCTGAAGTACTTCCCTTTCTTAAATAAAACGTTATACGGCCTAATGTTTACGTCTGATAGGTACAAAGTCGACGGTCTTAGCTTCCTGCTTTACGCTATACTTATGTTTGTCTCTTTCGTAGCGGTCATCATCTTCACTACTGTGCTGGTAGTCAAGCTAAATCAAAAGTCTCAGTGGAGGAAAAAGTCTACTTTCGACAGTGCCCAGTCGGAGACCATCTCCAGGCGAGACAGGTCCACCATGAAGACAGTCATCCTCATAGCCAGCGTTCTGATCATCAACTTTAGCCCGACGGTGGCATTTTTCACTGGGGTATTTATAGTCCCAGAATTTAGCATCACTGGGAGGCAGAGAAACCTTTTTCTGGTCTCTGCTGCCTTCTGTTTCATCTTTGACACACTCAACTCCAGCGTTACTATTATATCTTACTACACGATGAGCTCCAAGTACAGACAAACATTTCATGAACTTCTTTCGTGTTGTCTCAGGAAGAAAGTGGATGCAATATCAAAAGCAGAATCATAGAACGAGGATGCAATCTCAACGCTTTAGAGACGCAATCAAATCTCAAAGGCACAAACGAAGAAAGTGAATTTATTCTGAAAGACAGAACTTAAGAATTTTCTCTGAGAAACAAAATGCTTCTGACAATAATTTAAGAACAAACTTTAAGCAGACCAGCATTTGAAGTGATGTAGAGAAGTAAAGTTATTTATTTTTAACAACACTGAAACTAAACTGACGCTAACAGAAATAAAAACATGGAAAAGAAAATGCAATAGTTGAAAAGAAAAGAAACAAAAAAAAATGTTACAATAAAATAAGTGTTGCATTTAAGATCTATTTATTAATATTAACAATTTTTTACATCATATTTTTGTTTGACTATATGTTGAATGATAAAAACAACACAATATATAGAAGAGGTTCTTGTGTAAACAAAAACTTATATAACAACATTTGATTGTGTTGAGACAATGCTTTCTGTTTCATAGAAAACTAAAAGAGAATGCATCGTCAGACGTTCATAGAAACATGACATCTCCTCCGGGAATGTCCTCCTGCGGACACATCTCAGGTAGCTGGCTGGTTCAGATTGTATTTCTCATTCCTCAGATGCATTGAACAGGGAGGAATTCGATTTTTTTTGTTTTAGTTTTCAACGCCAAGCTGAACATTTATATTCTTTTATTGGGATGTTGAACAGAAAAGTATTTGCCTGGATAGGTTGTAGACACAAAAGCTTTAAGGAAGGTTAGTTCTTAAACGACGAACGCTCAGGCATACAAACGATGCAATAACTGGCCACAAACTATTACATTAAAAAAACAACTCATTAACTAAATATTTCAAACAGTAAGTTTTTTTCTCACTTTGCCTTTTTGCTAAGTAAGTGTGGTTAACCACATTGTTGGTAACCACGCATTATAACATAGACAAGGTCATTTCATTACCAAAATGTATATAATTTATTATTTTTTGTTCCTAAGTAGCAATGACAAGTCAAAATATTTTAAATGGCTTGATTTATAAACACATTTTTCAATATTACTTTACTTATCAATATAGATAGCTATAGAATAAGACTAAGACTGCTTTATTGATCCTTATGGAAACTTGTGATTACAAGGACTCTTTTCTCATATAAAGACAACACAACAGAAAAATACACATAAATAGAACAGACACAACATAAAGAGTTCATTCAGCGACTACACACAGGCAACTTTATTCATTAGCTCCTCTTGAAAAGTTTATTTGTTGAAGCTTTGAATGAGAACTAATAAGATCAATAACATCAGTTAGGCTATAAGTTCATAGCATTATTTGAATACATATGAATATTAACAATTAATAATAATAACATTAATAATCAATCTCCGTATCCTGTGGTACCAAGTGGTTAGTCGAACTAACATTACAGCAGTATCGGCAACACGTTCGACACCAGCGCGTCTCTTCATTTTGTATCGACGGAGATAGTGTTGTAGCTGTTGATAGTGTTGTAGCTGTTGATAGTGTTGTAGCTGTTGATAGTGTTGTAGCTGTTGATAGTGTTGTAGCTGTTGATAGTGTTGTAGCTGTTGATAGTGTTGTAGCTGTTGATAGTGTTGTAGTTGTTGATAATGTTGTAGTTGTTGATAGTGTTGTAGCTGTTGATAGTGTTGTAGCTGTTGATAGTGTTGTAGCTGTTGATAGTGTTGTAGTTGTTGATAGTGTTGTAGTTGTTGATAGTGTTGTAGCTGTTGATAGTGTTGTAGCTGTTGATAGTGTTGTAGCTGTTGATAGTGTTGTAGCTGTTGATAGTGTTGTAGCTGTTGATAGTGTTGTAGCTGTTGATAGTGTTGTAGTTCATGGTTTCTGATAATCTTTCTGAAAATATTGAAACCTGTCTTTTTATCGACCTGAGTGGACCGCTTCGAGAGCCAATTTTGAGTTAAGGTTTCTACACAAACTGTCCTTGTAACCTTGTATTTGTTTTACTTTCAATTTCAAGGTCCATTTGAATACGTCCATTGAAATACTATGATAAATTATTTACGAATATTGAAGACTTACTGGAAGTGATGCCCACCCTATGAAGTCATTGAGGTTCAAACCACAACAGACACAATTGTTGTCTTTTGTTACTTCATTATCTCTTATAAAATAATAAAACACATCAGCTTTTTCAGCCTGGCCATCTTTGACCTGTATAGCGTTATCACCGTTGACCCTAACGAAAAATTCGATCACTTATTATAAGACATCAGTTAGGCCAGGTTCACATCTAACTTCACATTCACTTTCACCTATCCCTAGGTCTGCTGGACCGCTTGGGCACCACACAAGATCTGTCAACCTTCTTTCTCCATTCTTTTCTGCCATTTGTCTTTGATAGAATTTCAATCTGATATTCTTTCTGAAAATATTGAAACCTGCCTTTTTACCCGCCTGTGTGGACCACTTCGGGGGCCGTATTTGAATTGGTGTTTCCACAGATGTGTATTTCATTTCTACCTTGTATTCAACACAGACCAAAGCTTAGATCTCAATTGTCTCTCTTGCTCAGCTATTAAAACATTCTGTTCATATCCGAAGCTGAACAGTGCGCTGATACACAACATAAGCGTCGGTTCCAGAGCAGAATTATTGCATTAGTTTGTAACAGAATATTGAAGAACAATGCGGAAGGCACGTTTTTTTTTTTCGTAACTCACTTTAATGACGACAAGTCGTCCGTGCTAGTTAATCAACGTTTACATTCACTTTGTTCTAAGTGCACCGGAGAGCCGTCTACTACACGTGTTAATTACATCTCATGCTGGCGACCAAACCACTTCCGTCCTGCGACACCTTCCTGGCAAGCGCGAGAGGATAAAGGGAGGTAATGATATTCAAGAGATGGTTTGACAGTGATAAGTCAATGATTAAAAGAAACTCTCGGACCTTTGCAACGGTGCTTGACACTCGTCGATGGAATCCATTGTGACCTCTCTAAACTAGTCAGTTCATACAAATGGACACTAATGATAAGACTACTCATCCTATTCAAATACTTTCTATGTTGAGTTTGTAACTTAAGAGAGTAGAGCTTCATTACTGTTTGTTTGTTTGTAAAATGTTTTACATGCTTCGGATGTCCCTTCAGAGTTGAAGATAGTTTACTTCCTAGTCCAAACCTCCCACAGGACGACGGGGATGGGAGCGGGCAAGATTTGAACCCTCAACTATCGATAAATCCAAACGACAATCCAGCGCGCAAACCTCACGACCAGGCAGCTGTTCTACTTTTTATCTCAGAGAAACTTTGCTGCAATTTAGGATTTGCTCAGGCAGGTATTTCTGATGAATTTGAACGAAGGACAGCACTAATGACAGAACTAATGGTTGATTTACATTTTAACGACATGCTCAATCTAATTATCTTATCTTATCATATCTTATAGATTACAGACGTTACTAGACGTTAAAAGAAGACAATTACGTCCTACGCATTTCACGTGTCAATCTAATCATGCATGTTCATCAATGACCTAAACTCTGCTAAGTCGTTAGTTTTCCTGGCTGATTCAGGCAACCCATTCCAATCTCTAGTGGCACTAGGGAAGAAGAAGCACTTGTACGAATTTTTTCTAGCGTCTGGAATGTATCTATTTATTTGTTAAAAATTATAAACCAACATATCATGTTTGTTCTTAGCTTTTAACTATCGCCCACCCATTCTGGTAAAAAAAACCAGTTATAATTTTTTAAAATTCAAACTGCAGTACAAAAAATTAGGAATGTGCCAAATTTAATTGCGTTCTCAAGTGAAGCTTATATAAGATGGAATGCCTTTTTTATCATTAGGCTAACATACATAGAGTGGCTTCCTGGTCGTGCGATATGCGCGCTGGACAGCCGTTCGCACTTCTCCATGGTCCCGTGTTCACACCCTGCCTGCTGCCATCCCCCGTCGTCCTGCTGGACATTCGGACTAGGAAGTTAATTGTCTTCAACTCTGAAGAAGCATCCGAAACATGTCAAACAAACAAACATTTGATTTACAACTGTATAACGTCCTTACAATACTTAGTTCTTAATGGCTTCCGCTTTTTCTTTTAATATCTCCTATATTAAACTGTTTAATAAAAACAATTGAACTGACACACTATCAGTTGCTAGTAACTGAACAAATATTACATCATAAACGTGGTTCTGGTAGGCCAAATCGCCATCGTTCGATAAGCATGATAGCTGCGCTAAACACAAATACCAATATTTCCAATTGCACAGATTTGGTAGTGTTAGTCTTGATCTATTAAAAATTATTGATTGATGTAAAATAATTATGCTTAGTCCTTGTCTTTGTTCTTCAGTAATATAAAATTCAATTCGACGCTCCTCGGCCAAAAAAGAATTTTTTAAAAATGTAATATTTATACAAAATAGTGTTGGGAGTTTTATTTTAAATTCAGTGACATTTTAATCGGCCATTTTTTTACAAAGCTAATACCAACTCACATTGGGCGGTTTGGTAAACATCTTGTACGCGTTATTTCTCCAGCTTCCCATTCTCAGATCAAGTTGAAACTTTGCTCAAGAGAGATGCAGTACTGATATGCATGACAGAACGTGGGCGGTTATTTACCTTATATATTCTATATTTTTTAAACATATTTTGTTGCAATCTAAAATGTACACAAGCATCAATGATAACAAAAACATCAACAATAAATATCTTTACGTTGATCAGGAAACAGGAAAAGGACCATGATGTCTGTGCGTAGTCGCTCAATGAGCTCTTTATGTTGTGTCTGTTCTATTTATGTAAATGTTTCTGTTGTTGTCTTTATTATAGGAGTCCCTGTAATCACAACAAATTTCCACAACGATCAATAAAGCAGTCTAAGTCTTAGGCTTAGTCTTTACAATATCTCTCTTACAAAGACTCTGTAGCTGCCAAATATTGCTTCATATGGATCTTGAAAGTTATGTCATGAAATCTTTGTTTTCTTAACTCTGTCTCTCCTAATTGACGATACCATCGTTGATTTGACCTAATTAGATTAAATGTTTAATTTTATAAACTTTATTTTGTGTTATATAAAAATAGCATGCAGTCTCCTTTAATTCTATACCAAATACAACATTTCATAATAACAAAGACAAAGCTATTGAAGCTTGATCATAACAGGGTAGTGAAATAGTCATGAGCAAAATGAAGAATTCTGTCGAAACGTGGAGAAATAATTACGGAGAGAAAGAGTTAAACCATTTGAAACTGAAATACTAAGAAGCTGATTTCCTTACAAAATGTTTGGTACCAGGCACGACATGGCCTAGAATGTGCCGATGTGCTTAAAATCAAAATCAAATCAATCAAATGTTTGGTTAGAATTTCCTTTGGCAAAATTGTGTACATTCATTTTCTTTTAAAATTAATCAACAAATTACTTTATCGGATCGATGGCACTAGTTTTGTTTTCTTCATTACAACATTACTATTAGTTGAGAGCCGAGGCCGGAAGGTGACCGAACACCGCATGTATGACAATACATATAGACGAGACCAGCAAAAATGAAAATTTTACTTGTCGTGAATTAGGTACAAGTCAAATCTAGTTGCCAGCCATACGCACACTATTTAAATCTGTTGTAGCAATCTATCATTATATATAAGAGCACATAAATTATTGAACTAAAAATTGATTATCCATGCAATCGTTTTTTTGATTTATTCAGACATCTGTTCACCATTCAATCATTTAGGAATGTTGAATATAATATGGTGCAAAAATAATAAAACTGAGAGTGGGTCGAACACTGAACTATAACAGAATAATTAAAGCAATTGCAACTCTAATTTACATTTTTCAAGAATAATTAAATAGTTTTTAGTCCAATCCAAGTTTTTATTTTTTTATAATAACACTTCACTTTTTTTCTGAGATTTCTACTACCTCGTGGCAGGTGACAGGGAACATTTACAGTAACAATTTGATTATGTTTAATAACACTGCACGCTCTGACTGTACGTGATGTTAATTAATTGTAGTGATTTGTTAATTTGTAGTTCCTCTGTGATTATTAAAAGAGTGGGGGTTACATCTGTCGTTGACACTCTGAAGATCGAATTCTAACAGCAATCATTCATTTCAAGTCACTGATTTTTAAGAAGATACGGAAATGACAAATCTGTAATAAAAAGATACCATCCTTTATATAAATGTATATAGATAGATTATAATTACAATACAAGGAAATGTAAATATTTGATTGTCACTAGTCCATCTCAGAATAACATGATAGCTGTATGATATATTGTAGTTATAATTTACATCATTTGCTAGACAGAAGAAAAGAATTTTAGAGTACCAATTCATCACGACAGATAACGGACTGCTCAATCTGGACAGTTTCTGTTTTTTACAGCTAGTAGTATTTTCATAAATCTCTCATTTTGGATAGGTCTCTAATTGCGTCTATGTTTACCTTGCATAAAAACTATGTCTATTATTTTCTTATAGATAAAAACTCTGTTCTGAATTACATCCTTATTAAAATGATGACCTCAGTTTCCCTGAACGTATCTTATACCAAAATGGGTGATGTTGACACTTTCATGAAAACTATATCAGTGACAAGTAACTCAACAAAAATTATTATTGCCATCATCAACATGGTTCTGGTAGGCGTCATCGCCAACACGGTTAGCGCCCTTGGGATATTTGGTAACATCATCAATATTGCTGTCTTCTTCACACAGGGCTTGAGAACCACTGTAAACATCAGCTTTTTCAGCCTGGCCATCTCAGACCTGTGTAACCTCATCACCATTGCTTGGTTCTCTATCTGCGTGAACCCCTATTTGAACGCTGACCCAGATTTGATCATTTTTCCTCCGGAATTTCAGCATCTCACTGCTGGATTTCCTCATGCATGCTTTGCCCGAATCACTGCGTGGATAACTGTCTTCATGACTGTAGAGAGATGTCTTTGTATCACGTTTCCATTTAAAATCAAAGAAATTATTACACCGAAACGAACTGTCATTACAATTATCTGTATCTATTTATTCGTGATTGCCGCCATGATCCCTGAATATTTGTATGTTTACATCGACTGGAAAGTGTATCCAAATTTAAATAAAACTCTTCTGGGAATAGTTTTTATAACTGATAGAGCTTATCTTGAAGGTCTTAGCTTTCTTCTTTACTCCATAATAATGATAAGTTCTTTTATCTCTGTACTTTTCTTCACTGGACTTCTCGTATTTAAGTTAAAACAGAAAAATGAACTGCTTTCAGGGAAGAAGTTTAGCCAGAGCAATCTCCTAAGCCGTCGAGAAAAGATGGCAGTGGTCACTGTGCTAGTTCTGGCCAGCGTTTTTATTGTCACTTTTACTCCTACTCTGTTGTTCTCAATTTTGGGTTACGCCATCCCTGGCCTTAGTATTAGCGGTAAATATAGAGATGTCTTCTTCATCTTAGGATACGTGGTTTTTGCTTTCGACGCCAGCAACGCCAGTGCCAATATCATTCTCTACTATATTCTGAACTCAAGCTACAGACACACGTTGCACACATTGTTCTTTGGCAGGAAGGTTTAAACAACGAACAGTGGGACTTGAATTTTCGAAAACGCTTTCAAGTGTAGACAAATCTATATTTCTTAGGATGTTTTCCGTAAATTCTGTCATTAGATGTAGTTTTTTTTTACATTTCCTCTATTCAGCTCCCACATTCATGGAAACAAAAGAATCATTGATCCTTGAAACAAATGAAACCTGGACGTGGTTCTCGAAAACGGCTCTACCGATTTTCCCAAAAATTTGACAGTTGATGTATATCGTTTGGAAAAGAATGACAAGCTCGTTGGCCCCACGTGGAAAACTCTAGTTTGACTATTATAATTGTTTAAACTAAAAAATAACGAAAGAAATTTAAATTTGGCTGGAGAAAGAGGAACTATTAATCTTAAATGGACTAGACGTCTTTGGGTATTTCCGTATGTAGGCATTCTATTGTTAAACCCAATGCTAACCCAATGTAAGGAGCAATATGTTTTAGAATAGACTAGAAATGACAGACCTATTTTTATACACACTAAAATTGAGCTTTGTTTTTGACAATTTTTATTCTTTATCTTTTATATTAAAATAATCCAATTTAAAATTCGTTTTTTTAAAGACAATTTCTTTACGATAATCTACTCAGGCTCGGCATTCCATACAACACGTCTAGAATAGTTTCAAGTAAAATGGGGTATGTTGATTTTCGTATTTTATGAACAACTTACGTTTCTTGGAATAATATTTTTATTTGCCAGTAACCTGAACAAATTAATCCTGTTCTTTGAACTGTGCAGTTTGTTTTGATTACGAATGTCCAAGTGTTTTTTTTTCCGGTAATTATTATGCTGTGTAAATTGTTGATTCAGAATATGTTTTATAATGTGTTGTGTGAAAGATAGAAGAAAGGAATAATCTGTTTTCAAAGTCAACATAACTTTCAAGAGGTTCCAAGAAATCTACTGAAACCTTTCACTGCGAAGTTTGCGGAAACAAGAGTTAGTCTACCATTCCTGGCTTGAATTGTGTGTGTTCTCTGTTTGATACTATTTCACTATTCTAAAAGAGAATCTAACAAATCCAAGGGACACAACAATTAAATATACATAATAAAAGTTGTGAATAGTTCAACTGATGTTTATTTAAAGATTGGGATGATCGTCTTGTCCCTCTATCAGTCATTTTAAGTAGCAGTCTATTCACTATCCATCTTTCTACAAGCCCTAGCCAGAGTCTTCTCCTATCATGTACACGTATTCTACAACGTCATTCGTCTGTCTGACTACGTCACTACTTTTACCATCGCTAAAAACAATGCATAATATATTTATTTACAAAACTGACAATCTTTAAACTAAACTAGGTCAATACAATAAATCTGAAATGTACGTCACTATTGACTCATTGGGCCAAGGACCATGCAGGAAAACACAGAATGTTAGAAGAGTTTGCATAGAAATATAAGAATTTCACATGGCAGACATTGAGGTTTAGATTCAGCAGTTTGAGTTTTGTCAGAAGACAATAAACTCGTATAAAAATATAAAGAGATATCAGAGGTAAATAAAAGATACACTTAGATACTCAAGTGAAAGTCATTTTTGTTCACTGAGTATTATAGGAAGACCAGGAGACACCGACCAAAGTGACGCCACTGTTTGGGGATACCACCCATTAAATCTGAACATTAATATACAGTTAGTATATACAGTTAGTACATGTAAACCTTAATTTCAAAATACAGTCTTTGAATAAATCTAGAAAAACTTTTCTGAAAATATTTGAACTTAATATTTATAACCAGTAGTACTTTGAACTTCAAATGAATCCTATCACTCGTTCACCCCAATGTATAATACACTTTTGTGATGGTCTTACTCGTGGTTACATCAGAATTCTGTAGCCAATAAAAACAAACTTCATAACACTATTATAAGATTTTTTTTTGTGAAGGCTTAAGATACGGTTAGTACGGCATTGGTTTCCATCTAAAAAGAACAAAATAACCCTTATAAAACAACAAATCCATCAATCCCTTTGGCACTACATCCCACTAAGGGCTCTATCCTGCTTCAACACATCCTTTCATTCAGATCTCTCTTCAGCTTCTCCCCCTATTCCCGAAGTTTTAAGTTGTAGGCTTCGACATCGTCAATCCAGCGTATTTGTGGTCTGCCTTTTGATTTACAGGTATCCTCTTTTGCTCCTCTGTTTTTTGACATTCATTCTAGGTGGTTGTCCAACGAAGTCCGCTGTTTATTTCCTTTAATAGAGATGAGTCATCATTTGCTTTGTATTCCTCCTGGTTTGTCCTTCATCCAGATACATTTTTGTACAGCACCATAGAATTTTCTAGCAAAAAAGACTTCAAACAAGGTCACAAAGAGAGTTAATGTAGAAACACAAACTCAGAATTGGCAACCTAAGTTGTCCACTCAAGCTTAAAGGTAGGTTTAAGTAGTTTCAGCATGAATATCACAAGCTATGTAACACTATTAACAACCAAAAACTGCCAACGCCCCAGGTGTTAATTAAGCGTAATCATTGATTCATTTTTAGTTGCTTTGTGATTATTTAAAGGATTGGAACTTAGAGAAATGACGTCATCATACAAAAAAATGAGACGTTTGCTAGTCAAAGTGTTTCAGATAGTATTGTGTTCTTAGGTTGACTTGCGACATTATCAAGCAGCGTATTAAGATATATTAAAGTATCAATATTTTTACATTGTTAAGATCCATATATATTCATTGAACTGATTGCTATGAAGCTATGCTCAGTGTGAGCCTGGCCTAACTGATGTTATTGAATTGATGGTTTTGTGAAGAGTTACGACCTCATAGAAGAAACATTTCCTTTTGATTAAGTTACCAAAGTAGAACCGTGCATTTGTTATGGTACTCTGATAGTAACATATAATGTGAAATAATGCTTATAAAGTTTTGTATTAAAACATTTTCTACTTATATACCAACTAAATTCATTATTTTTGTTTTTTTTAAAAAAAGAAACATTTTCTTTTAAGTTATTAGTTGCTTGTTTAATAGAAATACTTCATTACTATAATACTACAACTATTTGTATACTACTAAATTATTATTTTAGGAAAAAAAAACTTTGTATAAATGTCATAAAAATATCAAGAAAAATTATCTTCCTAATTAGTATAGTCTTTTCTTTCTGCTTGCTATTGTTGTCACTATTAATCGTGAATTCTAAAAAAAAAATGTGAGTATTTTTATGAAAAAAAAATTTGTATATTTAATTTTTAAAATTAAATAATTCGCTTTCAGAAAACAAAAAGAAAGTAGCCTTGCACTAGAACTTTGCAAGATCTAAAATATTTCATGATATAGAATATTAAAAATAAATTTCTTTTCTAGTTGTTGTGATCTAAAAGAGACGGACGGACAGACGGACGGAAAGACGGGCAGACAACATAAACTAATAATAATAGCAGGTTTTTTTCTCGGGTAAGATATTTTTTCAAGTCATCTTATAGAAAGGAATGTAGAAAGATGGTCAATAGATGCCTTAACGGTTTAACAGACTTACAGGATACGTGAGCTGAGGTAGTTCGATACAAATTTTAAATTAACAAAAAAATGATAAAAATAAGATGGATGTATGGCTCGCTTAATTAATCAAAAGGATGTGGGAGCAAATTCTATTTTTTTGTTTTTTACTTTTAAAAATTTCTATCTCTAGGCAGCACATAAATCTTTTCCTAGATGTACCTTTCCCCACTGGTCCACCAGAGAGATAGGACTTGAGCGCTCTGAGCATGCTCTAAGCAAGATGTCAGAAATTTCATTATCAATAATATGTTGTTCAGTTTGTTTTCAAGTTAAAAACAACGCCAAATCACTTTTCTGAATTATATTTCTGTTAGGTTTTGCCGAATGGTCTAGAAGTATCATCAATAAATAGGTTTAGTTCGTATTCAATTAAACAACGTTTACTTCACATGTTATTACTTTAGACATTCAGAGCAAGAAGATGGCTTAAATATTCCTTTCCCGTGGTCGGAATCCGATCGGATCCACCTCAGAGTTTGTGTTATCACACATACTCTTTTTTACAATCGCCAATTAATTCTTATCTTACTACGAGGGCACATTTTCAATAGTTTAACTTTTATTGTTAAAGTAAAAATTATTTGTTTTAAAAATGAAAAGCGCTTTGTTGAACGAGGAGTGAGATAGAAAAAAAGGCTGAGTGTTTGACATACCTACAGGCCTGGTTAGCAATGGCGATCATATCGGGGTTTGAGTTTCATTACCAAATGGTCTCCCTATTTTAGCCTACAGGCACAACCCATGCCTCGATAGAAGTGTAAAGCCAATTAAGTCTTCAACTTTGATTTATTATTCATGCAATCGTTTACATTTTTCTTTGATTTATCTGCATATCTATATTCGTTTGTGAGATGATGCTCAAAGCAAACTACTTTCTCAAAATCTTTAGCAAATTTAACCAATAACTTTAGCAATTAAAAATCATTTGACATGTGTACTTTATAATTAAATAAAATGTTTATAATTAAATAAAATGTTTTTAGGCTACATCAGTGGTATAGTCTAATTACAGATCGCGTGATTCTTTAGTGAGACATTTTGGGTTTCTTCGGTGGTGAGAAAATGATGCCAGCTCGTATGGAACTTTGATCATTACATTTAATTTCTGTTATTTACGAAATCTTCTCATATTTAATAAGACTGTATGCTCCCTGCTGCCAACGCCCCAGGTGTTAATTAAGCGTAATCATTGATTCATTTTTAGTTGCTTTGTGATTATTTAAAGGATTGGAACTTAGAGAAATGTCGTTGCCAATATAAAGGTCGAAATCTAGCAGCAATGATCCGCTCTATAATCAGATTTCAATGAAGATATGGAAAAGGCAATGGCTAAATTATTTTTAAAATATCATCCTATACATATTTTTTAATAGATAGAATAGATAAAATTGAAATAAAATGTCACGAGGATGTAGATTCTCAAAACCTTTTCCCCGTATCATCCCACGATATAGTTGTACAATAAAATGATATCATTTAAAATTTCAAACGCTTTAATTTACATCGTTGTGTATACAAAAGATGAGACCAAATGTGCAAGGGTTTTAGAGTACACTTTGGACAATTGGAGCATTTAGTGTAGTGTATTTTCAAAGTACTACTAGTCAACAAAAAGTTTGACATTTCGTAAGGGTCTGCTCAATCTGGACGGAAAGAGTTGTTCATCTTTCATAGATCGTGTCACATTTTGACTAGATTTTGTTTTAAAGTCTTTGAGTGTCCTTTTGTTCATCCTGCATAATAAAGATGAGATGCTTGGTTAGTTCTGTACATTAAAAAGAACTGAAACTTTTTTTGAATTTATCCCAGATTAAAATGATGATCATTAGATCTAGAAATATTTCGTATATAACAATGGCTGATATTGGAACCTTTACGGAAACTATATCAGTGACAAGTAACTCAACAAAAATTATTATTACCATCATCAACATGGTTCTGGTAGGCGTCACCGCCAACACGGTTTGCGCCCTTGGTATATTTGGTAACATCATCAATATTGCTGTCTTCTTCACACAGGGCTTGAGAACCACTGTAAACATCAGCTTTTTCAGCCTGGCCATCTCAGACCTGTGTAACCTCATCACCATTGCTTGGTTCTCTATCTGCGTGAACCCCTATTTGAACGCTGACCCAGATTTGATCATTTTTCCTCCGGAATTTCAGCATCTCACTGCTGGATTTCCTCATGCATGCTTTGCCCGAATCACTGCGTGGATAACTGTCTTCATGACTGTAGAGAGATGTCTTTGTATCACGTTTCCATTTAAAATCAAAGAAATTATTACACCGAAACGAACTGTCATTACAATTATCTGTATCTACTTATTCGTGATTGCCGCCATGATCCCTGAATATTTGTATGTTTACATCGACTGGAAAGTGTATCCAAATTTAAATAAAACTCTTCTGGGAATAGTTTTTATAACTGATAGAGTTTATCTTGAAGGTCTTAGCTTTCTTCTTTACTCCATAATAATGGTAAGTTCTTTTATCGCTGTACTTTTCTTCACTGGACTTCTCGTATTTAAGTTAAAACAGAAAAATGAACTGCTTTCAGGGAAGAAGTTTAGCCAGAGCAATCTCCTAAGCCGTCGAGAAAAGATGGCAGTGGTCACTGTGCTAGTTCTGGCCAGCGTTTTTATTGTCACTTTTACTCCTACTCTGTTGTTCTCAATTTTGGGTTACGCCATCCCTGGCTTTAGTATTAGCGGTAAATATAGAGATGTCTTCTTCATCTTTGGATACGCGGCTTTTGCTTTCGACGCCAGCAACGCCAGTGCCAACATCATTCTCTACTATATTCTGAACTCAAGCTACAGACACACGTTGCACAGACTGTTATACGGCAGGGCAGCATAACAAGGGCGAGGTAAACCTATACACATTTAGAAATGTACAAAAGAAAGGTCTGAGCTGTTAAGCAATTCTGATAATAAAACTTGATTATACATGAGTTAATAGTTAAATGTGTTGCTCTCTGTTTCCGGGAAATACTGTTAGATGTGTTTGCTTTGTTGTACATGTTTCGGATGTTTCTTCAGAGTTGAAGATAGTTTACTTCCTAGTTCGAAAATCCCGCAGAACGACGGGGCCTGACGAAGTTTTGGAGCGGCAGGGTTTGAACCCGGGACCATCGATAAATCCAAACGACAGTCCAGCGCGCAAACCGTACGACCAGGCTGCCAAATGTGAATTAAGTTGATTTTGGTTTAATGACTATGCGTGTGTATAGTTAACTGTGTAGTTTTTTGGAAAAGAAAGTTTTAGAATGATCATTGCAAGTTATATATTTAGTTATATTATTTAGTTTGGGTTAGGGAAGAGGTACCTTACTTGCTTACAATGTACAAATTGTAATGGTATAACCTTATAAGTAAATCACAAATACTATCAGAAAATAAAATGCTATTCAAATGTTGCATAAAGTAAATTACTGCTGCAGTAGTGCATATATGGAGACTACTTCATATATATTATGAACTCTTGTTTACCTCACATTATTATGGCTACTTAATAATTTTCTTATTGATGTTTTTGATACATTAGTATCTCGCATTCTCTCATTGTGTGCTTAGTTAACTGGAGTAAAAGGCACAATCTTGAACACCCATTCCTGAAGAGCTTTGAACAACAAACAATTTTATCTCTTTTATCTTTTATCTTATCGACAGTTTCTGGACTAAAAAGTTAATTAAATTGCGATCCAATACAACACTATTTTGAATTTATGTTGACAAAAACAATAACATTTATTGATAAAGAATTATGTACTCTTTAGGGCTAATATTGTAAGGAAACATAATGAATTCAATGAAATTATTTCCCTTCTGAAGTGATGAAGCCAACACTTTGATTGCAATAAATATTTTATATGTGAACAACTTAAAAATGTAAAGCCCCTGTCAGAGATTTAATCAAATTGACTTGAACTCAACACCTCGCGTTTGAAGTGTTTTACAAACATTTTCTGAGACAGTTGACTGGCTACAACACAGTACTTGCATGTGAGTGTATGTGTGTGTGTCTGTTTCATGTTGTTAGGTTTTTACTAAAGTATATATTATAACGAGAATATAGGTTTGACACAAAAAAAGCTTGAGTATTTTATATTCTTTATAGATGCTTTTATTATAGCGGCTTTTGATAATTGTTGCATTTAATTTTATTGAATTAATTAAAATTTAATGCTGTAGTTGTTTTTGTCAATTAAATTGGAAATGTTTGCTTTAACATAAGCCCAGGAGAGGCGAGCTGGGAGTTATAACACCTACCACCACGTCTGCTTTTAATATAATGACCTTTTCCAGGCACACAATAAAAATAAACTATTTAAGCAACCTTACAATTAGTGGAGGTTACATTTAGAACAGTTATGAAGAAGTTGATGGAACCTTTATTACTCACTTGGGGCGGACAATCACTTAGTAAAAAACAGCCAACTAATCTTACTTTTCTAAATAACCCTGCTAAATACTCAGACCAAATAATCTTACTTTTCTAAATAATCCAGCTAATACTATCAGCCCAAATAATCTTACTTTTCTAAATAACCCTGCTAATACTATCAGTCCAAATAATCTTACTTATCTAAAAAAAACAACTGCTTATACTGTCAGCCAAAAGAATCTTATGTTTCTAAATAACCCTACTAATACTGTCAGTCTAAATAATCTTACTTTTCTTCTAATACTGTCAGCCCGAAACCAAAAGCATTTCGTCGCATTATGAACATATTTAACGTAGTAATGGACAACGTTCACTTATTATAACATCGTATGAAATAATCGGACTAGTGACTAAAGCCACAGTTGAATTCGCTCTGATCTATTCAGAATATCGAAAAAAAAAAATTTCCGGAAGTTATCAACCCACCAACAAAGCCAATCGCCAATACATTAACAGAAGGAGCACTTCAGAACGAGGCCGGCGGATGAGCGATCATTAATATAAATATCTAGTGTGATGGCAATGAAGATAATTATCTGACCAAGTTGTAAGAGCACTATATCATATCTTATATTATAAATTACAGACGTTACTTCAATATAGAAGATAATTGAGTCCTCTGTAATCTTACTGTGTTTTAAGTGATTATTTCGATGTGCCATTAAACTTAATATGTCACAATAAGACTCCATGCTTTGCTGTAATCATAATACAAATATTAAGTTAAGTGCTGAAACCATAAATGAGGTATACATATTACATATATCAGTGATGTCCAACCTAATTCGAGCTGCGGGCCTTTATAATATCCAACACTCGTGTCGTGGGCCACATGATCGAAAAGGTACAAAAACAAATGAAATCGACCTGAAACAATTTTATTATAAACCTGTGGCTCTAATACTTAATTAATTTACGGAATATTTGAAGTTTATTTTTGTTTTTACGGGTCGGAAAATAGCTTCACGTCTCTACTTACAATCATTGTAGTTACCTTTACCACCGACTCATTTTCTTGTCTCTTTTTGGTAAATATTCCCATCCATCCTACAATCTCCAATCTTTAACCATCTTTATTTACAGCTCAAACCAAGAATGGCGCCATTTGTTTGTGTGTTTTATAATGCTGTTTATATGAAGTTGTTTAAAACAACAACAGCGACACTTTCTTGACAAAACGAACATGTTGGTTTAGTATCATTCAGAGTTCACTTGTAGTTTCTTCGGCTCTCCAATTTCATAAACGTACACAGGTTAAAGGTCATGGGACCAATCTATTAGAGAAAAAAATGAGGCAGGAAAAGATACAAATGTCAATCTTTTTTTTTTTTTTGGAGGGAGGGGATTTTCTACACTTTGTGCCAATAGTTCGGCGGGCTGTATGGAACCGGTTCTGACCCGCGGGCCGTAATTTTGGGCATCACTGACATATATAAAGGCTACACTAGGGACCACATTCTTTTTTGAAGCAGAGAAGATATAGTATTTTATTTTCATTACATTAAAAACGAAAAATATATTTGGTGATACCTTTATATATGTAATATTTATGCATCATTTGTTGCCAATATGTAATTGCTACCCTTTCAGGCCTTGTGATCTGTACAGCAGATGATATTTTTATGGCCGACGGTGAACGAGTGTGTCATGTGGCCAGCACAACGGCCAACAGCCTCGCCTTAACCCACTTTTGGGTATCCTTAAAATCTAAAGTTTCAAGTCTGACTTACCCACATGTTCGGAAACCAAGTGATCTACCATTGAGCACCAGGCCACCACTCCCATGCTGCACCCAGTGGCACACATTGATTTATTTGTATTTATTCTCAAAGTTAGTTTTTTGCCACACTACTTACCATTCGACAGCTGCGCTGGGTCGGACACTTATCACTCATGGGGGATGGCTGTATGCTAAAGGCGATCATATTTGGCGAGGTTAAAGAAGGACGGCGTAACCGAGGTGGTGCCCCCACCCCGGAAAGGGCAAATAAGGATCAACTCAGGCTCCATTTTCTATAGGAAAGTAGATGGCAGCAGATGTCCTCTGAGAAATTTTCCATTCTGCAGCAGTATCTCCATCTGACATGCAACGAGATTCTTCTTAAAGATGTTAAGAGCCTTGAAGGTATCTGTAAGGTCAGTTGTCATTATCCCCTCAGTCAATATAATATCAGGGTCAGGGTGTATTGTTGTTTTAGACAACTTCCATAACCGTTTATTTTCCAAGCTTTGGCTCCATATTTTCTTTGTTTTTCCATTTCGGTTTTCCTTAAATTATTGGATAGTTGTACTGCGATGGCAATGATTGAAGCGTTTGTTTTTTTTTTGTTAATAAACAGCAGATCAGGAAGATTAAAATCCCCCATTTTGTCAGTCAAAATAGGACTATCACAGTATAATAGGTGATCGGTTGACTTGAGAATCTCTTGTGGTGAGTATCTGTAATAAGGAGGAGTATCCTTATTAATGAAAGTATGTGTCAAAGCCAAGTGTTGGTGTATTAATTTTAAAACTTGGTTATGGCCACCTAGTTAGGCAGCTTATTATTATAAAAGAACGAGTAGTTATTCTCTGGCGAAGCCAAGGTCGAGTTTCGTTAAAGAGAAACAAAATTCATTGCAGTCCCTTTATTAGCTTCCACTGGCAGATGATGGCTGCCTGGTCGTGCGGTTTGCACGCAGGACTGTCGTTTGGATTTATCGATGGTCCCGGGTTCAAACCCTGCCCGCTCCCATCCCCCGTCGTCCTGCGGGATGTTTGGACTAGGAAGTAAACTATCTTCAACTCTGAAGGAACATCCGAAACGTGTAAAACATTTTTACAAACAAACTTATACATTTTCTGGTGATGTGGCAGGTCTGCAACAGTACAGCCCTCTGACAGGGAACTATAATGTTCCTAGGATTGTTAAGGGCCTTATTATTATTAATATTATTATGCTACATAGAATAATAATGACAACTTGATGTCGTGGAACTGTCTATTAAAATTGTTTGCTGAAAAGTCCTTGTTGCATGTTTGAACATATTGGGGAGACAACTGTTTGAAGAACAGCACACACTGTTGTCGTTTCTATTTCACACGGTTACTTTCTAGCGTGTACAACTTTAAAACTTGCAAACACAATGTTTAGATACGTGAAGAAATGTCCCATTTGTATATAGATATGTGTGTTAATTGGAGCTGTATATCTAATGTACTATAAGTAATCAGGGGAACCCGGTGTGACAATTATTTAAATTGAATCTAATTATACTTCGCCAAATAATATATATACATATGGCTTATAATTAATACCGGAACTGTTAAATTCATGTTAGCAACTGACGAACAATTAAATTCCTTATAATTTTTATAACACGAAGCTTTTGATGTGCCCTGGGGCTCTAATTTTGTAATTATAATGGAAATAACAATTAACGCGACTGTAGGGAGAGAGAAGCTTCAAGAGTCCACTGGAAGTTAGGAGAGTTTTTAGTTAGTGTTTAGTTGTGTAATTACTTCATTTAAAATGATACGATTTTAATTTGTACAATTAGCTGTGAGCTGAATCGACTGTTTTTAGTTCTGTAATCGATAAATAATCAGCTATGAGTCTAATGATGAGAGAAGTCAAAGCAGCTACTGGAGATGTCATCCTAAGAAATAAATAGATAGCAACTAAGTATAAAAATAGTTTCACTAGTTATTTTTTTTTACTCTGAAGTAGATAGACTAAATACAAAAGGGCAGAAGTAATCATAGATTGAAACTAATTTCTTACATGCTGAGTGTTAATAAAGTTTCATTTCAGGACAAGAGACTTACTTACATATTTACTTCCAAGAAAACTTTTTTTTTCTTAAAAAAAGCTCTTGAGATTAAAAGAATCTAAGTCAGTTTCGTCGTCTGCACGTTAAGAACAGGTAGTTAGTTTTCTCTCTGGACTGTCGTTCGGTCGTCTGGATGGTCACGGGTTCATACCGCGTCTTTCCTTTCCCGTCGTGATGTGGGAGGTTTGAAACAGGAAGTAGATAATCTTCAACTCTGATGAAACAAAGAAACATGCCAAACGAACAAGCAAACAGATGTAACAATAAGGTAACTTAAAGTAACCAATTGACAGACTTAACAATTAAACACACATATCGTAACGTTGCATGTCCTTATACAATAGCTTCAAATTTTCTACTGCATACACTGTATCATCAATCACCGTGCAAGCTCTGAAAATCGATTGTCTTGTACTGTTACAATAAGAAAGGTATGATACCGATAATATTTCTATCAAAAGTCGACTTACTTAGTTCAAGCAAAAATTGAATTTTCATTCTTTCAGTGAATATTCTTGTGATTACTTATTCTGTAACAATTTCAAACTGGTATTTGTTGCCAAAACAACATTATTGCATCAGGCTAATCTATAGGTTAGTGGCACTAATTGTGTTTGGTCTTTTTATTACTTCGTTTACTTCTATAGTTTATTTTTCATGCGTTCTTTAATTGAGCTTTATACGTTTCATACTAGAGATATCAATGGTTTTATTTCAATATAGTTTTGAAGGCCCGATTTCAATTTATTGAAATAACGATTCAAAGGGAGATATTATGTGAACTCTAGTAGCACACTCCTAAATATTAGTTTATCAAGTTGACTAACAGAACAAATAGACCTCACCGCGTCCTTAAGGAAATAAAACCAAAAAAATAATCAATTTTTAGTCAATTCTAAAGATCGTGTCATACTGTCAAGCAAAATCCATATTTTTAATTAACCAAGGGTTAAGAGCCATAGAAACGAAATAATATTTGAACGAAACTTTTAACAAACGTTACATGTTTTATCAGTTGAACTTAAAGCCCCTAAACGAATCATTTTTATAATGAATTTGAATATTGAAACTAAAAATGATACAGCTGATCAAAAAGAAACGGGACTCAATTTTGGACAAAGTTTGATGAGCTTGTCAGAGCGTGAGATTTATGACATTGTAAATCTAAATGTAATCATTCAACTGATTTCTTTATATGGGATCATTTCAAACATTATCACCATTGCGGTCTTCTGCAAGCAGGGCTTTCACACCACTGTGAACATCAGTTTAACAGGCCTTGCCGTCTCAGACCTCAGCAGCCTCCTGGTCACGCAGTGGTACATCGTCTGCTTCAATCCCTACTTCGTGAACTCAGGGATCCCCATGTTACCAGCCGAAGTCCAGCACCTGACAGCTGGAGTTCCACATCTCTGCTTCTCTCGGATTACCGGCTGGATTACCACCTACATCACCGCCGAGAGGTGCCTTAGCATTTACGCGCCCCTACAAGTCAAGTTGATTATCACCCCCAGGAAATCCGCCGTCATAATTAGTTTTATCTACGTCATCACCATCATGACCTTGGCCCCGGAATATCTGACCTTGTACATCGGCTGGAAGTTTGAAATGGGCAGGAATATTACTCTCCTTGGGCTAATCCACACGGCTGGCACTTCCGACATTAACGGGTTGTCATTTCTTCTCTACGCCTTTCATATGCTGGTCGCCTTCTCAGCTGTGGTCACCTTGACCTCCACGCTCGTGATCAAGCTTAAACAAAACACAAAATGGCGCCAAAGCCTGTCCAACGCTGTAGAATCAAGCCACATCTCAACCAGGGATAAGAAGTCTGTCACCATGGCCATTGTGATCGCCACAGTGATGATCCTCCTCTTCACCCCCTCAGTGTTCATCACAGTCACATCATTCATCGTTCCTGACTTCAACATAGACGGCAGATTCTCCAACTTGTTTCTCGTGGTCTGGTCGTTCGGCTTGATGTTTGAAGTGATCAACTCCAGCCTGTGTCTTGTCCTGTATTACGTCATGAGTTCAAAGTTCAGGAAAACATTTCACCATCTGTTCCCAGTCTGTAGGTGTTTGGAAAACCGCTTTGGGACATGTCAAACAAATAAAATACACTGAATGAGTCTTGGAACTCTCTGCATCCTAGAAATGATGTTTAGTGACAATTCTAAGATGTGAGAAAAAAAGTTTTAAAGTTTAATTCTTCGTATGTTCTAAGTAGTTGACACACACATAGAGTCAAAGCTAAGAGAAAGCGTAGAAGAGAAACAACTGTGTGTACATCCAATCATAGTTTTAGTGTCATTTTACCACGAGAATTATTTGACAGTATCACTTATCCAAATCTGTCAAAGTTTTTTTTAATTTTTTAAACATTCAAAATAATCTAGAGGGGAGATGATTCCTAGTCAACATTTTAGGGTGTTGCAGTGTGAACAGGAATTGGAAAGTCTACAGAGGAAGATGTACCACAGCATTTTATAATGATTATTTACTAAAAATTGAATGTCCCTTTTCTATCAGCTTCCCGTCTCTACAATTTGTGTAAAACTTATTTGTGTTATTTACCTCACTCGGCTCAAGCTGAAAGTGTACACAATCACCACTGTGCTAACAAAACATGAATCAATTCAAAATGAATCCATTCATTAATTGCTATTTTGTCATTCGAAATGAATGAGAAATCAATATGACAACCTTGAGAATCGAACCCATGAATCAGAAACCCCATTGGTAGCGAACCATACTGAGAATTACTCCCTTAGAGCATGTGAAAGGAAGAGGCAGTGAGTTTTAAGGTCGCCTTGTCCCCTTACAAGAACAGCCCTAATGCCGCACACGAACCAGTTCTTTCTCTCTATAAAATTCTGGTCCCGATTGTCCTTCATGCAGAACGCGACATCCATACAGAATGTGGTCTACTGTTACTATGTCCGTGATGCAGTGGGGACACCGTGTGTCGTAGTAGTTCTCTCAAAATCGTCCAAAGTATGCATTAATTGGACAGTGACCGACTCGGAACTGGGCTAGTACGGCCTGTTCCGCACGATAAAGTTGCCACCACGCATCCATTTTGTCTGGTCTACCCCCCCCCCCCACACACACACACATTTCTAAAGAAAAACAACTGGTTGAATGAAAGTATAAAACTAGTAGACTTTCTATTTAATGATAGGCCTATACTCCTCTAGATCTAAATGTTCCGGAATGTTTACTAAGGTATTCAACTCTTTAGAATAGGGCCTATATGCGGAAATACACGAAGGCCTATTCAGCTCAAGTTAAAAATTTAAATTAATATTTTTATACTTTGAACAAATTCTGTAGAACTACAGTTTTACCATTGTGGCCAAGGAGCTTGTAATTCTTTTATATATTCTTCGGTATACAACAACTGTCAAATTTCTAGAAAAGTCATTAGTTCACATTTCGAGATCCGTGTCCAGGTTGTCAAGATCACCTATTCAGAAGATTCAATGTTGCACGACATTAGGATGGTGTAATAATTAAAAAAAAAACAGACTGCCTTCAAGAGTTCAAAACTAATTCTTGGTATAAGCCCTGATAACTACAACAACGAATGAATGATGTTCAATGGACATCAGTCTAAAATGCTAATCTTGCAAAGTTCTAGAGAACAGAATACTTATTTCAGTTTTTATTTCGTTGTTTTTTTAACCGAGCGAAAATGAAAATAATATTCACCCTAATGTGAAACAATGTTCATTGAATGTTACACCTTCAACTTTTCAATAACTTTTCTCTCTGTTAACTTTTGTGACATTACTCGCGACATATTGTCAAGCTGTTGGTTTAGTGTTGGACTATTTTCTAATGCTAGTAAAGTCTAGTTTAAAAACGAAAGAAAATGGAATAAGATGGAACTATCAATGACTGTAATCAGTGTGTATTGTAATTATATTATCTCCAGGGCTAGATAAAAAATTTTTATAGAGAATTAAATAGTGATGTTTTTTGTTTTTTTTTGGGGGGGGGGAGAGAGAATGCGTTATTGACATAGAATTTAAAATTACCACTTTTGTACAGGTGATTAAAGTATATTAAATAAGGACCATGCTATGACCTGGCTTTTAAAATAATAGCACGTATTTTAAAACATCTTTGCTATCTTTCCATCTTTTTGAATGTTTTAGCAAGTAATGAAAGTAAAATGAGTAGAAATAATTATGACCTAGATACATAGATAATTATTACTTTACATCTTAATCGTTAAGAGTCAACAATTCGAAGTAAATGACATGTGTTGTGGTGCAACAGCACTATCTTTATCCACCCCTAAAAAAAAGCACATAATTGGCAGTTTATGTTTAAATTTGATTTTTGTTTCTTTTGATTTGATTTATAGCCAAGAAATTTAAAGAGCTTAGAAGTTAGTTCTTTGTTTCATATTTGTTACAAATATTAAAATTGGCGTTTAATTTCAACAAAATATTTGTCGCAGAGCTTGGATTCGTTCGAAAAATCTGGCAAAGATATCAGTCAAAGCATCGACCTTACATTTGACAAATACATTTTATGCTTTTTCTATTAGTATAACTATCACTCTCAAAAAACCCTGTTACAATATTTTATGCAAAAATAATTGTAACATTGGGAGTTTGGATAATTTTTTTTTAAATTAATTTATGCAAAGAAAACTTTGGTGAAATATAATAATAATAATTTAATTTATATAGCGCTGTTAACAAACATAATGTAGGCGCTATGATAACGCTACAAACATAATCTTACTCTGAAAGAAACAAAGGAAAAGACACATTCCTCGTCCCATATGCTAGGACACATTTGTACAAATACTCCTTCTTCCCTAGTGCTTTTAGAGCATGGAATGGGTTGCCTGAGCTAGCCAGGAAAACCAGTGACTTGGCAGAATTTAAGTCATTGGTTAATATGCATGACTAAATGCATGACGCGTAGGACGTAATCATCTTCTTTTTTGAAGTAACGTCTGTATTATATAAGATAAGATAAGATAATCTTGACAGCTAAAATGACAAACTGATCTAAAAAAAAGTTTTGGATAGATAAGTCTTCTTAAATGTAGTGAAGCATGTTGTCTGTCTGAGATCAATGGGGAGTGAGTTCCAAGCCTTTGGTCCCTGTACTGAAAATGCCTGCAATCCGTAACTTTTGATGGAGAAAGGTGGCTTCACGTTTAATGTAGATTAAAATACCGTGGAAATGTCGCCAACAAATATGAATGTTACACTCAAGGAACTGGGGGAATCAAGAGATATATACCAGCCTTTTCCAAGTGATGAGGTCAGACATTTTGTTGAATTAGTCAATCTGGCCATACTCAGTTTTCCCATCGCTTTAATCGGCTCACTGGCTAACATAGTTAACTTAATAGTATTCTTCAGACAGGGAATGGACAGCACGCTTAACGTTGCCCTTGCCGCGTTGGCTATTTCTGACTTGTGTAGCTTGCTGACCCTTATTCTGTTTGTGATTTGGTTGAGTCCCTTGCTGGCTGTGTTGGGGGTGCCCGTCAAGCCGTCGGAGGCCCAGCACCTGACAGCCGGTCTACCACACGGCTGCTTCACTAGAATCACCAGCTGGATCACGGCTTACATTGCGGCAGAGAGATGCCTCTGCGTTGCTTACCCTCTAAAAATCAAGCGCATACTGACACCAAGGAGGGCAACTGGCATCATAGCATGTATTTATATCTTAATGATTATCTCCCTTTTTCCTGAATACATCACCCTTTATTTAGACTGGATCTGGGATACAGTTAGCAATAGATTCCTTCTAGGTCTGACTTTTCGTTACAATAACCTACGTTTAGATGGTCTGACATTTTTAGTGTATTCACTATATATGTTCGCCTCATTTGTAACCGTCACATTACTTACAGTAATACTAATTGTTAAGTTAAAGAACAATGCAAAGTGGAGAAAGAGTGCTACCGTGGACATCGACCGATCCCAAAGAATATCAAACCGTGAGCAGAAGGCGGTCAAAATCACCTTGACCCTGGCATCCTTGCTAATCATCACCTTCTGCCCGACCATCATGGTCAGCATGTGCGGGTTCTTGGTCCCAGGCTTTAGCGTGATCGGCCGATACTCCAACCTCTTCTTCCTGTCCTGGTCCTTTGTGCAGGTGTTTGACGCCACCAACGCCAGCATCAACATCTACCTGTACTATAGACTCAGCTCCAGCTACAGGCGTACGTTTCATGAATTGTTTCCCTGGTGTTTTACGAAAGAGTTGGCCAGCACAAAACAACCTTAGACCAACTCAGTGTAAGAAGGATCTGTTTCATTAGCAGTGAATCCTAATGTTTTCATATTGATAAGCAGGTGTTTTAAAAGAAGGCACGCTGTAAAGTATTTATCGTGGAGAAATGGATTAGTTTGAGTTTAAATTGAAACTCATAATATATTTTAATTCAATGTAATGTTTTGTGTGTGTGTGGAGTGTAAAGTAGGGGATAGTGCTATCTTGACTTAGACCGTGTCTTTCATGCTGCAACGATATTTAAATCTCTTTCTCTCTTTCTCACTCTTTAAATAGGAAATTTATTTAAAATGTATCTCTTACATTTATTAGAGATTTTTTACTAGACAGAAAAAGCTTTATTTTTTGGTGTATCTGTTGATAAGCTGTCTATTTTTAAAAGCTATATTTTAGTGTTTTACGAACTTGTTTGCACTGCAGAATGACTATTTCTAATCTCTCTCAACTGGGGTTCATTTTCGTTCTTAGTTGGCAGCATTGAAGCTCGTTTGCCCATTTGTTGTTGTTTTTTTTAATTTTAAATCGTGCAGCAAAATTCAGTGTTTTATCAATATTGAAATGAATTTATGCAACAAGCGGAAAACGTTATAAAAATGTGATTCTCTTGTGTATAGAAGAGCTCAAATATTATGAGATACTATGTATACAAATACAACCTATCCCGACAGCCTTTATTTTGTACGCCATTATAAATACAAGAACATCAGACAACAACGAAACAAATATGTTTACAATGTAAAATAGGAAGTGGCTTAGAAGACACATTAATAGCTATCAATTTTCAACAATCTTGTCAACGCAGGAGAGAGACAAAAATCAAACACAATGTTTTAATTGACAAATAAAGATTCGTAAAATATCTTTTTAAAAAAAATAATGTTTGCGTTATTAACGATATCATTGCTAATCTGCTAATTAGTGTTATCTTGTGAGCATCAATTTCAGGCTGGAGTTCTTCGTTTATTGACAATGATCAATGTTTATCTCGGAATGTTTGTTTACAAGCAGAATTCTCGTGATTCTAGCACTGAATCTTTAAAAAAGAAATATTTGCTCAGTCAGAGCGACTTCCCATCTCTCCTTTTAACTTCCGGCTCTTTGCAGTCAAGTTCAATCAGATCATGTGCAAAGATGTCGAGCATGTTGTTTTTTTTTAACACGTTTTGGAGATTTCTTACTTTGAAGATAATTGTATTCTAGTTCTAATGTCACGCAGGGATGATGTTTGCGGGCATGGTTCGAACCCAGCACGTAGCCTGGCACTCTCTCCATAGAAATTGGTCACAAGTTACGTCCACGGCCTCTTGACAGCTTGAGTTTATGGACCATTAATCGTAAATAGATAGAAAACACCTAGATTTCTATTACTTTAGTAAGAGCGTAATTATCCTTTTTTTTCTTTGTATATTTGAGTGATGAACGTACAACTATATAAGTAGATTTGTCCAGTAAATAGTCCAGCTATATGTAAAGATGCTACTATGAATATACTATTTTTGTATTTTCCTTTCAAGTATAGTCTTTGCTTCCAGTGAATGGATTCATGTTGCAACCCGAATAAGTCGTTTATGTATTCTTTTCAAAATGGTGTGCATATAAAGTTTCATAGCAAAAAAAAAGTTTTTCTTTTAGAGGACTAAATGTAATCGCTGAGCTTTAAAAGTTACAAAATATTAATACTCAGAGATTAATAACTTTTTTATTAAGGACTAACACATATAATTACCAGCTGCTTTTTTTTTTTTTTTTTTACATTTCAATACTTTTTTTTAATCAGTAAAAGATTACATTGCCAAAAACACACAAGACAAAACAGTAAGTTCTCACAACGATTAAAGTTGACATTGTTCAGAAATGTTTTCCAACTTCATGGTCATTAAATTAAAGCTTTTATAATGTTCTCTGTTGCAGATATATGTTCGTACACATGTTTCATTAGGTCGTCTATTGTTCTCTGTTGCAGATACATGTACGTACACATGTTTCATTAGGTTGTCTATTGTTCTCTGTTGCAGATACATGTACGTACACATGTTTCATTAGGTTGTCTATTGTTCTCTGTTGCAGATACATGTACGTACACATGTTTCATTAGGTTGTCTATTGTTCTCTGTTGCAGATACATGTACGTACACATGTTTCATTAGGTTGTCTATTGTTCTCTGTTGCAGATACATGTACGTACACATGTTTCATTAGGTTGTCTATTGTTCTCTGTTGCAGATACATGTACGTACACATGTTTCATTAGGTCGTCTATTGTTCTCTGTTGCAGATACATGTACGTACACATGTTTCATTAGGTCGTCTATTGTTCTCTGTTGCAGATACATGTACGTACACATGTTTCATTAGGTCGTCTATTGTTCTCTGTTGCAGATACATGTACGTACACATGTTTCATTAGGTCGTCTATTGTTCTCTGTTGCAGATACATGTACGTACACATGTTTCATTAGGTCGTCTATTGTTCTCTGTTGCAGATACATGCACGTACACATGTTTCATGCATGGTTCTCATATGCCAAATGAACGAAGCCCTTGAAATTGGGATTCTTTTGAAAGTAAATGTCTTTAGTTTCTAAGGAAGCCCAAAAATTCCGAGACACATAATGCTAAATGTTTTTGTGGGTGCTTTTATTAGCTGATCAGTTTGAATTTCTATTCTACATGTTTTTATGTCCAACAATGTAAATTTAAAACTGGGCTAATCATCGCTAACAATATTCCTGGACATCACTCAGTCATTATCACGTCGTGTACACGTTGTGTGCCCTGAAAGGTCCAAAGGAACTTTATTAATATGACCGCTTTTTTTTCAACATCAGTAGTAGAGAAACCTCCACAAGTTGACAGAACGGCGCAGGTTTCTAGATGTTGACTTATCATCAAACCTAGATTGAGGCAAACAGCATGGCAATGAGCTCATGAGGAATGAACCTCATTTACCAATCGTAAACAAACAACATTTAGCCACGTGGTTCTGTATCTCTTCTATAAAAATTACGTAATACACACTGGCATCACGTGACAGTGTTTATCATTATTTTAGCAATATTATCACGTGGCTAAATGTTGTTTATTTACGATTGGTGAATGAGGTCCATTTAATGGACTAGATATAGGTAGATTATAATTACTTGCATGTCTGGTCAGGCAATAATTTTTCCCCCAGTGAAATCCCGGCACAACTTATCTCCACCAGTTGACACCGGCAGGTCCTGGAGTTCTGTTAGAATCTACACAGACTGAAAAGATAAAATATGTGCCTGTGAGTAATCTTTTTTTTTAAATAGTGTCCCAGAATAAACAAATGTCCACTTATCTCTCTAAAGTAGTATATAAGTCTTACACAAAAGTAAATTTACAAGTATAATATATTTGTCATTTTGCATTATTAAACGACTTCAGTGTTAACGATTATATTTCCTATCTATGTAAAATGCATGGTTGCCTTAATATGCATATCCATATCGACGCAGATATTGCGTCAAATGAGCGAATAACGCGTGCGCTATTTAAGAAACCACGGGCTTTTAAAATTGTAATGCAAAATAAAACCTTTTCACTACCACTAAAAAAATCTTGCGCAGCCATCTTCGACTATATAGTCCCTGATTTTAACTGTCAGCAGTGGGTCTTTTTTCTAATAGTAAAATTGGTGCAAGTTAATGGCCTTTACTCTTGATCGTCGACAAACACAAAGAAACATTTAATTTCATTGACACAGAATCTCTAATCACTAAATTTGTTTTTGAAAAAAAAAGAAATATAATTCTATTTCAAACTAACAGACCTATGATCGAGTTGAATTGTTTTATCAGCGGTTATCTGCGGCGAAAGCCTCACACTGGGGAATCCATTTTGCCTAGACCTTAGTATTAGGCCAGATTAACAGCCACTGAGCAATCGCCTTTATTCTACCATTTATGGCGAGATAAAATTTCCAGGATATGGCTAGGTAACATTTCTAGGTTGCGGCTATTTAACTTTTCCAGGCTGTAACTAGATAACCTTTTCAGGCTGTGACTAGATTACTTTTCCAGGCTGTGACTAGGTAACTTTTCCAGGCTGTGACTAGATAACTTTTCCAGGCTGTGACTAGATAACTTTGAACAGCTGGGAGAGGTCGTTGACTTTGACCAAAACTGCAATTACGTTTTATAAAAACTGTCTCTGTACCCGACCTTCAGAATGGCAGCCACCTAAGCACTCGACAACACCGTTCCTTTTATGTTGCCATTTTAAATAGTACAACTTAATGCATGTGTATGACGTCATTGTAGGAATGATCTATTCTACTTGGACGAAATAATATCATTGAGTTTCTCAAACCAGTAACGCCCACCCCCCGGGCTCACAAAAAAAAAATCGTTAGCGTCTCTCGTAGCCAGTTAAGGTCTGAGGAATTCCAACAGTTGGGTACGGAAAAGTTTTACGCATCGGAAAGGCAATGTTTCCCCCCCCCCCCCCCATTCCCAGTAAGCAAGAGAAGCTGCAGAAGAGCAATTGTAAGCTTGAGTTTTAAAAATTCACCCTCCTGGCATCTACAGTGCACTTTTTTTTTCTTAAAAGAAGAGTTCATATAGGGCTGGAATTAAGGCAGGCAGCAGGCAGGGCCATAGGGGCCTCTGCAAAATAGGGGCCAGCACAAAGCAAAGGCCTCTACAAAATAGGGGCCAGCACAAAGCAGAGGCCTACACAAATTAGGAGTAAGTACAAAGCAGAGGCCTACACAAATTAGGAGTAAGTACAAAGCAGAGGCCTACACAAATTAGGAGTAAGTACAAACCAGAGGCCTACACAAATTAGGAGTAAGTACAAAGCAGAGGCCTCCACAAATTAGGGGCCAGCGCAAAGCAGAGGCCTCCGTAAAATAGTGACTAGCAGAAAGCAGAGGCCTACACAAAATAGAGGCCAGCACAAAGCCGAGGCCTCCAATAATTAGGGGCCAGCACAAGGAGAGGCCTCCACAAAATAGAGGCCAGCAGAAAAGCAGAGGCCTCCTCAAATTAGGGGCCAGCACAAAGCAGAGGCTTCTACAATATAGGAGCCAGCACAAAGCAGAGGCCTCCACAAATTAGGGGCCAGCACAAAAACAGAGGCTCCATAAAAAGGGGCCAGCACAAAGTAGAGGCTTCTACAAAATTGGAGCCAGCACAAAACAGAGGCCTCCACAAATTAGGGGCCAGCGCAAAGCAGAGGCCTCCACAAAATAGGAACAGCATAAAGCAGAGGCCTCCACAAATTAGGGGCCAGAGCAAAGCAGAGGCCTCCATAAAATAGGAGCCAGCACAAAGCAGAGGCTTCCACAAAATAGGGGCCAGCACAAAGCAGAGGCTTCCATAAAATAGTGGCCAGCACAAAGCAGAGGCCTCTACAAAATAGGGGTCAGCACAAAGCCGAGGTTTCCATAAAATAGTTGCCAGTACAAAGCAGAGGCCTCCGCAAAATAGTTGCCAGCACAAAGCAGAGGCTTCCATAAATAGGGGCCAGCACAAAGCAGAGGCCTTCACAAAATAGGGGCCAGCACAAAGCAGAGACCTCCACAAATTAGGGGCCAACACAAAGCAGAGACCTCCACAAATTAGGGGCCAGCACAAAGCAGAAGCCTCCATAAAAAAGGGGCCAGTACAAAGCAAAGGGAATCCACGAAATAGGGGCCATCACAAAATATTGGCCTCTACAAATTAGGGGCCAACACAAAGCAGAGGCCTCCACAAAATAGTGGCCAGCACAAAGCAGAGGCCTCCATAAAATAGGGGCCAGCACAAAATATTGGCCTGTACAATATAGGTTTAAAATAGAGATTGTAAATAGTCACACATGATCTTACCCTCCACAAACTAACATACAATAATACTTTTTTTATTTTAACAAAAATTGCATATTAAGTAATAATACTTTTTTTTTTATTTTAACAAAAATTGCATATTAAGTAATTGTAACATTTTTTGAGGTAGTAAAATTTGTTAAATATTATAAGTACTCTGTTTCTTTTTTCTTAAAATGTCTTGCTGTTAGCTATCAGTATGTTTTTTTATAAGTGATATAAAGAGGATTTTGTTTAAAGCATTTCAAAAAAGTGTAAGGACTTCCACAAAATTTCTGCCCCAGTGCATTCACATGCCTAAATCCGGCCCTGAGTTAGTGTAAATAAAAAAAAAATTTCAAAGGAATGGGACGTGATGATGCTCATGTGGAAAGTCGAGAAGGCAGCGCTGGCCAATACTTTATGAGAGGGGATTTCGACCTACATATAACGCTATTAGAGCATAGAATGGGTTGCCTGAGCTAGCCAGGAAAACCAGTGACCTAGCAGAATTTAAGTCATTGGTTAATATGCATGACTAAATGCATGACGCGTAGGACGTAATCATCTTCTTTTTTAAAGTAACGTCTGTATTATATAAGAAGATAAGATAACGCATTCACGTCCTGGAGCGTAAACGTCTTAAGATTACCTTTGTGTGAAGTAAAACATTTCCTGGATAAACTTTGCAGTGCTTAGTTGTTTGATTGCAGTTGTCGGTTTGGTGACCAGTGCTGTAAGTCTCGTGGTATTTTGCAAGCAGGGTTTCAAAAGCACCGTGAACGTGGCCTTGACTGCACTGGCCATCTCTGATCTGTGCAGCCTATTGACTGTCCTGCTGATTGACGCTTGGCAAAGCCCTGTTTTACAGCGCCCGTCAGAGCTACGGAAGTGCAGCATCTAACTGTTTGCAGCGCCCGTCAGAGCTACGGAAGTGCAGCATCTAACAGCTGGTCTGCCTCATGGCTGTTTTACCAGGATAACTTGCTGGATCACAGTTTACATCACGGCTGAGAGATGTCTCTGCGTCACTTTTCCTTTGCAGGTCAAAGAAATACTAACTCCACGAAATACTACTCTAATCTTATGTTTTATTAACGCCATGGTGATTGTCTCTCTTCTTCAGGAATACATTGCTCTATATTTAGACTGGCGCTGGGACCCTGTAAGCAATAAGTCTCTTCTTGGTATGGCCTATCGTTTAGACAATGTTCGTTTTGATGGTCTGACGTTTTTTATGTATTCTTTATATATGTTTCTTATCGTGATCGTACTGATGTTAATACTTATCCTCAATTTAAGATCTAGCTCCAGATGGCGACTAGGAATAACCTCAAACTATATTCAGTCTCATAGGGTCTTAAACCGTGAACATAAAGCAATTAAAATGACATTAACTCTGGCTTTACTGCTGATCATCACCTTCTGCCCGACCATCCTGGTCACCACTTGCGGGTTCCTGGTTTCAGGCTTTAGTGTGATTGGTCAGTTCTCTGACCTGTTCTTTTTGTCCTGGTCGTTTATTTTGGTGTTTGATTCAACCAACGCCAGCGTCAATGCTTTCTTCTATTACAGACTTAGTTCAAAATACCGTCGTCTAGTTTCTTCTTGTTATTCGCCAGAACTCTTATCTACATGTATCGGCAGACCGCGTCCTTCTTTAGTAGCAATAAATAATTAAAATGAAATATAAATCAGTAAATCGCTTTTAAAGAGTGTAGCTGTGAAGTCTTTTATATTAACATTAAAAGCATAATGGGAATCTTTAAATGTTCAACTTTAAAAAAAAAAATCCACTCCTGAGTATAGTAGCTAAGCTTCCCTTTGAGACCTTGTGGTCAATGCTAAAGAAAATGTTATGTTTACTAGATAACCACTGTTATGCTTCCTACGTAGTTGTGTAAAAGTGTTTGAATGTTTATGTTTTAAAATATATTTTAAAACTTGGTTATCATCAAAACGAATAAGAATAAAATAAACAAATCTTATTTAAAAACAAATGTTAGTTTGAAATCAATGTTTTTTTGTTTCTTGTCTCTGATGTTCCTTCATAGTCCGAACCTCTCGCAAGACGACGTGGAACGGCAAAGGGCAGGGTATGAACCCGGGATCATTGAGATGACCGAACGACAGTCTAACTCGACCCTAAAGCCCTTAAGTTTTAATTAAGCATTTAATCTAAATTCCTCTGGTATTTTTAGTTACATTGTACTAATACATAAATATGGCTGCCTGGTCCAGCGGTATGCTTTCTGGACTGATGTCTCGATGTACGCGTGCTGATACCGTGCCCCCGGCCATATACTGCCGTCCCTTATCTTCTTATCTTATATAATACAGACGTTACTTCAAAAAAGAAGATGATTACGTCCTACGCGTCATGCATTTAGTCAGGCATATTAACCAATGACTTAAATTCTGCCAAGTCACTGGTTTTCCTGGCCAGCTCAGGCAACCCATTCCATGCTCTAATAGCACTAGGGAAGAAGGAGTATTTGTACAAATTTGTCCTAGCATAGGGGACAAGGAATGTGCCTTTATTTTTGTGTCTTTCAGAGTATTTTATTAGATTTTGTTTTTGTATTTGAAGATTATGGTTCAGTGTTTTATGTATAATTGCTAATTTACTTTTGAGTCTTCTATCCTGAAGGCTTTCTAAATTTAGTGATTTTACTAAAGGTGTTACTCTAGTCAAATGTGAATATTCCTTTGTTATGAAGCAGAAGCTTAAGACTAAGATGCCTAATCCACACTTCTAAAGAACATTTGAAACATGTAAAACAAGAGTCTTTGATTCAAAGAGAGCTAATCTAATGGCCTAATAAGTTTGGTTTTCATGGGTACAAATTTGAAATCGACATATTGTATCTGTCCAACAAGTGAGAGGTTTTGAAAGTACTAACTCTATTCAGTTCCTTTTTAGTCTTCCACAAAAAGACTGTTTAGTAGATGAACTCTGAAGCACTATTGTCGATCACGTAAGTAAAACGGTGTCACTACACTGAAAGTAGCCTGTGATTGAAATTGTGCAAAACCTTCTTGTCTAGCGATACGAGTGGCGAGATTCCCATCAATGAGATGTTTTTCTTATTTACTCAGACCGACTCCTCCTTTTCCTTTTGTTATTCCCAGCATTCCAGAGTCCAGTCAAATCAATTCAATGTGCCAGTATCTCGATCATGGACGTTTCATATTAAAGTCAATTCAAAGAAAGAATTTCAATGACGCCACTTCTAGTTACGAATATTTCCATTGTACCGGCTATTCCAAACGTCATCGAAATGATCCTTCAACAATCAGATTTGTTCAAAAGTCCTATTAATTAGTTTATTTTTATTTTTCAGCTTTATTTACACATCTACAAAACTTTTAATGGTTGCAGTAATAATGAGAAAAAAAAGTAGTGAAAACATTAAAGATCACTTTGACCAGAGAACGTCTGTTCAAGGCACGAGTTTGATCTTTGTCAATGTCTCTTCTGTCAAGCTAAAATCCAACCCCACGATCCCTGCTTTCGACTCCATATTTAACCCCACAGAGGTAGAATTATACAATCGAAGGCCTAACGTCATACAGCCGTTGGGCCTTCGAATGAGAGAACCCATCCAAAATTTAACCCCACCCATTAACCAAATCTCTAAAATAGAAACCCTTCAGAATCCTCCTTGGCTAATGAATAAACCCAAATTAAATTTATCCCTCCTTAAATTCAAAAAAGAAAATGCAGACCCAAGCATACTACAAGTCCACTTTAGGGAACTGTAGGAGAGCTACAGAGATTGTGGCACCATCTACACAGACGGATCCAAAATGGATGGAAAGGTCGCGTGTGCCTGCTCCTTTCTTAACAAAACAATCTCCCGTAGACTCCCCGATGGCTGCTCCATCTTTACGGCCGAATTGCATGCAATATCGCTTGCACTTATGGCCGTTAAAGCATCAGAAAGGAGGAAATTTATAATCTGCTCCGACTCCAAATCTGCATTGCAAGCTTTGGGGTGGATGAAGACTGACATCCCATTAGTACATAAGAGCCTGAAGCTGTTGGACCAAATAACAGCCGACCGTAGGGATGTCACCTTCATCTGGGTCCCCTCCCATGTTGGCATTGAAGGAAACGTAACCGCAGACAGAGAAGCAAAGAGAGCCCTAAATCATGCGGTGTCAGGAACCCAGGTTCCCTGCTCGGACCTGAAACAAAGTATTGCCTCTGCCACCTATCGAGAGTGGCAGAACCGATGGTAGGCTGAGACTCACAATAAACTCAAGCAGATTGTGGCGGATGTCAGGTGGCGGCCCACATCTAAGGGTCTGACAAGGCGTGGTAGCACGACCATGTCCAGACTTAGGATTGGCCACACCTACATCACGCACTCATTTGTGCTGAAGAAAGAAAAGCCCCCACTTTGTGAGTATTGTGACTCTCGCCTCACCCTGGAACATATCCTCATCGACTGCCCCAGATACCAGGATGTCAGGGAGAAATATTTTAGAGCCACTAATTTAAAAACACTATTCAATAATGTCGACCCTGGGAAGGTACTGGGCTTTATCCGGGAAGTGGGGTTGTCTTCGAAGATCTGATTTATGAATTTGTAAACATGTACTATTTACATTAGATTTTTACCAAATTATTAAATTTTTACTACATCTACTATTTTAACTGTGAATAGACCTTGATTTTAATGATTTGACTGTGTGGAATTTGGCCCTTGTTGTGTGGAGGGAGAGTGGCCCTTGAGGGACTGCAGGCACGACATGGCCTAAATTGTGCCGATGTGCCCAAAATCAAAATCAAATCAAATCAATGTCCCTTCTAAATAAAATTCCAGATTTTTTTTGTGTAAAGCCATATTATTTTATTAAACGTATTTTAAAGTATTTTCCCCATTGTTAGTCTCTGCTCTTTATTTCAATACTGAAAGTAAAATTAAGATGCCAACTAGAAACACAGTAAGTCATTTATTTTAAATGCATGACTAATTAATATTATTTTTGTAACGGAATAAGGATTACACATAAAAAAATACTTGTAATCATATCTTGTTGAATAATGCAACAAAACCCCCAAAATGCAAACACTAGAATTATCGAAAAGTAAAATCAAAGAAGCAAACATTAAAAAAAAAAGCATATATTTATCATCCCAGATTACTCAAGAGTCTATCTTTCTTATTTATCATCCCAGATTACTCAAGAGTCTATCTTTTATATTTATCATCCCAGATTACTCAAGAGTCTATCTTTCTTATTTATCATCCCAGATTACTCAAGAGTCTATCTTTTATATTTATCATCCCAGATTACTCAAGAGTCTATCTTTCTTATTTATCATCCCAGATTACTCAAGAGTCTATCTTTTATATTTATCATCCCAGATTACTCAAGAGTCTATCTTTTATATTTATCATCCCAGATTACTCAAGAGTCTATCTTTTATATTTATCATCCCAGATTACTCAAGAGTCTATCTTTTATATTTATCATCCCAGATTTCTCAAGAGTCTATCTTTTATATTTATCATCCCAGATTACTCAAGAGTCTATCTTTTATATTTATCATCCCAGATTACTCAAGAGTCTATCTTTTATATTTATCATCCCAGATTACTCGAGAGTCTATCTTTTATATTTATCATCCCAGATTACTCAAGAGTCTATCTTTCTTATTTATCATACCAGATTACTCAAGAGTCTATCTTTCTTATTTATCATCCCAGATTACTCAAGAGTCTATCTTTTATATTTATCATCCCAGATTACTCAAGAGTCTATCTTTCTTATTTATCATCCCAGATTACTCAAGAGTCTATCTTTTATATTGATCATCCCAGATTACTCAAGAGTCTATCTTTTATATTTATCATCCCAGATTACTCAAGAGTCTATCTTTTATATTTATCATCCCAGATTACTCAAGAGTCTATCTTTCTTATTTATCATCCCAGATTACTCAAGAGTCTATCTTTCTTATTTATCATCCCAGATTACTCAAGAGTCTATCTTTTATATTTATCATCCCAGATTACTCAAGAGTCTATCTTTTATATTGATCATCCCAGATTACTCAAGAGTCTATCTTTTATATTTATCATCCCAGATTACTCAAGAGTCTATCTTATATTCATCATCCCAGATTACTCTGTATTCTTTCTTTTGGCATCACGTCAACCAATGGGAGCTTACTACGATCTACTTAAGACACAAACTCGTGCCTTGAACAGACGTTCTCTGGTCTCAGCTCATTATTGACAAACGTCTCTCGATTGTGAAATACAAATTTCGGTTTTTCATTTTTTTTTTTTTAGTGCACTGATAAAAAAAAATATTATAATTTAATGACGTGATTCTGTTGATTTCACTGCTGCATTATTGGACCAGAGACTAAAGAGCAAGTTTGACTGGGTCTTTAAAAAAAAAGAAATGAAATCGATATTTTAAAATTAAGAAATGAGGCATTTAGAGCTTCTCTTAACATATAAACGCTCTGAACCTGTTATATGGGTACTGGTTTATAGGACACAGGCCAATGAATTCGATAATTTGAGGAAAAAGTACTTCACAGAAAATTTCCGGGTTTGATTAATGGTGTCAAAATGTCAAGTCTGCTTTCATAGCATGAGTAGAACACCTCCGAAACAGAGCGCTTTGCCAATGCAATGCAGGGAAAGAGTTATCACAACTTAAACACATCCTTGATGCAATACAAATGACTAAAATACAAGCTAAAAGTTTTGATCACTTAATTGCAGGTTGTCCACAGCTTTGTCAGAAACTGCTTACCTAGATTGTCAAAACTAATTCACTATTTCCTGGCCCTAAACACATGTAGCGCCAAACAGCTAATAGAACAATGCAGGCGTATTTCTTCATGAAATAACATAGAAGTAAACTTGAAAACAAACTGAAATATACGTTTGATTTATAACTAAACAAAGAGCTTCAACTTGAAAGTGATTGTTTATAGAGAACAGAACAGAAATGAGAATGTAACTCACTAAACAAAGAGCTTCAACTTGAAAGTGTATGTAGAGAACAGAACAGAAATGAGAATGTAACTCACATAACAAAGAGCTTCAACTTGAAAGTGTATGTAGCGAACACAATAGAAATGAGAATGTAACTCACTAAACAAACTACACGTCTCACGTCTCTTGCTAGTCTCATCTCTCTCTCTCCAACGTTCACATCGCTATCTATTCAGCCGAATTACCTGGGGCTGACTGGGTGTCAAAATCGGTCCGGGCATTTCTATATCATCCGGCCGATAAATTGTATATTATATGATGGGCATCCGTTTCTAGGTATACCTGTCCTCCAAATCATTATGTTAAGTTTGATAATGTATCGATAACTATACACATGCATATATTGAATATAAATACGTTACTCAGAGGGCCCCTTTTAAAAGAGAAGACTATAAAACCTTTAACAATTAAGTACGTGTCTTAGAAACATTCATGCGGCCCTTATTTTACAAAATACAGAGGTAATTTTTTTAAAAGATGATTAATATGGTCCTACCGGCCCAGATAGGTTCCGGCCCACCGTGCATTTGCCCGAATGCCCATATAGCCAGTCCGCCCCTGCGAATTAAGACAGCTTTTCAGCTGACACAGCCGAAACATCCGCCCGTGCTTTTCTCATATAATCAAACACGCATACATTCCATAACATGAGATGATTAATTCAAGATTAACTTAAACTTCAGCAAGCTATTTTATATTGCAGTTAATTATTAAGTATTTATTTTCATTTTGTTTTAAAGGAAACCTCACTATTTGTGCTTTTCACTAAGCTTTTTCATCATGGGTATCCTTGGGCTAAGGCCTTCTTTCTTTGCCTCTTTTTTTTTATTAAAATATAATTTTCTCAATTTACATGCATTTAAAGGAGTTGTTTTAATACATGATTAGGTTATACCAGGGGTCGGCAACCTTTTGAGTCGGAAGAGACAAAAACTATAATTTACAAAATTTCGAAGTTTTTAAAGAGCCACAAAGTTTTTTTCTTCACAACTATAAAAGTTCTCACACAATGAATTTTTTCAAATGAAAAAAAAATAATTTATATACAACAGATTATTATATTTATTGCAACCTCTTCACCTCACTGTAGCAATCTGGAAGATTATTCCATGCGCCGAATCAACTCGCGGCAATCATTTTAAAGCTGTCCACTTTTGTTACGTTACGTACATACATTTCTCGACCTACAACACTTCCAACTTGCTTTTTAACTTTGTAAATTTTCTACCCCACAAAACTTTACTTTTTAAATCGATCAGTTGCGTGTCTAGAGATCCAGTAATTTAATGGATCAATGTGGATTTCGTTATTATTTGTGTTGAGATGGTGTACTAGGAATGCTAAAATAGTATTACTGGTTTTGAACTGCTCAAATATATCAAGAAATTCATCTTTGATTTTTTCATAACTGTGCTTAAGTAATTTCTGTCAAAAGTTGCAATAATTTTATCGCGATACTGCTTTAGACATTCAAAATGAAGTAATTGACCGCTCTGAATATCTTCTGCAAAAGAAATTAATTTTTCTTCAAAACAAAACAATTCTTCTACCAAAACATAGGCTATGTTTTCTTTTCCCTGCAGTTTTAGATTCAGCTCATTTCATTTCTCTGTTATATCGATCATTAAGTAACATTTTTGCAACTATTTGTCGTTCTCTAATTCGAAGTGATAAATGTCTTTTTCATTTAGTAATGTATTTAATTCATTCAAGCACAAAGCCAAACGTTTCAACACCTTACCTTTGGAAAGTCATAGCACTTTTATTGGGAAGAAGGAGATCGGAATACTGAGTCTCCATTTCGTTTAAGTGGTAGAGTGCTTTTGACAGGATACTGTTAATAATCTTGATTAGCAAATTCATGACCTAAGCTATGACGGTCGGAATCGTTTTGGGCCTAAAGAGCTTCTTGGTGCATTATTCAGTGAAACATAAGAATTTCTTGGTCTATTTTGCTACGACAAATCGTTGTTGCCCTTTTATTTTGTTCCTGTCATACTTCTGGTTCTATCAGTTGCTATTTATATGATTTTATTTAAATCTATCTTATCGTCTTCAAGGTATTTTTGCACGGCATTCGCAATATCGTCCCCTCTAGTTTGTCATTAGAGCGGTAGCAATCCTTGGGAAGACATATACCTGACAAAATGGGCAACTTGTGCCGTGTCTTTATTTCGCAAGACTAATCTTTAGGAAGTGATAAGACAAAAGAAAGTTGAATATCTTTCACAAGCAAATATGTTACATTTGAAGATATTTTAGCTATTTTATCTTGTACTGTTTCAGCGGATAGTGGCAAATGTTTGATTTTTTTTTTCAAGACTTCTGGTTTGTTTTTAAAATCACGAAACAGTTCTTCAGATGCACGTAGGAGGCAGTCTTTACTCATCATCTGTCAATGGTTTGCCTTTTTGTGCAATTTCTAGTGGTACTGTAAAGCTTGCCAAATTATCTTTACTTATAGATTGCTTTTAACTTTGAGAAGATATATAGCTACCAATTCATTTACTTGAAACAACAAACTTTACGTCACAGTCTAAACTCGCGGTTAAGATGCTGATTCGTATTGCGTCAAAGCGAATTAAAACCAACATAGAAACATCAGACGATGGCGTCATTCCAGAGCTTCCGACGGACTGACAACAGTGACGACGCGTGTAATGGGGGAGGAGTGTGGTGAGAAGCAAGTACAAGTGGCTGAGAGATCAAATCGGCGACTAATCTTCATTTAAAGATTCAGAACTATGTTAAAAAATGTTTCGATAAAATAAATTAATATTTGCGTATAGAACTAAAGAGCCGCATTAGGCTCTCGAGTCGCAGGTTGCCGACCCCGGGGTTAGAACAATAAAGGTTAAAGTAACTGACTGATTTAATTAATTCATATGATTTTTTTTATTTTTTTTTTTCAAAGGATTTTTTTTTTTTTTTTTTAAAAAAAACCTCAGAATTTGCGCTATTTAATTTAAGCTTTATCATCATAGGAATCCTTGGGCCTTAGGCCTCTTTTCTTTTCTTTGCCTCTTTTTTGGGCTTAATGTGCTTTAGAAAAATAATGGATTTTAGGGTAGAGAATTATCTAGTTTGATTTTCATATACTTGTACAATGCTCAGGTAGTTTTCCAGAAATGGGGGTCAGGGATATTTGTTATTGTGTTGATTGTTCTGGGGTAGAGGATACTTGTATCATTGTTCTGTCTTTTATGGATTCAATGGCTAGGATGGTTAGGTAGTATGTCTTTGATATTTAATAATGTTTCTGTTACTATTGTTGTATTTTTAGGTTAATCAATTTTCAATTGTTTATGATTTAATACTTGTGAATTATGAGAACTTACAAATAAAAACATATTGGAAAAAAAAAGAAAAAAAAAAAAAGCCCACAAAAGAGGCAAGATGGCCCATACAAGGATTTTTTTTTTTTAAGGAAACCTCAGAATTTGCGCTATTCAATGTTAGCTTTATCACCATAGGAATCCTTGGGCCTTAGGCCTCTTTTCTTTGCCACTTTTTTTGGGCTCAATGTGCCTCTTTAATGGGCCATCTTGCCTCTTTTGTGGGCTTTTTTTTTTTTTTATTATAAATAAATATGTTTTTAATAAAAATGTACTGTATGTTTCTATTCTCATGAAAAAATTACAAAATTCAAATGTATATATTTCTATTTTATGTAATATTTATGGTTATTTAAATATACATATTAATATTAACAAACAGATTGTGTCAAGTGCTGAACACATACACAGTCGTAAAATCATAAACAATTAGCTTTAAAATAGTATTCAAAAATAAAATCTCGTCAGAAACACTTAAAATTTCAGCGCAGCCCATATTCAATTGTCAGCACTGTTACTAAAATTTCTTGTTAAAATTAGTGTTAGTTATGAGCCTTCATCCTCGATCTTTGACAAACACAAAGAAAGATAAAAATGTAATTACCACGATTGTTTACAAGACATTCTTTGCTGCCATAGCTCGACCAACGACTTATAAATAGCTAGCTTTTTTTTTTTTTTTGGTGTATCCGGTGTAAAACCAATAAAAGGAAGTGTTTATAATCTATTCCATTTAAAAGGTATAGGATAATTGTAATCAAAGTCTGGAGAATCGGATTTTATAAGGTCTTCCGTGTATAGCACGAAATAATTTCAATATAACAGAAGCATTGGACTTTCACTCTAAGACAAAGGCGCAACTTAAACCCTATTGAAAAAACAAACAGACACACGGGGATAAATTGGTGCACTTAGAAATTATAGACTAGTGCATTTATAACAAAATTAACCTTTCACCTTTAGCTCATTAACATTATTTTAAAAAGAAAAGATTTGAAATTAAAAGATTTTAGAAAATGAAAACGGAATTTTCGTTGTCAAAGCTGCACTCAGGAGGGACATCTATACACAAGAAACGTCACAAGTAGGCAATTCAAAACTTACGAACAATTTGTAGCAACATTAGAATTTTCTTACAGAAGTATCGTTCGTGAAATTTCACTCGAAGAGTTGTCACTGACATGATCAAAGTTAATTCTTTCAACCAGCTCCTTTCTACGATTAATAATGCTAAGCTTGGGAATGTGGAAGGCATGGTCGAGAGGCTAAGTACGCTTGAACTTGGCTTGGCTTTGCTATCTATGAAGGAAGGAGGCTCGAGGTTGTTGTGTTTACTGAGCGCCTAAAGGCAGCACGGAAAACCTTCTTCCAGATACTCCCTCCCCCCCCCCCCCCCCTCACTGGCCCACATTTGAGATTGGACCATAGCACTGTGAGCATGCTATAAGCATGAAAGTAGTGCTATATAAAAGCTATTATTATTATTATTATTATTATTAAGTCAGACAAGCGCCCCATTAATGTAGTGTTTTGAAAGCCAGTTTGTCATCCTCCGCCCTCTTCCCTCGGTACGCCACTGGCACAAATCATTAATGTAATTTTTCTAGATCTAGACTTGTAATTAATTAGGCTTTAAGTAACACAATAACATCCCCTTGCATTTGGGTATCAGCCGACAATCATTGTAGTTTAGACTGCAGTTGTATTTTATAATAGTAGACATTTGGATACTCCCAGACTCATACTGTATGAATTGCTTAATAATAATTACTCTTGATAAAAGAAAGATATGATTTGTTTATATCTGCATTTCATTTGTATGTAACAGAGTGAACAAAATAAATGAGCCTAAAAGATTATTAAGTAATTATTTCTAATGGTTCAAGAAGTTAGTTATTACATTAATGTGCGTCACTAAGTTTAGAACTGAAATCTATGTTATACCTTAATGGCTATAGGGTATTAAAACTACAGATATGCAATATATAGTTTATAAAAAGATTGAGGTTGTTTAGGTGAGCGAAGGGATGTAATTGCCTTGCCTTTCTGCGCTGGCCTAACATTAAACATAAGAAGTTAGAAGTTGAACATGTGTCCGTATGTGGCCAATGCCTATGAGAAACACGTGGACAATGTCAAGGCTGCCTCGTGATTGATGACGTTGACATTTAAAGGCTTAAAAGAAAGACACATAAATACAAGAGACTTCAAGTTCGTTCAGACAAATCACAATGGACCTCACACTGTAAATACCGACTCCCTTAGTGTTTCTTTTTTCTTGTGTGAGGCTTACCAGTTAATAGTAACCATAATACTTTGCCTGTATATTTTAATAGATCGTTGGATTGGTTGGTCTGTATACTTAAATGATAAAAAGAGTGCCTATTGCCTATGCTATTAAATAATATATAATAGTATGTGAAATCAAAGTAGAAGATACATTTGGTACTCTCTGGACCTTTCAATTTGTCTCCTGGTACAAAGTTTAATCTGTAGATCTATCTCGTGACTTCGTTGGTATAAAAACTCGTATACATGAGAATAATGGCTTAAATCTCCCTGGCATATTGTTCCCATTGACAGTTATGCATTTAAAGGTCTTTTAATCAGCGATTCTACACTTGGCAATCTTTGGCTGAATTAAAAATAATTGACTTGCCTTGCTTTCAGGCGTCAAAATTGGCGCCAACTCTTTGTATTTGTCCAGCAGACGAGCTTTATGAAATGTCTGCGCAGCACCTTTTTTGTTTTTCTTGCCTTCTCTAGACTGTTTACTAGATAAAGTGTGCTATAAAGAGTGCTATAAAGTGTGCTATTGTTGATGGCGTAACAAAAGAAATGGGCCTATCACAACACTGTAGAAGGCTGTGACCGATTTTTTTGCGAAATCATATGATCTATCTAGCACAAAACATTTTTTTTTACAATGCACTAATTCACCCTGTTGACAGGCGTGAGCTTTTGTGAAACACATACACACAAGTAGATCTGGCCGATTGAAGTCTACTGTCTTGTCTAATTTTTGGATTTCCGAAATTGAATTCTCTTTTTCGCCCAAAGTAAAGTTCGCCCTTCACACCTTGCGATCCATAGAGCAGATGATGTAAAGGTCATCTGTTTCTGTGGCAGACGGTTAACAAGGGTAATATAAGACCAGGACAACTAGTATCAGGCACCCATTAGAATTGGGTGGAATCAAGGGCGCCTTTAAAATCCCGAAATAAAAAAAATCCCGGGACCTCGGTTCGAAAGCCAAGCGCTTTACCACTCGGCCACCACACCCTCCTTTTCGAACAACTCACAATAGATTAAAAGCCAAAAATAATATTCAGCTCTTTAAATTGTACAAACATTAGTAAAGCTCCAGAATCTGTGGTAAAGACAAAGTGTCGTGAGCCCATTCAAAACATTTCCAAGCTGCCTCAATGAAAATAAAGGAATAGATTTTAACGGAACAAATATCACAAAAGTAGGTTCTGAAATTTAACTCGTACTCGCAAACTAGAAGACAGCAATGGCTGTTATTATCGTGATTGTCGTGTTTTTCATTATTAGACATGTCAGGATTTTAGTATTTGTTAGAGTTGTCATGATTGTCGCAAAATGTGCTACGCACTATTTAATCAATAAAAATATCTCTAGCCTTAGAAAAATGTTTCTATTTCAATATCTTCATTAAATTTGTATTATTTAGTGTTCTCTATACTGCACCATCAAACTAAACTGAAACAAAAAATGTAAGTTTAAGAGATACAACTACTATATATAAAGGGAGAATAATCAAATCTCTATAGGACCAACCCCAAAACAGTATCTTCTTGGAAAGCTTGGGTAGGATTTTTTTATGTAAACATCTTAATTATATGAGCAGCAGTCAATTTCCCTTAGACCCAAAGCAGTGATGATTGGCCACTTTTTTTTATAAAATGTATTTTTCGAGCATTACACAGAATTAAATCTTTTTAAAATTTTCGGAAATAACTTATCGATATTTTAAAATTGTATAGAAGGGAGCTTCATCAATGTTCGCTTGCAGACATTAAATACAAAGTTATTCCCACCGGTACACTATTAAAATTATTTAACACTTTTAAAAGTCTTGGGATAATTGGCCAGCAGTTACAAATGTCTCTAATATGCGCAATCCCTGACACGTTTGCTTTTGAAATTGTTCAATTGTTAATTGAATTCGAACGTTTACTAAGCCAAGGTTACTGACGTCACTTCCGTCTGGTGCTTGACACGAGACCTTTCAATGTCGTCAAGTGCTTATATCAAACGAAAAAAAGAAATTGTTCTGGCTTTAAATGAAGCGAAATACTTTAGAATTACTAACGTATGTATCGTTGAAACGGTTGATTATAATATCACGCATGACTGAGCAGTCTGATTTCAAAGTCTGTTTTTTTAACTGACAGGTTTCAACTGTAAATCGAATTGGTTCTGTTTATGTCCAACTGTTATGATGCTGGGATAGATTTGGTTTCGAAATATTATGCACATTTTGTCACAATCAAATTTTACACAATTTTGAGCTGGTTTTATTAGCCTAAATCTATTCGAACCAATTCTACAAAATCAGACAGACACAATCAGATACGCAGATTTACTGGTGCTAGATTCGATTTCGGATATCTGACTTTAAAAATGATTCTTGTAGTGCTTGTATAGTTCTTCTACTTTCACTAAGATAACATTAAGATTATCTCCTCACGTTGTACAATACTCCAGGTAACTCAGAATATGATGTCCTTTATTTTGTTCTTTTTTATACTCCTGATGAGTCTTATAGTTATTTTAATAACAAACATATTGTATTGGCCAAGTCAACACTGTATTTAGCTTACTTTCATAAGAGCTGATGTCCACTATCCCGTACATTATATCTACATTCATATGGGAATGGCATCGCGAGATGTATTATAGCCCACGCTGATGTTGGTTTGTTTGTTATTGTAAGTTGATTTCTAAGTTGTTTTTTTTAAAGCAAATATTTTGTTTATATTAAATTTTTTTTTAAATGTATAAAAGAACTGTGAAAGAAGTAAATTTGATTACTCTCATAATTAATTTTCATATATAGAAAACGAATGTATTAGAAAGACATGCTAATGTATCTAAAAGTTGTTTTTGCATCTACTTTGAGATTATCTCCTTTTCGCCAAAAAAATATCCATGCGCCTTTTGTGTACCAGAAAACCTGCGTTAAAACAATGCTCGTTAATAAGGGAGGGAACTGATGATTTAAAAAAGTAATTTCATAAACTGTTGGCTTAAAGAGCCATTCATTGACTACTCTTTACACTTTAAAAAATCGAAGCAAATATGAAGAATAATGAGAGCGAATTCTTTGAAGATCCCGAGGACTCGCTGGTTTCAGAACAAGACCGAAACATGTTCGAGCTGGTCAACCTTGTCGTCATCAGCAGCGGCATCGCGGTCGTTGGTGTGGTTAGCAACGTCATCAATATCCTGGTCTTCTACAGGCAGGGTTTGAACTCGACCGTAAACATAAGTTTTACAGGATTGGCGGTGTCCGACCTATGCAGCCTGATCACGCTGCTCTGCTTTAATCTCTTTGAGAATCCTTACTTCGCCAAATCTGGAGTCCCGCTTTTGGCTTCGGAGTTCCAGCACCTGACCTGCGGTTTTCCACATGCATGCTTCACGAGAATTACTTCCTGGATCACAGTGTACATCACAGCGGAGAGATGCCTTTGTATCGCTTTGCCTTTGAAAGTGCACCGGATTATCACTCCAAGACAGACAACTCTGACAATAGTTATCATTTACGTCTGGATGATTGTCTCCCTTCTCCCGGAATACGTCACTGTCTACATTGACTGGAAGTTCGTGGCCATCTTTAACAAAACTGTGCTTGGGCTGGCGTTCACAAGTGACCGTCCCAGAGTGGATGGCCTGAGCTTCATGCTCTACTCTATCTACATGCTCGTCTCCTTCTTTGCCGTGGTCATCCTGACCTCCGTGCTGTTCGTCAAACTGAAACGGAACTCTGAGCGACGCAAGGAGGTGACTAACAACACCCACCCGGGCAGCACAGTCAGGGACAAGAAGACTCTACGCATGGTCGTGGTCATCGCCAGCGTTCTGATTGTGACTTTTACCCCGCAGGTGGTCATCTTCACTGCGGGGTTTATCGAGCCCGGTTTTAGTGTGGTCGGAAGGTATGCGAACCTGTTCTTTGTTTCCTGGTCTTTTTGCTTCGTCTTTGACGCAATCAATTCAACAGCCAACATTGTTCTGTATTATAAGATGAGTACTAAATACAGAGACACATTTCGTGACATTTTCTCAGCCTGCATCGCTGAAGAAACG